>OY744607.1:47960345-48560345 GCA_963556255.1 Allolobophora icterica | reverse complement strand
AGGTAAAAACAGTGAGGGAGAGGACTGGCCAACTGTCCTCAAATACCGTGGCTAAGAAAACGAAGTTGCTAATGCTTCAGAAACATTATTATTATTATTAAAGTAGTTTTGTATAGCGCCCATTCAAGATTGCCTACTCAGGAGTACTCCCAGCCCAACCACGGTCAAATAACGCAGTTTTGAGGACAGCAAGAAACAGGGTAAAATAACCAATCGGTATTTGACGGAGCTTGGTAGGGAGCCCATTCCAGGCCATGGGGGCAGCCACAGAGAAGGCACGGCGCTGCCGCATGGCTGTCCGCGCGCGGGGAACTATAAGTTCACCTTGCGTAGCTGAGCGGAGAGAGCAACGGCGCTGCGAGCATGAGGTGGGACAGCAGAGCTCCCGTAGGTATGGAGGAGCCAGGCCTTCAAAGCACCGCCGGACCAAGGCAGAGATTCTATAAGTAATGCGCTGTGGGTAGGGGAGCCAGTGGAGGACATCCCTCATATATGCAGACACTCTGCCAAACTTGGGAATGCGGCCTACAAGGCGGGCAGCAGTACGCAGGATTCTATTCAGGGACTCAATCCGGCAGGCCGGGAGTCCATCATATATGGCACTGCAGTAGTCCAATCGAGAAACCACAAATGCATGGACAAGCGTGGAAGCTGCACCGGGAGACAAAGAACGGGAGATCACCTTGAGTTGCCGGAGCTGGTAGTAGCAACTGCGGGAAAGAAGATTTATGTGCCGCGTGAATGCAAGTTCCTGGTCCAGGATGACTCCCAAGTCCCGGACCCAGGTCGAGAAAGAAAGGTGTGGGAATTGCAAGGCAAGAGAAAACAGATCGCAACTGCATCTCATCAGCATAACTTAGCTTAGATCTGTGTGACACTCTAAACGTTGACTGAAATGTGAATCAGGTACTAGGGGTCAGGGTGGTATAAGCTTTTAGCTTTTTCCTGGCTTCCTGTTGCGCAGTGATTGATATGTTTTGTCATGTCTTGTACTTTGTTTTTCTGGACGCAATAAACAATAAACAAACAAAGATCTATTTTAGAGAGCTGCTGGAGAGTTCCAAGCCATATAAACTGCGTCTTGGCGGGGTTTAGCCGCAGGTGGTTTGAGGACATCCTGGTCTGCAAGGACTCAATGGCATGGGTCATGGTTTCAACCGCTGCAACAGCGCAGACAGCCGGGTAGTGTATATAGGCTTGCAGGTCGTCAGCATAGGACTGGCTAAGGACAGACCCAACCGCCAGCAAGGACCCCAGGTCGGCAGTGTAAATTATGTAAAGAAGGGGGCCAAGGACAGAGCCCTGAGGCAGGCCGAATGGAGCAGGGACCCAAGGAGACCTAGTGGATCCGTGGACCACCATGAAGGAGGGGGCGTGCAGAAAGGAGGTAAGCCAATCAAGAAAATTGCCAGAGAAACCAAAAGAAATGGATAAGCGCTGCAAGAGGATGTCGTGATCGACAGTGTCGAACGCAGCACTCACATCAAACAGCGCAAGGAGAGTGAACTGGGATCTATCAATAGCTCCATATATGTCAGATAGCAGGCGGACTAACAAGGTTTCTGTGGAGTGGCCCTTGCGGAAACCGGACTGGAAAGTAGGGAGAAGACCATTTTTGTCAAGTTAGGACATGAGCTGTGCGGCAACAATCTTTTCAATAATTTTAGATAGAAATGAAACATTTGCTATGGGCCTAAAATTAGTTGGCTCAGTAGCGTCGAGTCCATCCGCTTTAATCACTGGAACCACGATGGACTTCTTTTGGCTAGGAGGAAGAATTCCCTCTTGAAGGGAGCGGTTACACAGAACCGCAAGGAACGGTAGGAAGACATCAAGGGTCTCTTGTAGGATGAATGATGGGAGCGGATCCAGTTCACAGGTCTTCGGCGCTGATGTAAGGATGATTTGACGGAGCTCAGCACTGGTGATTGGGCCCAGAGACGGAAGATCACAGCTGGTAGGTGGAAAGACCGGTGGTGGGCTGTTTGCCGTGGCATCGCGGACCGAACTCACTTTAGCCGTGAAGGCCTTAAGGAAAGCATCAGCTGTGAAGTGCGATGCAGCCGGGCAAGAACCAGAGCGTGCTCGACCCAGGATGTCATTGAATGTCGACCAGAGTTTCCTTGGTTCTCCGGAGTGCTGGGCAATCTTGTTCTCCCAGTAGGTCTGCTCTTTATCTTTATACCGACGGTGCATTTCACGAACGTATCTTATCCAGGTAGCACGGTCAGCAGAGGCCTTAGTTCTCCGGTAGTGTCTTTCCAAGCGACGGGCATGCCGTCGATAAGCACGGCACTCAGCGTCAAACCATGGTGTCAGCACCGAGCGGCGCGCCTTTGTAGTACGAGCTGGGAGCATGGTGTTGACGATATCAGCTACCGTTGTCTCGTAGATTTCAAAGAGGTCAGAGGTCGAGGCGTCAGAGAGGGTGGATGGATCAGCGATGGATCAGCGAAGGCACGATCCAGCGACTTCCAGCATCGGAACTGTCCCTCGACATGCATCGGAGTCTCATGGAGGAATGGGACAACGGCAATTACAAGACCATGATCTGATATGGTTGGTGGGTGGACTGTAAGGTCACTTAGCTGGCAGTCGTCTCGCGTAATTAAAACATCCAACCAACCGCTCAGTCGATGTGTCGGTTCAGCGACTCGCTGTACCAGCCCAAACTGTTCCGCGATTAGTGCGAACTCCTTTGTCTGCAGCAGTTCCGGGTCCTCAAGGTGAAGGTTGATGTCGCCCGCGATGACCAGTTGGGTGTTGTGCAGCGCGAACCGTTCGAGTAGCGCCGCAAACTCTCCAAAGAAGGGTGTTGACGGCGGTTCAGACCCCGGACAGTAGACAGCAATGATAGTCAGCGGGCCATGAGGCGAGGCAACGGAGACAACCATAGCCTCGAAGGTCATAGGAAGGTCTTGTCACCCTTCGCGTCGGTAGAGCTGCGTGATGGTAGATGATGAGCCCTCCACCGCATCCATCACCGTCCCGAACATCAGCCCTCGGGCAGTCAATGCACGAATAGCCCGGCGGGGCAGATCTGCGTACCGCCACGTCAGATGAGGAGCTGTGCCAGGACTCTGTGATGAGTAAATCAAGGTTCTCGGCGAGGATTGTGTCAGCAACAGCGACGTGTTTATTTCCACGTAGCTAAGCGGAGGCCAGATAGGGGAGCAGTCTGCTTGTCAGGTTTAGCTTAAAGGACCAATCTTCTACTTTACCATTATGACTAGCAACATCTGTAAAATAAAAAAAATTAGTCTTTGCTGGTGTCTGTAACTGCAAACTCTATCCCTACCACCAGTATGTAGTAACATGGGAATGCAATGCTGTGTAGGGCCCTAGAGCAAATCCTTTGTGCTCATTTGCTTTCTGCCAGTGACATATGCCTCTACTTTCTGGTGTATATGTAAAGAGTACGAAAGGTCGCTCTTGTAACAGATAGATTAAGTGCTTGATTACATATACACGTATTGCTCATACGCTCTTACCATTTCCTGTGTGAATGCTAAACAGATTGAAGCTGGTTGTGAACAGAGAAACACATGAAGCAGTTGCAGTGAAGATAGTCAACCTAAAAACGACAGAAAGTGTTTGAAAAAATATAAAAAAGGGGTAGGAGATTATGATTATGATTTTAGGGTGTTATTTAGTTTAGTGATTAGCATGCTGGACTGTCATGCCAGAGGTCGGGGGTTTAAAGCCCTGTCAAGTTGCATTCGTAATGAACTTGGTTATGGAACGAGTACAATGCTGATGTTAAGATTAGCTTAAGAAAGGTGTCGCATCTCGTTGATCTTTGATCTTCATTCAAATTATCGAGTCACATTTCTTGAAATAGTAATCTTTTGGTTCCTGAAACTTTGAGTGGATGGTAATATAGGCAGCTGATTTTCAGGTACACTGGAAAAAATTGAGACCCACATCAAATGACTTGTTTTATATAAAGTGGCTGTGTTATGAGTAGTAACTTATAACGCTACAACACTACCATATAACTAACTTATAGATGGACAGCTGCAGAGTTTATTAGTATTTTGCTACATTGAATTAAAAAGATTTGTTTTTGAAATTTGTTGGAAATTTTCCTTTTGCGTCTTTTGCAATCGTAATCATGGAAGTTCAGATAGTGTATTCAGGCGCCATGAGCCATCCATGCTGTTTTAATAAAGGTGAAGCAGACTTCCCTGAACTTTCACGAATCAATTTCTGGATTGGGCCCATTAAAGAATACCCCACTGTCGCGAAATGTGCAAATAGTGTGCTGCTGCCATTTGCCACAACGCATTTGTGCGAAACTTGATTCTCATAGTAGGCTATAGGGGCCTACTGCAACGAAAATTAAATATAGAAATTGACTAAATGCTGCACTTGACATAAGAATCCAGCTTTCTAGCATTAAACCAAATATAAAAAAATTGTCACGAGAAAAAACAAAATCACTGTACACATATTAAAACTTCATGTACTCCCAATATTGTGTTCCATAAGTCTTGGTTTTAAAAACTGTACACTTTAACATTTGATATAAGAGAAAATAAATTGTTTTTATAAACTCCTTATATGGGTGTTTTAGGCCTATATTAGTATGCTTCTCAGGCGCTACGTTGGGGTTCCGCTATAATATGAAAAGATGACAAGGGTTCCCTGGCCAAAAAAATGTGGGAAACGCTGGTCTATAGGCCTACTGTAGGATTTGATATTCTGACGCATTTCTTGTAGTTTTTGCTTGCACTCATAGATTTTGTATGGTATGCATGTTGCATACTTCATATGGATATACTATGTGTAAGCCATATAGAGCCTATATGGGCAATTTTGTCATATGGTTAACATATGTTCACCATATGACGTTGCTCTTGGGGTTGTTCTTGCTATAGGCCTAATGTTGCTTGGGTAATCAATTGAAGAGAATCTAGATGCGCCATGATTTTAAAGTGTGTTTAGTGCGAATATGGAAGAAGTGTCACTTTTTATAACTTGGTTGATGTTGACTATAAGCACTGGCAGCGATGTTGTTTGACAGGTGGGGGGGGGACAAGTGACACTTTTGAACTGATCTGGTCAAAAAATAAAAAAATTTATTGACCTTTTTTGGTGTTTCTTTAAAAAAAATTGGGTGGGAGGACAATTAACTCTATACTGTGTCCCCTACCAGGCCCGGCTCAAGACATTTGGTGGCCCTAGGCAAAAACTTATGATTAAAACTTAACGGTGAACCCTCCCTTAATAGAACATAATTTATTACACCAACGCTATAAAACTTCCATTTAGCGAATAATAATTAAGAAATAATCCAACGTTGTTTCATTTATGAATTTCCAGAAATTTTTTATGTTTTTTTCGCAAAAATGGAAAATTGGCGGCCCTTAGAAATCGGCGGCCCTAGTCGGCTGCCTAGTTTGCGTAACGGACGAACCGGGCCTGTCCCCTACTGTTAAAGGTGGGGTCTTGTCCCCTCCCCCCGGATCGCCGCCCATGAATATATAAACTAACCCACGATTTAGCTTATAATCTCGCTTAATAGGCCTACTGTTTTTATCGCTATATGCGACGCCACTCCTATTATGCAGCTCGAGTGTATCAAATAAGAGAAAAAGGTATATAGGCCTAAATCTTGATTCCAGTTATTCATCAAGGTACATTTAGGCAACGCAGGCCATATAGGGCCTACTAGTTTTATCACTCATTTAGGATAGACGTTTAGACAATTTAGTGGTCTAGCTGGCCTTCTGGAAATTGACCCATATGGTCAGCTGTCGATTTCAATGCGCCATTGATTGACGCCTATAATTTTGGCTTGACCTCCCCGGACTCTGACCTGGCACCGGAACGGATAAGGCGGACATGGCTATTGCGGACTTGATTTGATATAGCGCCGGTGAATAAGCTGGTCTCCCTGACGTATCTTTTGTGTGGCGCTGAGAAATTTCGGAGATTTACATTACATTACATTTAAAATTTTCAGTGCTCTTTCTGTCGACCGCCCGTATAATTATGTCGAGAGCAAAAACAACGCTGTCATTTACTACAACAGACGACAAATAGAAATGGCAAACGGGGGGGGGGGGGTACCTATAATTTGTCTATATTGGACCTCAAATTGATTGGCCTTCAAGTGAGCCAAAGTTCGGTCTTTTCAGCTATCAGGTAATACCAGGGGATGTAGGACTGTGGGAGAGGTGTCATACTTACGTCCTTACCTCTGAACGCTATTATTAAACTATCACACAGTGAGTCCATAGATTACTCATCCTTCAATCTGGCCTAAAGTGCCGAAGCCGCTGCCTGGAGCTGTCGAACTTGCATATTCTGCAGCTGGTCTGGGGGGGGGGGTGGAGTCAAGCGTACGTACGCAGGTGGGGGAGGGGTGGAAGAAAGTACGCTTGCGAACAAGGAGGGGAGGGGTCCAATTTTCCCGGATTTTTCCATACGTAATATATGGATGGCCCCTTATTAGATTATTTCCTGTGATGACGATAATGATGACGACGACGAAGTTAGTTACTTGGGGGCGAAGATGACGACGGAAATATTACAAATCAAAAAGACACTGTCGTAAAAAATTAATCGCATAACTCGAAACAATATTAGGCCTACTACTCTTAATACACATAAACACTGGCATAAACTTGTGCAAAATATTGGGGGGATTTGGTTATTCATTATACACTTGTTGCATTGAATGTACAGTCCAATCTGAATTATTGGGGGGGGGCACGTACCCCAGCTGCCCCCCCCCCGAGTCTACGCCTATGCGTAACATAAAGACCATATAAAGATCATAACTATAGCCACAGGGTATGCGTTCACTAAAGACTAAAATATGGACTTGCGAATTCATGTTTCAACGGAATTATAGTAATGATCATGCGGGAAAACTGAATGCTGAAATGTGTAGTGTCCAAATAATAAATGAATTTAACTCTAGGAATGAATTACTCTTACAAACCAGGCCCATATCAAATGTCATTAATGCACTATTTGTCATAAAAATGAATAGTGTATAAAAGGGGCGTAACTTTGGTCTGAAAAGTGGGCGATACCAATTTCTTAAATGCACGAAGCAAGGCAGAGACTGTGATCTCTGGGAAGGCTTAATAATAAAATATTGATTGAGGTTGTTTAAAAAGAGGGGGTATGGTACCCCCCAGTCAAGAAAGTGGGGGTACAGGTACCCCCACAAATTACGCCTATGGTTTATAATGCAGACCCAGATGAAAAGACAACTAGTAGGTATGGTATGGTATGGTATCTGAGAATTTTTAAAGCGCCTCTCACAGTGCGAACTATTCAGAGGCGCTCTCAGCGTGTGAGCCTCGTGGAAACAGAAACGACTTTAAACGATGAACAGAGAGAGAGAACCTAGTAAGTAGGGTCCCACGCAATACCAAAGGAAGGGAGTTCCATAGGGATGGGCCCACGAAAAGAGAAGTATAGTAGGGCCTATATCAGATCATGTGCTTGTATATTTCAATAATAATTATAATCAACATTTAAGTGTCGGTGGTGACTTAGTTATGCATTTACTATGCGCCATTATATAACGGCCAACCATCAATCGAGCAGCTGCGAGTGAAGGACTTGTTTAAGGTCCTTGCACAGTAACCATCTCAAAGGAGACTTGAACCCGTACCCTGTGTTACAAGGCTTAAGCAGTCGGTTAGAGGACTACAGTGTCCCACAGATCGGCCACGGTGTTCTGCAACTTTTAATATACCCGTGTCACCGTGTGTAGGCCTATATTAACAAGCTTTCAGTATACTGTACACAGTATAGCTAAACATAATCTTGCCATGGTGTACAAATTTATTAATTCCATATTTTCATCGCCTTTCCAACCTAAAATGAATAAAATTATTTCAACTGTAATCTGGAAACTTTAAACATCCAAACAATTTGATACAGAAACTTTTTCAATTCAAACCAAATGTAAGTATACCCCTAAGCCGTAATTTTTCTGGTTAACGGCTGGCTTGAGCAAATTTACGGCTGGTTTTTCGGCTAGCCGTAAAAGAGCGTAAACTACCTTTTTCGGCTAGCCGTAAATTTTTACGGCTAGCCGAAAAAAGTAGTTTACGCTTTTTAAGCGCGTAAACTACCTTTCTCGACTATAAGTGCATCAATCATTAACACAGTAATACAATATACACTAGGGACTACTTTTAAATCGAAAGGTGGGCAATATTCACTCAGTCTGAAAATAATTTTAGAAATAAATTCAAATAATTATGTTAAGAAATAAACGGACATTTCATGTTTTCAGTTCACATACGTACATTGCATCGAGTTCACATTCAATTACGATTTACATGTACGAGTATGTAATACTGATTGGAAGTTAGAACCACAAAATAATAAGGCTACCGGACATGCATTAATAGGTGTAGGCCTAGCCGCATAGCGAGAGAAAAAAGAAACAGATACACAGAAGCAAAAAAGTGAAAATTCTGGCAATAGACAGCAGTATCTTTTGAAGCAGAGTAGTAAGAGTGTGCACTCTGCACTAACTTGCATGAGAGATAATTAGAAATATTTAACTTTGAATATAAAACCGGAAGTAGAACTCGGAATATATGCAACATAGGACAGCCTGGACAGGGCCCTTACAATAGACGATGAGACGGCCATGTGACTGACGTCAGCACTTACCGCTCATTGAACACTAAGTACAAATTAGCAAGCCAGCGTGGAAACTTTATAATCACAACTGTGTGTATGTTCTAGCCGAACTTTTTCCGACGGCTAGCCGTGAAATAACTCTCGGCGGTTTTTCGGCTAAGCCGTAAAATTTCCAGCGGTTTATCGGCTTGCAGAAATTTTTTCGGCTCGGCGGCTAACGGCGGCGGCTTAGGGGTATGAATGTAAGTTAACGTTAATGTACCTTAGGGGGACAACGCTAGCTGCCAAAACATAGTGGTACTGATACTAACCATATCTATCAGGTTTCCAATTAACAGTAATTACCAATAAAATAACAAACATCATTAATACATGTACTTCCATAATATAACAGAATGTTTCTTTGTCTTAGTCCATGTGGGAAAATGCTTCAAATAGCATTGCAAATTTCATGCTTACAAATTTTTGACAAAAAGCTGCATGTAATCAAAGTAAGCCATCCCTATGAAATACAAAAGAAAACGTGAAAATATAAAATTAAGAAACTAAGAAAGATTCTAGATATTTTTCCATATATATATAATTATAAAATACTTCTACACATACACAGAAGCCTCACTATGACACGCTTCTCTATAATACATAATAATTCTGATGTAAAATGGTCAGACATGGATCACCTTCTGGAATACGACCTTGTCCTATTCCATAATATGCAGAAACAACTCTATAACGATTTTGCAGTGCATCATGTATCCCAATTCCATAGAAGATACAATGTGCGCTTCCGTGTATGAAGACTTTCCAATGAAATGATTTAAAAAGTTGAATTCATACACTCATAGCAAAACGAGAATTAGAAAATGACTAGAATTAACAACACAACAAAGATATACTACTAAACAAAATGAAAATGTGTAACAATGTGGAGATAAATACACAGATCTATATAACACCAAATAAATATGTTTTCTACATAAATACACACAAACAGAACACATGATTTAAAAGTTACTTCTTAAACATTCAAGTTAGATTCCATTTTTCTCAAAAGAGATTAAACTGAGTGTAGTGTATATGATAGAATGAAATGAAGCAAAAAATATAAATAAATCAACTGGAGTTGGTGTAATTTCAGCTTTCACATTCATTGGAATTGACAAATTTGTCAACACATGAAGGAAGATTCAATCGCAATAAAAACAAACTCAGTTCACTGATATGACAAAAATACTTCAAAGTATGACTATTTAAAATGACTGAATGTTCAGAATTAGGATATTTTCTCCAAAAAAGATCTGGATTCCAACAATTTTCTTGCCACAATAGAATTGGCAAATGGTAATTAATTTAAGCATTCATGTAATGTTTAGGTTTGAAGCATTCGATAGTTTTAGACTCGAGGAACTTTTAAGAAGTTACCCAAAGCCCACGTGTCACAATCTCGTGCTGTAAATATCTATAGACATTCGCCTCTGAAAAGTTAATACTGTATAAAAACCACACCCTGTGCGTCCATACAACATGCGAGTGGATCGTACTGGAACAGTCTTGCTAAAACTCTGAACAGTTCTACCAGAGAAGAGCTCAAAAACATTTTCTTCACATCCAATACTGTCTTCCAGTTAAAGACAATAGAAACTTGTTTCCCAAAAACTATACTTAACATTATATACTTCTCAAAATACTATCTAACTTTGTTCCATGCTGCGGTTTGTCAATGTGTGTTTACTTTATAAACAATAAACAAAAATCATCATCCACCATATACAAAAGCCTTCGAGAGATTCATAAAATGGTGTGGAGCAGGCACGTAACTAGGATTTTTCGTTTGGGGGGGCTTAAACCTTGAACATGGCAACATTTATACAGTGTTCATACGAATTTTAGCCGTAAGCATACAACGGCTTGACTTGTTTGGGGGGCTTCAACTTCGTTTGGGGGGCTTAAGCCCCCCCAAGCCCAACGCTAGTTACGTCCCTGGTGTGGAGTAAACGCTCAGATACAATACATACATAAATGAGACATTTATAGCAAACTCTTGAAAATTTTTCATCGAAACTGTTGTGACAATAGCAAAACAATACCATAAATTATGCAAAATAAATTACCTTAGTAATGGGTATAAGTTACGTTACACAACATCAGCTCTCCTGTTCCACAAGCAATACAAAGCATAGCACAAGTTCTGTAAATAAGACATGAAGACTCGCTGCTTTGGTTTTCTTAAATAGCATGCAAGAAACATTAACTAAATAGTTTTCAGTTTTTCTACCTCTTGCAGCATTTTTGCACATGCACTGCATTCTCTGGATGCAAAATGCACATACAAGCAGACACTGCGACAACAAACCAACAGCTATATCGACTTCTAGACATGGATGACTGGACACTATCTACGCTGCTACTCAGGAATGCGGCTAAAATACTCTGCGTTTAAGGAATGCCGACTGTTGCCTGAATTTCTTGAATAATTCGACGAAGCACAGGCTACTTCAACATGTTTCACAAATCTTTTGGTTCAAGTACAGTACATATAATTTTTTATGGCTTTTCATTTCATCTGCAAGAATCTCATGGATTACCCTAAAAAACTTTGGTTCACATACCTGTGGAAACCACAATGGCGGATGTTCACCAATACGGCCACCACCGTACTCCGGTGGTGCCAGTCCCAAGCCTGCATAAAGGAGGACAGCCACGCTAATCTTTTTTAATGACACAACATCATTAAACAGCAACTCACCAACCAACCAATACAGGCTTCAATCAATCAATCTAAAAGAACCACGCTATTATCTGCCGTTACTAGACATTACTGGTTCCTGTGAACAAGGAAAGCTTCAACACACATTGTTGACCTTAGTCTCATTCTCCGTGTTGGCAGCACCATCTGGCATAGTCTGGACCTCGGGGTCCTTGGAGAAGTTGAGGGTGACCAACTGGTGGTCCTCCTGCTCCCCTTCTTCGTTCGGGGCTGCGGGGATTTCGTCGAAGACATCGTCGACCTCCTCCACTTCAAGATGGCCGCCTGGAGAGAACTGGTGAGCAATCTCCTCGAACGTCTTATTCTTCGTCTCCGGAACGAAGAAGTACGTAAACACTGTGAAACCGGCCAGAAGAACTACGAAGATGACAAACGTGTACTGCTGGGCCGCGTTCTGCAACAAACAAACAAGAAGCAATTAATAAAAATCTCTTTTCAAAGCCTTGCACTGATATTTCAACACTTTAGTGCAATTGCTGCCCATAGCGCCCTCCCCATATGAATGTATTTTATTAATTTATTATTGTTAAGCTATTAATTTATTGTTGGCCCGTCTGAACATGCACAGAAAACAGCCAAATGCCACACCACTGTAGAGGTCTTCTGTGACGAGGCCTCACTGCTGTGTGCGTGTGTGAATGCATCTATGTATGTTTGTATCCAAACATTTATATAGCTCCTTAAGAACCTCACAAATCTGCTGTATTAAAACCTGACAAGCAGTTTCTGTTCCAGATGTAGCAACTAATTGAAATTTTAAATTTAAAAAATAACACTTAGAAATGGAATTCAAGCAAGTAGGCCTACTGAACACTTAAAATATAATGAAAACAGAGAAAAGTAAAAATGGACAAATTAGGAGAAAAGCAGTCTATAAAACTAGCACCAAGAGGCAGCCACAAGTATGAAGTGCTAGCGACTTCATTTTCTTAGCCTTGGCATATGAGGACAGGTGACCATCCCCTCCCTAGCCTCTTGATCCTCCCACTGACAGTGTATGGCCAGTGTACTCATTAATCATTATAGCTGAGTTGGCCAGGGGTGCAGATGGAGCCAAAATCTCTAAATAAAATTCTACACTGGCAGGGATATGAACCCCAAACCCATCAGCAGACAGTCCAGCTCACTAACCACTAAACTATCGCACACCCATTAATTAAGATATATAATTTGAACAGAAATCGACAACTTCTACCTGAACCGATTCAAATCCAATGGCTATGATGAATGTTCCGACCCAGTTGACAACTCCCGCAACGGCCATTGCTTTCGGACGAGGCCCTTGACGAAACAGTTCAGCCCCGATCATCATAGGAATCGGGCCTAAAGCACATAAATCAACAGATAAAATTAAATATGTCAGTAAAAGACACCCGTAATAAATTTAATGTAGGTAACAAAATTAAATTTAAAGCTAAAAGTAACTATTGTGCTTAAACGTTGAATAAATTTTTTGAAGTTAGAAGTACTTTATAATTAAGATACATGATTTCAACCTGAAAAATACACTGAATATTAATTAATCATATATATTATTCACCATATATTATTCACATATACTAATCACCTGTATCACCCATCTGTCACTGTTCCACAATCTTGACACAACTAGACTGTGAGCATGATGCGGTCATGTGTAAGTGGGACCACCGATGGCAACTCTTCTATTTTTTATGTGCATTGTTTTGCTTATTGATACTACTTCTGTTCTTGATGACATTTAACATCATTTAAGCTAGCACAGAGAGTGCCCATGGTTATTGTAGTGGCGCTATATAAATCACCTTAACAATTAAATACACAAAAGCTGATTAGAGTAACTCTCCTCGTAGCATATACCGAAGATGATTAGAGTCGCCCTCCTCCTTTATCCAGGCTTTGGACTCTCACCACCCCATTATAAGACGTTGACAGCACTGTTAGAGAAAGTTTTACATCACATAACCAGTAGAAATACTTGGCTTACCCAATCCCACTGCAAAGGCAATGACATAGATGATGACACATGCAATGCTGACGTAAGCAATGGCTGGTGGACTGTTCTCCAAACCCTCGAAACAAAGTCATTAATCAAAAAAGAATTAGTATTATTCGTAAATCAATCTCTTATATCAGTACAATTCCTGCAAACTTAATTACTTCTAGTGATTCATAAATGAGTTAATGAAGGAATGAATAAAAGAATCTTTGGACATCTTTGATGAATGTGGGTGCTTAACACATTCTTGAAAATGATCCACTAAGATTGACAAACAAACAGTTTTCTAGAAAAATAAAAAGAACTTATGATGTTAAAGATTTCCTCGACTTTACAGGAAATGTCTGACAATTCATACAAGTATAGTGAGAGATATAATTTACAAATGGGGGCTCAAACTGTAAATTATTGACAAATAAACATGATCATCTATATTCAAAACTGCCAGCTATGAATAATGAATAAATATGAGATTTGAGTGCAAGATGTCAATCCTTGAATCAGAAATGTAAAATCTAAGAATAAAATGCGACAGAAAAGAAGAGACAAGATAGGTCTAACTTCACTGAGCAGGATTCTGGAACGAGAAGAAAGTGTTAATAATAGTAATAATAATAATAATAATAATTAAAATAATAATAATGATGATAATGATATTAATGACAATAACAATAGCATTAACAATAATAAGAAAATTTATATAGCACCGTAGTACTGCTATGGCTGAAGAAAAGGGCGTTGTAGATGAGATGAAGAAAATTCACCTGTATCACGAGACAGACGGTCATGATGATCAAATCGATGATCATTGCGATCATCGGAATGAGCAGAAGCAGACGACGACCGGCAATATCCATCAGTGGAACCTGGAAAAGGAAAATGGAAACGACTTTACCACTTGAACTTCACCAGGCGTTGTTTATGATGATGATGATGATGAGGAGTACCAGAAGGAGGAAGGGGAGGATAACGACGACGATGATTATAATGACACAGATGATGACCGCGATGATGACACAGATGACACATATAACGATGCCACAGATGATGATGACACAAATTATGATGATGATGATGACGTCGACGACGACGATGATGAAGATATGAACACAGATGATAATGATGCCACATATGAACACAGATGATAATGATGCCACATATGGTGGCATCATTTGTCATCATATGATGACAAAGATGATGGTAATGATAATGATGAGGGTGATGATGATCATGATCATGATGACAACGATCCTGCTGCTGCATGTGCTGCACATGCGCTTCCATGTACCGTAATGATGGTCATCAAGACGTTGACAGCGTTCGTTCCAATGATGGCGAACGGAATGTCTTTCTCTCGTACCTTGGCATTCTCAAAGATGCTTTGCGAATAGAAGAAGACCTGAACAGGTAAGACAATCATAATGACAGGTTTTTATGATACCTCTCTGTCTGTCTGTCTGTGCCTGTGTCTGTTTGTCTGTCTCTCTCTCTGATCATCCTACTTATCATTATCTTACTCACCTTCTTCAAGTGTGATTGCTCATCTTCCACTTCTTATCCTCATGCTTTTGATGATCCCCCTCTTCCTCTTTCTTTCCTATCCACCATCTCCTCCTCCTGCTCTACTTTCGCGTTATCCTCATTCTCCTCTCCTCATCTTTCTTGTATCCTCCACTTTCTCTTCCTCTTCCTGCTCTTTCCCTCCACTTCTTCCTCTTACTCCTCCTCCTCCTTCCCCTCCTTCTCTTCCTCCTTCACCTCCTCCTGTTCCTCATCCTCTTTACTGACCAGCCTCTGAATCTACATCAGCTGCTACTAACGGCGTTGATGCCGGAGAACTGCTGGATGACTTGAAGCATGGCGGCAATGAAGAGAGGTCGCCTGAGGTCAGGCGCTGTCATAAGCATCTTCATCGTAAAGCTCGTGTTCTCTCCAGTTGATTTCTGCTGATCCTCCGTGTCCATCTCCTCCATGTCGGCATCCACGTCCGTCCGCTTTCGGTAGAAACGCAACGCTAGAACAACATCATCATCAGCATCATAATCATCATTCATCACCATCATAGTCGTCATCATCATCATAAATATAATCATCACCATCACCACCACCACCATCATCATCATCAACACCATAATCATCATCAACAACAGCAGTAGCACCATCACCATCATCACAATCACCACCATCATCTCACAATCATTATCATCATCATCATCATTGTCATCAAGAACATCATCAACATTGTCAATATCATTGTCATCATCATTCTCATTATCAAGATCATTGACATATTCATCATCGTAATGATCGTTGTTGTCATCATCACCGTCCTAGTAATAGTTGCCGTCTACTCACCGGCCGCTGCTCCGTCTCGGTCGTCACGAACCAGGAGCAAGTATCGCGGAGTTTCCGGAAGAAATGGCAGAAGAACAAGAGAGACCAACGCTGGAATAATCTGGAGTAGAATCAAGAACGGCCAGAGTTCTTTTGTTCCTACAGAACATGAATGAGAAAGAGATGCATCAAAGGGCACTATACAAGTTACTAGATCAGATTAGATCACTATTACTACTTTTATGATCATCTATTACTATTATTACTATTATTATTACTATTACTACTCTTACTATTACTAAATTTTGTTATTATTACTATCAAATTTACTATAACTATTATAATTATTATTATTATTATTGTTATTACTATGATCATTACTATTATTACTATATGAAGATTCATAAAGGGCAAGTTAATATACCCAAACCTACCACATATACGCTAATACAGAGCATATTCACCTTACCCCTTCGGAGACCCTCCTCCTTCTCCACCAGCCACTGAATCCTCAACAGGTGCTACAGGGATGCCGGAGATTAGATTTGATTGAAAGAAATCAGCCGGCATCCAGCAATGAAGTCTTTGGCTACACAATTGTCTAGATTAAACAGTACTTACTTAGGTACTTAATATATTTAGTCCTTAGTCGTTAGTCCTTTTAATATATTTAGTCCTTAGTCGTTAGTCCTATTAATATATTTAGTCCTTAGTCGTTAGTCCTTTTAATATATTTAGTTCTTAGTCGTTAGTCCTTTTAATATATTAGTCCTTAGTCCTTTTAATATATTTAGTCCTTAGTCGTTAGTCCTTCCCATGCAGGTCATACACACATCGGGCAACACAGCTTCTCCACTCATCTCTGTCCATCGCCTGTCTTCCAGCCTCATCCCAAACTATCCCCAAACACCACAAGTCAACTCTGATGGCCCATCAACCCGCCTTCTGCCAACTCGCTTTACTTACTTACAGAATTACTTACCGGAACTTACTGACCCACTGAACAATGGACTTAATTACTTTCAGAATTCGATGGATTATAATTTTTCAGAAGAATTTCACTGGAAGTGACCATCAATCAATTGATGCCTTAGGTAGGGCTCTGCTATGATAACCACGGTGATCTCTGTTCCTTTCGCATGCACGGCTACTATCACAGTATAAATAAATACACAATATGCTGACTCCCATCGCTGCCTGTTGACTAGTTTTTGGGAGACGCCATTTTGAAACTGAGCTTTTGAATGATAGATTTAAGCTGAAATTAACGTTAAAAATAATATTGTTAATTCTAATGAAGTCCTCAATGTTGTAACGTTTAAAAAATATTTTATGTGATGAATTCCGGTGTATCGGCGTGTAGTCCTCAATGTTGTTGTAACGTTTAAAAATATTTGATGTGATGGATTCCGGAGTATCGACGTGTAAACGACTCAGTTTCAAAATGGCGGTCGGTCACACATTCTGACTGCTGCATCGGCCGGGAGTCGACGTACTGTGTAATAATTATTTATACTGCGCTACTATGCAGCAACGCGCTTTCTCCGTCGTTGGACCCACAATTTGGAATGGGCTTTCTCCTGAGCTGCGGTCTCTTCCTCGAGACTTGTCCATCACTTTCTTCTCTGCTCTAAAGACTGTTCTCTTTCGCTGGGGTTGGGCTGGGAGTGCCTCTGAAGTTTCCTTGAAGGGGCGCTGCCGCACCATATATATGTTGTTGATTCAAAACCATGCTAAACAAGTCAATACATTAGCTTAGATAACTGACCAAATGATGGACCCCAACATCAATTACTGACCAATTCGAAACAGTCAATGTTTGATCCTACCGAGAAGCTCTCGAATGCCAAAGACACTCGACAGAAAGATCCCAAGCGTAACGAAGAGCTGGTGAAGGGTTCCGAATGCGCCTCGATAGTTGAACGGTGCAATCTCGGACAGAAACATCGGCGCTATGCAGTTCCCCAAGCCTAAGTTTACACAAGGAATCTCTCACTAACAACAAACTCAAAGAGTTAAAGCAATAGTTCCAGTGTTTAGCAACATCTCATGACTGCAAGGGGCCACTGACGTCGCCCTCCTCCTTCTTTCTGGCCTTGGACTGACACTACCAGAGTATGACATTGATATATGTCCACAGAAAAGTAGTAGCATTTTGAATGGATTCTGAGAGTTTAACGAAATCTTATAATTTTTTAACCTTTACGTTTAGCTGCCCCCTGGAATGAGCCGCCCCAACAGGTCATGATCTCGTTAATTCCTATAGCAAATCTCCCACTTATTGTATTGTATTGTATTGTATTGTATATGGGCATTTATAAAGCGCCTCTCGCGGTATTGACCATTCAGAGGCGCTCCCAGTGCGCGAGACCCCGAGAGAAAAAGCACTTATCTTGGATATGACTGCCTCCTTAAAACAATACAGTACAATACAACTGTATTTTGATATTGCCATCCTCCTCCAGAGTTCAGAAGTTCACACACGACCATACGAAAGAATATCTACAGCGCTAAGCAAACTGTGAGTGAAGGACTTGCTCAACGTGCTTATACACAGTAACGCCTCAGTGAAGGCTCGAACCCATGCTCTCCGCATCACAGGCTAAGCGCTCTACCAACTGATTGGTTGAAGGAAGTGGATTTTACCGGAGTTGATTCCGACAAGAACTCGGCCAAGCATCAGCATCTCAGGTGACTTTGCTGCCACACAAACGCAGGAAGAAATCGCACCAAGGATAGCGAACAGGTGGCTGAAGAGGATCGTACGTTTCCTTAAGAACATAAACAACACCACAGGTAGGCTATACCTTGTTCAGAGATTCTATGTGTGTATAGAAGTATGCATGTATCTTTGTGTATGTTTAAGTATGTATGAATGTATGTATGTCTGTATATATGTATGTATAAATTGTATATATATATATATATATGTACCTATGCATGAGTGTTTATATGTATGCAAGTATGTATGTATGTGTACGTATGACTGTCTGAGTACCTTCCGAAGGTGTCGGCGAGACATCCGCCAAGAAAGGCTCCAATCATTCCCCCTGGGATGAAGAGAGCCGTGGTCAGGGACCATGTGATGGTAACCATTGACTCTGATATGACTCCATATCTCTCGGTATACGTCTCATTGTAGAACTCTTTTATCAACTACAACTCATCAACAATATACAATATTATCACAAAACATCAAAGTACTAGATGACTGGCTGACTGACAAACTAGCTGTTTACTGGCTGACTGACTGCTGACTGGCCGACTAATAGACTGACTGACTAATTGTGTCTGACTGCTCATCTAGCACATTTTAGCCTTTCTCTAACACCATTTGACCTTGCTGTAACACATTTAGGCCTTTCTATAGCACATGTAGGCCTTTCTATAGCACATTTATCATTTCTCCAACACATTTAGGCCTTTCTCTAGCACAGTTAGACCTTTCTCTAGCACATTTTGGCCTTTCTCTAACACATTTTATTCTTTTCCTAGAACACTTAAGTCTCTGTCTAGCACACTTAGGCCTTTCTGTAGCACATTTAAGCCTTTTTGCTAGCACATTTAGGTCTTTATCTAGCAAATTTAGGCCTTTCTCTAGGACATTTTAGCCTTTCTCTAACATCTTTAGGCCTTTCTATAGCACAGTTAGGCCTTTCTCTAGAGCATTTAGCCCATAGTTCGAGAATTCGCATTTTACGAATTTTAAGAATTTTTAAAATTCACGAATTTTAACGAATTTTAAAACTGCAGTTTTAAAATTCGTTAAAATTCGTAAAATAATAAAATATTGGAATTCTTTGTCATGGCAACGAATTTTATTATCTGTTTACTTTTCAACTTTTTAAGCAAGTAAATGCCAATGTCATAGGCAATCAATCACCGTAAAAGATAGTTTACTAGCAACACAATAGTACTGATATTCAGTTACTGTTCTACTTGGAGTCTAGAACTTCAGTGTGTGACTGTGAGTGTCAGTCAGCAAGTAAATGCCAATGTCATAGGCAGTAATAGGCAGAACGAAAAACCATCAGTGCCCCAGCTCCAGTGTGACCAGTCAGTCACTAACACAGCTTGCTTTCAGACATGGTTAAAAAGGGTTGGCAACGTTCACCGAGCTGTATCTTCTACTTCATCGTCCTCTGATTCTGAGTCAGGAACAGCCCACTGCTCCAACTCGACTCTGGTTTCTGTATTTTCGCCATGCAAATGCTCCCGAATTCGGGCAGAACAATCAACAAATTCCTTGTCACAAAAACAATAGGCCTACTGTATTTTTGAATATCCCTTTTCCTTCTCCTCCAAAATCACTACATACTTCCGCTTCAGTTCATGTTCTTTCATTTTTAAGAAATTAGATTTTAACTAAATTAACTCGATAAACTTTTATATTGAATTTTCATTAAATTCTAAGCAGAAGCTTATCACAACAAATCATGACGTCATCAGATTTGTTGTTGCTTACGCTGTGTCTGCAAAATGCCACTTTCAATGTAAAAAAAGGCCCAACAATGGCCCAACGAATTTTTACGAATTTTTACGAATTTTAAAATAGGCCAAAAATTCGCGAATTTTTACGAATTTTAAAACAGAAAGTCACGAATTCTCGAACTATGATTTAGCCTTTACCTTGTTGGGCTGATTAAGAACGCCGATGTTGTATCCAAACAGAAAGGATGAACCGAAAATGATGATTGTCGTCGTATAGATAAGATTGATGTTGAGACCCTTGAACACAATGAAACATTAAATAACATCAAGATATGATTATCCTTATGTAAAGTAACCATTTAATTAGCTTTATGTAATACAACAATCCCCATAGCATCCGATCATAACCCCTACCCACTCGATCCAGATCAAACACCACAACTGTCCAGACATCCTGGCTCTTGCAGACGGGACTTTATGTAGCCCCTGTGTTCATGCTGGCATTCCTCCTGTGGCTTTTGTATGATGAGCACTGAGAAATTTCGGAGATTTACATTACATTACACCTAGCTATTTGCATGGTGCTGTATATCAGGAAAAACCCCAGGGATTCAGAATTCATGCTATAATGAAGTACTTGTCATAACGAGGACCCCTTATATTATAAGGCTTATAATGTACCTAACTGGAAAACCACAAAGAACAAAGGCATGGAAGCATCTGCCATGATTTAAGCAGAAGAGTGTCAAATGCAGCCACTTACCCCAGAGCATGGGATTTGATTCCACCCATGTCTGCATTTCCATGAGCATTGGATAGAACCCGTGTGGGCTCTGTACGGGTCTCATATCGAAATATGGGTCCTGTCTTGGCTCCATATGGGCATGCTGGCTGGGATAGGGCTAATCCCAGTGGGACTGTACAGGTGCCAATTAATGGCAGCAAACTTAGAGACAGGTGAATTCAATGGAATAAATCTTTAATTGCTTCCACCTCCAGTTGGCGTTAGATAGCAACGGCGGATGTACAGTTGTACACACGCCAGTGGTGCCACCTATCTTGATATTATAGTGATATTGATCTATCTGACAGATCAATATTTTAAAAAAAATATCCCACTAAGAACTGCTCAAGGGGTTGGGTCAATAATGTACAAGTGTTTGCACTGAGCAAGGCAGAGAGCGGAACAGTCACTGGAGCTAATCAATAAAAGAAAATGATTCCTGGTCTTCTGGTAGTCGGACAAGATTCTTCACTTGGCATCTATAGACAACCCCACTGACTTGACGCAGCACTAGTGAACAAGTTGGTGCCCTGTGCTTAGCTGTTAAGTAGCGCTTTAGACATTTGGACTTTATGATTACAATTTAATGAATCCTGATGCACTGCCTTACAGCAATGTCTGCTAAGACCAGGTACTAGTATGAGTGGCCTCAAGTTCGTTGACATAAACTTGACATTACATTTGTTTGCAGTTACGTAATGTCTGGTACTGAAGGCACAGAAATGTTTCCTACTGACAAGTTAGTTCTATTTAAATGTACAGAGTAAAATGAAGACAGGAGCACCACTCCCCTGAGCCAACCGAAGAGGCAGCCATATTTATGAAGTACTATTGATTTCATGTGCTTTTTAGTAGTTCTGTACAAGTATAGAAAACAGTCCCTTAAGCTAGCCCTCGGGTAGCCATGGGTATGAAATGTTAGCGACTTCATTTTTCTTAGCCTCAGCAGGTGAAGGTGTGTGGTCAGTCCTCTCCCCGCCATCTCATCTTCCCATCGATAGTGTACAGTCAGTGTACTTATTATAGCTGAGCTGGCTAGGGGCGCAAGTGGAGCAGAAATTTTGAAACAAATTTTTGAATCCCCAACCTCTCAGTTGACAGTCGAGTACACTAACCACAAGACCCCACAATCATGGGTGCAATTTGGGGTAGGTGGAGCAAAAGAACTATGGGCAGGATCAAATGTATGGGTAAAGGACTATGGGCAGGAGCAGAATGTATGAGGAAAATTGTTATTGTAATTAGTAACTTCTATTGCGTCGGTGTCTGATGAACGAGGCATCAAGTGATGGCAACCCAAAGCCAAGCCGTAAACAATTTTCCCCATACATCCCAGAAGATCAGTCAGTGGCGTCATAGTGGTGCGGGGGGTGCGGACCACACCGGGTGACACCCTCAGAGGGGGTGACACCAAGTATGACGACAAAATGATGAAATTCTTCTAAGACGATGAATTCCTAAAAAAAGGTCATCGCATTTTGGAGGGGAGACGAATTCCTAAAAAAAGGTCATTAGATTTTTTTGTGAGACGAATTCCTAAAAAAGTCATAAAATTTCACTTCTTTTCTGAAACCCTATGCTAATTTACTTTTTTGAACCTTTAATGAGGGCGACACCATGACTTACTGCACTGGGTGACACCAGCCCTAGTGACGCCACTGAGATCAGTTACTTAGCTAAGGGGTTGGAGAAAGAGCTAGAGGGTTGAATCCCCCACCCTCAACAACTATAACACAGGGTTTGGAGTGAGTTCCCCTAACCTCCATGAAAATAATGACAGCTTCTGAACACATCACTTCACTTACAGACACAATTGTTGGCTTCAAATCCTCATGATACTCTGAGCGGCTGACGCTCGTGCGCCGAGTTCGAATGCTCGCCAAGCTCTTTCCGCTGACGATACTCCGGATTTCAGGACGCTCAAACGGTTTGTCAGTAGTTGCAGTGCTGCTTGTGCGTTTGAGTATCGTGCTCGAGCCTTGTCGTCGCATGGTTGCTCGTCGACCAGCTGCATCTAGAGCGCCGTAACTCGCTGCACTTCGACCGCTTACATTACGATGGCGGTCTTCCAGTTGCACAGTCTCTGGCTTGCTTATCTGAAATGAAAACAAGGTATGGTAGGGCTACGGTACAACATGAGGTATGGCAAAATACGACATATGGTAATATGATAACAAAACGGTATTTGATTGGTTAGAACGTTTGCCTTGTAATGCGGACATTACGGGTTCAATCCTCCTCCCCGAGATGGTTACTGTGTAGGGACCTTGAGCAAGTTCTTAGCTCACAACTGCTCAGCGCCATCGATTGATGCTTGGTCATTAGATAGTGGCACTTAATAAATTATAGCATTATAATAATAATAATAGTAAAGGATGGTGGTACCACAACAAACCATAAGACATGGTATTCACTACATAAATTATTGGTCAGATAGGTCCGAAGCAACACATACCTCATGAGTTATGGTAAGACCAAAACAATACCTGAAGTATGGCTACAACAACAGGAGCTATGGTAGGACCACAACAAATCATTGGGTATAGTAAGACCACAAGAAAAGATGAAGTAGGGTAAGGCCACAATTAAATGCTTAAAGTTCTTAACTGTTTGCAATAATCAGTGAGGTACGTGACGATAAATAAAATTCAGAGTATATAGAAGGACACTATGCATAAAATCAGTTTATCTTTTCACTAAAACACTATCTAATTGTTCTCTACAAAACTGCAGATAACAATATAAATTCTAAATACATCAAACTTTATTAAATACAGCTGTTACTATCAACAGGCAGCGCTGGTGAACCTGATCTTATCCGATAAATTCATAAAAAAAATGAGCAGGGTTGAAGCCATATGGTCGTTACAGAAAGACGTTTACATTTTTTACATATACTGCAGTAAAGTAACCATAAAAATTCTACCATTTGGTGTACTTGTTCTGCAACTAATACAAAATTTAATGTCTCCGTCTCTGTGACACTAAAAATTCCCTGCCCCAAAGTCCTAAACCCCAGAAGGGGCTGACCTACCTGCTCTGGCTGAGCCTGACCCTTCTTGTTTAACACTGCGCCCATTCTGGCTGTTTCGTGCTGCCTCGTTCCCTTCAACTGGCCCCACGTCTGTGCTGTGAGAAGTTACGCTGACCAATGCGCTGTCCAGCAGCACTGACCATCGCTGCGTCCTTCAGATGTCAAGGTCACACTGACCGCACATCCCCTTCTCAACACGTCCAGCGAATTCGTCGAAATAACTGTCATAAATTGGCGACTCGGACGCATCGGTTCTTTCCTCTGATTAGAAAACCATCGGCTTCTCGGAGTTTTCCAATCGCAGGTCGTTCAATTTCGTCCAAGATCGCAAAAGTCGCTGTCAATATTTATTATGCAAATTAGGTTCAACTCGTGCGTATAAATTCTAGGCCTAATCATGGATGCTAGCATGCAAGTAACGCAGTGATGCTGTATACAATCATGTCTGTAGGCCCTATGTCTGTCGTAAAAAAGACTCGTAATTTGTTGTCTTGGTAATGAGCCGGGGATTTTGCAGGCGCACGGCCGAGGGACCGCTATAAGCCTGCTAAGCACGGGGCTGATTATGCCTCAGCAGCGAATGCTTTTTGTTGTAACCCAAATAAAAGCCCTATATAGTCCACAGATAAGCCAGAAGGCTATAGGCAGGCCGTCGCAAATTGATAGTTTGGGATATCCAAACTGCTCTTTGTCCAAACCAATAGGGCCTATGCCCAAACTGTGCGCATTGCATCTAGGCTCGATCCTCCTTTTTTGCCACTAAGTCTTACTATTCTGTTAACTAGTTGCCCACCTTTTGCAAATTCGTTGTCTCTAAATAGGTCTACTCAAAGGCTCATGTGTACATGGCCGTCGTCGAGTTTTGTTAAGTAAATGGGGGGCCCTTACTAGCGGGACCCTGGTCCTTTTAGGGCTTCCTATTGACCACTCACAGCATAATATAGCCTTCTTAATGTTTCAAACCTTTTCAGCATCATAGTGGCTATTTAAATTATATTTTCTTGTATATTGTCACGTTTGCTTTGTGGATCAATAGATTGATTGATTGATTGATTGATTGATTGATTGATTGATTGATTGATTGATTGATTGATTGATTGATTGATTGATTGATTGATTGATTGATTGATTGATTGATTGATTGATTGATTGATTGATTGATTGATTGATTGATTGATTGATTGATTGATTGATTGATTGATTGATTGATTGATTGATTGATTGATTGATTGATTGATTGATTGATTGATTGATTGATTGATTGATTGATTGATTGATTGATTGATTGATTGATTGATTGATTGATTGATTGATTGATTGATTGATTGATTGATTGATTGATTGATTGATTGATTGATTGATTGATTGATTGATTGATTGATTGATTGATTGATTGATTGATTGATTGATTGATTGATTGATTGATTGATTGATTGATTGATTGATTGATTGATTGATTGATTGATTGATTGATTGATTGATTGATTGATTGATTGATTGATTGATTGATTGATTGATTGATTGATTGATTGATTGATTGATTGATTGATTGATTGATTGATTGATTGATTGATTGATTGATTGATTGATTGATCCCTATAGGGTCTACTGCACGCGCAGGATGGTAGCCTACATGGATCTCTGGCTCGATCTGCAGCTTCAACGGTCGCGCCAGATGCATCGGCCTACTTTTGGTAAAGGTTACATCGTATTCGTGATCGTAATCTCCAAACTTCTAAAACGCCACTGGAAGGCCGAATGCATGGCACCAGCCTATTCACGATCGCTGCGTCAAATCAGAGGGGTTTATCGTTTTTCCAAAGAGTAGTCTAAAGGCTTAAGGAGGTCCGATCGAGTCCGGTTACAGAATCAATCATCAGTCGAAATCGGTATAGGCTATATTGAAATACGTATTTGATCAGCACCAAGTCTAAGAGGGGTATTTAGACTAAATTTAGGCCTAACTTTAAATTATCCAATCAGTCTTCGACGATCGAATGTTGTATTTGTAGAGACGTATGCCTACGTATATACGTATTAACATAACATAACATAACATAACAAGGGTTTTAAGTGGTTCAGAAGACGTGTAGTCTGTGTTAGAACCACTGCAAATTTACCTCGAACTCTTAATAGCCCAATTTTCCTAGCTTCTTCTTAAAAGCTGTTATAGTGTCCACTGAGACAGTACTATCGTCCAAACCATTCCACAGGTCTACAACTCTTGCACTAAAGAATTTCTGCCCTAATGTTCCCTTCGGCCTCTTAAATAATTTATACCTGTGTCCCCGAGTTGCCCTGTTCGGTGCTAATTCAAAGAACCTCTCCCACTGCAGTGCTTCCTTTCCAGTGATAATCTTATAAGCTTCAATCAGATCTCCTCTGCTCCTCCTTTTCTCCAATGTTGTTAGTCCACACCTTTTCAACCTTTCTTCATAGCTCAGATCCTTGTAGCCCCAAATCATTTTCGTAGCTCTTCTTTGTACTTTCTCCAGTTTTTCCATGTCCTGTTTCAGGTATGGATTCCATACCTGGATGCAGTATTCCAACTGTGGCCTAACCAGTGATTTGTACAACCTTATTATTATATCTTTGTCTCTGGTGACTATTGTCCTTTTTATCATACCTAAAGTTGAATTAGCCTTTTTTGCTGCTTCAGCACATTGCCTTGAAGGTTTTGCACTCTTGTGCATAATCACTCCCAAGTCCCTTTCTTCATCACTCACTTTCAACTCCGTGCCCCCCATTTCATATGGGGCCTATAAGTTGCAAAATTCTTCACGTGTCGTACAAAATATAGGCCTAAGTTGATCACAATTTAAGACATCTAGCCCTATCATTACGCTACAATTGACTCTCTGGGTCCAATCCCTAATTCTCTGCCATGCCAGGAGTTCAAATAGGAGCACATGCATGAGCTCCATATAGTGGCAGTCAAGGACCTATAGAATCCTTGAGTGGCAGTTTAGCTATATAGGCCTACGTAAAAATTATAATCCTAATCGTGATCTCAAGATTAATTCCTATAGCGCCGAAAAAAGGAATTCAGTCGCAGGAACCAATTCACAGGCGCTTAGTCAAAACAAATAGATAGACAGGTATGGTAAAAATCGGTTCCAGGGTCAGGCAGGTAGGCCTATAGATAGTCAGACGACTAGTACGGTGGATGCATGTTGGGAATTGAAGCGACGCTGGAGGCATGGGCCGCGATCCCGGGAGATCGAGGGATTCGAGGGGGACAAGACCCCACCTTTAAGAGTGGGGGACCCGGGGACACAGTATATACAGTTGTCCCTCAAATTTTGAAGAAACACCAAAACAAGGTGAAAAATTTTATAAAATTTTGTTAACCTCTTTTTTTACCAGTACCGGTACTTATAATAGTAGGCCTACTTATAAGCCTTCCGGTGCAAGTCTGCACATCGGGCGACGCATCTCCTCCACTCTCCTCTGTCCACCGCTAGCCTCTCCGCCTCGTCCAACGTCAGCTCCAGATCGACATCTCGATCAGGTCATCTCTAATTGTCTCCGGCCAGTTTTTCTCGGCCTTCCTCTTCCTTTTCCCTCCAGCGTCCCAGTTCATCACTTGCTTTGCTCTCCTGCCGTCATCCATGCGGCCGGAGGACATGCCACATCCATCTCAATCTTTTCATTCTGGTGATGTTTTACATATGGTCTCTTGTCCTGTCTTTTCTCTTACGATCTTGGTGGTTACTTTGTCCCCAGGGCCGCCGACAGAAATTCCGGGCCCCTAGGCAGAGCAGTCACGGGCCCCTAGGCAGAGCAGTCGTGGGCCCCTAGGCAGAAAGTCACGGGCCCCTAGGCAGAGCAGTTATGGGCCTCTTAACTATTTGTAGGCTTTATATAAATATAATATCGTACGGCCGTACAAAAAAAATAAAAAACACAAATTGAAATAATAATAGTGTGTGTATACGACCGTACAATATTATATTTATATATATTATATACAACTATAATTTTATTCAGATGCTTGAAGTTTAAACTGATTGTAGTTAAGCGTCAGATAATATATTTAAAAAGGCATAAATCATAAACTTTGTATAACTGAATATAATATTTTTCATAAGTTGATTGCGGGCCCGGCCCGGGCCCCTAAAAGTCGCCGGGCCCCTGGGCATTTGCCCCCCTGCCCCCCCTCTCGGCGGGCCTGTTTGTCCCGCCATGATATATGAAGAATTCGATCTTCTCACCAGATCATTTCAAAAGTGTCCCGTGTCCTCCCCCTACCCCACCTGTCAATCAAGATCGCCGCCAGTGGTTGGAAGCAATTAAGGGGAAGGAAGATGAGGGCTCAGGTTGATAGGCCCATCGATGGATATAGGCCTATATGATTTGTGAAAGAACAGCATGTGTTTTCAGTGAAAGACCTGTGGTGATATAGGAATTAAGAGGCGAGGTTTTGGTGAGTAGACCTACTGTTCGCTCAGAATGGATCATAATAGTTGGCGTAATTCTAGGAAGGGGAGTTTTTAGGAATATGGGTCCTATATTTATGGGATAAATCCGATAAGATTCATGTGGGCATGCTCATAATAATAGGGCCTATGTGATTGACTAAAATGAATAATCTGAAACTGCAAGATGCAATAGAATATGTAATTGTAATTTTGCTTTTACAATATATGTGTGGAACTCTCTATCTCAATATCGAATTGCTTATATAGGCGTATGTATTTATTTAAAGTTCATTTCAGAGAATATAAAGTTTTCTTAATTTATTGGTGATACATTGTAACTAATGATAAAAGTTTATGTAAACTACTAATGTGAGATGGCGGCAGACGACGTGTCGTGTTGGTAGGCGTGTGGAATCTAGCATAATTATTTCTCCGGGAACATGGCGATTGGGGTTTTCTTAATTTTTCTTATCGCTGTAAATTAAAACTGCAACATTAAATATTCGCATGTAGTTACTGTTCAATTACTGCACAGGATTTAAGAATTACAATAGAATTTATCGTTCCGTTAGACAAAAACCGCAGTCATCGTTTCGTATTGTTAATTTGGTCGTACTTTAGAAAGCGTTATGGCTGAGGCTAATGTTATGGAGGTTGAGATGGTCGACTTTCAAGGCGGACAGATGAAGTATTTCTGTCACCAGTGTTCTCTCGAAATAGATCCGAAACTACCAGTACGTACTAGAACGTTGTTCTAGGTGTTTGATCGGCTAATATATTTGTTGCAATGCTAGCTTTCTGATATTACTTCGTCCAGACAGCGGGAAATTCCGGTGTCTTCCCAAAATTTTAGTTTTAATTTGTGACATTCGAAGTCTGTCGTCGTTGTAATTATTATCATCGGTTTGTCTGTTGAATGACTTCACTGTGTTGTGGCTTTATTAGTCGTGTCTGCGTGTAAATGAAGACGAATTGCGTGCGGCCGTGTTTAAATGCCGAGAAACCAGATGAAGTAAATTAGCCATATATAAGATAACTTACTTAAATTTAGCACTACTTGACCAATTACAATTAGTTTCTACCTTAGGCCCAAAAAAAATAATGGTGTGTTTCCGGTAACGCGACCGAGTCACTTTTTTGGCGCGACTCGGATAATTTTGGGAAAAAAATTTTTTTTAGTAACTCATTTCGTGTCAGAGTTGCAGCTTTCCGACAACTGAAACCTCACTTTCTGTGCCAGAGGTCCAGAATTGCGACATTATAGACCGTGGGAAACCAGCGGTCTTTCAAAGTAAATAAGAGCACCGTTGATTAGAGCAACAAGATGCGTCGCCCGATGTGCAGACCTGCACGGGAAGGACTTAGGTCTAGGGGTAATTACAGCAAAAAATGGGCTGTAAGTTTCCCATGGTCAGCTTTTACAAATGTGGGAGGGTTGCGGAGATAATAGACCCGAAAATCGGCGATTTTCTCACGGTTATGCGTCAGGGTTATTAACCAAATCCAATCGTCGTCGTATTCAATGTATTATCAACATCTACGATTAATTATGTACGCATCATAGTATGAGTAAAGTTTCCTTTATAGCAACCAGCCTCAAGGTCAGCCTCAGCCTCCTAAGCAACCAGCCCTGCCTATGGGGGAACAGTTGGTCGCAATGGCGACTGCTCGGTGCCGGCCCTCTATTCGGGGGTTTCGCTATTCTGGGAGCCCACCGGAGTATACATACATACAATATACATACATACAGCATACATACATACATGTATGCATAATACATACATACATGTATGCATAATGCATACATACATGTATGCATGCATACATACATACATACATTCATACATACAACATAGATACATGCATACATAAATGCATACATACATAAATGCATACATGCACATATACATTAATACATATATAAATGCACACATACATACATACATGCATACATACAACATACATACATGCATACATGAATGCATACATACACTAGGGACCTGCGAAGCTTCGATATTCGATTCGAAAACGAATCGGACGGCGGTATTCGATTCGATTCGAAAATGAAGTCATGATTCGAAACATTTTCGAATCGTTTTTGGGGGGGTGGAAATGATAACGACTTTGTTGTAAACTAGTTGTTTAAAAATTAGGGCTGCTGATTAATCGCCGTTAACTCGACGACAGCAAACCCTCTGCAAGAAAAGGGTTCATAATTAGAAAGTTATGCTCCGCTTAGATGTATGTAGGCCTACACCAAAGTGCGGTTATGCAATGGGCACAATAAAGAATATATTTATTTCATTAACTCATTAATTATTTGTGCTATTTTTAATTCTATTAATTAGTTTAATGTTTAGTTTAATCGATTTTAAACTGCAGAAAAGTTATTAATATATTGATACTGTGATACGCCTCTGCTATCAAGCGTCATGAATATCAAACTGGCACCCGCCGATTCGATTCGAGATTCGATTCGAATTCGAACCTTTACCCCCGATTCGATTCGAGATTCGATTCGACTGAAAATTTGTGATTCGCAGGTCCCTAACATACACATATACATTAATACACAAATGCTCGTATACATACATAGGTTCATACATACATACGTACATACACACATACATACATACATACAACATACATACAATATGCATGCAACATACTTACAATATACATACAACATACATGCATAAATGCATGCATACACATATACATTAATAATTTAATACACATAAATGCACATATACAAACATACATGCATACATACATACATACATATATACATACATACAACATACATCCATGCATACATAAATGCATACATAAATGCATACATACATAAATGCATACATACACATATACATTAATACACATATATAATGCACACATACATACATACATACATACATCATATATACAGACATACAACATACACAGGCAAGATACGTTAGACTATCGTTGATGGCTGCCAGAAAACGATATCAATTAACTACACTTGTGAAAATATTAGCCTTCTAGCATATATAAAGAAAACATTTTAAAAATTTAATTCACTGACAAATAAGTTTAAGGAACATGGAACTGTTTTTAGCAAGGTGTTTATTTAGTGACATCTTCTTGTTCTCAAAATGTAAGAAAAACAAAACGGTGATACGGTCGCTATGAAATGGCACTGTATAAAAATATTTTACAAAAAAAAATATTTTCCTACCTACCTACCCACTTTTTTAAAACTCCGTTACCGGAAACACACCATTATTTTTTGTTGGCCTTAGTTAACACTTATAATTAGCACAGATGAACAGTAAATGAACTAGGAATGCAGCGCATCGCGCTTCTGTGCAAGACTTGTCTTGTTAAAGCACGCTATAAATCTTTAGTTGCATTGTATTGTAAAACTATTAATATTCAGTAAATTCAAATACTGGAAATGTGCTACTTTTGTTTTTTGCACTGATTTGTATTATTGTAATGATATCAAAATGATGATGATGTACATTTAATGTAATTTTAAGTGATGCTAGAATGGTGCTAAAGTAATGTGAAAGCATTGCTTAATGGGGTTTTATGTTGTGCAGGGTTTGACGTGTCCCCTTTGCAACAGCGGCTTCATCGAAGAGCTGACTGAGTGAGTGCAGACCAATTTTGCAGCAACAGTCTTGACATCTCAAAGCAACTAGTTAATTTTTAATTTACCATTAACTTACTTCCTTCATTTATCAGTTATCTTGTTATTTTATGAAGTTCGAGTTACATTCATAAACTGATATTTTTCATAGTTAATGACAGGTCATTTAATGAACAGTAATAATGATAATAATAATAATCTTTTCTTTATTTAAGCACCTGCTTACCGCACTGCGCTGTACAGTGAACATACATATAGTAGAAACGGCAGCCATGCAGGGCACCTTGCATACATGTATACAGTAGAAGCACATGATAACAGTTTCACAGGAGTCGAATATAACTGTTTATACAACAGCCAACAGTTTATACAACAGCCAACTGTGGAGGACGGCTTTGCAGGTATGGGTATTGTTATTAACTGGATATCTGTTTGTAATCTGGCTAACTTAAAAATATTTTCTTTGAAACTTTATGAAAATTTGTTTTGCATTTGACGGATTCTGATTGTTTTCTTATTTGAAGCAATCTACAACGAGATCGCGAAACAACATCCACTGCTCCGGTAAGAAAGCATTCATTTTCGGCCACATTTCACAAACTTTTCCATTAACTGGATAGTTAGCAAGGAACTAAAACAGTTTACTCTTCGTGTTCAGTGACAGTGGGGCATGGCAGCCGATTGGTTAGGCACTTTAGGGCCTGTAACGGTTTGAGTACAGGTTCAAGCCTCCACTCAGGCAGTCACCTTGTAAGGACATTGCTCAGCACCATCGATGTGCTGTGTTGTGGTCATGTGTGCACTTCTGAACCTGTGGAAGTTCAGTGTTCTTGTTTCTATATTTAAAGTGTTTTCACATGTTCACAGTAAGTGTTGTTTCTGTTAAGTATTTTCACTTCTTCACAAAGCAAGTGTTCTTGTTTAGAACTACTCAATATTTTCACATGTTCACAGTAAGTGTTGTAGTTTCTGTAAAGTATTTTCACATGTTTACAAGATAAGTATCTGACCTGTGTAAATAATGAACAAACTAATAGGGGTCAGCCGGAAATCGCCTCGGACATTTGCCTCGGCCGAATATCCCATTTTTTGGCACTATTCAGAAGTTTTCGCCTCAGCAAATACTGTACACACAAATAGTTGCTTGTCTGTCTCACATGCCGGAATTTATAGGTTCATATTATCAGCTTTGAGCTTCATCTAGCATATTCATTTTGAAGAAGAAAAGTACAAAAACACCAAGGCCGTAAGTCCACAACAGAAGTCAAGTCCATTTAATTGATTATTTATTTCTAAAATTCAAAATGTATTAGTCAGTTATTACAAGTACAGAAATTTACTTAGATAATTTTTTATTACATGAAAATGTGAAGCTTCGCATACGGAAAAAATGGTACCCGGTTCGTACCCGGATTCGGTACTCGGTGGAAAATGTCTACCCAGCTGACCCCTACAAACTAAGTGTAAACCAGATAAGAGAACGTTGTTTTTCTTATATAGCCGAACGTGACGGACCAGATCCTTATGGATCTCCTGACATCTCAGCCGCCAAGGTCTCGCTATGATGACGATGATGATGACAATGACGACGGTGAAGTATGGTCACGGTCGCGTAACAGCATTTCTTCCCTGAGCTCGTCCTCGAGGCGTCGGTCGCAGAGAGGATCTGAACGAGGACTTCCTCTCCACTCGTAAGTAAAACCAACACCGTCTCTGGTCATTCAGATATCATTTTAAAAGTTGGAGAGACTCTAGTCTTGTGTTGTGTAGATCAGTGCTTCCCAACCTAGGTGCCACGGCACCCAAATGGATGGATAGTTGTTGTGCAGCATTTTGTGTCAAAAGTCTTTTATGAAACCACACACTTTAAGTAGTTTAGAAATAGTCGCAACACAAGGACTGTTGCTCATCATTAAAATGAGGAACTAATTGGAAGGAAAATAAATGAAGTTAAGGCCAGGTGCCATCGTCGGAATGACTTTTAGTAAGGGTGCCTTGCACTGACAAAAGTTTTGGAACCACTAGTGTAGAAGATTGATTTCAATTACAAAGAATAAGTGTCAGCAGTAAGCATTTATCAATAGTGGTGCTATATAAATTAGTGGCTACAATTACAGATTTAAGTGACTGTTATTATAACTGCTTTTGAGATGTCAGATGGTTTCTTTTAGGTTTATCGAGAGCGTTCTAGATAGTCTGCGCGATGATTCCTATCGACGATTTGGAACAGATTTCACGTTAGTTTGGAACTTCTATTTACTGCTGGCTTAGGGGTCTGAGAAAAAAAAGACTGTTTTCACTCAGTCCCACTATTGGAGACTTCCCTTTCATAGTATCTGAATACCATTTTAAAATATTTATACCACTGCTAAATTACATATCCCCACTAGGGCAGAAATTTGTTTCAAGATTTTAGCTCCACCTGCAGCCCTAGCCGACTCAACTATAATGAGTACACCGACCGTACGCTGTCAGTGGGAACATCAAATGACAAGGGAGAGGACTTGCCACCAGCCCTCATATGCCGAGGCTAAGAAAAATGAAGTCGCTTACACTTCATACTCGTGGCTGCCTCGTAAGGGACTGCTTTGAAAAATTACATGTACATTGGACTGACCTGGCTACAGCTTGTTTTTGGCTATAGTAGTTGCTAATTAGTTGTTAGGTAGGTTGGAGTTAGTGGTGTCCAGATTTAGCATCTAAGTAGCCAAAATAGTGTCATATAAAAACAAACTGCTGGTTGTGAACATTTCATATGGTGCTTTGTTGGTCTTGTTTTCAGCGAGCCAAGGCTCCGGAGGTATGGTCGCGACTTTCGGAGGAACTATGGAGGACTCGAGGACTTGTTTACTCAAGTACTGATGAGATTTTAACATACTTATCATGAATGTAATGTAATGTAAATCTCTGAAATTTCTCAGCGCCACACAAAAGCCACGTCAGGGAGACCAGCTTATTCACCGGCGCTATATCAAATCAAGTCCGCAATTACCATGTCCGCCTTATCCGTTTCGGTGCCATAGGCCATACTTATCATTTGAATAGGCTTAGGGTGTGTGTGATAGTTGTGTGGCTGGCATTCTGGTTTGAGGTTTGAGGTTCAAATCCACAACAGAAAACACATTTCACAAGTTCTGTTCCTCCAGCACGACTTTAGTTTTAGGAAATAACAAGGAGAATAATTCAAATAATAACTATACTACTAGAGGTGCTGTTAGTAACAATGATAAAAATTTAATAATGATTTCTAATAACGATTTGTAATAACAATTTCTAACCGAGGCAATTAATGAGAATCATTCAAAGTCTTGTACAGACATCTTGTTAATTTACAGTACACTAAATTCCTCTTGGGAAATGTGGACTAGTCTTGAGCGTAAAGAGTTGGGGAAGAAACATCCCTGTTTATGTATGTATGTATGTATGGGGGTTTCATGAAGTGCATTTTAGGCGCCTCTCAAAAGCGAGGAACCCCTCAATAGTGGTGCTATATAAAGTCCCTGTGGAGGACGGCTTTGCAGGTATGTCTAATTATGTTTATGTTACTTTAATTACTTTTGAATTCTTCTGCAGATTCTGACGCAACTCACCGCCTCAGGTCCAGAACCTGCATCGCAAAGCCAGATTGACGAGCTGCCAACACTGGCTGTGAAGCAACACCACTTGGGTCAGTAACTGATTTTTCCTGTGAGATGTGCTATATAGCTTTCACATTTACATGACGATGCTCGCTGTGCAAATTGGAGCAACATAGTTAAATATCAATAATTTGTCAATAACTTTATCGACTTAATTATTAACAGTTAGTGGTAGTTAAATCCAACTAAATGTCTCTTCGTAGTACCTTTAAGAAGTACCTTCATAAACCTATATATATATATATATATATATATATATATATATATATATATATATATATATATTACACCTGATACATGTTTATTTGTGACCAGTCACCACGAAACCAGTCACTTATCGCAAAACGTTATTACGCAGAAAAGCCGATTTATGATGGGTAACCTCAAACCGGTCATAATTGACATTAATGCAAAAACAATTACAAAAATATATATTTAATACAAATGACATATAAAATATTTGTTTAGACGTATCTAAATGTGTAAAAAACATTTTTAACTAAGAGCCCTATATCTGTTTCAAGATGGAAAAACAGAATCTTAGTCAAAATTTCGCTAACTTTGTTGTGACATTTAATTAGGTTACAGATCGAATTTTCGTGCGTGCTTGGTGTCGTTTTGATCAGGGAAATCTCCTCGGTCTGCTCAATTAATAAAATATGACCTTTCTTTGGGGAGCGGTTCATAAGAGCGACACAACGAAAGAGCGACGTAACAGAAGAGAGACATAAATACCGTATCAAAAGAGCGACAACCGAAGAAATGAAGTCAAAATTCAAAAGAGCGACAACCATGTTTATGTACTCATGTATGCCACAGAAGCGGCTCATTACTACTAATACTACTCATAGATGTACTAAAGTGTCTGATTACTACTAAAATAATATACTAAAGTGTCATTCAGTGTCTGATTCTTCAACCAATCTAGGACATGAGGTCAAGTGCATATTATGGGCAATCCCTCGAAGGAACTCCTCGAGAGGGATAGTGCCGTGTCTCCCCACAACAGTTGCAATTCTTTCTTCTCTTAGGAGTTGCTCTTTCTTCTTCTTGACTGGGTTGTTCCCTGAAATCACTTACAATGTCAATAGTCAGTAATTTTTGGCTATGAATACTCATCTTGTATATTCCGCAACACAAATAGATTACGATATTAACCAATTTGTCGCTCTTTTGTTACGTCGCTCTTTCGTTATGTCGCTCTTTCAAATCGGCAATATTTCTGTCGCTCTTATGACACTGCTGTTTGAATTGTCGCTCTTTTGTTACGTCGCTCTTTCGTCAAGTCGCTCTTTCGATACTAACCCCTTTCTTTGTGTATTATGCACAGAGATTGGCCCGAAAGAGGTCGACTAGCCGTTAAATTTTTGAATTTAGCTAGCAACGCTGAGCACGTGACTAAATTTTGCACCGTGGTTGGCTGAAGGTTTGAAAGGTCGGCCCAGAGCATGCCACTCACGTGACCTAGTTTATTTAAATGACAGATAAATGGGTCGGGTGAACGGCAAACATTTCTTATTTTGTTCATTTTCGACTTAATAAACTTCATTTTCGAAATGGAGGCTATTATTGCGAGTTTGATAAATGCTAAAGGATCGGATCGAGCGAAAGTGCACGAGTTGTTGCGGAAATATTTTATCACAAATCGCGATGAAAGTGAGGACAACAGTGACAATGATGACTAAACTTTAAACGCAGTTTTCTCAAGTAACAATTTATGTAAACCGTCGGATTGAAAATTCTGTAACTTCGGTTGTACGTGAGGTATAAAAAAAACGAAAACAGTTTTGAAAAGGTAAATAAAGGATCTACAAGATGGTGTAAAAAACAAAATTTTTATCATTTTTAAGTTGCGATTGGTTCTGTGGCGATGGGTCACATTTATTCATACAGAGTAGATGTTATAATAATGTTGCTGTGGCAATCCAGCACTTTAACCCCATCCGCAGAACTTTTGCTGCCCCGAATGTTGACGAATTCTTGCCATCGCAGACTTTTATTCTTCATGGAGTTCTGAAAGTTGTGAGGCATGGAATAAAAAATGATAGTATCAAATAACTTTGATGGGAACAAGGACAGTTGGTTCCATAATTTTTTTAGGTATGTAAAATGCGATGTTGAACTGTTCTGAGTGACAGTGTACCTCGAACAAATAGTAGCATGAGTATTGAGTAATAATGAGTTTGTTCAGCGTGTTGTGAAACATGGCTTTGTTGTTTTTCTCTTCAGACAACTCGACACAGTGCAGCATCTGTCTTGAGAACTTTGTCCTCAACGAGGAAGTGACGTCACTGCCCTGCAATCACCTCCACCACAGATACTGCATCGTGCCCTGGCTGCAACTGGTAGGCTTGGCAACCGCCACATACCCTTCCTTCTCCGTCTGTGGTTCATGTTGCATTTGCTGTAAAAGCTGCCCTCTTAAGATTGCGTTTCTTTGGTGGATGTTTCCTGGTACCAGTGGAGTGTTGGCTGCTCTCAATTTGGGAATTCAGTTTTCTAACGCCTTACTACGCACGGAGCTCCGTGTTCGACTCCCTTTATGGTCTGGTATACCATGGATCTGGGATGGATTTGAAGAATTACTAGATGATGAGACTGAAATTTCACGTTGACGCAACTGTTCGATGATGACATATTATTATTATCATTACGCATTTATTAAGTGCCACTATGTAATAATGACCAAGCATTAATTGATGGTGCTGAGCAATTGTGAAGTACTTGCTCAGATCCCTACACATGAACCATCTCAGGGAGGAGGCTCGAGCCCACACTCTGCGTTATAAGGCAAGCGCTCTAACCAGTCAGCTACTGTATGCGCTATGTTAACGGAGCTATGGACGTAGCCAGATTAGGTAAGATTGCAGGGGTGGTACAATAAGTTTTAAATTACGGTTTTGTCAGTGCATAAAACAACTGCTGATGAAATTGGAAATATGAAACAAAAGATTAGTTTGGCTTTGAGACATGTATATACGCCGATGTGTTTTCATTAATGTGATGAAGAAAATCAGTTTGTCTCCCAAGTGCTTTAATATAATTACTATTGTTGTAATTATTGTTGTTATTGTAATTATTGTTATTGTAATTATTGTTTTTATTGTATTATTTGCAGCACGCTACTTGTCCAGTTTGCCGTCACATTCTGTCTGCCAACAGTCCAGACCATCCAGCAATCGGTTCTCCATTTCGTTTCACCGATCGCAGCCACCTGTCGCTGGAACCGGAGGACAGGTCAGTGTTCCGAACCACAATGGAAGAGCCCGATACGATGTCCATCAACCTGAGCGTCCATCCGTTCTGGGAATCTGTCATTCTCCCGGGACTCGACGATTCCACTGAATCGGAGGAGCTTGCCGAGAACGCCGCCTCTGCACATGGGGGACGCCTGAACGCGATGTCATCGGCGGCTTTGCCCGACATCGAGATGGTCAACATGGAGAATAATAATGTCGCGATGGACGTCGAGTTCGACGACGGCGATGCCGGTGCGGTCGGTGGACTGGAGAACGATGAGGAAGAGGCAACCGGTTCTGAGCTTCCAGGGCGACCACCGGCAAGCATGCTCACATACATTAAGGACATTGAAGTTTCCGGGTTAGATTCTGAGCTCGAAAGTGACCTGTAGTTAGTTTGCGAGTCGTAGTCAATTTGTGCTGACGTTCGAGTCATAGCGGAGCGTTGATGAACGCCAGTTTGTTCATATATGTTAAATAGTTGCACCATTAGCCGCATAAAAGGTGGATAGAGAGTGAGATCCCGTGTCGTTCTAGGTCAGCTGGGGCACCACATTTTGAACGTTTAATCGACATGTCTTTGGCATCGTGGATATTGCGTTTGAAGGGAATTGTCTGCATGATAACCGTAAGCCCAGGAAGTTCAGCTGTTTCTGTAGAAAGTAGTTGTGGAGATTGACGTTGGCAGTATGTCATTCTGGTGACTGCAGTGCTGTTTGTACTTGATACGTGGCTGGGATTACGAAACGCAGGCACAGAACGATACTGCATCATCCGATTTGTCTTGACCTGAAGTTCAGAGAAGCATGCAGCCAAAGAGCTATTGCTTAGTGGAAACGAATTTACCAAATATTTGAACGTAGCACATTTCCAAAAGCGTACAGATGCTGACGTGGATTGGTTTGCGTGATTGAGTAAAACTCGTCAGACCGTGTGAACACAGAACGTGTAACAGAGAATCAGACACCATGGAATTGGTACCTGCAGAAGAACACGGAAGCCTCTGATGGCGTTGGAATCTGATTTAGCAGAACTTCAACAGTGCACCTGTAATATGGACTTCGTCAGTGTGAATTATGAAGCTGTGCAGAAAACTTTCAAACTTAACAAAGGTTTTTGAACGTGTGCAGAAAACTATGAAACTCAACAATAAGACGTTTTATCAGCGCTTATGAACGATGCCGTATTGAAAGAATTGAAAGGACGGCATTCAGACGACAAGGGCTTCTAGGGTCAAGCGCTTTCTGTTTCGCCTCATTTCCTTCTAAGTTTATTTTAACCGGCTTACTTGGTTCCTTTGCTTTTTTGTTTACGATCGAACATTTAAGCTGTATTCCACGTTGTATGTACGTTAGCTCTGCTCTGTTGCACCGTTAGCTGTGTGGAAGATGATGTCCACTAGCATCGTAACATTGTGAACAGAGTGGGGACTCTTGTCTTTGATCTGGATATAGGACATGTTTAAAAAGGAACTTAAGGAGGAAACTATTGAATAGATGCAAAATAAAGTTAAGTTACACAATCTAGTTAAATTCTTCGCTGTGCCATTCTTGGCGATCAGAATTTTCACATACGATTCATGGTATTGAATCCCATATTTATTTGCCCTGAGGTAAAGTTTCTTAAAAGCCTGAACGAGTGGTAACTGAAGAAACAGACACGAAGAATGTGGAATGGTCTTTTATGTGGTAGCCAATGCCACAGGTAACAAGTTCTGATGCAGAACAAGTACTTGCTTTCGAATAGTCGAGTACCATGTAAAGTACAGTTGATTCAGTAGCTGCAAACTTGTGTGCTGCCATAGCTATAGAAAGAAACATAATTTACAAGAATTTACTAAAGTTGTAGCAAGTTTCTCAGCTTTCTGTACATGAACGAATTCTGTTGACCCACTTGTCACAACTGTTAATCTCCACTTGTTATGTCCGCATGTACGTATACATATGGCTAGGCCTTTTAAGAATCTCACAAGGCCATTTAACATGGCAGTTTAATAGATCTAAACAGGTACATCTTAAGATGGCTTGAAAATGTCTCTTGAGCTGTCTGTGTACGACGCTGTCTCATAACAAAGATGATTAGTATCACCCCCTTTTTCCAGGCTTGGGACTGGCACTACCAGAATACGGCAGTGGCAGAGTTCTCGCTACGTTCGTCTATTACTTCGATACTTTTCTAGAAACAGCCGCTGGAAGGTTTCGTAATAATCGACGCACCAAACATAGCGCTTGGTCATGTCTCCATACATCGCTCGAAGCAGATGCGTTACTCGCACCCACACACCAGGAATATACGCCTCGAGCAGAAGGTGAGCGTCCACCTTGTCTTCGATGCTGTTCTGACCAAAACTCCATCCTGCTCGATCGATTCGATCAACACCGACGTCCCGTGGCACAAACTTGACCGTCTTCGCTCCGCGTTCCTTGATCCACTTTGAAATGAGGATACTGATCATCATCTGATCCAAATACCACCCAACGTTGTCGCCCTTTTGAACTGGTCGCAGCGCCACGGTTCCAAACTCTTGCACAAAATACGTAAGGATGTCGTCTATGGTTTTTGGCGAGTCACCAAACTTACGCGTGATCTGTCGCCAGCTCCGAACCGTCATACCGATGTTCGCCATTGGTAGCATCTTGTAGCTAGTCCTGCGATGGTTAAACGGCGCACAGCAGTCTGAGTTGAGAGAAAGTATGCGCTTGCCAGGAGACAAGTTATAGACATCACCATATATCGGCCAGATGTCTGCATCGGATGTTACCATGTAGACGTTGTCAATTCCACGAAAAGTCGACCGAAGGATGTTTGCGGCAAAGATTCTGGCCACTTGGCTGATCATGACGCTCTTTTCTGGTCGCGGTTCCAAGAAAATCACGACACAGTCGAGATGTCGGGCGGTTGAGAGGACGTGGTAGAGGAGAGGATCGGCATCCCATTCATCTTTTGCTCCCACGATGATCACGACACTGTCAAACCCAACTCGTTTCCACGCTAGAATCGTTAATGGTATATAGAAGATGTAGCTGAGGGAATCGCGATTTTCTGTGGTGGTCGAAAACACTGCGTATTTTCGCGTTGCGCTGACGTTACCGAGTATGACAACGCCGTCCATCAATGGGTCGATATTTTGATCTTGACTATTGTCTTCCTCTTTATCTGACAAGATTTCTTCCTCCATTGCGGCACTGGGTTTCTGCGAGGTGATTTCTGACGTTTCCTCTTCTTTTTGTGGAATTCGATCGACTGATGGAATAGAATTGTTGAGAATCGGTAAGTCATCTACGAACACTGGCATTTGTCCAAGAAAGTCGCTGCTGTCGTCCTTGATTACAATCCCATTCATTTTCAATAGGACGTTTTCTACTGGTGGCAGACTATCTTGTGGTTTAGACTTGATTATTTCTGACTTCTTTCCCGACTCCAGTTCTTTTCCCTTGTTTCGAAGGTATGCACTGGCATTCTGGCTGTATTCTTCACCACGTCTTCGGAAATTTTGCTGGGCTATGAAGCCAGCAAGTTCATCGTCATCTTCATTTGAGATGTCTTCTTTTACTTTGTTCAAAACTTCATCTTCCGGAAGAGTCTTTGGCACAAACTTTGGCGTGGAAAGTGCCCTAATATCATGATCTCTAGGCACCTTGGTTGGTTTAGGAGTATACACTAGGTTTTCTTCCTCCAACACTTTATCAATGTTACTTGTACCTTCATCAATTTCTCTATCAGAATTGTTTGCAACTTGACCAATGTCATTTTTTATTGGAGTTCTAGAATTCTTGTAAACCTCTGTGGTTGAAGTCTGAAATTCGTTTTTCTCAACAGTATGCCAGTTCTCTGTCTGATCAGATTTGTTTTCATTCTCATCTCTTTTGATAAAGGCATTAATCGGAGTCGTCCGATTAAAGGCAAATCTTTCGGCCGCTAAATCCGACTTCTGCTTTCCTTGAATCCTAGGATAATCTGTTTGACGGTATATCATTCTTTGCGTTTCTGAGTCAAGTCCTGGCAGACTGTCAGCGGGTGCCTGTACAACGATCTCGTCAGTGTCATTGTTGTCTGTCAGCCACTGTCTCTGCCAAATGACGACAACCGTCAGACAGATAGCAACAAAGACGGCACGCTTTGTCAGTTGACGTTTCCTCATCTCCATACATCGTCCGCTTACAACGAATTTCAATTACTGGTTTGTTTCAGCTGGATCATCAAGCAGTTCCAAGTCCTTGCTAACAATGGTTCGTGTGGCCACAGTATCTGAAAAATATTATATAATAGCAACACTCAGCACTTTTACCAAGGTTAATTCAAGTTACTAGTATTAGTTTTGGGTAATCCTCCAGTTTAGGTGCTTTAATTATTTTTCATTGGAATCCTTTGCATTATTCTTTGGTCAATATTTTCATCAATCTTCCAGCTTCTAGTTTGAGCTATGTTTTCATCGAGAATCCAGCTTCTAATTTGAGGTATGTTTTCATCGCTAATCCAGCTTCTAATTTAAGTTTTACTATGAAATGTTTTCATCGCTCATCCACGACAATGATATCGGCGCTAAACGATATAGTTTCATCGCAATTCCAACTTCTAGTTTCCGTTTTATTACGTAATATTTTCATCATTTATCCAGCCTCTAGTTTCAATAATATTTTCATCAATCATCCAACTTCTAGTTTGAGTTATTATATTTTCATCAGTCATCACAATTGCTGATAACTATCCACTATAAGAGTGTACATAATTAAAGCACCTAAACTGGAAGATTACCTAGTTTTGTTAGGTTTTTAGTATTCGGCATACAAAATGCGCTATAAAAACGAAGTGCACCCGTTGTTAGGCTCGAGGTCGTTGTTGGCTAGGCCAATCGGGGATCTTATTTGACGCTAATATTTTAAGCCAAAATTTCATTTTTTTAGTTATTACTATAACTGGATGATCTGTATCTAAAGGCACAATTTCATGTTCAAACATAGCTACAATTTACGTTTTTTTTTATTTTAAAACGCTTTAAAGATACCAGCACACGAGACACGAAACACCTGTCGATTCCAATCAATTCGATATCAAACCAAGGTGCGCTTTTACGACCAAAACATCTTGCTGTTACCCCGCGAAAGCACATTATGAATATTCATATAGGTGTGAATATTCATTTTTGGTGTTGCTCTCGGATGGAGAAATTTTTATATTAGGCTTACGTCTGCGCAATGCACGACGATGCTATCATGAAATTACCAAAAAAAGGCTTGGGCCTATATTTAATTATTTTCATTAGCAATAGGCCTACCATTCAAAATTGTAATCTAGAGGTTTCTATAGCTTCCAAAGATAACTAAGTCGCAGGAAACAGCTTATTTACAGGCGCTCAGTCAAACAAAATCGTTATATAGGCAGGTAACAACTGTAGGACCGTTTTCAGTTCCAAGTCGAGATTCTGGCCTAAGGTTAGATAGGTAGATTAACTCACCAATTAATCCTCGATTAATATTCTCTCAATCTAATTTCGCGAACAAGTGAAGACAGTTTGCCTCGCTTTCGAGGGGCTTAGTTTGATGATAATTCCTCAATTAGGTTAGGTATAAACGGGGTCAACCCGAATCTAAAATCGATTTCGGGGATCCGGGCCGTGCCCGTATGAACAGGGCATAAACAGTTAGGAGGGTATACGCGGGTTTACAGCGTACGTGTACTCACCTCTACCACTACGCTTTATCTATTCTGTGCCTGTAGCCTACAGACTGTAGGCTATACTCACCTCACAAAATATTTGCACTCACTTCTATTGGTTTCGTTAAACTAACCGGTAGCGTGTAGGCTACTCACGTCTAATTAGTTTAGGAAAACTAACCGGTAGCGTGTACTCACCTCTAATTTTACCACTGCAGCCCTGGGCATAAATCACTCAAGCTAAGGGCAAAAGACCGCCAGAACAGCGTGCCGACTCCTATATTAAAATCGTCTTCTGTATCGTGACTGGATTAGGGCTTTGCTGACCCCATAGGACTCAGAGCTAGGGTACTTATGTGATTGCGTACGTTGTAACAGGCTTTACCGACGATCCACTTCCCTATTATCTGTATAGAGGCTTACCGTTCTGTTACATGTAGAGAAATGTAGGACATACTGGTCTCAGAAGCCAGTGGAGTGTCCAGCTACAGTGCTTGAGTCAGCTACTAATCAACAGAGTGGGGAACCACAAGTGCCATAAAGACACTAGCTGTTCTTCAGAACATGTGAAAACATTGGGCATGGACTTAACCATATATGTACCCTCAATCTAAACAATGTTGAGTGGAACACGTTGTCTTCGCTGCATGGGCAGTGATTGGCTTCTCGACATACAGTCGAGTCAGGGATCTATGGACATGCGAGTGTGGGCTTGTGTCACCTGCAGACCATCTAGTTTTTTGTGCATTTTGTTTACCAATTAAATATGCTCCTAATGACATCTAAGCGTCATACTAGATAGCAAAGAGAGCACTTCAGATAAGGGTTTTTATCTTGAAGTGGTGCTACACAATTTTCTAATTACAATCACATTTTCTACTTACACTTAGAATTACAATTACCTCTGATTGCAGTTAAAATTACGTATCAAAATAAGAGAAGAAAACCAAATACAATGCACAGAATTTAATTAATTGCCCAAAGAATTGGACTAAACAATTCTTTGCAGATCCTATCACAGCCGCTCAAAAACCGTTTCGCTGCACACAGCCTACGTCACTTGTAAATGTTTACGTTTAGAATATTCCCGATCTTTACACGCAATGCCTGTGACAGAGGGTCACATGACAAAGTCCAGGTTGACACTCTGTCCTGGTTCGACGTGTACAACATGCGTCTGTTGTCTTTTCGTTCCCCATTCGCCAGCCGTCACGGCGTAAGTACCCGGATGGACAACCATGTGAATGTCCTCGGCCGACTCAAGCTACACAACAACACAGAACTCCAACTTAATAATACATAATAAATAAATACATAATTAATAATAATATATACATCCAGATGTTCCTAGAGATTTATTATTATTATTACTATTGCTATCGTTATTAATATTACTTTTGTTGTAGGAATTAATAAAATTAAGCAATTTCATACAGAAACGTTAATCTGAGCCAGTCAGTTAGTTGCCAAGTGGAGAGCAATAGATATCTAAATGTCTGAAAGCCAGTGATTGATATGATGGTTGTTTAATCCTTTAACGAGGATAGGGATTAGTTTTCTATACATTTAAGTGCATGATCATTATGAAAGTGTTAAAAGATTTACTGGTAGACAGAAGGGACTTAATGAATCCTCTGACGAGTTTTTTAAAGAGGCTCTATACGAAAACCTGTGATTACAAGATCATAAATATTCTCACATCACTAATCGTCATCATCACACCGTCACCATTATCATCGTCATCAGGAACACACCATTATCATCGTCATCAGGAAAAAGATTTTGTCATTACAGGTCAACCGAAAAAAAACACATTTGACCTTCTCCCACCCCTTCTCTGAATTTGGCATTACCCTCGTACCTTTTTAGACATCTTCAGGCTAGCTCAAGGCACTACTCTTCTTAAATTTACTGATCTTAATCATAAAAAGAAACAATTATCAAGTCAAGCAGTGATAGCGGTCATTACTAACTGGATTTCGATGCTGAAGTTTGGTGTAGTTTGGAGTATGAAATCGTCCGCAGTGGTTGGTATCATTTCCATCCAGTTCACTAGGGGGGCAGCTCCGGAAAAATCTCTATGGAACAGGAATTTGATAACATTAAAGAGTATACAGTATTATAGACAAGATGTACAGACAATATAAATAAAGACTTACATAATGAGACTTTAACTAAGTACCAGATGACAAAATGACTTAGACTAGATGACTAAATGACAGATATCAGATTACAAAAGAATGGAGTTCGTTTATTCATATCCATTTTCACCAGATTTTTACCCAAGATATGAAAGACCCCTCAAGAATGAAAATTAGGATACGACAGTGTGCAATATCAATTGCCATCTGCATTTGGCAACTCACAGTGACCTCCACATTCTAGCAATGAGAATGTGGTGATATGGCTCATGGAGTTCTGCTGTTGCTCAACCACCTCCAACCACCAGTGCTCAGTCAATCAATTGATTTAGGACTTAGAACACCAAAGTTCCTTGAAGCGTATCCACATAACCGAGGGAGTCCATGACAGCCCAGGCTGCATGAGCTGTGAAACTAAAATGCCTACATAATAAAATTAATAGTAATAAATACTAATAATAAGCTAGCCATATGTTTCGATGCCTCTCGTTAATGATTCAGCTTTTTAAAGCCATTGCTTGTCACAATACCTTCTCCTTGCCACAACTGGATGAGACGTAGCTGCTCAAGATTTCGTTAGTTATCTCTGAACAATTATTTACACTTACTTCAGGCTACAAAATTCATAACAATAATACAAATAACTGTAGTAATCACACCATTATGGTATTGGATTACCTTGCATTGGCGTGATGTGGTCGACATATACTGCATTATCGTTGCAAAAGCATCGTCGATACTCGTGTAAACCAGAGGATCCTGAACAGATACCATTCATCTGATTGGCCACAGTCAATTCGTTTACTAACAGCACTTCATATATATATATGTAAAAATTATATATATATGTATATATATATGCACTGGTCACATTTAAATTCATTTAGAGTTGCAGTATTTAAACTAAATAACATTTCTTTTGAGTGTTTAGCACCAACAACTGATGATGCAAATTTCAGCCCTGCCACAGTTAGCTCTATATGGCTTTCATGGTCACACTTTCAAACAACTGTTACAAAGCAATTCCATTGAGTTAAAATGCAAGCCAAGGTAAAGTAAGGTAAGGAAAGTGATTGCTTGTTAATCACAGGTGCATTCTAGGCTTCAGTTAGTTACAATGTAAGGTAACATGATTAGCAATTGCCAACCATAAAAGAGCAAGGACAACAGAACTCAAACATTTATTAAGAGTTATAAAGAAATCTCGAACACTGATTTTTGTTTCTTCAGAAACCTTGCCCTTACAAACCTGGATAGGGTTTTCCATATACTGTTTCGGTTGAGGCCATTCCACTTGGCGCCGAGATGCCTTAACCAGCACCTGTTGACTCTGACGCAATGACCGGCACATTGTACAAGTCATCCAGTCCGACACATTGTCCTATCCAGAATAAACATACCATCAATAGCATGTTTATTGAAGTAATTAAAAAGATGAAAAAACTAAAATGTTCTCGTTAGTTTAAACTTGGAAACCCTTCCTAATAAAGTACAAAAATACTATTAAATACAATTCACAAACCCAAACTAATTAACTAATTAACACTCCACTCACAAATTTAGGTCTATTTGAAATTGTTTCAACTGCTACAGTGGTCAAGGTCTCTAGTTAGAAGGTAATAAGAAAAATACTGCACGTATCATAATTAAACATTTCCAGGTACAGAGACAACTCTGAATCCCAAAAGGAGTGTCGGCCAGATACCCGAAGTCGATTTTCTAAGTGCCACCCGAATTCCAGAAAACTAACACCGGAACATTAACTCATGACGGTATCATACTAAAATTACAAATAAACATATGAATAGGCAGTATGTCGAGGTTGACAATCCGACATTAATAAGCCTATTTAGAATGCACATAGGTTGCCTCAGGAGATTATTTGAATAGTTTTCAGGATTTCGAACGCTTTCTATAAAACTGTTTTCGGGGAATCGGGTTGTTAAGTATTTTCAGCGTTTTCGGGGAATCGGGATTCGGGACGACCCCCATCAGACCAGGGCCATGGATTTCTATAAGAGAAGGGTACAGGATACGTGAAGTACAAGTTCGGGCAGGTACGCCTCAATTTGTCTTTCAGCCTGAATTGGAATGTTTTTGAAACAACCAGGCCACTGACTAGCAGTAAAATTTAATTAGCTTAATTTAATTAACCTGGTGATTACATGACGGCATTTCTTAAATTTTAGAGCAAAATTCAGATTAAAACAACGCATCCGTTTTGTTTACGCTAGTCGTTTCGAATAGGTTTTAGGCACTTCCGTTGCGAGGAGAGCAACGTACATGAATTTGTGTAGCGCTTTTACTATACCATTTTCAACGACTGATATTCACAATCCTAATCGTAAACTACATTTCTAAAGCGCCACCCGAAGCTAAGTACAGGGCACTAGCTTATCCACGAGCGCTGCTTCTAGTCAGAAAGGGTATTTCTAAAGGGTATTCAAAAGGAGGTCAGATATTCGCCGTCTTTTGAAGTCAGTGTTTACTAATAATTTTATATTAACAAACACGGAAAACTGCTGCAAAACTCATTGAAAGCGTTAAATTGCAATTGGGAATTGCTTCAGTATAACATTTTGCCAAGCTGTGGAGTTCCGAGGGTAGAAAACTAGAAAAGATCATTGGATTGCTAAGCTGACAGAGTCAGACCACAACATGTCAAAATTGTCTTTTATAACGTACCGTAGCAAAGCAAGTTTTTAACACTGTTATGCGATGATTTTACCCGAAGATTAAAGTAAATCCTGGATTTGTCTAGCTAAACTCTACAACAATATACTTGCAGTCGTCTACTTACTTATTGTCGTGTCTTTCGAAAGCTTTTCATTTGCAGATAATCGATGTTGACGAATTATGGCGTCTGTTGTCAGGCAGGTGCAGCCGGTGCAGAACTAGGCGTAAAAGAATTAAATCCCGCTTGATTTATAACAGCGTTTCTTATTATAGAAATCATTTGAGAACCGTTCAGATCCACTGAAGGTTAAATATTGCTGTCGCTGACTATTTTTAAAGCCAAGACGCCTACAGTGTTAGTTTAGAAATGTCTGTAAGTAAGTTAGTAGACATTTTCATTACAGCTTATTAGGCTGCGTATAAATTACATAATACAGATCTAGTTATGTTTTTTTACAATTAGAACAGAATAGTGTGTGACGCTGTGTATTGTGTGAATGGTGCCTATCACAAATAATAGTAGTAAGATATCACAAATAATAGTAGTAAGATTTTGTGAAATTTTAGGTGATTATTTCTACCCAAAATGAGTTCAAGACCGTCCTCCTCTCGCCCGCAGATGAGGATTAATCCTATTACGGTAAGTTTGTATACATGGGTCTTCTACAAGTCTTGGAAAATGAGATTTTGATTATAATAATAATGATCTGATCTTTAATTAAGCGCCTGCAACAGCACTGCGCTGTACAGTGAACATACATAATAGTAGAAACGGCAGCCACACAGGGCGCCTTACATACATGTATACAGTAGAAGCACATGATAATTTTACAGGAGTCGAATATAACTGTTTATTCGGCAGCCACACGGCACCAATCATGGTCTAACCATTCATTTAACCACCGCTGCCACCTAGTGAGTGGAAGGCTGAATAAACCTTACTGGGGTCTACCGGGTTCGATCTCGGTACCTTCAGCTCTTCACGCCAGTGTGTTATCCAGTACTCTATGCCCCCCCCCCAATATTGATGTTGAAATTTAAAACACTGGTGGGAAACTCCAGTAATCAAGAATCTTCTCAATGCAGGAGTTGGCCTTAATTACAACAGAAGTGTTTTGTTATATTATGCATTGTTTAGTATGTTTTAGTTTGACATCATTAACCCCTTTAGCGTGGATCCCGAGTATACTCGGGCTGTGGAATCCGTTCCCATAGCGTGGATCCCGAGTTAACTCGGGCAAGGATGAAACTCACCCCCTAGTAGGCGTGGAGCCCGTATAAACTCGGGATAACGTTAGAAGGTCATGTCTGTTGTGCAAAGGGTGTCTTAGTACATGCTATAGCAGCCCTGGGGTAACCTTGGCCTAGTCACGTGGTCACTGGCGACCACTAGCCGGCCGTCGTCGTGGCCGTATTTTAGGTCAAAATGGCAGGTCGCAAACGTGGTTTGTCTAGGGAAGAAATAACACGCTTGTAAGAAGACAGTGATGGCATGTCTGAGTTTGCAGACAGCGATGATGACATTCATAACAGTTCAAGTGAGTTCAGTGATAATGATGGTGATGGGAGCCAGGAAACAGTGAATTACTTCTGGCGATATTGTGCAGAAAACTTATTTTCAAGTGAATAAAAAAAATTTGGGGGTGACGATATAATGCAAAAAACTTATAAAAAAATTTTTGGGTGACGGTATAAAAACTGATAGGATTACTTCCAGAACAATCATAGCATCATTATAACACCAATCTCTGAAAAAAAATTTGCAAAAAAATTCCCTCCTGGCCGAAAGTTAACAAAAATTTAATTCCACGCTAAAGGGGTTAACGAAAAAGCTTAAATGTTGTTTTAAGTATGTACACTTTTTGAGACTCTTCCTAACCTTATTTGTAAATTGTAATAAGCCTGTCATCTCAATTTCAAAGGTACAATTTAAAAGGCAAGTGCTGCTTACATGTATAGTTGTAAATAAGGCTTTTGTGCTCGTCATCATCATGATCATCACCATCATCACCACCACCATCATCATCGTCATTATCTTCATCATCACAACTATCATTATCATCATCAACTTCATCATCATCATCATCACAGCTGCTGCCACCACCATCACCATCATCATCATCATTTTAATCATCATCACAGTAACCACCATCTTCATCACCAACCTCATCATCATCACTACCACCATCATCATCAACAACTTCATCATCATCTTCATCATCATCGTCATCATCGTCAGAGTACAGTAATGCCACTTTCAACTGAAATTGGGTCAAGTTAGGCAAAACTGGCAAAACACACTGTCAGGAAGTTTTATACTGATGTGGTAACAGGGCGAAGAAATGCCATATTCATCGTGGAAAGGAGACACATCGACACAAATTCCAACATCTAGAGACACACCCAGACAGACATCTAGAGAGACACCCAGGCCAACGTCGTACAGAGAGACACCCAGACAGACAACTGGAGAGACAGACAACCAGATGATGCAGCACCGAACGCAAGTCCAGTTTCAAACGCCAAGACAAAATTCAACTGACTGCAAGAAGTAAGTGAAATTCTAGGCACACACACATATATAGGCACAGTTCACACACATAGGCACACACACATACAGGCACACACACATATATATACACAGTTCACACACACAATCATATAGGTACATACATACATATAGCCACACACATGCATATCTGCACATACACTTGAAGGTACACTTGCACATACACTTGAAGGTACACTTGCATATATAGGTATAGACACATATATAGGCACACACATATAGAGGCACACACTTATAGAGGCACAGAAAGATCGAGACAGATAACAGAAAGAGAGAGTGAGAAAGAGAGAAGAGAGAGAGAAAAAGAAAGAGACAGAGACAGAGACAGAGACAGAGAGATCCAGATCCAAACTTCTAAAGCGCCACTCGAAGGCCAGGTGCAGGGCACCATCCTATTCACAAGGGCTGTTAGTCCAGTGGTTAGTTTGCTGGACTGTCAAGCAAAAGGTTATGAGTTCAGGGCTGAAATCAGTTTCAAGATTTCTGTTTCAATAGCCCACCTCTTTGTGTGAAGATGGAACGGCACCTCCAAATATCCCATTAAGATTAATTTTTATTTGTTTGTGGTTTTCAGCTTTGTTCCTCCACTGAACTTAAGTCGATTGGTTGGAAAAGACGAAGATGACGAGGCTTTGGTTGTCGATCCAAACAAATATCTTCCGTTGAGTCCATCTTCCGCTTCCACTGTCAGGCGAGTTTTTGAGGAAATATTTCTCTGGACTCAAATTTTCGTATGTATTCTGGAAATCCATTCAAAACTGCTTTAAGTAGCCATTCCGGTTTGCACCTCGGCGTGTAGACACCGACCTGTGCTATGTTGATGGTATTTCTAGTGTCTTACAAGTTCAAGTAATTTAGTGTTTCGGTTATCACTTAGAGTAAATTTACTAATTTCCCTTTTCCCCAAGCATTTGAAAACCATTCTTTTCGATCATGGCTTGGTGTTGTCAGGTCGAGAACACCTCTGAGGAGTTTCTCCTGAATTAATAGTAAATAGTAATAATAGTAATAGTAAAGAATAATAATAATAATATAATAATAATGATAGTAATAATAGTAATAGTAAAGAATAATAATAATAATAATATAATAATAATAATAGTAATAATAGTAATAGTAATAATAATAATAATAATAATATTATTAAATACGCTTCAATGAGGTTGCAATTTGCGGGACGTTTGCTCACCTTTTGCCTGAGCCCGAGGAGTTCTAGCCATCCCAGACTCCTAACAGTTTTAGTAATCTTGAAGTCCCTGAGAGATCTTTTTTACCTCAGGGCATAAAAAAAGAAAGAAAAAATAATAATAATAATAATAACGGTAAATAATGACAACATAAACAGCAGTAGGACAGGAATACAATACAGTACAATACAATACAGAAGTGCACAATATACAACAGAACATTGATGGTGTTTTAGCACCTTTGTGTCAGGATTGCCAATATCACAGTAGAGTGAAAATTGTAAACATTGATTGTCATAAATGTTTGATGTTTCGTTGGTTTTGATTTTTTTATTAGCTGGGGATCGGCAACTCCAAAGCCTGCCTATCAACCAAACTCACAACATTTTCTGGTAATCCATCAATCAATTAATTTTATTTATTTTAATCATTTGTATACACGAATGAGGCATTGTTGGTAAATCTGAGGCGATATGTGAAAATGTACCTAAATCTTCCACAGGACGTTACTGAGACTTCTCAATACGAGCGGGCACGATGAGCCTCGACTTAAACATTCATGGGCCTTAGACCTATTTGAATTTTTATAGACTTTGGCATTCAGTTAATTATAAAATTTAATAAAAACCAGGGTTCTGGGGTTCCTAGTTCTAGGAATACCAGGATCTCCCCTCCCTTCCCTCCCCTACATGTCTTTCTGTGTCTATCTGTTAGTCTGTTTGTTTGTCTGTCAACCTCTTTTGACATATCTAAAAGTAGCTGTTCAGGTAATTTCTTTGGCAGTTAGCTTTTGATTTAAAGGTGACTTATTTCAGATGATGGGTCCAAACTATGGTGGAATGCAGCAGAAACCTTCACAGGTGGCGCCAAAAGTTAAGCAGGTAAACAGTTAACTGATGGAATGCTAAAATTAAGCAGGCAAATATTTAACTGATAGAGTGCTAACAGTTAAGCAGGTAAATACTTAGATGATGGAGTGCCTATTCCTGCATTGCTTATGTGCTGGCCTTTCCAGCCTTTGTCTACCTTATTTTACCCTACCTTACCTCAACTATATTCCTTAAAACATGTATTGCCTGTGGTTTTGTGTTGTTGGATCTGAAGCACTTCTCACAACTCTCTGATGCAGCAGTGCTGTGTAATTGTGGGACACTGTAGTCATTTGGAGCACGTGCCTTGTAATGAGGAGAGCATGGGTTTGAGCTTCTTCCCCTGAGATGGTTACTGTGTAGGAACCTTGAGCAAGTCCGTCACTCACGTTGCTCAGCACCATCGATTGGTGCTTGATCACTAGATAGTGACATAATTACAATAATAATAAATCTGTAATCACAATTACCTTACCTTACCTTACCTCAGCTTTCCTTACCTTACCTTGGTTTTTATTGGTATTGTTCAGCCGACTGCATGGGATCGCACTCCTGTCTCAGAGAGTCTTCCACCGCCGTCTCAGAGACAAAGAGATCAGTACAGACAAATGGCAGAGGAACAAAAGGCCGCCTATCAGCAGAGAGTGGCTCCTATCGCTATCGTTAGTTTTAAGAAACTATGCTCTTCATGTTTTGAAAATCATTGTGAACTCAAGAAATTATGTGATTCTGTGAGCTAAGTAATACTACTTTGTATTGGATGGACTTTCATCATTGACTTTAATGTCACCAATCAACTACCAAAGTTTATCCGATGCTCGAACACTTTCTTTTCCTGTAAGAGACACCTCATAACTTGATATATCTCACTGGCTTTCAGACATCTGGGCATCTAACTGGTCTTCAACTGGGGACTGACTAACCACTCCTCAGATTCGCATTTCTGTGTGACGTTGCACGTTAAAATTTTCTGTTATAATAATAACAGTATGAATGTGTTAGTGTACCGGTAAGTGCAAAGCCAACTTCCTTAACTGTTGTAATCAGATTTGCTTATTTTTTAAACTTCTTAATTTCTTTAATTTGTTGACTTTAAAGAATCTCATAAAAAGTTTTTTATGATCTCTTCTTTATGTTAATTTACAATTTTGTGCTCAGTCTGATGTTGATCGCAAAATTGAGCAGCTGAGGCTGGAAATTCCTCCGTACGAGGAAAAGTCCCCGGAAGAGGACAGTGAGAGGGACACGATGCAGAGAGGGTGGACTCAGGCTCCCTACTCTAAAGAGGCCATGCTCAAAATCCGCGATAGGGTAGGATTTTCGTATTTTATTTTAAAAGCCTAAACTATGATTTAGTTATTTACATTACGCATTGCATTATACTTTGTTGCATTGTATTGCATTTTATTGCATTTTATTACTAATTACATTGCAATGTACTGCATTATGCTAAATTCAACTTAGGAACTTATGATCTTGAAATTGTTTTCTTTCAAATTTCTGTTTGGTTACTACTATACTCATTATTATTTCATAATAACAAAAATAAAAATAGTAATAATAAATTAATAATAATAATAATAATAAGAAGAAGAACAAAATAATATTCTATTGTCTTCGGACATTGTTTTAAGAGCCAGAGGAATCATAACTACCATGGGACAACAACAAAATTGTAATAATAATAACTTAAACAATAGTAACATTAGGTAGTGGCACTAAATAAATGCATAATAATAATAATAATAATATTAATAATAATAATTATTATTATTAGGCTTATTATTATTTCTTGCTTACTTTACTTGGGCCAGAAGATACTGTTTCTTGTCATTATTTTCAGTTTCAATATGACAAGTATTGATGAGCAGAATTTCTAAATCTTTTGTTTCAAGGAGGAATTTGAAGAAGAGAAGAGAAAGTCGAAGATGTTGGAAACTGTTCTAGTCGATCAGCTGTGTAGGTACGAAATGATAGGACAAAGATATTCACTCCGAATATTTCATTCAGTCTGATGAGCTACGGGTTGGAGTACCTTGATACTGTGCTCTAAGGGGTTTCTAATTAGATTGGATGCATTAACAAAGGGAATCTAATTAGATTCGATTCTATTCAGACTGTCTGCCATCATGCTGAAGTTGGTGTTACAACGCAGGGTTACTGAAAAATAATGTACGCGTTGAGCAAAGGCCGCTTTGTCTGCTTCTGTCTGCAGTTGGGTTTCTCCCTGTTTGTGAACTTCTGTTGTGGACGATCCCATGTGTGTTGTTTACAGGCTAGAAGTGGCCCTCTACAAAATATCCTATCACAATTACAAGTACAGACTCAGTTCAACATGTAATGTCACCTTAAATACAACACAATACATCTGTATTTGATGCTGACCTCCTGACCTTCTGTTAGTGCACACATGACTATGCAACAGAACATCGATGGTGCAGAGCAATTGTTCATGAAGGATTTGCTCAAGGTCCTTTCACAGTGACCACCTCGGGTGAGGCTCGAACCTGTACTCTCCACATTACAAAATGAATGCTAACCAGTCAGCGACTTTTGCAACATTTTAGATCACTTATAGTTGTCCATGTTTTCAGTACTTTCAACAGATTCTTAAATGACGTATATTTTGGTTTTCCTTTGAGTGGTGCTATATAAATGTTCAATTACGTTACATCTGTAGACCTGTTATTAGCGATCCTCAACAGAACCTTGCGCAGACTTCGAGACAAACTCCATCATATCATCCCGGGATGAAACGGGCATCTTTAAGAACGCTGCATGATTCAAAGTAAGTTGTATTTATTCCCGCTGTTACTAAACTATTCTTATTTATGTAAAACTATTTTGTAAGCAATTATAATACGATAATTTCTCCCCAGCGATGAGCAAATGTGACTTTTTAATAGGATTGCTATGGAAGAGATTAGATTAATTCTTGTTGAGGCAAAGTAAATCCTTCCCAATTCTTGAGGTGTCTGAGAGATGTTACCCTGTTTGAAGACTGTATAAGTTTTTGAGGATATTTTTGCACAGGATTAGAACCGATGGAACACCAACGGAGAATCTGTTATCGAGACGCGTCAGATTCGATGCAAGAGTCTTGACAACGTGAGTTGAGTTGAATTTTTGATCATGTTTATGAATTTTTTATGGAGCACAATGGTCTTCTACTGTAGTGGTTAACATGCTGGACCATCAGCCTTAAGTAAGGGGTTGAATACTTAAATTTTCTGCAAAGACAGACATTTCAAGATCATGCTTTACTTGTGCGTGCTCCTAGTGAAGAAGCAGAAGAAGAGGAGTACCTTAATTGAGCCCTACTGGTAGCCAAGGGTATGAATTGTTAGCGATTTGATTTTCTTAGCTTCAGCATATGAGGGCAGATGGCCAGTCCTCTCTCTCACCATCTCATCTTCCCACCGACAATGTACGGTCAGTGTACTGATTACAGCTGAGTTGGCTAGGGGCAGAATCTCGAACCAAATTTCTGCCCTGGCAAGGATTTGAACCTCTGACCTCTCGGTGAACAGTCCACCTCGCTAACCATTAGACCATTGAGCACTCCCAGTGCATAGGCTGTACAGCTTTGGTGTAAGTGAGAGGATGAAGCAGTGATGGAGATGATTGGGTGTCTGCCTTGTATGCCAAGGCTAAGAAAAGGGGTTGGTGACAGTTTAGACCCATTGCTTTCCCTTAGGATGGGATTGGCTTATTTCTTATATTTAACTAGCTGGTTTACCCGGCGTTGCCCGGGTTTCGGAGGTTTTGGGCCGGGACACCATGGTAGCGGTCAAAACGGGGGACGCGAAACTGCTTAACCCGGCATTTTGGGTGTTTCAGTCCCTCTAGCGAATAAGCAACAAAACACTGCTTAACCCGGCGTTGCCCGGGTTTAGTTCAGTGAAAGTTTCAATCCCTCTAGCGAATCCGTACTGTAGCTGCTTAACCCGGGGGCGCCATCTGGCGAGTGAAAATAGGTTGAGTGTAAGATTTTTTTAGCAGCTAAAAATGCATTGCCCGGCTAGGTTTTGGCCCGGGAGACCATGGTAGTGGTGAAAACGGGGGACGCGAAGCCTCACACTGGGTGTGTAATGCCCACCCCGAGACAGTGGTGAAGGTTTGGAGTGAAAAGGTCCAAAGCTGTAGAAATGCATCGCGGTCAAAGATCGCTGTGACAGACAGACAGACAGACAGACAGAGTCTTGTCTTTATTTATATAGATATTCTTATTTATCGCACTTATTAGTTTACATTTAGGGTAAGAGTGTGTAGGACTCATGGACTTTACTTGTGTTTCTGTTCAAAGCCTGGGTCGTGATGCTATTCGTGAGCTGTCAGGCTTTTTCTTTGCTGCTGACAACACTCTGACGATATATGAGTACCGCCGATTGGGCAAAAGGTGAATTGGATCATTAATATATTATTTCTCTTGGTTTTAGTAGTAGTAGTCGTAGTGGTAGTAATAGTGATAGGAATGGTTGTAGTAGTGGTAGTGGTGAGAGTTGTAGTCAGTGGTAGTGGTAGGAGTAGTCGTAGATATTGTGGAGGTAATCGTAATCTCTAAATTTCTGCAGCACTCAAAAAAGTAAAGTCACATGAACCAGCGTCTTCACAGGCACTTATTCAAATCAAAATCGATAGGTGGGGTGAAATCAGTTCCAGGCCAAGATCCAAAATGTCAGTCAGGCAGACAGTAGTAGTAAGAATATTACTATTATTGTTGCAATCAATCGATGGTCACTTTACGTTCAAACCGTTGTCCAAAATCATACTCCAATCATGATCTGATGGGTATGTTGACAGTGGCGGCGCGTGGGGGGTGCAAGGGGGTGCGGTCGCACCGGGCGGCCACTTGTGGGGGCGGCACTTTGACTACCTTGAACATTTTTTCGGTGCTTCCTGGGGTCACTGTAGTGTTTCATTCGGAGTTAGGCCTATTTTGTAATTCGTTGCCAGAAATTTCAATGAAACTGCAATATCACAATTTATTGAACTGCAAATCTTCACTGTCCATGTGAGCTTCAATGTATTTCTTAGTTTAAAATTGATTTAGATCATTTAGACTTATTTTCTAGAAATAATTATGATTATACTGATATCGTTGTGTTACTTTTGATGCACGCCTCTCCATCTCTATCTCCAACCTACCGCACTCCTGTTTCAAGCACATTCATGACCTCCGACGCATCCGGCCCATACTCTACCTTAAAACTGCCTCCAACATTGCTGTCTCCATTGTTTATTCAAGGCTTGCTTACTGCAATTCCCTCTTCCTCAACTTTGAAAATTTTGTCACCCAAATGAAGTGTCTGCAGCTTATCTAAAACTCACTATCCAGAGCTGTGACTATGGAACGCCCAAACATCATCAAATCACTTCCATCATCAAATCACTGCATTGGCTAAAATCCCTGAGCGAATCCACTTCAGTCCTATCACTAACCTACAACTCCCTATAATATTCCAGCCCGAATACCTCCGTGATCTCTTCACCATCCAGGAAACCCGCTCCACCCGATCATCCTTCTATATATCTCAGTCTTTCTCGACTCCCATGCAGTCACTACGCATCTCAAGTTCTCCAACCGAGCCATTTCCAACGCATCACCACGCCTCTGGAACGATCTCCACTCTGAAACCCGTAGATTCTCGGTTCCTCTATCAACATTACAACCTGTCTTTCATCCTCCTCTTCATGCTCCTCTGGCATCATCTGGCTTTCCACTCAAAACTGGTCTCACCTTTTCAAGTATTCCTACCCTGACTCACCTGATCCTCCTCCTTCCAATTATTCTCGCCCTAAACGACACCCGCCTTGACAGCTGCTCTGACTCTTCTCCTGATCTGGCCCCCTGGAAACTGGACTCAGACCTCTTTTGAACTACTTTCTGGAGACCCACTCTGATTTGATTTGCTAATGCTAACAGTACTTTAAGTGCGCAGTACACAGTGACACTGATAGCGGATTTGCATCATCTGCTACTGTGCTCTGTATACTAGGCTACTAATGGCTAAGGCTACTACTGACTACTATCATACACAGCACAGACAAAATTTCACTAGACTACTAGATAGGCCTGCCGCCTTACGGAGGGGGGGGGCGGCACACTGGTGCTTTGCACCACCTTTGAAAAACCCACGCGCCGCCACTGTATGTTGAGTCGAATAACCAGCTGTTTGTGTAAAATTGGTCTGAAATCTGGAGTTGGCCTGACTGATAATCAGAAAGACAATTTGGAAAGATGCTGATTGAATTCTTGAATAATCTTGTTTCTTGTGGACAGTGGATGCGATTTGATATTCTCGACTGCTTTTGAAGTTCAACCATTTGTCGTGTTTCTATCTTGTAGCTCAAAAGCAATGCCTTTCATCAAGCGTGGCACTTATTCTCGACCCCGAGATCTTCGTTCCAGCGACCCCTACACCCTGGCTGACATTAAACAGGTATTCACTTTGGTGTAATTTTCGGAGGTAGGGGTACCCGTTCACCCCGTTTTGTATGGGGTAGCTTCCCCTCCACTTCCTCATAAGTAACATCATGTGTTGTTGATATGGACTTCATTTGTCCTCCTTTGTAGGTCAAGGTTATGCTCCTGGGTATACATGCTCAGCACCAAGGGTTTAACTTGATATAATGCCATGTTAGAACACCTTGAACCTGTTACATTTCACGTGTTCCAACATGGCATAATTTAATGTAACATGTTGATGTAATACAGTAGTCAACTCGTTTAGTGCTCAATTTGTAATACAGAGTTTGCAGACTAAAGCAATTCCTGGCAGTTACCCGGTAAGAACTGTCTGAAATTTTAATCTTCGCTGAATATATGTTTCTCGTGAATTGTACCTTTCTTTAAGACATTTTATTAAGTTTCTTACTGTCTAAAAACACGTCTTGTCTTTGGTCGGCTTTCATTCACAGTTGACGGTCCCTCCCCCTGAAACTCTTCACGTCTTCTTGTTTGCACTCTAAACTGAAAACTGACCTCTTCCAGTCTACTTATGACTCGGCTCCCGTGTGCACTTCAGAACTTTGTAGGCAGGCCATTATCAGATTATGGTTGTTGTGTATATTGTATTTTATAAAAATTCAACAGATGTGGTTACAGTATTGCTGATGTTATAATTCACAGGGCGGTGACCTGTGCTTTGAGTGTGGTGGGCAACCATTGCCAGACAGCTTGAAAGACCTCGTCTTTGTAACAATACGCATCACAGATGTTGACAACGACGCAAAGCAGATGATACTGTAAGCTTTGATAGGAGACTGTTTTCCTAGATTTGACTTGCCCGAAATTTCCCAGAATTGCTCTATCATTTAAAACTTGGTGTGGGTGCTGCGTTTCATCACGTGGTAGCCGGTTGTTTAGAGTGCTCGCCTTGTAACATGCAACTATGGGTTTGAGCCTCCTCCCCTGAGAAGGGTACTGTGTATGGACCTTGATAGATAAGAAAAGATAAGATAAGAATATTCTTTATTAAACCAATTGCTATCCGCATTTTGGTGTACAACCGTTTACATCTTTTTGCTAATCTTATACATTTTTCTGCTACCAACAAACATTTATAATCTAATCTAAGTCTATATCTAATTATTTATATAGGCCTATACACAGACAGATATATATTGTGCAAGTCCTTTACTCGCAATTACTCGATGTCTTCGAGTGATGCTTGTGTTTGGCCAATACTAAGAGCTGTTGGACTTGTTTATGCTTTTTGTTAATTTTTATAGATTGGTTCATTATGCGCAGAATTAGCCATGTCCAAGTCTGCATTTCGCAGGTTGCTCTTATCTTAAGTATGCTTTGGATTTCATGTAGTCCTGGTGCATGGTCGCATGTCCCATAATTCAAACCACTATACTCAAATATTAATATTATTATACATTTATTAAGTGCCACTATCTGATGACCAAGCATCGACAGATGGCACTAAGCAGTTGTGAGTGAAGGACTTGCTCAAGGCCCATACACAGTAACCGTGTCAGTCAGGGGAGGAGGCTCGATCCCGTACTTTCTATGTTACAAGGTGAATGCTCTAACCAATCGGCTACCTTGTCCAACATTGTAGTGCAGATTTCAGAAGGAAAAATGATGGAAAACATATGCTTCTTTCATTTGGTTTTTTAGTTTGTCGGGACTTGTTGGGAGTGAACGGGAGGATATGTGGAAGGCTGCCCATCTTCCCCAAACGAAAGAGGAACTCGCTGCTCGATTACTCATGGAAGAAGTCCAAAGTGAGTCTTAATAACAGTGAGTTATAGAAATGAAGTATCTAACTATCTACGTAGAAATATACATACATGCATGTATACATATGTACTTAAAGCACACACATACATATGCATGCATAAATTCATATATAATTATATACATATGCACACATATACTGTACATACACACATGCACAAATACACATTTGCATACATACCCTAATGCATACATACACACATACATACATAAACACGTACATGCATACACACGTACATGCATACACAGTCACACACATACATGTATGCATACATACATACATGCATGCATGCAACATAAAACTGCATATTAGACTGTAGGGATGTTCTTACGATAGTTTGTAATTTCGTACGAGTGTAGGAATTGTACGTCGTCAGATCCCGAAGAGAGGTCTGCGAGTCTACACGGGTCTGGGGCGTCTCTTCCGAAAAGCCAGCAAACACAACGAAGACGAAAAGGTCAACAAGTACGAACTGGAAAAGGGACTGATTGACCTGTGCATCGAAATACCTCAAGAGGTAAGTTTGAAGTACCTCATAAGGTAACTAGGAACGCTATCTGAACTCTATCGAAGTACTTCAGAGATGTGGTCCGGACAATCACTATTGACGTCTGCTTTATTGACCTCTTGAGGTATTTCGAAATACCTAGAGACGATTTTTGAGATGCCTCACTGTGTGCATGTGTGCACTTGGATATTGCACTTCTACAGTGCTAAAATAAGTTGGTGAATGTGATCAACATTGACACCAAAGCAAAATACTTTATAAACAGCATTTTTCTTGCACATTGGTAGGGGTAAAAACCGGTTTGAGCTAGAAAATTTTTTGTTCTTGTTGCATGTTCTTGCAGAAAGTAGACGATTTGTGGGATGTGTTGCACGTCGATAACAGTAGCTTCCTGCCGTATTCCGAGTTCATGCGTGCATATCTTGGCGAAATGAATGAAACGCGGAAGCTATACGTATTAAAAGTAAGTGAAACTTCATATTTTACAAATTGATAATACATGATGCCCTCTTTGTTTGGAATAAGTCCTTCCCTACAAATTTCTCCAATACCCCATGGTTTGAAGTAGTAAAACGAAAGGTTCAAAAACAGCTTGTTTGTTGCTTTGAAGTATCTGTACGGAGATATTCATATTCAAATTTATACCCACCAGACAAAAAGATGTTTTGAGATTTTGGCTGTGCCCACCCCACCCCTCCACCCCCATTATAAAATGAGTCAGTGGGAAGATCAAAGGGCGATGGAGAGAACTTTCCACCCACCCCAATACGTAGAGGCCAAGAAAATGAAGTTGCTAACACTTCATAACAACAGCTATCTTTCAGGATCAGCTCAACGGACTGCTGTACTTTGCCTGTTTCATGTATTTCTTAATGACCTTTTTAGGCATTTTCGAAAATTGATTCTGCCAAGCAGGGTTTTGTGACTCTAAGTGAGATGAGCAAATTCTACAATGCTCACAAGCATCCGAAAGTTAAATCAGGTCAGGAACCATTTGCCAAAATTTTTGTTTTATTGTTCAAAGAGGAAACACGCAGGATATCTGTTGGATTATAATATTCTGTTGGATCATATTCTCTTGAATTGTATGCTCATATATCACATTATCTTTGATCATATTTTCGTGGATCATATTATCTTGGATCATATTCTTGTGGATCAAATTATCTTGGATCATATGCACTTCGATCATATTCACTTAGATCATAATATGCACTTGAGTCATATTATCGTGATCATATTATTTTAGATCATATTCTCTTTGACAATATTCTCTTGGATTAGTTCTGTGCATTAATGAATGTGTTTTAAAATGTGACTGAAAAAGTATAGTTAAATTTTGTAATGTTATGGATGCGAGTAAGGCTAACATTAACAACAATGTTTAAGTGCTTTAAAAGTAGGCCTACATGAAAAAATATATTTTAATCACGCCTGGTATCCAGTTGACATATTATGTTTTTACATAAAATTACTCGTAATTACTCACTTATTACCGTGAAAAGAGGCTTACAAAAGCATCCATGGCAAAAGCAGTTTGAAGTCAGTGAAGTGCATTCAGTGCATCTTACCAAAGCAGTGTATGCCACAGTAAGGTTCTAATCAGTTAATCACCCTTTTGCTAATTTTTATGCAGGCGAGTGTATGGAGGAACAAATACTCGAGATGTTTCTTGCCTCTTTCGAAGACACGACAGTCAAAGGTCAGGTTTCATTCCGCGAGTTTGAAGAGTACTATGAAGGCCTAAGCATCGGAATTGAAAGCGAATCGGACTTCATAAACATACTGAAAAATGCGTGGAATGTCTGATGTGAACATTCATATGTGATGAGCTCCAGATGCTAAACTTAGCCATAGCAGAGTCTCCTTACAACATGCTTAATTTTAATTAGTTATAGTTAAGATTTATGATATAAAACTGATGGGTACACAACTACACATCCAAAATTTAAGCGTTAGAAAACAACCTTGTAATAAGGCAACTTTTTTCTAAGGTCATATAGTCCCAAGTGTTCAAAGAAAGTGCTGGTGTATTATCAACTTTTTGCTTGCATATGTGAATTATTATCAGCATTTTGCTTGCATATGTGGATTTAGTAGCCCAGATTAACCCAAAATGAAATGTGTGTACAGGTTCTGCTCTAAACAAGCAGTAACGTCATCAGATGTGGTATACTCGTATATTGGTGTAAAAGCTCGTTTGTAATCGTTTGCAAGATTTCACAGAAAATCGGTCAGTGAAACAGGAGAAAAATTTGTACCAGTGTTAAGTTTGAATCGCCTAATCAGAACTTTATTCCTTTTTGTCTTGTAATTACAGTTGTTGTTTCCATGTAATTGTACATGTAGTTCTGTGTTCAGCTTTTCAAAGCATATCGTGCATGGGAAAATGGCCCAAGGTTTTTCTGTACAGTGTCATAAACTGGAGGAGATAGATGAGCTTTGACATTTTTCTGTTTTTGCAAAGCTTCAGTTTTTTCTAACAGTGATGAATAGGGTTAACTGCTCTTTCAGAGAACTAAAATGAAAAGTCTGATTATAGCTGCATGCAGCCTTTTGATGGATTAGTTAACTAGTACATAGTTTATGGTTTCTGAAAAAGAAGCGCAGCATTAATTCTCGAATAAATATCAATCTTCTGGATTGTTTATACATGTAACAACATTGCACTTGGTTATGTTTCTAGAATTATTAGTTTCCCAGAAAAGTGTTTGAAACGTCAGCCAAAATACACATTACACACCAAATTCTGAATAAATAGTTTCATTCTAAAATTTATATACAGCAATTGAAAACTTACAAAACGACACGTTAAGAAAACTGCAGTCAGCCGTATACAATATCTAGTGTTACTACATCTACACAAGAACTGTAGGTTCAAGTCCAATCAGCAGAAATTCCCACCGTTACGGTTTGTCACACTGTACATTTTATCAGCAGATGCAAGACTTGTACTGTACAAAGAGGTCGCTATAGATGGAGGAAGCATTTGGATGTCTTCAAAGTCGAAACCATCACCACGGCAAAGGAAAAGCTGGGCTTAACATCCCACCATGATCATCTCTTTAAGTTCATGTTTAAAATAAAACAGCTCCTCGAAAATTCTACATTGCCAACATAATTCAACGCTGCTTAGTCGCATCAGAAATCACAGTTACTGTATAGGTCTCAATCCGCCTATATTGAGCAAAATGTCGAAATCACTTCCGTAGAGTGGGTTTCGCCGTTCGATTATCGACGAACCCTAGCAGTGGATTCACGCGGGCCGTCGACATCGAATCTGACGTAGAGATCTGTCAAAACAGTAAATGTTCATTGGTATCTTTGAAACGCTAACAAGCACTAGAAACTATCGCACCACAAGACGCTACAATTAAGCTGCTAACTATAACCAAGCTCAATGTACAGGTAAAAGGCTTTTTACATAACTCTGCAGAAATTTCTCAAATGCACCCACCAGAAGCATGCAAAGTTCAGATTCAATGTTAACTTGAAAGTCCAGTCAGTTTTGTTTTCTGAAGCTTGGTGAGAGTTTTTGTTAATGCAGTTGATCATGAACAATTCTGACTTGAAAATGATTAATTTTTACTGCATAGGACTCTTCAAAATACACACCATTAAATCTGAAAATTAACTAGAATTTCAGCTTGATTTGCATCCCTATATCCTGACCAGCCACCGAAACAACCTGGCTCTTGGAGACTTGATTTAGTATGATACAAATGAGTAAACTGATCTCTCTGATATGGCTTTTGTATGGTGGTTATAAATTTTGCAGAATTATATTTGCATGCAGTCTTGTTCAATTGATACTAGGATCACTAAAATTATTACCTGATGTTGCACTTGAAAATTTTATTTATTTACAATTACATAGGTTAGAGCTCGAGTTCGCCTTGTTATGCAGAGTACGGGTTGGAACGTCCTCCCATGAGATACCTTGAACAAGTCCTTAACTTACAATTGCTCAGCACCATCGATTGCTTTGCTTGGTCAGAGATAGTGGCACTAAATAAAATGCCTAATAATAATAATAAAAATAATAATAATAATAATTATTAAAAAGTCAAAGCATGCAATTCCTACCGGTGCACTCGATACTGTTAATGGTAGCGTAAAGAGCTGCTGTGATGCTCCACCTGGAATGCAATCACCAATTACAGTAGACAGGTAAGGTAAGGTATTCATTCAAATAACTTGTCGTGTGCTTCGATCAACAAATCTTTATGTCGCATTGCAGGATGGCCACAGTCAGCTATTCTCCGAACAGAATCCACACAACATGCCAAAGTGCAAAGTTTCATTTCAGGACTGTAGCAAACCTCTTTGCCTTTAAAGCTGCCTACTTCTTTTGGATTCTCACGCTGGAAACAACCAAGAGCAGGGCTCTGTTCTGGAAAAGGCAATATATAAATTGACAAATACTGTACAACACGATACAAACCTAACAAGTAATTGCCACATAACCTGCAGTGACGTACAGGCAATCAGATGTTGATATCGTGTAAATCAGAGGTGGGCAACATACGGCCTGTGGGCCGTATCTGGCCCCTGGGGACCTGTGGACCGGCCCTTCACATGTCTTTTATATTAGCATTGTACCTGGCACTTAGGAACATTTTATCTGCCCCTACATGAATATCTGGATATCCCACATTAAAGCATCCGTTTCTTATTAATTAAGAATCCGAACTCAGGTCTGGTCAACTAGTTTACTACTCAATCTCACAAAGTATCAGACCTCACATTAATAATTTGAATATGGCACACCACAGATGAATACATTATAATTGTCATTAAAGCGATGGTTAAAAAAAACTGAAGAAACTTTAAACATTTTGTTTTTTATTGTAGTGTGGACTAGGTATTAGGAAAATTATGTTTTCATCATAAATATTACTTCAAACTTAAAGTTTGACCGTAATGGTTATTCCGCAATAATGAATCTGCAAAAATTAGCCCGCGATTGGCATACGGCCCCTGAGCTGCCCTTAAAGTCTTAGGGCAGCCCTCTGTTAAAAGAAGTTGCACATGCCTGGTGTAAATGTATCAACCTGCTTCAGAAGTGCAGGTAGCTAAAAATGTGTCTTCCATTGTTTGAAAAGTTAGAGAAGATAAAGAACAGTGCCCTAAATCCTGCTTAAAGTATGATGATGATGATGAATACGACGATTTCTGCAGTGCCGTAATACGACACATGCTGTTACAAGGGTGCTTTGACAAGTTCAGGTAAATTATATTGTATACTAAATTAAATTGTATATTATTTATACAGCACCTTTTAGAGCCTTTCAAAGGCTCCTATAGGTATACATGCCAGTGTGAGAATAATTTCTGCACTCACCTGTAGCATCCGAAGTCGTTTTCAAATCCGAAGCATTGGTGATGTTGAGCACGTAGCTTTTCTTGAGCAGATTACTGCCAGCTGCTCCCTGGACTGGCAGAACGACGGTCTGTGCCCCGGGGTACATCAGCATACCCCCTGATGTGGCGCCACCTACAACGTAAAACAGAAACATCTCACATCTTAAAACTGCTCACTTTGAAGGAAACCATCAGTAATTTATACAAATGATCTCTGTGGAATTAAAAAATTCTCTTCAGAATAAAAATCTTCATGAACTGCTACGGCTTGTCAGCACGATGTGGAGCAGAAGTGCCGTGATACGCAAAGGAGTTCTAATCCGCAGCAAAGGTAGCAGCCGCCATCTTGACTTGGGTTGTTCCAGAATATCCGGTATAGTATGTAATAAAATTACAGGGAATAAACAAAATACGTAATGACATGGGTACTACACGCAAACAGAAATCCCAACCTCAAGCCAGAGAGAGACAGAGACACAGAGATAAAGAGAAGGACATACAAAGACAGAAATAAGGGATGAACATCTAAACAACTGTGCAGATAAGAGGTACACAAGTCGACGTACTTGGTATCGAGATAAGTTGATTACTTCCTTCGATTTTGTAGTATATCTGTGCAGCACTTGATTCAGGCTTAGTGACTGATAAAATAAAGACAAAACAGCATCAAACATTCAACTGATGCTAACATCCCCAAGACACCTTCTAAAGTCTATAATACAACATAGTCGCTTAGATACACCAGTCGCCTGCTATCTTTGATTATGGGTCTTTTGGCTGAGCAACAGTGCAGCACAGTCATGGGCTGTAGAGTGTTCCATGCCATTGCCCCAAGGATGGAACCAAGTACCCACGTTTCTATGACGCTTAAACTCATTTTCTTCCTTCGAGAAACACTTCAAAATTCAGTATTTCTCGCTTTTTTCAAACATCTGGATATCTAACTTCTCTAAATACCGGTACTTTAACTACAAGCTGCATTGGTTTCCCAGTCACTTTTAGTACACTCGTCATTAAAGCATAAATCTGGTCAATTAAAGGTTTGCAATAATAATAATCATAATAATAATAGTAATGATATTGTATTGTATTGTATATGGGCATTTATAAAGCGCCTCTCACGGTATAGACCATTCAGAGGCGCTCCCAGTGCGCGAGACCCCGAGAGAAAAAGCAGGATTTAAGGTGAGAAAAGGAAGAAGCAACGCTACCAGAGAGAATGGTGGTGCGGACAGGACGAGGAAGTCGGTTCCAAAGTGAGGGACCTATGCAGGCAAAGGATCTGGATTGAGCCATAGTAGTCCTGACACGAGGAACTAAGAGGTCAAGATGATCAGATGGTTGAAGATATTCCATTTGATCATGGTTATGTAGATGCAGATTGGGAGCACCTCTGATGAGTTTTGCCCTTATGAATCAATATCTGTAATTGTACTTTTCTGTATTGCCATCTAAATACCTCATCAAAGCATGACTCACTATCATTAAATGATGACGCATGACTTTATCAAGAACAGTAAGTTCATTTGAAGAGTTAAGGTTTCCAGTTTACGACTAGCCATATGCTCGCCAGGTGAAGTGAAACATACAGGTCCAAACACTTCACATCACTAAGGAGGAACCCCAAAGCAAATACTTCAGTGCATGTATGTATGTATGTGTTTTTTGCTTCTGAACAACTGCATAATGTCTTTCACGAGCCTTTCAAACACTACAAGCATAACACTGATGACACAAGACAAATTAGTGCAATTCATATATACAAAGCAAAAATAAGTAAGCAGGTGAACCTGACTGTGTCGACAGTGTGACGAGGTTTTCTGGTACCGGTACAGAGGCAGGACTTGGTTCCTTTAGGGCGGCAAGGTAAGCACCGACGGTGCTTACCTGCTGACGAAGAGGTTTTGTCGGCTGACTTACAGACGTCGTGGAGGCAGACTGGTCATGTGCAGGGGTCAGCACAGGTAAGCTATGGGCCAGTCGGGCTGAAGTATGAGCGTCAGACTTCTGTTGTGTGTCTGGTTTAAAGTTCTGTCAATGGAATAGAAACAAAGGTCTTTTGTATATAAGCTGCTGCTACTAATATATACTTTATTTCACCCAAAGCAGAACAGACTAAACATGCAGAAAAAAATACAAAAACGCCCACATGTAGCAGAACCGAATGACAACTCACACTAACGCTCCCCTGGAGACGTTAAGCATTATAAACCCACAATCTGATATAAGACGCGTTGTCCTTTACTGACGAACCAAGACCATTAACTAGAAAATTAAACTTGTGTCCAATCCATACCTGATAGAGGAAGCAGCTTCTGCTTACCAATGCTGTGTCATAACACAGATGATTGGCATCGCCCTCATCCTTTATCCAGGTTTGGGACTGGCACTACCAGAGTACAGGCAGTGGTGAAGTTAAACTAATCTAGTCTAATCCAGTAATTCAGGTTAGAATATTGCAAAACGTGTCAATCAGTGATCATTTCTGAGCAACAGCACATCCTGAAATCACCATCCTTCAAACACAGCAAGCTTCCGCAACAGATTCTGATTTCTGACTACGAGTTAACTTGAAGCAAGCATCTGCTGATACCTTGTAACTGTAAATTTATATAGTGTAACTTCAAGAGAGACTCATCAGAGGCCCACCTCACCTAACACAATGAAACCACGATCGAACAGAATGGTCTTTTAACCGCTTGCAGAAACAGGCAAGGAGAGGTTGAGCAGTTCATGTTGCAGGTTGTTAGGCAACTATGAGTTATGGTAATGGTGAATTTGGACAACAGTGCATAAAAGTCATTAGAGTAGATCACATTCAATTAGGAGAAAAGAAGTTGTAAGCTTGATTCCAATCATAGATTGATAATCGTGAACTCAGCAGTTCGTCACTGTTGGAACTCGCATTTACCGCTTTTACTACAAATTTTACAACCACAATTACCTGATCAACTACTAAAAAATTATCATAATTACAACTACAATCAGAAATACAACCAAAACCATAATTTCAATAAAACTCACCACATAAATTGCAGTAACATAAACAATAGCACAATTTCAATCAAAATTACCACACAAACTGTACTTACGTTACAAGCGACAATGCTTTCATAACAATTACAATTGTTTCACCTGCTTTACAGCAGCCTGGTTACTTTTCTCTTCCACGACTGAGTACGTGAGGTTCGGCTCTTCAAATCCAAGTGGATTCATCCTTTCATCGTTACTCCTCGTGACCTCAGGTGCGTCTTTCGAGGGTGGAGAAGGTGGTGTGTCAGGGGAGTTCAAGCACGTCTGAATAAGTGCTTTACCACCTTCGCTCATGATTACTGGCTGAAGTTTACGGGTAGCGAAAGTGTACACATGTCCCGTTTCGCTTGCCACCAGCAGCATGACCTGCGTACCCGTCAGTACGGCTAGTTCATATGCCTGAGAGGAGATGAAACAACCATGGTATCATTGGTATGGTAATGGTAATTGCAAATTTATATAGCACCACTTCAAGAGAGACTCGTCAGAAGCATTCCCGACCTAACACAATGAAACCACTATTGAACAAAATGGTCTTTAAGCGTTTCCTGAAAAGAGGAGTTAAACACAGAGTTAAACAATTATTTACTGAACTTACAAGCATGCAACTCAGTAAATTTGACTGTGGGTTGCGAGACAAGTTGCAGTAAACAACTTTTCCAGGGTTGTGATGCAAAGTCAACTAAGCAGGCACACATACAAAAGTAACTATATTGAAAAACTTTACAAGTTTTATGTATAAACACAAACGAAAGGAAAATTGAAGTTTCTGAATAATTTTTTACAGCGATCAACGTCGTCTCATACGACCCTGTTTACAACCGCGGCCAACCAATCACCCTGCACAGTAGTTTCTTCCGACAAATTCATCATTTTTCCCATTAGCCGTTAATACCTTTTTCATGATTCCCGTTTTTCGTTTGCTGAACGTAGTGTATCGACGAACTTTGTCGGAAATATACGCCATTCGAATCTTGACGCGTCCCCTTGTTTTCTTCCCCGGTCGAGGCTTTTCGGCAATGACCCCATCCGAGTCCGAATCGTCGTCTATTTCGCACCCTGCCTCCCAGGCTCGTCGTTTACGGCCGCGGCTAAACCCCTCTTCGGCCTCGACATTTCCAGTTTCGTCCACAAATTGAAGGTTCAACACACCACCGACAGACGCCATTTTTTTCAGAACTAGGGGGCGGGACCACCCGCGAACAAGTGTCAATCAAACGGCGAGGGCTCCGTCTACCTGAGCGAATTTCCATCAATGAGCTCAAAGGATAAACATATCGCCATTAACGAGATCATTCTGACCCCATTTCACCCTACAGGTTATTAGCTACATCCGCCTAGAAACTCAAGAACAGGTAGGCACACCCTCAGACAGATGACCATGGCAGTGGTGAAGGACCTTACCCGATCAATTAATTGACAAATGAACAGGGTCGAGGCCATGCTGTCGCTGCAGATAAACGTGCTATTTACGGCCTACATTTATTTTATTTCTTATGCCTACCGACCGTCCAACTGTCGTGATGTGTGTGTGTGAAAAGTTGTCTTTAAGTTTTTCTTGAAGGTGGTGAGGTTTGTGCACGCGCTCGTTCGCGGTGAGCCGCCTTAACTACTGTTCCTCTACTTTTGCTGGTCTCCCGGGCGCAGGTTCCGAGTTGGACGGTTGGTGCGGGTCCACCGGGTGGCGGCAGCTATCATATGTGCAGGCGGTGCAAGGCACCCGGCCGGGCCCTCCAGGGACCCACAGGGACACCAGATAATTTTTTTAATAACCACAGTTGAAAGTTTCTTTTTGCAATTAATCTACTTCACATTCCTTCTCATTTGGTGACAGATCTAGTAGTTGTAATGTTCGAATGTTCGACAGTCGACACACTTGCATTAGCCTAGCTAGGCTACCGGTACTTCCTTAATTTGATGGGAACGCTCGTTTTCAAAATTGAAACTCATCAAAAATTATTTGAGAAGCACAATGTCACATGCAGGAAAGGCTTTCTGATCGTGCACTAGCAGTGGCGTAGCGACCGCCCTCCGTACCTTCCGACCGGAGGGAGCCCCGGAAGGAAGGGGGCCCCTAAAAGTTGCCAAAAATAACCGTGAACGGCGTGAAGTCATTATGATTATATATGATACTGTTTTGATACATCACATAATGCTGTTGGCTACGTCAGTCAGACTTCAGTTGTCTGAAGAAGTCTCAAGTCGAAAGAAGAGCGTTGCGTAAATACGGAAGTGGAATACACGTAGAGTGTAGGGCGTAGGCCTATGTGTGCATAATATGAACCCTGTATATTGCATATTACCGCATTCCAGTTTTCGCATTGTAAGGGTCCCCGAACGTCTGTTCGGAGGGGGCGGGGGCCACGTTCTTTGTTGCTACGGCTCTGTGCACTAACTATCTATTGAGAATGAGCGTGCAAGGATAAGTAGGCCTAACGTTGAGAAGATGATTAACATTTTTGCTGAACAAAAGGCTAGAAAGGAAACTCTATAACGCCGGCATTGTTTTAAGTACTATATAGGGCTATAGATGTGTCTAAGTGAATAAGTATGCAACGTGACGTGTTAAATTCGATTGAGAAATAACTTAAACTGTAACATAATTGTGATTTTATCCGTCTCATTCTTACAGCATTCATGTTTCTTCTAGGTGGCGGATGTCATATAGGGCCTAGGCTACGCATATGAGTACCCAACAATATTGTTAAGAACGCAAGGCTACAGGCCTTATATAGGGCCAAACAGGGACCCATACGGGACCCTCTGCACCCGGGCCCATGAAAAGCTATAGCTATACGCCCAGTGGCGGCGATCTTGTCTGAGAGGTGGGGGGACAAAGTCGGCTGGTCGACGACCATTTTTGGGAAATTTTCTACTGACAACAAAATTTTCTACGAATTCATCTCCGAAAAATATCGATTTCATCTCCGAAAAAAAGAAAAGTTGATGAGGTTTTTTTGTCATTCACCTCTTTTACAACTTTTTCTTAGGGTCTCGCAAATGTCGGTACCTTTACCTTTTTCGGAATTTCTACGTGACCTTTTTTTATAAATCCTAAAATTTCTTGAACTTTTTAGGAATTTCTTCTTACTTTCTCAGAATTTTCGTGGGACATCTCTTCTGCTCAAAAATTTTGTTTTTACCCCATCTGGTCAAAAAGGCACTGAAAACCCTCACGCACACTTACATTTTTTGGCCTTTTTTGGTGTTTCTTCAAAATTGGGGGGGACAAATGTATGGCGTGTCCGTGGAGGTACCTAGATCTCGGGCTCGGCACCCTCTTACCTGCGAGATCTCTGCTGCCCTAGCTGTATCCCCTTGCAGTGGCCGCCGCGTGCTCTGCGCTCTTCTATCCATCTTCATGGCGATTTATAATTGGTGGTCCCATAATGCCCGAACTATTACACTGCAGCGCCGATCGATCCTTTTAGGCCTACGTGATTGGCCGGACAATTATATGGAACGATCGAGCTTCCTCTGGCAATGCAACACCCTCCTAACATTATAGCATTAAGCCTATGCCTCTTCTCAGCTCTAGGCCTACTCGCTGCTTAGGCTAAGACCATGCAATTTCTTCCGCCCCATGGCCTAGGCTGGGTCGGGATTGAGCGCCTCCGAGTACAGAAGAGCGGCGCTATACAAATTTTGATTGATTGACTGACTGCATGATTGATTTTGACAATAATATGAGATAATAGGTTATTATGTCCTACAATGTAGACGTAAATCACGGTAAATATAAGCTTCATCTTCGAAATTCCTCAGCGCAAAATAAAACTTTTGACAAAAACCGCGTCCGAGAAACCAGCTTATAAATATAGGGCCTACCGATTCTGTATCAATTGAAGTCCTCATGAGCCAGGTTGTTTGGTAAGTTTCGGTGCCAAATCACAATCCATAAGGACCAAAGCCAGCAAGGTTATGATTAATCAAGCCGTATATATCTTGAATATTAGTAATAATAATATAATAATATTGTCTTTATTAATTCAAACTGACAAACGCAGTAAGATTATATTGAAACATGAAAGTACAATCAATATCTTCAGTGGTTAAATTGCTCATCCAGAGGTGGTGGGTCTCTAAATATTTGCAAATCCCAAAACCAACGGCTCATCCTAAATTACAACAGGGACGTCATTTCAGCTTTTTCCGGAGGGGGGGAGGGGAAGCAAAAAGAGGTTTAAAAAAATTCCGCGCTAACGCACGAACATTTTTTTTCACCTTTTTGGGCGTTTCTTTTAAAATGCTTTGTATTTAGTCTACATTTGCAAAAATGTAAGCCAATGCTGCAAGTGAGTCTCTTTTTTCTTTTTTACCCCTTTCTTCTTCCTCCTTTTCTTTTTTACATAATTTCTTTTCCAAAAATCAGGGGCAAATGCCTTACATGCACCCCAAATGACGTCCCTGAATTACAACATGCATGAAGCATGACACATCACCGATAATTTAAAGTAAAAGCATTAACAATTAAGATTCAAATATAATATTACTTTACATAACATTTTACAGAAGACTATATATGCTTTGATCGACATGTCAATGCAATAACTTACAAAGCACATAATAAACAAATACCAGAAATTAATATGCAGACTACTTTCAAATTGAAGAGCCCGGTTTATAATGCAGTCTGACTATAGCCTTAGATCATAACAGATGTAAACCCACTGAAAAGCTGAAAATTAAGCAGGAATTTCAATACTGTCATTCTGTCAATGCCACAATTTAATTGTGACAATTATATGCTGACTTAGAAACATTTCCATACTGCCCTTCATGCTTCTGCGGCTGTGGACGTTTTCGTTGCTTTGCACTTGCCTAAATCTGTTGCACGCTAACTCTATCCTGCTAGCCTCGCCAGGGCAGAAATTTGGTTCGAGGCTTCTGCTCCACTTGTGCCCCCCCCTAGCCAACTCAGGTATAATGAGCACACCGACGGCCCACTGTCGGTGGGAAGACGAGATGGTGACAGAGAGGACTGGCCAACCGCCCTCATATGCCAAGGCTAAGAAAATGAAGTCGCTAACACTTCATACCCGTGGCTGTCTGATCAGGGCTAGATTAATAGCTTAATTTAAGGGATTGCAAGAAAATATGGTGCAGCATGACGACCCTTAGCAATCCATCCACGTACGATAGCTTTCTTTACACGCTGGCCAACTTTCTTTTCGACATTATCTGCAGACTGCATGCGCGATAATTATAACTAATCAGATGACGTGCTATTCCAGATTTTCAAACGATTCCAGCTCAGACTTCCGAAATTCCGCAAACGAGTTATTAGTGAAGTAAACTAGGCCTACTGTGTTATCGCTCGGATGTAGGCCCAAATCTACTTCTGCTGCCACAGCCTTGGGTTACTACCCTTCGGCAGCGATTATAAAACAGCAGACGATTTAAGTAAACACATATAGGCCTATAGGCCCAAGTAGTTTTCTATGATGCTAGTGAATATTGAACCGCACTGTGAGACTGATGAATGCTAATCAGAACTTAGGTGGTGGATCTCCCTATTGAAGTGATGGGTCTCCCTGTTGAGGTGATGGGTCTCCCACTTTAGGTGGCGGATCTCATAATTTTGGTGGTGGGTCTCACAATGCAGGTGGCGGATCTCAAATCAGAGGTGCCGGATCTCAGATCCGGCGGGATCCGGCTGAATTTAACCACTGAATATCTTAATTAAACACACGGTGTGGCAGCCATGCAAGGCGCCGCCCTAGAGGGGGGTTACGGGAGTCGATCCGCGTACTTTATGCTCTCCTGTCCATGGGTGTTACCACTACTCTATCCCCCTCGCTTAGTAGGTAAGCTTACCAAAGAATCTGTATTTGTACAATAGGTCCTTGGGTATTTACTAGTGTTTTATTCCCTTTTATATCGGTCTGTATTTTCTGTTTCTTGAGGAATTATAAAAACAAGCACATAACATATTCAGTTAAATAATGTTTTGTAACTAAAAGTTAGTCGGTGTTACCCAAATATCCCGACAATCCACGCGCATCGTGGAGGTTTTACTCAGAATATTAGTAGCCTTCCTCGCTTAGTAGGCACCAAAGAATCTGTATTTGTATAATAGGTCCTTGGGTATTTACTAGTGTTTTATTCCCTTTTATATCGGTATGTATTTTCTGTTTCTTGAGGAATTATAAAAACAAACATATAACTCTAAAATTTGTCGAGTAAGACTCTGATCCGGATTATCTGAGTAAATATCAGCCGTACCCCGTTTGGTGCTCCCAGACTCTTAAAATCTTAAACGATGGCTTTCACTTCGCTCGTTTTTTTTACGAAATACGTGTAGAAAACATAACTTTAAGCTAAAATTACTGTGAAAATATTTTAAAACTGTGTTAGTTGTCAAAATTGGCTCTGATTAAGGAGAAGAAAACGAAAGCGAAAGTGATGCGCGTTGTCACCTAGATGTAATGTAATGTAAGATTTCAAAATTCATACAAATCCTAACTGTACCAAAGCGGATATGAAAGCGGTTGTTTTCGTGTGCTTACAGGTATCTCTATTCATCATAATGTAATCTGATTAGGCCTACCTATTAACATGATTATTCCATTAATTTCACCAATCTTATGTTCAATCTTATTGTATTTAAAAAATTTTCACAGTTATTATTTTTTCTTAGATTAGTCATAGCGAGGGTCGGGTTTCATCCTCCATGTCATTTGGAATGTACTAGTCACACATAGTTCTTACTCTATGATGATAAGTTTATTACTTCTCACTTGATTAAAGACTCATCTTTTCCTGGACCCATTTCTTCTGTAGGCTGTTTGATTAGAAAATATTGGGATCATATATTATATTTCGGTGCTCATAAACAAGCTGGTTTCCTGCCTTAGCTTTAAAGTAGTGCTTTAGAAATGTGGAGTTTACGATTACGATCATTATTTAGTTTGAATGTAGTTGAGTGTAATTATCATGCTGTAGAGGCATGGCCACTGAGGAGACTTGGGAGGACATCCTTCGTACAAATTATACCGAACTGCTGAAGAATATCACCACTGAGTTTGGTCTGTTCGGTGAACTGAAGAAGGCAAGGATCTTCACGCCAATTGCACTGAAGTCGTTCATGGTTGGTAATGCTGATAAAACCGATAGCATGTCGTTCCAGCTTTCAGCAATCTTATTTTGATAATAAGTTTATTACACTAGAAACCCGTTATGAAGTCTTCTGAACAGTGTGTATTTGTATATATACGTATATATGTTTGTGTGTATTTATTTATGTATGCTTGCATGTATGCAAGTATATATTCATGCATATGTGCATATATGTATGTATCTGTATACGTATGTGTGTATGTATATATAGAAAACTGAACAGGATATAGTATGATTAAATGTGTAATAATTATAATAATAATTTTTTATTACTACTGTTATTCAAAGTAAACAGGAGAAAGTATGTTTTAGTTCAGAATAATAATATTAATCATTAACAGTATGGTTCCATTGTTGCAAATACCTCTAAGATAGTAGAGTGGGTTTAAATGCTTTGCCTGAACACGCGATAATAATTGTTATATATATATATATATTATATATATATATATTATATATATATATTATATATTATATATATATTATATATATATATATAGCATTTTTACCGTTACAATAAATTGCAGCTATGATAAAATGCCAAATAATTGTAAGAATAATATTTTTTCCAGGACTGTAGAGACACAACAGAGAAAATTGACCGCATGTTGCGGAACCTGCAGAAGAAAGACTTTGAATCATTCAAGAAGTTCTGTGAAGCGTTAAACAACTCTGAGCAGAAGCATATTGTCCGTAAGCACCTGTCTCAAATACAGGATGTCTCTTGTCGCCAGCTTACGACTACTGATTCTCCCTTAAACGAAGACTCGGCTCATAATCGTGCAATTTCAGATGGCATGTCAGAATGCTTCAAACAGCACTGGAATGATCTTATTGCTGAAATAAATTTCGATGAGGGACTTGTGTCGGAAATTGACAGCCGCAAAATTTTTACGACTCTACAGCTTAATAAGTTGAAGGTAAGTTTTCGTTACTGAAGATGTTGTGCTGAGTTATTTTATAAATCAATTTAATTTATTGTAAATTAATTAATTAGTAGTATTAATCATTAAACTAAAACATTGCTGTTTGGCAAGGGGACAATAGACAAAATAAAGTGTAAGATGAGGCAATTGAAAATGTCAAGGAATTTGTGTACTTAAGTAGTCTACTTACATGCAACAATGATTGCACAAAGGAGATAAAGGCAAGAATAGCAAAGGTGAAGGGATTTACTGCAGGACTAAATACTGTTTAGAATAGCAAACAAATCAGTTAAAGACCAAATAAATGTATTAGAAATGTGTGATTAGCATAGCACTTTATGCTCGTGAGTCATGGACAATAAAAAAGACTGACCAGGATAAAATACTGGCATTTGAAATGTATTGCTATAGAAGATTATTGCACCTGAATAGAACAACGAATGTGACAAATGAGGAGGTCCAAAGAAGACTGGAAATAAAGGAAGATATATTATAAACAATATTGAAAAGGAAATTGAGTGTGTTTGGGCATATGTGTAGAATGGACGACAATAGAAAAATAAAAAATGTGATGATGGGAATTATGGATGGAAATGGGCGACAAGGAAGACCTAACAGGGAGTGGACAGATGATATCAAGGATTGATGTGAACAAGACCTACACAGCCTGAGAATAGCAGGACAGGATTGGGGACTGTGGAAACAAGTGATGACGGATGCACTGAACACCTACAGGCCTTCGGTCAATGGATGATCATCATGATGATTAATCATGTAAATTGTTTAATTCTGTAGTCATAAATTTATGGAAGATGTATTTCAAAACTGATTCAAATATGTTAAACCTGGCAATGTTATTTCCTAATATTAGATTAAATCGATTAATTGTTATCTAAAGATTACAGTGCCCAACAAATCCTGGTCTTTGTTGTGTGTTTAATTGTGATGTTTGTAATTGTAATGTTTGTAATCGTAATCTTTGTATTTTTTAATTGTTGTAATTGTAATATTTGTTAGGTTGTTACTGTTGTAATTTTAATGTTGTAAAAAATTTGTTATTGTAATGTGCAAAAATTGTTGTAATTCAATTCAATTCAATTCTTGTTTAGTGCAACCAACTGATCAACATGAGCAACGTAAATTAACAATAAGACTTAACAAACGTTGACATTGGCCACAAAGGGTGTCCTAGAATGGACCAAGGTCCCGCTGTGGAGGGGCACCCCAGTAGCTAAGTGATGTAGCGTTGATCGATTGCTGCTGAACAAAATAGTACAGAAAAAACATCAGGCCTAAACTAATCAGTTGACAAACGGTTGACATAATTAACTATACACGCGAACAATTACGGCAACTTAACTAACCTAACTAATGCAAGTAAGTGCACAAAAACATAGAGGACCTACATGTAACTAACCGTTAATAAAATTATGCAATTTGTTTTTAAAACCTTGAGTGCTAGGGAAAGTGCATATTGTTGAAGGAATGGCTTTCCAAATTGATGGACCCGTGAACTTTATGCTGAATTTTCTAGAGTTTGTGCTAGCTTTAGTGGGGCGATACGCTGTGGAACCCTGGTGGTGTAATCATGGTCCTCGGAGCCTCAGGTGAAGTAATTATTGAAAACAGGCGGAAGTAAACCTCGATGATAACAGTGGACAAAAATTCCTATTTGTAACACTCTTGTGTGATCAATTTTGAGTAGTTGATATTATTTAAAAATAAAATCTGTATGTTCATATTTGCGGACTCCGGCAATCATATGTGCTGCTCTTTTTTGGAGTGTTTGTAGTTTGTTGAGCCTTGTAATGTTGTAAAAAATTGTTTTAATTGTAATGTTGTAATTGTTTGTAATGTTGTAATTGTGTAATTTTAATGTTGTAATTTTAGTGTTTGTAATTGTTGTAATTAATGTTATAGTTGTTGTAATTGTTATGATTGCAACGTTTGTAGTCTTAGTGTTCCTATATAGTAGTAATGCCTCATTATATTTGATCAGAGTTGATTGCTTAGTTTGGAAAGTTTTTTGCAGGACATAGAGAGCGAGATGAAACGAACGGAACAGATGCTTTCCTGGTTGGAAAGAGGATCAGAAAAACAATTCCTCGACTTCTGCGATGCACTTGAAGCCAACAATCAACCACATATCGTGAGCCAGTATTTAAGGTCTAAAATCTCAGAGCCCAGTCCACTAGTGATCCAGACAAACCCAACGCAGTCTCACGAAATTCGCGAAGCTCCAGAAGGTGAAGTGGCCATGACAACTTACATTACATAACATTGCATTACATTACATAACATTGCATTACATTATAATACATTGCATTACAATATTTTTGTCTGGATGAAGGACTGGCGTCTTGATGATGTCGTCACTTGAAAATGTAAAATGTATAATCTATACTCTCTGGTCTCTCCAAATGCTCAATGCTTCCTCTAACCAGGCTGCAAGACTGTCTTGGAGTCTCGTACTGAGACCATATCACACCTGCTTTTTGTTGTCTACACTGGCTTCCTGTATGTGAGCGTACCTGCTCAAGCTGGCACGTGCAAATCATCTGCCATCCTACTTATCTTCCATGGTCATGCCCTGCAGCTCTATCAAGGCGGATCTCTTCGATCAGCATCTGGTGTAACGTATGTTGTTCATGATACACGTCTTGTCTTTGGTCGGCTTTCATTCACAGTTGCTGGTCCTCCATCTGGAACTCCACATCTTCTTGTTCACAACTCTCTTAGCGAGACTGTCTTTCACTCTACACTGAGAACTTTCTTCTTCCAGCCTACTTATGGCTCTTAATTTTTGCCCAGCTTCAATGTGCACTTCTGAACTTTGGAAGGAGGGCATTATCTAATTACAGTTGTATTGTATTATAGAAGTAAGGTAGTGCTTCCATTTTTATGTATGTATGTATGTATGTATGTATGTATGTATGTATGTATGTATGTATGTATGTATGTATGTATGTATGAGAACACTTATAGCACATTTTAAGTAACTCTGAAAGGCACTTTGTCTCTATAATGATGTTACTCCTTTTAAAGTACGTGAGATCGTTTGGATAGACAAGTAAAGTGCATTTCAGTTGAACCTAATGATTATGCTTCGACAATTCTTGCAAGTTGGTGCACTAACACAGAGTCAGGCATAAGTTTGTACGGAAATAGGGATCCTTTCAGATTTCAGCTGGACTTCACTTTGAGTGATCATCGATTCGTACCTTGTGCATTATGTTGCTGGCGCTATAGAAGTCATTAGATTGGGTCAGGCTTTGTGATAGGAGAAGGTGTCGTGCTCAGGTTGAATTATTCAGTTCTTATTTAATCTTACGACTTCTAAAGTGTCGTTCTTGTGATGCCCAAGGCATCCGTTGATGATCACTTCAGGTGAAATTGCAGTCAAAGTCCTGATCCACTGGAGTAGCAAGGTTGAATAAATCTGATTGATCAGAGAATTGTGATGTGGGTGGTTGCATTGGGATAGGAGAGGACATAGAAATGGTAGAGGGCGTAAGAATAGGCGAGGGAATAGGAATAGGAAAGGGCATAGGGATAGGAGAGGGGATAGGAATAGGAGAGGGCATAAGATATGAGAGGGAATAGGAACAGGAAAGGGCATAGGGATAGGAGAGGGGATAGGAATAGGAGAGGAAATAGGAATAGGAAAAGGCATGGGATAGGAGAGGGGATAGGAATAGGAGAGGGCATAAGATATGAGAGGGAATAGGAACAGGAAAGGGCATAGGGATAGGAGAGGGGATACGAATAGTACTGAAAATTACAGATGTCAAAGACGTAATTGTCAAGTGCGGAGAAGAGTGGCTGTTTTGTGTTGCTGGAAAACCGATGCAGTGTGATTTGGTGGTTTCTTGTTTTTGTACTTTAATGTTTCTCTTGTGCAATGATTTTCAGGCAGTTCTGTTCCTGTTCCTGCTGAAGTCGCTGTTCTCGTTCCTGTTCCTGCTGAAGTCAATGGTCTTGTTCCTGCTCCTGTTCCTGCTGAAGTCGCTGGCAAAGACACTTACTTCTTTCCTTGCAGTGAAGAATTTCTCAATGATTTTAAAGCCAAGGTGCACACTAAGGTACAACTCTTGCCATGCCTTAATAATAATAATAATAATAATAATAATAATAATAATAATAATAATAATAATTAATAATAATTAATAATAATAATAATAATAATGAAAATAATAATAATAATTAAAATATAACAACAGAAATGAGGTGAAGTAAACTTTTCTATAATGCTTCTCTCATTAGCCGCTTCCAACTAATGAATATTCGTGACCAATGACCTCACTGTTTACAAAATAGCGACATTCCGATGGAGGTTCATTTAACGCTTCATTCAATGTTCATTTAAATATAGAGAATACGGCTGCTCTTTTAAACCAATAGCTTAAAACGGTATTAAAATAATTTACTTAGGTCGTGAACAGGCTCAAACGGACGATCTTAACACTTTTAAATGGGTCAGAAATATAACGAAGTGACGAACTGAACAGCGGCCCAAATGGCCATTCGCAACTTGATCATCCTGGCTTTTCGCCAGCTGGTGCCATGCATACGCGAACGATATTATTAATTTACTGAAAAGAACGAACGAAAATACATTTTAAAATACTTTTCAAACCGTCTTAGGATGGGCAAACATCTAGTAATATAGTAATTATAGTAATAATTATTATAACAAGGATGCTATTAACTGTCTGCGGACAATATTTTTGCTTCCTGTAGAATTATAGTTGCCTCGAGTAAAAAATAACAATAATAATTTAAATATTACAGTGATTTTTACAGCACCATAGAAGAAGTTATAGATATAGTCTGACGTAAGGTCATTCGGTGCTTTGTAACTTTGTAAGTAATCAAACACAGTTTGTAGGTGACTCGCTGAGCAATGCACAATCAGCCATAGGCGTAATTTGTGGGGGTGCGACGGGTACCCGTACCCCCCACTTTTAGGACTGGGGGTAGCGTACCCCCACTTTTGAACAATGCCAATCAGTATTTTATTATTGTGTCCTCCCAGAGATCGCAATCTCTGCCTTGCTTCGTTTATATAAGAAAAACTGGTACCCCCCACTTTTCAGACCAAAGTTACACCCCTGCAATCAGCGTAGGTTGTCGTGCGACAGATCAGTGACTTGATCTGATCAGTCTTGTTGTCCTCGAGACCAAGGCCTTGGTCTCGAGTGCGCTCGAGTTCGTTTTTAAAAGTCTTGGTCTTGGTCTTGGTCTTGAGGTTCAAGGTCTTGGTCTTGGTCTTGGTCTTGAGGTTCAAGGTCTTGGTCTTGGTCTTGGTCTTGAGGTTCAAAGTCTTGGTCTTGGTTTTTCAAGACCAAGACCGACTGAATTTTAAATTTTTCCGCAGCCATTGCGGTCAATAACGGTTTCAAAAAGGCTCACGATTTATACATTTAAATCCAGTGCTTGAAAAGCTACTGTGTGTGCCAGCGACTTCAGAACCTATGAAAAGTAGGTCAAGCCAAAATCGGTAGGAAGATAGATTTCCATACATCGAAATTGGTTCAAATCTATCTATCTCCGGCTCATCATGGAAAGAAACATGACCACCACACACGATTTAGACATGTAAATGATCTCTTTTTTACATGGCGAAATTTTTATGAGGCCCCACAAGTCACGTCTTGGTCAGAAAATTCTGAGCGAATTGGTTTGTATAAAATGCAACCGGCATTTGAAATAACATTTTGCATGAAGGACTTAATTTGTAAATTCGAATTCAGAAATTCTCTGCAGTCTGCATTTAGAGTTGTTTTGCTTCACTAAAGTAGCGAGTAGTCCGACTTGACAGTTTTTAGTAAGGAATAGTGTGGATATGATTGTGATTTTTGGGTCTTGGTCTTGGTCTTGGTCTTGAGGTTCAAGGTCTTGGTCTTGAGGTTCAAGGTCTTGGTCTTGGTCTTGGTCTTGAGGTTCAAGGTCTTGGTCTTGGTCTTGAGGTTTAAGGTCTTGATAACAAGACTGGATCTGATGGTGTCCGACCATAGATTAGACTGGCAACAGAGTTAAGTACTGACTTTATCTGCTCTAACTGACAATTCGACAGATCCGCCAGTAGGCTATTGCAGTAGTCAACTCTAGTGGCTATGAAGCCGTTGAGCTTCATGACAATCATGACAGCGATTGAGGTAAGAATTAAACCTTGGTTTAATATGATGCAGTTCATAATCATTAACTCCAGATTTCTAAAGCTAAGCGCAGGGCACCAGCTTATTCACAAGCACTGTGTGTCCTTTGAGAAGGGTTGTCGAGGGATGGTCAAGGGAAGATCCAAGGATGGTAGAAGCATCAGCCATTACCGACTTTTTTATTGTTATGAAAAAGAATAGTGGATGGATAGTAGGTAATCTGATTATTAGTTCGTCCACATTTTCAGGAAGCTTACAGGTGTGAAAGCAAGCCACGTGGTCGCGCACTGATCATGAACAATAAGTTTTTTACCGTTGACCATCTGGGACGTCGAGATGGTTCTGACGTGGACACTGAAAACTTGAAAAAACTCTTCGATTTCCTTCATTTCTACACAGTCGTCCATTGCAATAAAGATGCACAGGTAATCGCTGTTAATTGTAATTGTAAACTCCAAATTTCTAAAGCGCTACTCAAAAGCTAAGCACAAAGCACCTGCTTATTCATAAGCGCTGCGTCAGGTCAGAGGGGTTGTCCAGAGATGGTCAAGGGAAGTTCTGAGTCTGGTTGCCAGGGACCGGAGAGAGGCGGTGGAGGAGCTGCTGAGCCGCGTTTTACTGATGACAAGAAGACTTGGAAGGTGGAGGTTTGGATGGATTAGGGTAGGAATTCTTGAAGAGGTGGGACTTCAATTTCGAGTGGTAAGCCTGGTAATCCATGAAGTCAAGCAGAGGCCTTTGTTGGCTGCACACTACATGTCTGTGAGGGCCTGCCAAGCTGAATTTTCCAGTTGACCGAGTGTCGGAGTGTTGCTTGCGTATAGATAAACTTTCTGTTCTGAATGAACTTTGACACAACTGAATCTGGTGTTACCATGGGCTTTGAGGTTCTGAGGGGTTACAATAGAGGTATGCTAATTAGTATATTGCCTTCATTTGTAGAGCTATGAGGAGTTTCTATAAGAGGCATGTACAGTGTTATCTTTAATTTATAGTTCTTAAAGAGTTTCAACCAAGGCGCCTCTGATTAGCGAACACTGTGAGAGGGTCTTTATAAATGTTCAGATACAATACAATACAAGGCAATCTAACAACTTAAGGTTAGAGATTATTACTTGGTATTGACACTTCTCGTAATTTTGTTGTGTAAATGGTTGCAGTTCAAAGTGTTGAGTACAGTTTAAAGCGTTGAGTGCAGTTCAAAGTGTGAAGTGCACCTGTGTGGAGTGCAGTTCAAAGTGTGGAATGTAATTCAAAGTGCTGAGTGCAGTTCAAAGTGTGAATTGCAGTTCCAAGTGTGAAGTGTAATTCAAAGTGTTAGGATTATTTTTGTTTTCTTTCTAGGAAATGTGGGTTATTTTAAATGAGGAAAGCAAAGCGAGTCATCACAAACAGTGCGACATGTTTGTCCTGTTCCTGATGAGCCATGGCATACAGGGAGAGATTTACGGCACAGATGGCATATCACTAAAAACTTCAGATATTGTGAATCTATATAATGGAAAAAACTGCCCAGACCTTCGGGCAAAGCCAAAGCTGTTCTTCATTCAATCCTGCCAGGGAGGTTAGTATTTCTTCAACAAATTGGATTTCAATTAGGATGCTCCAAGAGATTACAATTCTTGACTACAATGTGAAGCAATCATCAACTGACGCCTTTTGCATTATGGTGCGGGCGCTATAGAAGTCATTAGATTAGATTTTATATTAGATTAGCAGTCTACATTTCATTCATTTGCTGTACTTTCGTACAGCGCTCAATTTGCCCATCAATCAGAGATTCTAGTTTCAGATCTGTCTTGTAGTTCAGAAGGTATTGCAGCCGACTTATCTATAATTGTAATCTCGAATTTATATAGCGCCACTCAAGCTCATCTGCATTTCTTGCGCATCACTCTTGAACCACCAGAAAATGATCAAGGAACACTAAGACACTGTCTGTGTTTCGAGTTTCTTTTTGCAGTTATGCGTACATCAACTTTACAAAGTGTCCTAAAGCCTTTATAGAATGTCCTTTGTCTTTACAAAATGTGCTTTGTCTTTACAAAATGTGCTTTGTCATTACAAAATGTGCCCATTTTGTTTCTTACTAGATGTCAAGACTGAAGGATATATGACTACGGATGCTGTCATGACAGCCTGTGATTCAACAATGCCAGTCCAACATCAGAATATGCCAATGGAGAAAATGATAAGTAATCTTAAATTGGAGGAGGACTTCAACTTGAGTATTCCACTTGCACCTCTGCCAAATATCCAGAGTGACGCAGTTGCAGACAATAAAGTTCACGAGATGGCGGACATGGCTATTATCTACGCAACTGTTGAAGGTTGAATTCCTTTCTGTTATTGTTGTTATCGTTATTGGTACTATTGTTATCATTACTTTTGTTATTGTTACTATTGTTATTATTGGTATTTTTTATTTTTGTTATTGTTATTATTAATTTTGTTATTGCAGTAATTGACACCGAGGTTTGGGTCAAGAATCCGAGTCTCAGACTCTCAGTGGGCTTCAGTTTAATCTGCGTTGGTTCTAACCAACAAATCTTCATCTAGTATTCCTCATCTGACTGACACTTTCAGTTCTTCAAGTTATTTTCTGGTAATTTTTGTTGGTAATTAATAAAATCGAATTGATTCCGTCAGTCATGGGTTTAATTTGCATTGAATGTTTGTTGTGCAGGTTATGTAGCTTGGAGAAGAGTGGACACGGGCAGTCTGTTTGTCCAATGCCTCATCGATATTCTAAGAAAACGAGCGCATGAAAGAGACCTAATGCGGATGATTACAGAGGTTATGAGATTATCAATTTGTGTTTATTTTGAGGAACTAAACGACTTTCCATAATAATTTATTTAGGCTGAAAATATTAATTTTCTTGCCAAAAATGTGGCTTAATTATGACAATATTGTTTGAATTGCCTATATAGAGTGTTGCGAATAGATACGCTCTCCTTTGTGAAGCAAAGAAAGTTGTCTGATATTGCAAAGAAATTGTTGACGATCTTCATTCAGTCAGTTGTATATCGTAATTGTAATCGCAGATTTTTATGGCGCCTTTTCAAGAGAGACTCGTAAGATGCACTCCTGACCTAACAACAGAAACCAGGATTGAATTCGGTTAGTTTTTAAGCACATAGTAACAGAATACAGTAGTGCAAAACCATGGAAAATGAAGTGGCAAGCAGTTATGGTTAAACCTTTCTAGTGGCGAGGGAGAGGGTTGGCCTCCTGCGTTTATATGCCACCGAGGCTGAGAAAAATTAGATGGCTTACACTTCATACTCATGGCTGCGTCTCAGGGCTAGCTTAAGGGACGCTTCTTTGCATCCTTTGCATTCTTCTGTGCACTCTTTTTCACATTCTTGGCATTCTTCTTGTTCTTGTTCTTCTCTTCCTCTTCCTAGTTTTCTTCTTACCTTTCTTCTCTGGTTAAAATATTATTTTACTATAGGTAGTCATCATGTAGTTTGTCTGCTTTTGTAGACTTTCGACATGTTACAGGAATTGGAAATGGTCGAGACCCAGGGACGCTACAAGCAGATTGGAGAGAAACGTGACTCGCTAAGGAGAGAAGTTTACCTGCTTCCCCTATGAACCTCTGTGGTTTTACAAGAGGGAAGTCGGTTTCTGCACTTGCTGTCCACTTTTTCCGCATGCAGGCCAATGGTTTAAAATGGAGATTTATCACTGAAATGGCTTTAACTCAGAAATGCCTTTACTTAGAAAATGTCAGTCCTCATATACCAAAAGGATCTAGCCTTTTACAGTGCACTTTGAGATGTAAATGCCATTATGCTATTACGTTTAGGAGCCGAGGTGTAAAGTAAGGTAGGGTAAATGTAGTAGATCAGTACGCAACACGGAAATTGCATCACATCAGATATTGTGACGAGTTAGCATTTCTACGACGTAGGTCCTTGTTATGTTGTGATCTTCTGATTTTGACCTGATTATGGTTTGGATTTGGTGTAGGGCCTACTATTGGTTGATGCTTTGTGTATTACACACCGACACTATAGAAGTTCCTAATTAATAGTAATAATAAGCCTAATAATAATAATAAGTATTCTACCATTGGGTTCTAGGACGTTTGGTCAACGGACGATTGGTCAACGGACGATTGGTCACGGACGATTAGTCAACGGACGATTGGTCAAGCGGACTGTTCGTCAAAGGGACTGTTGATCAAGGGTCCTTTCGTCAAGAGGACGGTTGATCAAAAATTTAAATTTTCGATATTAGAGACGCTTTTAAAATATGCCAGTTCTCTTATCAGTACAAACCACTGATAAGAGAAATCGACGACCACTAATTATCCCTAGACAGACGAACCGACCGACCAATTAAGCTATTACAAAACCAGGCATCTTTACATGCACAGCAATGAAGACTTCGCAAAGCGTAGCCCATACACAAATAAAACAAATATGGAGCGACACGATATACGTGAATTTTAGACGCTTTTAAAATATGTCAGTTTTCTTATCAGTACGAACAACTGCACTGGCACAGATATACGATAACCCTTTGAAATGGACGACCACTAATTATCCCTAGACAGACGAACCGATTTTTTGATCAACCGTCCTCTTGACGAAAGGACCCTTGATCAACAGTCCTCTTGACGAACAGTCCGCTTGACCAATCGTCCATTGACCAAATGTCCGCATACCCTACCATTGAGGTAGCCGATTGGAGTGCTCAACCTTTAATCAGGAGAGTATGGGTTATAGCCTCTCCTAGAATATTTCTGTTGTCTACTTTGAGGAAGTCCTTAACGCACGATTGATCAGCGCCATTGCTTTGGTCCTTGGTCATTAGGTAGTGGCGCTAATAAATGCAGAGATAATAAATAATAATGTTTCAGTTAGTATCATTGTACCATTTGCAGTACATATAATTTCATATACACATTTGAATTTAGATAATATATTATTCTTTAAACGAACATACATTTCATATGTTTATCTATCAATGAAGCATTTATATAGCGCCCCTTTTAGGAAGCTACCCAGGTGAAAGAGAACAGTCTTTAGAGCAGAGAAGAAAGCAGTGGATGAGTTTCGAGGAAGAGACCGCAGCTCAGGAGGAAGCCCATTCCAAACTGTGGGTCCAACGACGGAGAAAGCGCGCCACTGCATAGTAGCGGTGCGTGCGAAAAGAACAGAGAGATCACCACAGGTGACTGAGTGAAGAGAGCGGTGACCAGGTGTAACAGAAGCACGAGAACAGAGCTGACGCAGATAGAGGGGAGCACGGCCAAGCTTTGCCAGACAATGGAGGCAACCTGGTGGACATTGCGTTGCGATAGTGGCAACCAGTGGAGAACATCTCGCATGTATTTAGAGACATGGTCAAATTTAGGAATACGCCCGACCAAGCGCGCAGGGGAACGCAGTACGCATTCAAGGCAGTTCAGTCGAATGAGGGGAAGCCCAATGTAGAGGGAGCAGCAGTAGTCAAGCGGACAGGTAATGAACGCGTGGACGAGAGTAGCAGCAGATTTGGGGAAAGAGAGCGGGAAATAACGCGAAGCTGTCGTAGCTGAAAGTAACAAGCGCGGCTCAGCTGCGAGATATGCGGAGAGAGGGTGAGTTCTGAATCCAAGATGACTCCAAGATCCAGGGGCGTAACTTTGGTCTAAAAGTGGGGGTACCAACTTCCTACATACACGAAGCAAGGCGGAGACGGCGATCTTTGGGAAGGCACAATAATAAAATTTTGATTGGCATCGTTCCAAAAGTGGGGGGAGGGTACAGTACACCAGTAAAAAAAATGGGGGATACGGGTACCCGTCGTACCCCCTCACAAATTACGCCTATGCCAAGACCTCTGCCGGAGGTGGAAAAGACGATATGGAGAACTGAATGCATATATATTATTATAATATATATATATATATATATATCGAATATATGATTGATAATTATGTAACGTTCTTCTTCAGTCATTCATTCATTCATTCGAGCATTTATATAGCGCCCTTAAAGGGGACTACTCAGAGGCGCTATTATATATATATATGTATATATGTATATTATGTCTCATGACTGACTTATCTAATAATGTTTGAACATTATGTCGTGTTGGTATGTAGATGATGTTTGTTTGTTTGAAGATTCTTGCTGTTTACTTTGTCTTTTTTCAGAACGTGCTAGTGATTAAATACAGATATATCTGCAAATATATATATATATATATATTTCAGAAATAGAATCACCAATTACATCTTGTTGAAAACTGTTATTTAAATAATTGATAAGCCAGGTCAGAGCAGTAGGCTAATCGTAAACTCCAATACTAAGGGCAAAGCACCAGCCTATTTGCGAGCGCTGCGTCGTATCCGAGAGGCCGGGTTGTTCAGAGATCAATGTCCACTGGAGGTCCGAGTTCGGTTGCCAGATAAACCAGAGAGAGGAGACAGCAGCTGTGACGGCGGGTTCCGTTGAGGACGAGAAAGATAGAGGGCAGAGGATCGGATGGATTAGGCCTATGGTTGGAATTCTTGAAGAGGTGAGGCTTGTGGAAAATGGCTATAGTCCATCCAGTGGGAACAGTGCCGGTGTCGCGAGATATTCTATCCCCCCTAAAGCGTATCCCCCCGGATGGAATAAACCGGTTTAGAGTATCCGGTGGGATGAACCATTCTATCCCCCCTCGTCATACGCATCACGATAGCCTCGACGAAATTCCAGTCAAAATCACCAAAAACAAAGTAAATTGATTTCAGGTCGACGTACAAACTAAAGATACGCAATTCAAAAATTTTATGTGTGCAATAAATCCAAACAGTACGACTGAATACACTTAGAAACCGCCAAAAATGCAAACTAAACCGAATACTCCATTTCGCTAAAGGGGATACGCATGTATGGGGGATACTCTATTTCATGACACCGGCATCAGCCGCACCAGCGGACTTCCGCCCAATTTTCGTCATCCGGGTCCTTCCCAGAGTGGTTGAGCGAGAACTTGTACATAGATATATGTACCCAACATTCATAACTCGGAGACCAATATGCCTTCAGGCCGACAGAGTCAACATCGGCTGCCTTGAAATCAATTGTCCATGATGTCGCGCAGCTTCTTGAAACCAACGGCTACGTGACTCATATCGCTCGATTTTTCAAAGGCTTTCGACATAGGCCTATGGTACGACACTAAGGGGTCGTCCATTAATTATGTCAACAAATTTTAGGCAGTTTTTGACCCCCTCCCCCCCCCTTGTCAACAACTGTCAAACTTTCAAGAACCCCCCTAAAAAATTATGTCAAACATTTTTTACCCCCCCTCCGCCACTAAAATAAAAATAAAAAAAACAGTTTTGTTTCAGTTTAAATGGCACAATAATAAATTAACAAAATTATATTACATTAAAACTTATCTTAAATATTTGTTAAATTCAGGAACATAGCAAGCTATAATGAACCCTGTGAAGGGTTGCCAGATACATGGGTAGCCAAAGGACACGGAAAGAAGGAAAAAAGAGGACGCATTTAATGTTTCACTCCGGAGTCAGAGCCTCAGAGGGTCTCCTAAGTAACCAAGAAACGAAGTCACATTGAAATAGCCCTGTGCCAAGCGTAAATATAGTGCAACCACCCACTCCAAAGATCATGCTTAACCAATAACAACCAAATTTGTTATCTCGAATATTATATTTACTATAAATATGTTCAATCGACAATTTTTAAATAAGCCTGCATAGTTCTCATATTTAATATTAACCACCGATTCAAAGAAAAATGTTCTTTCACTGAAGATAAGCTCAAAATATTAGATTTCGAACATAGATATCTAAAAGAATCCAGGATATTTCATTTAAGAGATTTGTAGCACATTTTCTCATTTAATCTGGGAACAATAAACAAGATAATTCGAAAAGAAGAAAATATCGCGTTTGATTAAATTACAAACAAAACAGAAATAGATCACTCATAAAGACTTACCGAATCTATGGTTGCTTTTTGATAAAAATTAATTAATAAAAAAAAATTAATTATTGTTGACGTCAATTTATCTTGAACCCCCCATCCCCCCCTTGTCAACAACTGTCAAACTTTTTCAAACCCCCTCCCCCCCTATTTTGTTGACATAATTAATGGACGGCCCCTAACTTGGCGGTCAAGTTATCAAGTCTGGATCTTCAGGCAATAATATACACAATTGGGTGTTTGAATTCCTTAAAGACCGACAACATGTAACGATATTCTAGGGCCGGGTGATTAGGCCTATCCGCAGCGGCATCAATCAACGCCAGTGTGGCATAGGGCTCGGGTGTTGAGCTGTTGGCCCACCCGCCTTCATCGTAAACGCCTCTGATCTCCACTCCAACCAGTGCATCCGGAAAATCGGATGTTAAGTACTCGGCCGCGACCAATATTCGCCTCAATCATGGGGCGATCTTAGTTGTAGCGCATTTTCAGGTTCTTATGTTTGTAGATAGGCCTATTACAATTTTTATTTTTCGTTAGTGTTATTTTCGTTGTAGTTATAGTTAATTAATATTTTAGTTACGCTTAGGCTATAGGCTAGTTATCGTTAACAAAATCATTTTGTTATCGTTACCGTTATCGTTAACGAGAATCACACTGGAAGTCATATTGATATTGTCTATGTCTAGGCCTAATGTAAAGTCAGAATCCATAAGGACCAAGGCACAAGGTCAGCAAAGTTATGGTTGCCTGACTGACTTATTTGGATCTAGACCTGGAATCGATTTTGATTAACTAAGCGCTTGTGAATAAGCTGGTTCCCGCAACTTCGCCTTTTTGGACGCTGTAGAAATCTCGAGATTACAATCAGATTACAATCAGTGTGATTCTCCTTACAGATTTTATTTTAGTTATAGTTACAGTTATAGTTAGTGGTTTTTCATTTTAGTTATAGTTACAGTTATAGTTAGTATTATTTTTTAGTTATAGTTACAGTTACAGTTAATGGTTTTTCATTTTAGTTATATATAGTTACAGTTATAGTTAGTATTATTTTTGAATTACAGTTATAGTTATAGTTACTGGACTTTTATTTTAGTTAATTTTAGTTAGTACATAGTTACAACTGGCCCCAATCGCGCTCCACCTAGTCCCTATGGGATCATCGACTAATTATGTCAACAAATTTTAGGCAGTGTTGCTCGAGATCTCCTCGATCCTCCTGTCAACATCAAGGACCCCGTAACAAAATTATATCAAAGAAATTACCCCACCCCAGAAAATTTATATGACTAACAAATGCAAAAAAATGGAAATTGCCGAAAAAACAAAATATTGTTATTCAGATTGGAATTTGATACTTAGCCTATGCTACAGCACATGTGGAATCACTGTCTGTCACAGATAGGCTAGGCCTAGTTAAAGAATTTTTCCATTAAAAAAATACAACCTCGTTTTGTTTTAAATGTGTATTCAATTTGATTTTAATTAAGAACATTTCTAATTTGAACATGAACGTGATAACTTTTTTTTATTTAAAATCAAAACAAGTTTCTCACTCTTTAATATTAGGCCTAACAATTGAAAGAAAACAATAATTATCTTTCCATCAAAAAGAAATTGAAATATCAGATTTTTTAAAAGAACCCAGGATACTCGCAGAGAATATGCAGCACATTTTTTCAATATATATCTGGGAACAATTAACAAGATAATTTAAAACAAAGAATTTGAAAGAAAGGATCTTTAGAGACATTTTGACAACAAGATTAATATTATATTACTACTAATTTTTGCGAATTTACGCTAGTCAACTACTCAACTTGGGTGCAATCGCTATAGAAACGTTTACACAATAATTAGATTTAATAAAATAAGCCCATCGATATCTATATTTAGACTATAAATATCGATGAATGAGCCACTACTAGGCTACTGGGCGTAAAATGTCCTTGCCTACTGGATTCATTCACAAATCCAAAATCCGGGCGCATATAGGCTGTTGTAGCACAGAATAGATAAAGCTTTATCTATTCTGTGGTTGTAGCGCATTCTCACGTTTATCGATATTGCACGTTCTATTTCATTAACGAAAATAGCGATGAATTTTCGTTAGTGTTATTTTCGTTATAGTTAGGCCTATAGTTATAGTTAATGATATTTTTTAGTTATAGTTATAGTTATCGTTAACGAAATCATTTTTTGTTCGTTAACGAACATTTTCGTTATCGTTAACGAGAATCACACTGATTACAATTACAAATGCAAGCCGAATATACATCATCAGTTAGCGCCTATATAATATGCTTTGTCACTAACAGTTAATCGGATGTTGTACCCAAATATCCCGAGAAGCCTCGCGCAAGTTGGTGCTTTTACCCAGAGCAGGTTTTTGCACTAGTGAATTGTAGTAGGCCTAGCTCGATCGCTTAGTACGTATTTACTTGTGTTTCTTTCCTTATTATAGCCTATCGATATGTATTTTCTGGTTCTTGAGGAATTAAAAAAAACATAGTTATAACTTTAAAATTTGTCGTATAAGACTCGAATCCGGATTATCTGAGTATTAGGCTAGCCTACCAGCAGTACCGGTACCATGTTCGGTGCTCCCCGACTTAAAATCTTTAACTTCGATTTTTGTTGTTGTACGAATTACGTGCAGAAAACATAAGTTGAAGTTAAAATTACTGTGAAAATATTTTAAAACTGTGTTAGCTGTCGAAACTGGCTGTGATTAAAAAAGGAGGAAACGAAAGCGAAAGTGATGGGCATTGTCGTTTGTAAACATGTAATGTAATAGGCCTATGTAATGTAAAATTTCAAAATTCACACAGATCCTAACTGTACCAAGGGATATAAAAGTGGATTGTTCGTATGAATATACAGGTATCTCTAGTCATCATAATGTAATCTGATTAGGGCCTAAGCCTACCTGTTAACATGATCGTTCCATTAACTTCACCAATCTAGTGTTTTTCAGTGTAGCCTAAGGCCTATTTAACATTTTTTCACTGTTTAGAATTTTTCTTAGATTGTTCATAGCGAGTGTCAGTTTTGACCTCCCATGTAGGCCTAGTTCTAATCATCTTACTTCACGCTCGACTAAAAATTCATCTTTTCCTGGACTAATTTCCTCCGTATAGCCGCTTTAGATTAGACAGAGGGGCCTACTCATCGTATTGCTACTGCATGCATAGCTGCATTGTGTAGGCCTACTATTTGAATAAAACCAGGGTTTCATTATCATCAATTAATTATACTTATGGTGATGCGTAGCTGCCTTGCCGGTTGTGCTCTATACCAGAGACGTCATTTCAGCTTTTTTCAGGGGGGGGGCAAGGACGTCAAAAAAGAGGTAAAAACATTTTTCGCGCTTCGCGCGAAGAAATTTCATAGCTTTTGGGTGTTTCTTCACAATTTTCAGGGGGAAAACTGCACAATGTGCTTCTCCTCCCTGTCAAAGACATGTGGTCTTGTGAAAAAACCTTTGCAGGCTCTAGTTTTGTTAATAGTATATAATAATTCCATAAATATGAGTATCATTTTTTTTCTTTTTTACCCCTTTCTTCTTCCTCCTTTTCTTGTTCCAGCATTTTTTTTCTCTCAAAAATCAGGGGGTGGGGGCAAATGACGTCCCTGCTCTATACTACGTCAGAGAGAGCTCAAGCTAGGCTCCGTCCTCGGTTCTCTCCTCTTCATCGTGTAGGCCTATAAGCCTACTACATCTTTAAGCCATCTCATAGAATCCTCTGTTGACCGCCATCGCTACGCAGACGACACCCAACTATACATATCTTTCTCCCCAAGCTCTTTTCCCACCTCCATCACACAATTACTCAACGTGGTTATCTCTCAATAGATTTCATCCAATCTCTTCTGCCTAACACTTCCGAAACAGAATTCATCATCCTATGTTTTCCTGATCAAATCAAGAAAATCCTGACCTTCCATAAACTCACCGAGTAAATCTTCATCTGTTACCTTCACCTCTGATTCCTCTGTCCGCAATCTTTTATTACCTTTGATTCACATCTCTCCTTCTCTAACCACATCTCCAATATCTCGCGCTCCTGCTTCATGCACATTTGTGACCTCCGTCGCATCCGGCCCATGCTCGACCTTAAAACTGCCTCCACCATTGCTGCCTCCATTGTTAATACTTGATTACTGCAATTCCGACTTCCTCAATTTTGATTCCACCAAAATCAAGCGTCTGCAACTTATCCAAAATTCACTAGCCAGAGCTGTCACTAGAACGCCCAAACATCATCATATCACTCCCATCCTCAAATCACTCAATTGGCTATAATCACAGAGCGAATCCACTTCGAAGTCCTATCACTAATCTACAATTCCCTACAATATTTCCTGCCTAAGTATCTCCGTGATCTTTTCACCATCCAGGCAACCCGTTTCACCCTCCTATTTCAGTCTTTCTCGATCCCCGGTCACTAGACTCGTCTCAAATTCTCCAACGGAGCCCTGTCCAACACAGCACCACACCACCGGAATGATCTCCTTCGAATAGGCTGAGTGCCGCAGATTCTCGGTTCTCGGTTCCTCCATCATCATTGCAACCCGTCCTAATCATGCTCCTCTATCACCACCGGGCTTTCCACTCAAAACTGAAGCCTCACCTTTTCAAAAACTTCTACCCCGACTCATCTGATCCTCCGCCTTCCATTTCTTCTCGCCCTAAACTACACCCGCCTTAAAACAGCTGCTCTGCCTCCTCTTGACCTGACCCCCTTGGTAACCGGCCTCTCTGACTTCCTTTAGACTAATCTTTAGAAACCCCTCTGATTTGACGCAGCGCTGGTGAATATATGCTGCAGGTGCCGTGCGGTTGACTTTCGAGTGGCGCCTTAGAAGTTCGGAGATTACGATTACTAGCTATTCTTATTCCAATGTCATCATTATCTGGTCGTAAATCTCTTCGTTCTGCAACACAGGGTAATCTGCAGTTGTTGCCCCGCCGCGTACTTCCACAATGCAGCATGGAAGCTACTCAGTGGCCAACCCAACCCCTCATTTTGGAACAGGCTTCAAGCAGTCTGCGTCATGAGCTTCTTCTACTTTCTGTGCCTCTGTTTCGCCAGCAGTTGAAGACCATATACTGTTCGATCGTGGTCTTGTGTAGGGAACACATCTGATGAATATTCTTGAAGAGGTGCTCGATAAATAAGTGCTCACTTAATTACAATAATTAATACATTGGCAATAGTTTGAGTGTATTTTATTGTAATTTTCCTATTTAAGAGCCATGGCAACTGAAGAAACGTGGGAACAAATTATTCGTACGAATTACACCGACTTGGTGAAGAACATCGATACTGAAAACGGTTTAATTGGCGAACTTAGAAAAGCAAGAATCTTCACTACGATTGCGCTTAAGGGAATCACGGTCAGTAATCTGTTCTACCGAAAATTTTTAATGACAGTTTTTGGTTATCTCATTTGAATATGGTAGTTGCAATAAATATGCTAATTACACTGGAAACTCATTTTGATGCAAGTATATACTACTTGAGCATTATGTATGTATGTATCAGTACATGTTTTATAGGATTTGAGTACTGGGACAAAGTCGGTTATGGCAACTAGGTGGTCTGAGGTAGCGTCCGTAAGCTCCCGTAGCGGGGAGTGGGTGGAGGGAGCTCCAGCCGACAACGCATTTTGGAGCACTTGCTGCCAAATGGAGCTAGTTTTAGCTACTTTATTTTACCAAATTTCGTTTCTATCATTATACATATCCCTATTTAAGTCATGCATAGAAGTTTGAAAATATGACATAACTGGTGTCAACCATACCACCAAAATAATTGATATAACTTAGTCAGTGAGAGGCTCAGAGGCGGCGATCTTGATTGACAGGTGGGGGAACACGGGACACTTTTGAACTGACCTAGTCAAAAATAGGTTAAAAATTGTGGACCTTTTTGGATTTTCTTCAAAATTCGGGGGGGAGGGCAACTGTATGTCCCCCCACTGTTAAAGGTGGTAGTCTTGTCCCCCTCGACCCCGGGATCGCCGCCCCTGGACAAGCCGAGTGACTGTGGCCCAGTGGAGGAGCTGCAGCTACAACAAACAATGATAGCATTAACTTCAGGAGAAACATCCAACTTTATTTTCCAATTTAGATACGCAAAGAAAACAAGTAAGAGTCTATAAATGTTTGTTTGGTGGGTGGACCCTTATAGAATGTAACAGTAGTATTAATCAGCTATTACGTTACTGTTTTAAAAGTAGAATATTACCTGGGACAAATCACCCAAACTAGTGGGACAAATCCTAGCACTACTGGGACATTTGTCTTATTGGTACCGGCCCGCTATTCCGGGGGTTCGCTATTCCGGGGCCCACTATTCCGGGGGTCCGCTATTCCGGGGGTCCGCTATTCCGGGGATTAGCCGGAATATACATACATACAACATACATACATAAATACATACATTGATGCATACTTACATACATACATACATACACAAGTACATACATACATGCATACATACATACATACATACATACATACATACACATACATACATACATACATACATACAATTATGTACATAAATGTACGTACGTACATAAATACACACATACACACGTACATATATACATGTTCATCAGTGGTTCTTAACCTTTTTAGGCACACGACACACCAAAACAGGCAACCAAATTTGGCGACACACCATGCATTCGTCGTACGTGACTACTGTGAAAAATGTTAAAGTTAAACTAGTTATTTATTTAAAATGCTAAATTTTTAAAATTTTTAATAATAATGAAAATGTTCATATTGGATCCTTTCTAGTTTCTACGTTAACTTAGGAACAGTTAATGTGATTTTTGCTTCTGGATTTTCCTCTGGATCATAAAACGAGGATCCACAATATAGGCCTAGTCATCGTTTCACTTGTGCACAACAGATTTCTTCTTTTTCATGTTTTTCTTTTTTGGTTTACTAAACCTAGCAGTGGCAGCAGCATCGTTTTCGTATTCACTACTGTTGGTGCGAGAATCCGTCTCATTGCTACCAAAATCTGATTCCGCATCATCAGTTGTAGATTCGCAATATTTTCGTTTGCTTTTGATAAATTTATCCATTTCGATTGTACGGTAATGGGTAAAAATTTACATCGGGGCGGTCGCAAACGTCGACACTGTACAAGCATATTATCTTACATTATGGGTATAAGGCAAACATCATGGTCGACTCTGATTGCGATATAACAGAATGGATAAGTAGAGTACCACGAATTCTCACAGTCTACGTCCGCTACCACGAATTCTCACAGTCTACGTCCGCTACATTGTACATATACATGCATACATACGTACTTATATGTATTCACATACATACATACATATGTATATACATACACGCGTGCATACATACATACATGTAAGTACATACATATATACACACACACACGTACATACATATATACATATATGTACATACATACATAGATATGTTCACATACACACATACATACATACATACATACATACATACATACATGCATAGATACATGTATGCATATAGATAAATGTACATACAAATATACAAACATACACACGTACATACATATTTACATGCCTGCACATGGATACATGTATGTGCATACATACATGTATGTACATACACACATACATACGTACATACACAAGTACATACATACATACACACGTACATACATATATAGATACACACGTACAAACATACATGCATACATGCATGGATATATAAATACATGAATGCATGCATGAATACATACATACATACATAAATGCATACATGCATACATGCATTTATGTATGTATGAAGGTATGTAAGTATGTATCTATGTTCGTACATGTATACTATGTACATGTATCTATGTTTGTATGTCTGTACATACATGTATGTATGTATGTATGTTTGATCACACATGTATGTATGTATATATGTACATGTATGTACGTACAAACACACATGTTTGTACATACATGTATTTACTTACATGTATGTCTGAACGTGTGTATGTATGAATTTTGTATGTATGTAGGCATAAACATACATGTTTCTAGGTATGTATGTATGTACAGTATATATGTTCATACATGTATGTATGTACAAACACACATGTTTGTACATACATGTATTTACTTACATGTATGTATGAACGTGTGTATGTATGAATTTTGTATGTATGTAGGTATATAAATACATGTTTCTAGGTATGTATATATGTATATATGTTCATACATGTATGTATGTACAAACACACATGTTCATACATACATGTATTTACATACATGTTTGTATGAACGTGTGTGTGTATGTATGTTTGTATGTATGTATATACATACATGTTTCTAGGTATGTATGTATGTATATATGTTCATACTTGTATGAATGTAGATTCATGTATGTATGTAGGCGTGTTTATATGTATGTAGATACATGTATGTATGTATGTATGTACGTGTGTTTGTATGTATGTATGTATGTATGTGCGTACATGTAACTATGTATGTATGTATGTGTGTATGTATGCATGTATGTATGTATATAAATGCTTGTATGTATGAGGACACTCATAGCTTTAACAGATTGCAGCACTTGAATGTACATACATGCATGTATGATGTACACACGTACATGTATATACATACATGTATGTATGTACTGTGTACATACATGTATCTATGTTTGCACGTGTGTATGTATGTACATATGCATATATGTATGTATATACATGTATGTATGACATTGTATGTATGTGCGTATGTTCATATATGTATACATGTGCATACATGTATGTATGCATATATGTATGTACCTACATGTATGTATGTATGTACGTGTATATGTATGTATGCATTTATGTCCGTACGTGTATGTATGTATGTATGTATGTATGTACATACAAGTATGTATATGTTTGTGTGTATGTATGTATGTATGTATGTATGTATGTATGTATGTATGTATGTATGTATGTATGTATGTATGTGTGTATGTATCACATGTATGTATTTGGTATGTACTTGTGAATGTATGTATGTATGTATGTATATTTTGGTGGATCCCCGGAATAGCGGACCCCGGAATAGTGGACCCCCGGAATAGTGGGCCCCGGAATAGCGGATCGGAACCGTCTTATTAGTTATGCAGTTAAAATATGCCCTGGTATGTATGTGTGTATGTATGTATGTATTTATGTGTGTGTGTGTATGTACGTATGCATGTATGTAACTATGTATGTATGTATGTATGTATGTATGTATGTATGTATGTATGTATGTATGTATGTATGTATGTATGATGTAGTACGTATGATGTAGTATGTATGAAGTATGTATGATGTATGTACGATACAAACATATACATAAATCATACATACAATACAATACAATATCTTTTTATTGCAACCGAGTAACAATTCATGATACATTCAATTTTCGAATAGTCAGCGGAAAGCAAAAGGGATAGCCCAAAGGGACCAAGGTCCCGCATAGAGGGCCACCTGAACATAAGATGTAAACGCAAATTTTATGACTGCAAGAATACAATTAATTCCATAGTATCTTAATCTATATCATGCAAAATCATTGGTGTCGTTCAATAGGGTACGACTAAAAGTGGTGAATTAATCATCTTAACTAAATTTAAGTAATCTTAACTAAGCCCCATAGAAAGTCCGGGGGCCAATAAACGGTCGACATCGAACCGAGTGGGTCACCCGCGCCACAATCGGCTCAATCCACGGGAGGGGAAAGAAAAGATGAGAGGAGCTGCAGGTCGATTAGGCACTTGGCACCATAGAATGTAGATAGACTCTACAAGGTCTGTAGGTCGATAGGATCGGTTAGGCATTAACTAGAAAACCTCTAAGCTTCCTTTTGTATGTGTATGTGTGTATGTATTAGATATATGCATATATAATATATATTGTATTATATTTATTACTAGCTGGTTTACCCGGCGTTGCCCGGGGTTATAAGTTTCAATCCCTGCACCCCACCACCCCCACCACCACCCCCCACCACCCACCACCCCCACCACCACCCCATCCACCACCACCACCCCCACCACCCCCCACCCCCACCACCACCACCACCACCCCCCACCACCCACCACCCCACCACCACCCCATCCACCACCACCACCCCCACCACACCCCCACCACCCCCCACCCACCACCCCCAACACAAATTACCCCAACGCAAAAAATTTCCTTGACTCTAACAAATGCAAAAAACTAAACTTGCTGAAAAAAATGTTTGTTATTCAGATTCGAATTTTATACTTAATGGCTACAGTAGGGCCTACACGAACTGTCTGTCACAGATAGTTATTGGATTTTTTCCATTCAAAAATACAATCTCGTTTTCTTTTAAATGTGTATTCAATTTGATTGTTATTATGAACATTTCTAATTTGAACATGAACATGATAACTTTTTTATTTAAAATCCAAACAAGTTTCTCACTGTTTAATATTAACAATTGAAAGAAAAAAAATTATATTTCCATCAAAAAGAAACTTGAAATATTAGATTTTTGAAAAGAACCCAGGATATTCGCAAAGAGAATATGCAGCAAAGTTTCTCATTTTATCTGGGAACAATAAACAAGATAATTTAAAAGAAGAAAAGATCTTTAGAGACATTTTGACTACAAGATTAATATGATTACTAATTTTGCGAATTTTCGCTAGTCAACTTGGGTTGCAATCGCTATAGAAAGGTTAACACAATAATTAGGCCTACATTTAATAAAATGAGCACAGCCATATCTATATTTAGACGATAAATATCGATGAATGAGCCACTACTACTGGGTTAATTCACAAATCCAAAATCCGTTCGAACACAGGCTGTTGAGCGCATTTTCATTTACTCACGTTTATCAATATTGCACTTTTTTAGTTCATTAACAAAAATGGCGATGAATTTTCGTTAGTGTTATTTTCGTTATAGTTATAGTTAATGATATTTTTTAGTTATAGGCCTAGTTATCGTTAACAAAATCTTTTTTTGTTCGTTAACGAACATTTTCGTTATTGTTAACGTTAACAAGAATCACACTGGCGATGTCCAAGAGGAAAGCGACTATTTAGACTATTTATAAGAACCGGCACTGACATTAAGTCCATATATATAGGCTACTGTGACTTGCGCACGGTGGTTATTGGAAAAATTATCCGTATTGTAGGAGACATGACACTACAACAAAGGGCCATCAGACAGAAATTGATGTACTTAGGACATATGATGAGAGCAGACGTGATGAAGAAGGAGATGATGCTGGCGTGCGGAGAGGGGTGAGGAAAAGGGGTCGCCCGATAACTCGATGGATGGAGGAGATACACAGCAGGACAGCGATGAACCTTGCACAACTAAGGGACGCGGTACGGAACAGAGAGGAATGGAGGAGGCTGGTCATGGCGGTCGCTAGAGTTCCACGAACTGACGGCACAAGGTGACAAGGTGAAGCTGAGTTATCGCACTTGTTTGGCCCCCGAAGGGTTTAAGAAATCGTTTAGTGGCCCTTGTGCACCACTGAATATACATACATACATATATATATATATATATATATATGTATATATGCATGTACGTGTGTGTGTATTTATGGGTGTATAGGCATGGATGTATATGTGTATTGTGTATGATAGCTGTGGTGCCGTCCTGGTGTGTTGCAACAGTAGCGGCATGTATGTACATGTCCATGTATATGTGTATGTGTGTATGCCTATATGTGTGTATTTATGTAAACATGTGTGTATGTATGCATCTGAGCATTTCTCTAGTACCTTTAGACTTCTCCCTAGCCTAACCGATGGTAGAGTTGTATAAGAATGACAGAATCATCTGTTGCAAGTTATGCCTGTGTAGCTGGATATGGTTTCCATGAGGAGTCCATGAGGAGTCTCCACGAGGAGACTCCAGTCCTACGTGTCTGCGCGAGACTCGCACAGACATGTAGGACTGAATGCGTGATAATTATAACCGTCATAATATTATGTTTTCCTTGATGGCAGAGACACAATAATAACAATAATATTTTCACTGTTGTATAAATGGCACTAGTAGGCCTAGTACTTTTAAGCATTCGGCATTTAATCGTATACTGATTGAATGCCAAATACATACTTATAATGATATTATTTTCTTCAGAACGTCAAAGACACGACGGACAAAATCGACCAATTGTTGCAGCAACTTCTGAGGAAAGACTTTCAATCATTCAAGAAGTTCTGTGAAGCGTTGAACAGCTCTGGACAGGAGCAAATCATCAAAAAGTACCTCTCTAAAGTACAGGATGTCTCTTGTCGCCAAGTTATGACTACTGATTCTCCCTTAAACGTGGACCTGCCTGATAATCGCGCAATTTCAGATGGCATGTCAGAATGCTTCAAACAGCACTGGAATGATCTTGTTCCTGGCATAACTTTTGATACTGAACTTCTGACAGTAATTGAAAGACGTAACATTGTTACGGTTATGCGTCTGAAAAAGTTGCGGGTTAGTTTTCTTCTGTGAGAGATATTACGGTAAATTATTTTAGAAACCAAACGAGTTTGTCATAAATTTTTCAGACTTTTCTATGCATGTAAATTCTTTAATTCTCTAGTCATAAATTTACAAAAGACTGTTTTCAACTATGATCTGGATATGTAAAACTTGGCAAGCTTATTTCCCATTTACGAAATACATATATATTCATCGTAATCTCAAGATTTCTGCAGCGCCCAAAAACCTGAGTCGAGGGAACCAGCCTATTCCCAAGCCCATCACCATGGTTTTTTATAAGTGCTTCTGGTTTGAACTTTATCAGAAGCCGAAAAAGTTGTAATATTAACAACCATAGCTGTTGGCTAAATTTGCTGTGTGCTTGCACATTTGCAGTGTTTTTATTTATTTTGACTATTAATAATGGTGATCTGAAAATGTGTCAGGTGTATGAACTATTAATATGGTTGTGAAAGGCATTTTAATTATAATGTTTGTAGTTTTAATGTTTGTTATTGTTATGTTTGTGATTGTAATGTATTTGTAATGTTTGTATGTGTAATGTTTGTGGTTATAACGTTTGTACTAGTAATGTTTGCATATGTAATGTTTGTGGTTGTGATGTTTGTACTTGTAATGTTCGTATATGTAATGTCTGTACTTATGTTTACACTTGCAATGTTTGTGGTTGTAATGTTTGTACTTGCAATGTTTGTATTTGTAATGTCTGTATTTGCAGTGTCTGTGGTTGTAATGCTTGTGGCTGTAATGTCTGTATTTGTAATGTCTATACTTATGTTTGTACTTGCAATGTGTGTATTTGTAATCTTTGTACTTGTAATTTTTTTATTGTAGTGTTTGCACTTGCAATGTTTGTGGTTGAAATGTTTGTGGTTGCCTAATAAGGACTGTAAGAACTTTATTCCTAGGGTACTATTCAGGCGCATACAGTGGCGGTGATCTTGTTTGATAGGTGAGGGGTACATTTTTGAACTGGTCTGGTCAAAAAAGAGTTTTGAACTGATCTGGTAAAAAAAGAGGTAAAAAAATTTATCGTCGTGAACTGATCTGGTCCAAAAAATTTTTAAAAATGTGATGACTTTTTGGTGTTTCTTCAAAATGTGGGGGTCCGATGCATGGCGTGTCCCCCACTGTTAAAGGTGGGGTCTTGTCCCCCTCGATCCCCGTGATCGCCGCCCATGGGCGCATACCCTGAAAGCAAGGACAGTCTCGGCATTAGTCTGTACGCCACGCCCACGTCTCCGACTGATTTAGCGGTCCATGGCAGTCTCTATTTTCCATAGATTTAATTTCTTTCTTACTATTTGTTCTTGTACATGAATGCGGTGTGCCATTATTATATGGTATGGTATCTGGGAATTTATAAAGCGCCTCTCACAGTGCGAACTATTCAGAGGCGCTTTCAGCGTGTAAGCCTCGCAGAAACGGAAAAGACTTTAAACCAGTGTTACCACTCAAGAAAAATTAAAAACCCAAGTTAGGACAGTTAAAAAACCCAAGAAAACCCAAGGTAGATTTTCTGCCAATTTTTGGAAATTAAATAAACGAACTACAAGATAATTCATATAATAATAATTGCAATATAATGCAGTCATACCATTTCTGAAATAAAAAAGTTGTTTTATCTTATTACTATCATTTTTTACAATTTTATGGGCAATCGTTAATTGCTAAAAAAATTATTAGCCTAGTTAATAATCGAAGCAAATAAAAAATGCTTATATACATGATTTATTTTCATCGGGGTCCGAATCGCACATTTTTTAAATATTTTTAAACAAGAATAAAGATTAAAGACTGAAACTCAAAATATTATTTCTTAAGTTTTAAAAAAGTGCAACAGTTTACTTCAGGAGAACTTCCGAAACAGTGCAGTATTTATTGGGGCGGGGGGCCGATAGCGCATTGGATAACATCTGGCGTAGAATGCGAGAGGTACAGAGATCGAGTCCCATAGGCGGACATGCTTTGTAGGCTGCAATTTGTGCCGTGTATTGCAGGCTGTCTGTTCTGTTAGTAGTTAAGGTTTATCGCATAACATGTACATATACAGCGCAGTGCGTTTGCAGGCGCTTAATTATAGAATAAATATTATTTACTATTATTATTCAGTCTGAGGCTGCAGTGCTATATGAGTCTATTGCTGTATTTAGAATATCTCTAAAGACTGAATGTGCTATGCTAGTCTATTGCTATATTTAGAATATAACTCTAAAGACTAAAGGAGACTGCAGACTCAGACTGAATAATAATAGTAAATAATATTTATTCTATAATTAAGCGCCTGCAAACGCACTGCGCTGTACATGTACATGTTATGCGATAAACCTTAACTACTAACAGAACAGACAGCCTGCAATACACAGCGCAAATTGCAGCCTACAAAGCATGTCCGCCTATGGGATTCGATCTCTGTACCTCTCGCACTCTACGCCAGATGTTATCCAATGCGCTAAATATAGCAATAGACTAGCATAGCACATTCAGTCTTTAGAGATATTCTAAATACAGCAATAGACTCATATAGCACATGCTTACACGCATATTGCGCCATTATTTATTGACTTCGATCATCCAGACCGTTGCAAAAATTGATTTAATTAATGAAAAATAGGTTTCAATAAAGCAAGAAAAAACCCAAGCAAAAAACCCAAGGTCTCCAAGAAAAAACCCCATTTCCCAAGTTCGGATAGAAAAACCCAAGATCTTGTGAAAAAACCCAAGGAGTGGTAACGCTGCTTTAAACGATGAACAACAGGGAGAAACCTAGTAAGTAGGGTCCCACGCAGTACCAAAGTAAGGGAGTTCCATAGGGATGGGCCCACGACAGCGAAAGAGCGAGACTGAGCCAGGGCAGACCTCACCCGGGGAACAAACAGATCAAACCGATTAAGAGAACGTAGGGGTCGATGAGAAGAAGCAGATAGAGGTTTGCGCATCAGGTCACAAAGGTAGGCTAGAGCTAAGCCCTGGTGTGCCTTAGATACAAGTGTTATGATCTTGAAGTGGATACGAGCAGAGACAGGAAGCCAATGCAAGACATCAGTCATGTAAGCAGAGATGGACGAGAATCGAGAACGATGAGCAATGAGGCGAGCAGCTGCGTTAAGTAGCCTACTGATTGAAGGGCAGAAAGACGGACTTTCGGAAGGCCTATCAGTAAAGAATTACAATAATCAATGCGGCAACAGACGAATGCATGGATAATTGTAGTGAAAACTGCAGTTGAGACGGATCGACGGATAGCTCGCAGTCTTCTCAAGTGGTAGTAGCAAGTGCGAGTAAGTAAGGAGAGGTGAGAAGCAAAGGTCAGTGAACTGTATAAGGTGACTCCCAGGTCGCGGACATTCGTAGAGTATGAGAAGTTCGGAAACTGAGCTGAGAGAAGTGCGAAATTGAGTTTAGATAATTGCTGCTTTGTACCAAACTAAATGAGTTGGGTTTTAGAGGAGCTTAGGCTTAACCGATTAGAGAACATCCAAGAGCGAAGAACTTGAGAAAAGGAGTCGATCGATCGAAAAAGAAGAAGTTGGTCAGCTGGGGAACCAAGGACATAAGTTTGCACATCATCAGCATAGAGATGGCCAGATGCAAGATGCTTAGAGAAGAGAGAGTGAATGCCAGAGGTGAAAAGAATGTATAGGATAGGACCAAGAAAAGAACCCTGGGGGGCACCAAAGTTAATCACAACCCAGGGCGTTCTTGAGGTATTCAGGATCACCCTTTGAGTCCGGTCAGTAACATGGGATTGGAACCAGCAGGATTTGAAGACAGCGAAGAAGAATCTCATGATCAACCATGTCAAAGGCTGACGATACATCAAAGAGAGCGAAAAGAGTAAGACAGGACTTATCCATAACCAGGTAGATGTCAGATAGGCGGGATAGGAGGACAGTTTCAGTGGAATGGGCTGCTCTAATTCCAGATTGACAAGATGGGAGAAGGCGAGACTGTTCAAGATATAGGGCCTAAGGAAGAAATTGTATAGCAACTAGGCGCTCCAGTGTTTTAGACAGAAAGGTGAGGTTAGCAATCGGGCTAACCTAGCCAATTTATATTGTGCCCTCTAGCCAATTTATATAAAGGAATATTTATATAAAGGAATATTTTGGAATATTTATATAAAGGAATATTTAGGAATATTTATATAAAGGAATATTTATATTGTGCCCTCTAGCCAATTTATAACGAATATATACTACTATTTGTGGTTTTTATGTTTTAATTTGTAATGTTTGTACTTGTAATGTTTGTGGTTACAATGTTTCATATATAGTAAGGACGCCTCATTTTATTTGGACGACAGTTGATTTGGTTAGTTGGGAATATTTTTCCAGGACATCCAACAAGAAATGAAGCGAACGGAACAGATGCTTCGCTGGTTGGAGGGAGGATCAGAAAAACAGTTCCTCGACTTCTGTGATGCACTTCAAGAATGCAAGCAATCATTCGTCGTCAGAGAATATCTAACGCCTAAAAAAGCTAAAATCCCAGAGAGTAAAATCCCAGAAAGTAAAATTCCAGAGCTTGAAATCCCAGAGAGTAATCTTCCACAGCCCGATCCGTCGGTGATCCAGAAAAACCCAATGAAATCGCAAGACGTTTGCAGAGATTCAGAAGGTGATGTCACTTTCTTACATTCCAGCAATTTGCTTTACATTGCGTTACATAACATTGCATTGTGTTACATACATTACTTTGCATTACATTAAATTACATACTTTATTAAAGTCCATGTATATATATATATATATACATTACATTGTGTTATATACTGCTTTACATTACACAGACTGCATTACATTGTATACATTGCATCACATTACATAGATTTGCATTCATTACATTTTATTAAATTACACTCCAATGAATTAAATTACAGTGCACTGCATTGCTATGCACTGCATTGCATTATATTACACGACATTGCAAGTAGGTACTTTTCGTCGTATTTCCATTTTCTAATCCATCCAATCTGATGTCTTCGTTTGGCATCTGACGGAACCCAATCTGAAAACACATCAGCGACGTCGCCTTCGTCTGACAATGTCAAAAGTCTATGCAGGGTGCGTAACAGTCCAGTATTTAGCGTGCTGGACTGCAGCCGAGAGGTTCGGGGTTCAAATCCCTGCCAGAGCTGAAACTTGTTTCGAGATTTCTGCTCCACCTGCACCCTCTAGCCAACTCAGCAATACTGAGTACACTGACTAACTTAACCAACTGTCGGTATATATATATATATATATATATATATATATATATATATATATATATATATATATATATATGTATATATATATATATGTATATATATATATATTGGAGAGAGAGGGAGAGAGAGACAGAGAGAAGCAGACATCAAAGGGCAGAGGAAAGTTGTTTTTGGTTGCTGGAAATCCTTGTGGCATGGTTTAATCGTTTCCTGTTCTCATATTATTTTATGCATAATAATTATAATAAAAATAATAGTAATAATTATTATTACACTTTTTTAAGTGCCACTATTCAAAGACCAAGCTTCAATCGATGGTGCTGAACAACTGCGAGGAAGGACTTGCTCAAGTTCCCTAACATTAACCGCCTCAGAGGAGAAGGCTTGAACCCATCCTCGCTGCGTTACAAGGCGAGCGCTCAAACCAATCGGCAACCATACCTGAATGGTTCTGTTGTGCTTTGTTCAGGCGTTGCTGTTGTGGCTCCTTTTCCTCGTATCGAGTGTGGCTCCTCTTCCACTGCCAGAGACTTTCGCTTCTCTCATTGCAATGAGATATTTCTCAAAGCTGTTCAAGACAAGGTGCTTAAAGAGGTACAACCCTTGCTGTTCGTCTTTAAAGTATTTCAATGGTTTTTGTTAACTTTGTGTTTAGCCTAACCTTAGCGCCGCACGTGTGACTCACAATGGACTGATAGTGGATTGTTAATCATTTCAGATTAACTTGCAGTGGTTCTACACAGGTTGCATGTCTTGTGAACAACTTTAAACGCCGTTATGTTACGTTATGTTACGGTATGTTATATTATGTTATGGTATGTTACGGTAAATATATGTTATGTTACGGTATGCTATGTTATGGTAAGTTATGTTATGTTCAAAATCAAAAATCAAATAATTTATTTCTGCAACCAAATAAGACTGAGTACAAATGGAGTAGATGTACATTACGGGTTTTGGCGCAGCACCTCACTATTCTATCAAATTTGTCAGGGGATGGTCTCCACCCCCACATTTTTTTGCCCCCATTTAGTGTACGAATTGCGCCACCAAAAGCCTGCCAGCCAAAACAAAAAAAGGATCGTGGATTGCATTAACACATCAAACCGTAAAAGTGTCGTTTGCTGCCGGCCGAGACCCTCCCACGAGGCCGGCCCAAACCGGGTCATTTTTCAATTTAAATAAATGAATAGGTTGTGGTATACATAAAACATAATGTTAGGGAAAAACTTTTGCAAATGGCTTATGATAGGCAAACAAAATCTCTGCCCTCGTCGATGCATTGGGGAGTATTGTTTCAAACATTTAGCACAGCTGCGAAATGGCTACGAGACAAGACCATGCGCCAAATGTGGAAGGGGAATCAAAAACCACTTAGGTGAGTGTATACGTTGTGATTATTACGTCATAAAATCAAGAGTTCGACGCTGCGGACTAACCCGTGAATTCGAGAAAGAATGGAAAAGACTAGCGAACATAGTAGTAGAGTAAAAAATTCTCTATTAAAGAAAGGATTCCGTTATTGCATTGAGATAATACAGATGAGCAAGCGACAATCGAATATCTAGTAAACAAAATTTCATTTTAAACAAACGATTCTGTTATTGTATTAAGAAAAAGTTTGCCATAGTAATATAAAATAATTTATAATTATGGCATTGTCTGCGAATGAAAAAATTGAACAATTGCTGGGTGAGTTTACTGGTCCCCCAGCTCTTCGAGCTGTTCTACAGAATATCTTAGACGAACCTATCCCAGATGCAGTCAAAAGGCGCTTACTACAGCCACTGCTTCCAAGGCCAATTCCTCCAGTGCGCAAGCATAGAGGGGCAAAACGTAAAGCCCTTCTGGCAGAATTCGACCCTCTCCTAAATAAGAAGGATAGAGGTGGACCACCACCCTTTCTAGTACACAGAGAGCTAGCCAATCAGCATCTGAGAGACTTCCGTGCAGAAGTACCTCTTAACCACAGGTTGGAGGGAGATGCGTTGGCTTTCTTGAGTGCAATGGAGCACAACATTGAGTCGCAGCTAAACGAAGAGCTCTTGAAAAATGGTGGTTTGAAATACTCGCAAGTGTTGACTGTTGATTTGGAAAAGTTGGCACCGACCGTCGACATGTTGTACGATGGAAACGCGACCCCGGGTACTATTACCAACACGGCCTACTTTCGAAGCAAAGCAGAACCAATTACCAATGCGGGTAAAATCCAAGGGGCCGTTCGGAAGGCCAAGGCCGAAGTACTAAAACTCCTCGAGGAGTATACCAATGAGGGATCGGGGTGGAGGGTGAGACGGGTCGTGGCGTTAGACCTCAGTCTTGCAAGATATAAGCCTTTCCGAGGTAAGAGCTACTTTCCCACACCAAAGTATATACCCCCTCGTACGGTTATTAATGTAAAGAATAAAGATAACCGATGCTTCGAGTGGGCCATACTAAGCGCAATGTATCCAGTAGAAAAGGACCCTCAACGCCCTACTAAGTATCGTACACACCTCCTCGAGCTAAACTTCGACGGTATGGAATTTCCAGTGAAGGTCACTGATATTGGTAAGTTCGAACGTCAGAACCCAAATATAAGCGTCTCAGTCTTCGGGTGGGATAAAGCTTTGTATCCAATTTATGTCTCAAAGCAGAACAATAGAGACTATAATATCGATCTTCTACTGTTAGTCAGTGGTGAGAATTACCACTACGTCTGGATTAAAGACCTTGGTCGAATTCTTAATCAAAACAGCAAAGACAAAAACAAGAAACACCCATGTCGTCGCTGCCTACACATATTCTGTAGACAAGACTTACTGGATGCCCATACCAAAGATTGTCAGGGCATCAGTGAGAAGCCTCAGCGGATTGAGATGCCAAAAGAGGATGAAAATATCCTCAAATTCCAGAATCACCACAAACAGATGCAAACCCCATATATCATATACGCAGACTTTGAGGCGTTGAACGTGCCAATCGAAGGTGCAGTCATGAACCCCAGCGAGAGCAACACCAGACAGATAGCTGAGCAGAAACCGTGTAGCTTCTGTTATATAGTGGTTCGATACGATGGCCGCACCAAGAAGCCGGTGCTATATCGTGGAGAGAACGCCGTTCAACAATTCCTACAACGACTACAAGGCGAGCTGGCCTCTATCAAACAAAGGCTGGCCACCCCAGCTAAGATGGTTATGTCAGCGGCCGATCGCCAATCATTCCGCGAGGCTACCGAATGTCACATCTGTGGAAATGCTCTCGAAGCGGATAGAGTTCGTGACCACTGCCACATTACCGGTAAGTACCGAGGTGCCGCTCACAACGCCTGCAACCTCAAACTTCGAATATATCCAGATAAGTGTAAGGTACCGGTGGTCTTCCACAATCTGCGAGGTTACGACAGCCACCTCATAATGCAAGCGATAGGTAGCTGCGAGGCCGCACAGGATGAGGAAACTGAAATTAACTGTATTCCAAACAATATGGAGAAATACATGACATTTAACATTGGGCAACTACAGTTCATTGATAGTCTCCAGTTTCTAAACAGCTCGTTGGATAAATTATCAGGAAACCTGTCGCTAGAGGATCTGAAAGTCACAACGGCATATATAAAGGAAAATTTCGTTCACAATGATAACACAAAACTAGATCTGTTGAGACGAAAGGGCGTATATTGTTACGAGCACATTGACGATTACCACCGCTTCGAAGAAGACCGACTTCCACCCAAAGAAGCGTTCTACAGCAGGCTGTCCCGAGAGAACATCTCTGATGAGGATTATCAACACGCCCAAAGAGTATGGAATGAATTCGACTGTAAAACTCTGGGCGACTATCACGACCTGTATCTCCGCACGGATGTACTTCTACTCGCAGATGTCTTCGAGACCTTCAGAAACACATCGATGAAACACTACAGTTTAGATCCGGCAAATTACTTCAGCCTGCCAGGAATGGCCTGGGACGCTTTGCTGAAAAAGACGAAAATCGAGCTCGAACTTCTCACCGATATAGACATGCATTTGTTCGTAGAGAAAGGTCTCCGAGGCGGAATTTCGATGGTATCTAAGCGCTTCGCAAAAGCCAACAACCCGCAATGCCCCGACTACGATACCACGAAGCCAGACAACTGGATCATGTACCTCGACGCGAATAATCTTTACGGTTGGGCGATGCAACAGCCATTGCCAGTTGGAGGATTTAGCTGGGAAAGTCCAACTCTCGACGAAGTGTTGGAAACTCCAGACGACGCGCCTGAAGGCTTCCTACTTGAAGTAGATCTCGGGTACCCGGAGCACCTCCACGAATCACATAGCGACTATCCATTAGCACCGGAGACCCTGACAGTCCAAGGGGAGTGGTTGAGTGACTATCAGAATGTGCTTATGAACGAGTTGGGAGGCAAGTTCACAAAGCATGTGAAGTTAGTACCAAGCCTACGACCTAAGGAGCGGTATGTGGTCCATTATAGAAATCTCAAGCTCTACCACTCGTTGGGCCTACAAGTTTCTAAAATTCATCGTGTCATTAAGTTTAGACAGGAGGCATGGATGGCTCCATACATCGAGATGAATACGAAATTGAGAGCGAACGCAACGTCAGAATTTGAGAAGGATTTCTTCAAGCTGGCTAATAATGCGGTCTTTGGAAAGACCATGGAAAATCTTAGAAAAAGAATCAGGGTCAACCTGGTCCCGACCTCAAAAATTGACAAACTTCGTAAACTAATTGCGGACCCGGCCTACATATCGCACAAAATCTTCAACGACCAACTCGCCGCGATTCACAGTTTGAAGAGCAAGCTCAAGTTAAACAGACCTGTATATGTCGGCCAGGCGGTCCTCGACCTCAGCAAGCATCTGATGTACGACTTCTGGTACAACGATGTGAAAAACGAGTACGGCAACAATGCCCAACTCTTATACACAGACACTGACAGCCTGTTATTTCAGGTGGAAACTCCGAACGCCTATACCGATATGTGGAACAAAAAACACCTATACGACTTTAGTGAGTTTCCTAGAGACAGCCCGTACTACGACGTCGAGAACAAGAAAGTCGTGGGCAAGTTCAAGGATGAATGTAACGGAGTTGCCATAGCCGAATTCGTGGGACTGCGTCCGAAGATGTACTCGATCTTAAAATCGGGTGGTTCAGAGATCAGGAAAGCTAAAGGCGTTCAGAGAGCAGTTGTGAAGAAGGATCTGCACCACGAGCTATACAAGAAGTGCCTGTTCGAACGAGAAGAGATGCGGCACACACAAGTCGTGATTCGAAGCCACGACCACCAGATCGGAGTGTACGAGCAGAATAAGATCAGCCTCTCTCCATTAGACACAAAAAAGTGGATCGAGGCCGATGGGATAACAACGCTGGCATACGGGCACTACAAAATCAACGACGGTTGAGTATTCTATCGGGGGGTAGCTCAGTGCCCATAGACACCAGAAGCAGCTCCTCACGGACAAAACCGCGGCCAGGCCCATCAACTAGATGGTATAAAGCCGGTTGCTCAGCCTGCCGAACAACATCCAAAATAGCGTGGATGGTGAGCGACCAGTTAGGATCGGTGGCACGTTTGCTTCCACCTTCGAGCTCGCCGGGAGCGTACAAATATCGGACGAGAACGTCGTGTCCGAGAATAGGCTCATCCAAGCCCCACAAACGAGTTTTCATTTGTGAATGAGAGGGCTTCTGTATCACTTTAGCAGCTTTCATCGCTTCAACCGGCTTCATGTCGAGCAAGCGCGTCGGCTCATCGTTTAGTGTAGCTACAACTTCGGGCAATCGTCGAACCCATTCCACTGACCGTTCGGATGACCCCCTTGCATCCAGGAGCAATTCCTGAGCGTATTGAGCACCGAAGAGTCGCTCAGCTAGAGTACGGTTAAAGCGTTCAACGATGCCCTGTTGGCGATGATTTGCGGCCTGTCCGCGTCTTACAAGAACGTCGTGCTTCGCCAGCAACGGTGTAAAATCACCCATAAATTCGCGGCCAGGGTCGACCTGAAGAAGTCGAGGCCAAGTCAATGGACCCCTCTTATAGATCCGGCTTAAAGCGGCGGCGACTTCGGTCGCACTTTTGTTTATCAACGGTTCAGCTTCTTTGTATCGTGAGGCAACATCAACAACAGTGAGAGCGTATTTATAAGTCTTTCGACCTACTTTATCGTGAGGTAAAAACAAGAGATCGGCTTGGTGTACGGCGTTTGGTCGATTTTCATCGAACTTTGGACGCGGTATGCGGCGTGGAACGGGAAGATAAATCTGCCACACAGCTTGTTTCTTCAGCCAATCGCGAGCCTCCGCCTCGGAAACTTTGGCGGCAGAGGCTAGTTTCTTCACCGCAGCCTTACCTCTCCAGTAACCTCTAGGGCTGTAATAGACGGCTGAAAGGTGCTTAGACATTTCAGTTAAACTATATATAACAAACAGGTAAACACATACACAAATGATTTTCATTAGCGCCGCCGTCCAACACCCATCCCTAGCCTCGACTTCGCTGACATAATGGCCGATACGAGCCGGGCATCTTTCTTTTCATAATCCGGAGTTTCATCGGTGAGTGCGATCTTAGACGCGGCTGCAGCGAGGATGTCATCTGCGTGGTTACGTCCTGCGGTATCTTTATGAACTGCATAAGCCACATCGTGGTGGAGGCACGCACGGTCGAGCTGATTAACGCCGTGATAGCGCTGTGACAGCCGTTTATCGAGTTTTGTGAATGGTCCACAGTAAGAGTACTTTCCTGTATTCTGAAAAGAACCTCCCGGATTATCTTCCGAAGACATACCGGATGGAAGGCTCATATGCATCTCAGGCAGAGGCAGAATATTAAGAGCGCTATTCAGTAGCGAGCCTCCGCTAGACTCATGAGTCTTGCGCTTCCGCACTTTAGAAGGCAAAATTTGGCTCTTCTTTGCACCGCAGACGGCACAGGTTCCCTTCTTGGCTGGCCGACCGTTTCGTAACTCGACAATTGTTTCATTTGAAGTCTCAGTATGTTTCTTACATCGTAGGCAATACATTGTTTTCGTTGAATACAATCATAACTCGTTGTCTCTATATGGAAATAACAAATTTCGATCTCGAAGCCGACGATGGGAAAAAACACCACCATTGGTTGTTGCCATCCAGTATACGGTGTATAATCTGCGGGCCTAGCGGATGTGGGAAAACAAACCTACTGCTTAACCTTCTGTTGAAGAAGGGGTACCTGCGTTTTGATCGGCTGTATCTATACTCGAAGTCTCTGGGGCAGGAAAAATATCAGTTCCTCCGGGACTGGGTTACAGAGTTGGAAAAAGTTGCCGGGAAGGAAGTGGCTTCCTTTCACTCTTGCTCAGATGAAATAGTTCCAGTTGAATCATTAAATAAGAATGCCAGAAGCATTCTAGTGTTCGATGACGTCATGCTTGAAAAACAGTCGCCCATCGAAAGGTATTTCACTATGGGCCGACACGGTGGCGCGGACTGCTTCTACTTAACGCAGAATTATTTTCGAATTCCGAAGCAAGCGATCCGTGACAATGCTAATCTTATCGTCCTCTTCAACCAAGACAGCAAAAATTTGCGAGCCATTCACGATACGTTTGTGGGCGGCGACATGTCTTTCGATGAGTTCCGTACGTTCTTCAGCGAGTGTGCTGCCCAGCCATATGGATTCGCAGTCATAGATTTGACGTCCAAAGTGTACGATGGAAAATATCGTTGCGGGTTCGATCGCTTCTATAAGCCCAAGGCAAGTATTTAAAGACATGATATAGGCAACATATAGCCGACATACAACCACGATGTGGACAAAAGTTTCGTCTAAACAGGAGCGAGACGCCCTGACTCAGGATTATTTAGCTCGCAGAAATCGATTGAGACAGCGTTTCGTGGATGAGAAACTCGGTGAAGCCAACCTTCAGTACGATGCGGCAAAGCTTTTCAAACCAATCGCCACAGCCACGGCTGAATCCCAGGCGGCTACGTCTAAGGAGCTGCAGAAAGTTACCAGCGCCTTACAGGATTTGCCGGCGCAGATTTCAGAGTCTGCTAATTTTAACCCGATAGCGGCGTTGTTCGGTGATTCAGCAGGAACAGCTGCTCCAGCGCTTCCAGCGCTTCCAGCATCCCGAATCCCCCACGCATTGTTAGTCGATCCAAACAAATATCTCAACGTCGAGGCAATCATAAGGCACGGTTTCAGACCTCCGAGCGAGCTCGATTTAGCCGACAAGGCAGGTGCTGAAAAGATAATCGGTGAGGTCAATCACTATAATCGCCACACCCTGGGCAAAGAGAAAAAGATGGCTATAAAGCAAAAAGACGAAGAAAAGGTAGATGCGGTGACTGCAGATATCGAAGCCCTAAGGGAATATAAAAAGCGAATCGATACACTGATAGAGGGCCACAGCCTCATCAAAAAGGGAAAGGGTTTCAGTGTCCCAGCCGTTCCTCTTAAATTACAAGGTAGCGCCTTGGGTGAGCTCTCCGTCGACCCCGTCGCGCTGTCTGCTGGTAGACTAAGAGTGTTTAAAGGTGGGAACCTCGTGCTCGAAGCTCCTGCTGATGAGTCATTGTTCAGCCTGTTAACGAAACGCTTCGTTAAGACTAAGCAATATTCGCCTCAGGCAATTGAAACTTTCAAAAAGCTCGTACAGATGTCTGGTCTGCCTATTCATGGCCGGAAAAGTAAAAAGTTCCAACTGATTCGAGGCGGCGCGGTGCAATTTTACAACGATCCAAACGCCCTGGTAGAGAGGTTGCAGCTTTTGGTGGCCTCTAGGGCCGCGGGAAACACTGGTCTTGGCAACGAAATCTCCGCCATTCTTGACGAGTTACTGCATTCCGGTGCGATCTCCAAAGAGCTGGCACTCGAATTGAATAGAAACATGCTCATAAAATAGAAATAGAAAACAAAATTCATGGCTCAGATGGAACGCTCGGAGAAACTGCTCGAGGAAATTCGAGACCTTTTGCAGCCTAAGGAAAATTTTAGTATAGTTGTTTCCTCAGATACTACAGGGTGGACCACGGCTTTCTCACCGCCGCTGTACCTGGATCCAAAAAGACGCTTTGAGCTTGCTTTGGTCAATCTTGAAACCTATAATTCGATTCCGAACATTGACAGTTCAAATAACAAGTTCGTCTACAGCTCCACCAATGGACAGACCTGGAAGACGATCATTTTACCCGACGGAAGCTACGAGATCGCACAGATTAATTATGAAATCAGCCGGCAGTTAGAAATGCAAAATCCGCCGCCGCCAGGTGTTGCTCAACTCAGCTTTGATTCTCCTATTACTGTAGGAGCTAACGCATCTACCCTTCGCGCCTTCGTAAAGATAACGAAGGCCCGTTTTAAGGTAGATATGGCCGCATCTACCATCAGGCAAACGCTCGGTTTTAACCCTCAGACGCTTAGTCTTGGTTATAAAGAGGGAGAAAATCCAGTCGATATTCTCCGGGTGGACACAATCCTGGTAAATTGTGACATTATCTCTGGATCGTATCGAAATGGTAGCCAGCTGCCAGTAATCTACAGTTTTTTCCCGGATGTGTCGCCCGGCTACAAGGTAATCGAGTCTCCGAAAAATCTGGTGTACCTACCAGTTGCACCGGCTGGCAACGTACAGGGCATTCGTGTGTGGCTGACCGACCAGAATGGTGAACAATTAAACCTCCGCGGTGAGACAGTAACTATAAGGTTTCACATCCGCAGTGCGTAGATTTTCACACTTAAATATTCTCATGTTTGTTCTTGGAATTAAAAAGCGGCGTCGTGTCGTGGGTGGTGGACTTTTCGACTGGATACCCAAAATCGCGGGTTTCCTTGGCCGTGCAGGCTCCTTCATTTCGGCGAATAGAGGCACAATCACAAACGTTGCCAAGGCGGTTGGTAATGTCGCGAAAGCCGGCGCCACAACAGCATCTGCCGTCAGGCAAATTGTTGATGCCGTGAAAGCGAGACGCGCTGCGGCCGTAAATGAAGCTCATTTACGAAATGAAAATTCATCTGCCGCGCCTGTTGTTCCCGCACCTTTGGAGAAGGCGCTCAGCGACAAGAGCATTGAATACTTAAAACAACTGGCTGTGAGTCCGCCACCCGTTGTTCCGACAATGGCCGACATAAACAGCCGCATTGCTGGATCCGGTTTCAAAACTATAAAGCCGAGTCGTTGTGGTAGGGGTCTGTTTCTTGCAAAATGAAATAAAAATATTCACAAAACGCAAAAAAATCTTTAACCCACCACATATGAAATTCATTTGCAACATGATTAATAATTGAAGCTTGAACTTTTTTAGCTATAATAATGGCGGCATTTGACGTGCCGAGTGAAATGTTGGACATCGCTTCGGCGGTACCCGATGATAATAGCATCGAATCGTTTGAATACCGCGAGTATGAATCACAAAACCCTGCGGCTATTAACAACGGCCAGGCCATACAGATAGACATCCAGAACCAAGACATTTTCACACAGCCTTCCAAGAGCTACCTTCTTGTGGAGGGCAGGCTTACCACAACAGGCGCAGCTTACATCGCAGACTCGTTAGTGTCATTCATCAACAACGCCATCCCGTACATGTTTTCTCAAATTCGATACCTGGCTAACAATACCGAGATAGAGAATGTTATGTCACCTGGGCAAGCCACGACGATGAAAGGCATGCTGGTTTACGGCGATGATTTTTCCAAAGGCGAAGGTTTAAACATGTGTTGGCAGAAGGACACGACCGCGGCGGCGGCGGCTGCGAATATCGGCTTCGAGGCCCGTCGACTGATGATCATTGGAAAACCCGTCCCTATTGGAACGTTTTCATTCATCGTTCCCTTAAGACATCTATTCGGTTTTTGCGATGATTATCACAAGGTCGTATACGGGATCAAACACTCTTTACTGCTGAGCCGGCAGGGGGATGCAGACGCGATCTTCAAGGAAGCCGCTGCGGCCAATGGCCAGATCGCGCTGACTAAACTTTCCTGGTTCATGCCGCATATAATACCCGCTTTGGAGTATAAAAGCATGCTTATGAAGCAGATTGAAGCCAAGGTTAAGGTACCTGTAGCATTCCGCGCCATGCAATGCGACAACATTGCGGTGCCACGAGCGACGACTTTTTCCTGGCGTTTGAGTGTTAAGTCGGGCACGGAAAAGCCACGCTGGATTCTTGTTGCTTTTCAAACTGGAAAGAATGCACATCAAGGCCAGAATCCGGCACTGTTTGACCATGTGCAGGTTCGCAACATTTTCGCTATGCTCAACAGCGATCGCTACCCGGTTGTTGACATGAATCTCGACTTCACCAAGAGGACAACCTCTCGCGCTTACAAGGCCCTACGTGACTTCAAGGAAGAATATTGCGGCATGGACGCGCGTGAATCGTCATGCCAACCGACACCAATCGAATTTGTAGATTTGTTTCCGATCTTCGTTCTGGACGTGCGGAGGCAATCTGAACGACTTAAAACCTCTGTACAGGACATACAAATCAAGGTGGACTTTAACGAAGGGGTACCAAATAATACGACAGCATATGCCGTCTTGATCAGTGACCGACTCCTGAATTTTGAATCGGATGGCAGCAAATTCAACGTCGTTTACTAGAAATCGTTTTTTCACATTTAGATACAAGGCCCTCTTTTGATATATTTTTTGCAAAAATGAAAACTGAATACGTTGCGTTCGGCCTTTCGCTGACCGAAGGGCAAAAGCAAACATTGGCTAGAGCTGCGCGTGCCGGCACTGGCGCCACGATCCGGCTCACTCATGGCCAGCTTCGCGGAAACGATAAGCTCGCGCTCACAAAAGTTCAAGCCGCCCGAATAGTGAAGAAGATTTCGGAAGGCGTTGGTATGGAGCTGAGATTCACCAAAACGCAACTGAAAAAGATGACTAAAATGGGTGGATTTCTTCCACTACTGGCTCTCCTCCCGCTGCTTTTTGGTGGGTTATCCGCGGCGGGTGCCGTGGCTGGTGGGACCGCTGGGGTAGTAAAGGCTGTGCAGAGCAAACAGGCCAGCGACGCTGCACTGGCGGAGGCGGCGCGTCACAATCGCGAACTCGAAGCTCAGGTCCGCGGGACCGGTTTATATCTCGGGCGCCAGACTTATGGTGGTTGCTGTTCAATGTGTAAAGGATCCGGCCTGTACATCGGACAAAAAAACTAAAACCGCTGAGCAACTTCGATATAGAGAAAGTTGCCGGAGCGCTGCCGCATTTCCGCGGTGTTTTCATGCGAGATGGTCTGCCCGCCGTGGCTCGTGAGAAGGAGTGTGGAGTTGTTAATCTGGATTCCGGTTCTGGTGATGGTACTCACTGGGTCGCCTATTGGATAGATGGGCCAAAAGCCGTCTATTTTGACAGTTATGGGCTGGATCCGCCTACCGAAATCTCTCGATATTTAAACCGTTCCATAAGAACACAGACGTTCCAGCTGCAGGGTCCCGATGATGTGGTCTGTGGTCATCTCTGCCTGACCGTGCTAAGAGAGCTCACTGCTGGAAAGAATTTTGAAGATATCATTCTTGACCTATGTTAGACTTTCGTCACCTTTTTGTATATAAAAATGCCGGTTGATAAATTTGGAAGAGACGGTGGAGGTGGGGTGGGAGGGGGGCAGATAAGCGCCGCTGGGCTCGTCCACAAAGCGGGTGATACCATGATGGGAATTCTATCGGCTGGAGGTTTTCGGCTGACAAACGTGGGAACGCCCACGATGGAAACAGACGCCGCGACAAAGGCTTATGCAGACATCATAGATCAGGACAACTTACAAATCACCGGTGGAACGATGTCTGGTGTTCTAAAAATGGGTGGCCACAAAGTTACTGGGCTGCCCACAGACGCTGGTGCGTCTGAAAGCGACGCTGCGAGCTGGGCACAAGTGGTACGATACGCGAACCAGAAGGCGACCGCAGCCGAAAATCATGCAGACCAAAAACTTATCGATGCCAGGCAGTACACGGACGAGAAGAATGCGGGGCTGAGAGATTCCGTTAGGCAGTATGCAGATGACAAGGACCTTATTGTTAAAAGTTATGTTAACGAGCAAGATGTTATCGTCAGGAATGCGTGCGTGCTCAAATCCGGCGGTGTAATGACTGGAAGTTTAGTTATGGGTGGCCACCGAGTTACTGGGCTCCCAACAGAAATTTCAGGATCCGATAGCGACGCAGCGAGTTGGAAACAAGTGTCAACAGCGGTCGCTGGCGCTCTAGTAAAACTCGATAGAGTACCCACGGAGTCGTTGCATGTGGTGAATAAGCGGTATGTAGATTCCCGCGACGCTTCTTACAGACAGTACGTGGATGAGAAGGTCACCACCGCTAGAAGATATGTGGACGAGAAGCATGCTATCGTAAGAGGCGGGCATGTGCTCAAAACCGGCGATTCTATGACTGGTGATTTGACCATGGGTGGCAAAAGAGTGACTGGGCTGCCAACAGAAATTCCAGGATCCGATAGCGACGCCGCGAGTTTGAAACAGGTGACGCAGCTGATCAGCAACGCCACTAAGAATAATGATACGGCGCCGGCTGGACCAAAGTACTTGACTAACAAACGGTATGTGGACGCGAAAAACGCTGAGATTGGAGCTTCAGTTAGACTCTATGCGGACCAGAAAGCTGAAGCTGCTAAGACGTACGCCAACGAGCAAGATGTTATCGTTAGGAGCGCATGCGTGCTTAAAGCTGGCGACGCAATGACGGGTGATTTAACCATGGGTGGCAATAGAGTTACTGGGCTCCCTACGGGCGCAGCAACGTCCGAAAGCGACGCGACGAGTATGGCACAAGTATCGAAGCTGATCGCCGACAACATGACAAAGAGTGATAGAGTACCAACAGAACCGTTGCATGTGACAAATAAACGATACGTTGACGTGAAAAACGCTGAGATTGGAGCTTCCGTTAGACTCTATGCGGACCAGAAAGCTGACGCCGCTAAGAGATATGCCAACGAGCAAGATATTATCGTTAGGAACGCCTGCGTGCTAAAATCCGGCAGTACCATGACCGGTGATCTGGCTATGGGTGGCAAAAGAGTGACTGGGCTCCCAACAGAAATTTCAGGATCCGATAGCGACGCTGTGAGTTTTAAACAGGTGACGCGGCTGATCACCATCGCCACTACGAATAATGATACGCCGCCCTCGGGACCATGGTACCTGACTAACAAGCGGTATGTAGACAGTGAGATAGCTAATGAAAGGCGATACGCGACGGACATCAAGGTTCTCAACTACAGCGGCCACATTCCGCCCCTATCCAGAAACGCTTCCGAAACGGGTTTTATTGCCTCAGCCAACGAATCTTTACCCACTAACCCGCCTCATATGGCATTCAACTCGGGTGTGAGAGGTGAGTGGAAGACGGCGTCCAGATCGAGAGTCGGTATTGGTGGGACTTGGTTACAGATTGAATGCCCGACGCCTGTGCGAGTATGGAAGGTTAGTCTGGCTGGGGGATCTAGTCCTACTGCACCACGTATCACGTCTTGGTTATTCCATGGGACTCCATCCGATATTGAAGTAGGAATGACACGCAGTCCTCTCATTTCCTCCACTGTCACATTGACTAATTCTGCACAAGAGTTCACCTTCACTGCTGACGAAGTATTCAAAAAATTCAAGCTGGCGGTCTTGACCACCAGCCCACCACAAGCTACTTTTGGAATATCCCACTTCCAGATCTATACATATTTTAGACATGGGGGACAGTCAGTAGTATAGAAAAGTATGACTGACACGCACTACAAGATTCGGGGGTATCTCCGTCAACACGGAGAAATAGACATGTGCAAATACAGCATAGACAGTCTAGGTGATGTGGGCCACTGGGGGTATGACATCCCGAAGCCCACCGCAGAGCTATTGACCGCGGTGCCTCAACAGCACATCGACTTCGTGTCTGACGATTACCACAACCGCGATATCTATACGGCGGCCGGAACGGTAACCACGACTGCGTGGCAAACTCTTCCATTGACCGCTGCGCGTTTTCCGTGTATAAGTTTGCAAACCACCAATCAGGGGGTTTCGTTAGAGGGCGGGTTCTGGAAGCTTACAATGTTTGGTGTTTGCGGTGGTGATGCAACAGTTCGCGTTATAGCACCGGCAGCTGCTGGTGGTAGCATCGATCGTACAGTCGACATTTCAAGTGGACAATTTGATGCAGCTAGGGCAATATTCGTTCCAGGACAAACGAGTTTCCGAATTGAAGGCAAAAAGAGAGGCGTTGAAAGTACTTCATCTATCGACTTAAACGTAACTTTACTAATAGAGCAACTATAAAAAAACAATGGCTTTGTATCCAACGCTTACGGAGCCGACAATTTCGTCAGACACGAAGTCGCAGACGTTTCGTCTACAGAAGATCGGTGAAGTAGAAGCATTCCTGAGATCTGAGGCGATAAGTCGGGGACAACTATGCAAGAAGTATAAGAGGGTTGTAGATGTGGCTAATGGGGCCTCGGCCGGCCTTGCTATAGTTAGTCTTGGAACTGGGGTGGGTGGGGCAGCTATGTTAGCCACTGGTATTGGTTTTATTCCTGGTATTGTTCTGGAGAGTTTGGCCATAGCGACGAGTTTTCTGGATATTATTGGAAATGTTGTTAGCCGATCGTTTGTTGCTAAAGCTTCAAAACACGACGAAATTTGTATTTTGGCGGAAAGTAAGCTAAACACAGTTCATGACCATATTTCTCGGGCGTTAGAAGACACGGCTATAAGCGACGATGAATATAAACTTATTCTGGGAGAGGAGGAAAAATATAGAACGATGAAACGTGATATACAAAGCAAGAGCGGAAAAAAAGAGTTGCCGAGTCAAAGCAAAGACGACATGGTGGCAGAACTAATCAAGAAACTAACCAGCGCTGGGACTTCCCCGCGAACCTCAAAATAAAAGTTTTCATCGTAGGTGGTTGGAGTAGTGAGTCTGTAATTCCTAGCGCACCACCGCCGTACGATTAGTGGGCCATAATTTTTACTATTAGACTCCAATGGTTTGGGCCGGCCTCGTGGGAGGGTCTCGGCCGGCAGCAAACGACACTTTTACGGTTTGATGTGTTAATGCAATCCACGATCCTTTTTTTGTTTTGGCTGGCAGGCTTTTGGTGGCGCAATTCGTACACTAAATGGGGGCAAAAAAATGTGGGGGTGGAGACCATCCCCTGACAAATTTGATAGAATAGTGAGGTGCTGCGCCAAAACCCGTAATGTACATCTACTAATGGTGACAGCAAAAAAGAAATCATTTCACAAATTAATCTGCTACATAGGAGGCCCATAAAGATCCCGCTAGATAGGCCTATCGACACCTAATTAACTAGTACATTAAGTGTGATGACAGCCAATTACTAACTAGGATTATGCCATAGCTTTGTAAACGAAAAGAGGAGAATAGGAAAAAGCGGAGCAGCTAAATGAATTAGAGAAGTGAAGATAGTACGGTAGAAGGAAGAAAAGATACACCCATATACATTAAACAATAAGAACACATCTTAACTAGAACATCAACTATGCTAACAATCATCCAAATGTGAACTTTATAAATTACCATCAGTAACTAGAAGACATAAGTTTTTTCTAAAGTTCAGCAGGTTAGGTAAATCACGATTTAAATGGGGGATCCGGTTCCATATTAAACCTCCACTAGACCTAGGCCTAATGGAAAATAATCGGGTATTAGTATAGGCATAGTCCCGACGGTTATAATTCAGACTTGTGTTGTGAAAATGAACATTGGAGGTGAGACATAAAAAACCTTTAAATGCGGATGCGGATGTTAACAAGTCATGAACATAACGAAACATAAATTGGCCAAATTGGTAAATCCTTATCTGCTCAACCCTCAATACACCCTCAAACAGTGCTACCGCCACAAAGCACACGTTCGGGTGATTGTGACGTATAATATATTTAGATCTTTTGGCGGCGGCCGCCCGTTTTGAGGCCTCACCTGCTCCGGTTGAGGTTGCTGCCAGATGTGACGTTGCACATGTATCCGAAAAGGTCAAATCCTAACATGACCAAGGGATAAGCGTCACGCCGTCTGGTCGTTTGCCATCTTCTCTGATGAGGTCCAACAATTCTGTCTGAGAAGGGATGTTTGCCCGTCCAAACGATCTCCATATGATATCGATCGTTGAGCATGTTGTGCCGTTGTTGTCTGCCAGCGTTTTTTCATGCAGACAAGACAGTGGAGTCCTTTTGCATCAACTCTCTCGCCACAGTGACAGAGGCGGATTAAGGCGTGTTCAACATGTTCTGCCGAACAGGGGCCCCCAGACTTAAAGGGGACCACACACATGCAAAATAAAAAAATTAAATAGGCCCTACTTTATAATTATTGTTATTTGTTAAGTCTAATAGTAAAATGATCCAAAACACTCAGAACAAACTATTTGAAAACTTACTTTTCAAAACTACTCATTTTAAATACACAAATAGGCCTACACAACTTTCGCACATATGTGGGCCTCTAGTTTCCGTTATTAACCAGAAATGCTAGAATAAGACCTAATTTTACTTCCTTATTTAAACACTTGCTACCGGACTGGAACTGGGGCCACCACATTTGTTAATCCAGCCCTGCACAGTGACACAAATTTACGTGGTTCGCAAAGTGTTGTTCCGACTACCGAGTCGTATTTCACCGCGATCTGTTTCCTTTCATCAGACAAGCGGAGGCCCAATGAAGTAACCGTAGGAGCTATCAGTCAATCTCTCGCGTGTGGTGTCCGAGAGGCTATTATTATCAAAACAGTGTTTAGGTTGTAGCTTTGTTTATGGTCAGCCGTTTCTGAAATTTTCTGTCATTGTTTAGAAAAGACAATAGAGGATAGATTTTAATTAATCTCATCATGAGTTCGTCCGAATTTCAGGCGGCTTACAGGTGTGAAAGTAAGCCACGTGGTCGAGCGCTGATCATGAACAATATGTTTTTCACCAATCTGAGACAACGAGGTGGTTCTGATGTGGACACTGAAAACTTGAAGGCACTCTTCACTCTTCTGCATTTCGACACAGTCGTCCATTTGGACACAAATGCAGAGGTAATCGCCGTTCATCCATTAAAATAGGGCAGAACCTCTGTTGGTTGAGCTTTATTATTATTATTATTATTATTATTATTATTATTATTATTATTATTATTATTATTATTATTATTAATTATTATTATTATTATTATTATTATTTTATTATTATTAGTAATAGTACTATTACTATTATTATTTATACTATTACTATTATTACTACTACTACTACTACTACTACTACTACTACTACTACTACTACTACTACTACTACTACTACTACTACTACTACTACTACTACTACTACTACTACTAATACTACTACTACTACTACTACTACTACTACTACTACTACTACTACTACTACTACTACTATTAAGCTGAAGTCAAAACTGAAGTCTCACCTTTTCAAGAACTCCTACTCTGACTCATATGATCCTCCGCCTTCCAATTATTGTCGCCCTCAACGACACTCGCCTTAGCAGCTGCTCGGACTCCTCTCGTTTACCAGAGGGGCAGCCTTGGTAAACGGACTCGGATCTCCTTTGGACTGCTCTATGGAAAACCCTCTTCTGATTTGACACACCGCTCGTGAATAGGCTGGTTCCCTGCGCTTGGCCTTCGAATGGCGCTTTAGAACTTTGGAGATTACGAGCGTTCTAACCAATCGGCTAGCGTGTCCCTACTCCCTTACACATATGTGCCAGTCTGCCAAGAGGAATATTCCAATTAGTTGAACATTGCTTGCTTATAGATTAATTTTTCGTTCTTAATGAACTTTGTTAACACTGAGTCCAGCGCTACCTATGCCGTTGTGGTTTGAGACGTTTCTATAAAGATGTGTTAAATAGTGTGTGACCTGCATAATTATGAGGAGTTTCAGTGAGCGAAATGTAAACTGTAAAGTGTTTTCTTTACCTTGTAGCTCTCAGAAGCTTCTATAGAAGCCTGTAAACTATAGGGTGTCATATTTACTTTTATAGTCCTGAGAAGTTCCTACCAAGGCTTCTGAACAACTTTATTATTATTGTTATTATTATTATTATTATTATTATTATTATTATAATATTATTATTATTATTATTATTATTATTATTATTATTATTATTATTATTATTATTATTATTATTATTATTATTAAAGCAGTTTTATATAGCGCCCCTTCAAGATTGCCTATTCAGGAGCACTCCAGTCCAACCACGGTCGAACACAGTTTTGAGGACAGTAAGAAACAGGGTGAAATGACCAGTCGGTATTTGACGGAGCTTGGTAGGTCGCCTATTACAGGTCATGGGGGCAGCCACAGAGAAGGTACGGCGTTGCAGTATGGCTGTCCGCGCGCGGGGAACAATAAGTTCAGCTTGCGCAGCTGAGCGGAGAGAGCAACGGCGCTGCGAGCATGAGGTGGAACAGCAGAGCTCCCGCAGGTATGGAGGGGCCAAGCCTTCAAAGCACCGCTGGACCAAGGCAGAGATTCGGTTAGTGATGCGCTGTGGGTAGGGGAGCCAGTGGAGGACATCCCTCGTATACGCAGACACTCTGCCAAACTTGGGGATGCGGCCTACAAGGCGGGCAGCAGAACGGATGATTCTATTCAGGGCTCAATCCGGCAGGCCGGGAGTCCGTCATATATGGCACTGCAGTAGTCCAGTCGAGAAACAACAGATGCACGGACAAGCGTGAAAGCTGCACCGGGAGACAAAGAACGGGAGATCACCTTGAGTTGCCGGAGCTGGTAATAGCAGCTGCGGGAGAGAAGATTTATGTGCCGTGTGAATGCAAGTTCCTGGTCCATGATGACTCCCAAATCCTGGACCCAGGTCGAGAGAGAAAGGTGTGGGAATTCCAAGGCAAGAGACGACAGATCTATTTTAGAGAGCTGCTGGGGAGTGGCAAACCATTATAAACTGCGTCTAGGCGGGGTTAAGCCGCAGGCCGTTTGTAGACATCTAGGCCTCAGGGACTCCATGGCATGGGTCATGGTTTCCACGGCTGCAACAGCGCGGACAGCCGGGCAGTGTACATAGGTTTGCAGGTCGTCAGCATAGGACTGGCTAAGAACTGACTCAGGCACCAGCAAGGACTCCAGATCGGCAGTGTAGTTTATGTGAAGAAGGGGGCCCAAGAACAGAGCTTTGAGGCAGGCCAAATGGAGCAGGGACCCAATGGGATCTATTGGATCCGTGGGCCACCGTGAAGGAGCGGTCTTGCAAAAATGAGGTAAGCAATCAAGAACATTACCAGAGAAGCCAAAGTAATACGCGCTGTAAGATGATGTCGACACTCGCATCAAGCAGCGCAAGGAGAGTGACCTCGGATCTGTCAATGGCTCCATATATGTCAGATAGGAGGCGGAGTAACAACGTTTCTGTGGAATGGCCCTTACGGAACCCGACTGGAAAGTGGGGAGAAGGCCAATTTTGTCTAGGTAGCACATGAGCTGCGCGGCAACAATCTTATCAATTATTTTAGACAGGAATGAAACATTTGCTATGGGCCTAAAATTGGTTGGCTCAGTCGTATCGAGTCCATCCGCTTTACGCACCGGAACCAGGATGGACCTCTGCTGGCTAGCAGGAAAACTCCCTCTTGGGAGGAGCGCTTACACAGAACCGTAAGGAACGGTAGGAAGACATCGAGGGTCTCTTGCAGGATGAACGATGGGAGCGGATCCAGTTTACAGGTCTTCGGCGGTGATGTAACTATAACTCGACGGAGCTCAGCAGTGGTGATTGGACCCAGAGACGGAAGATCGCAGCTCGTAGGTGGAAAGACCGGTGGTGGGCTATGTGCCGTGGCCTCGTGGACCGAACGTACTTTAGCCGTGAAAGCCTTAAGGAAGGAATCAGCCGTGAAGAGCGATGTAGCCGGACAGAAACCAGAGTGCGCTCGACTCAGGATGTCGTTGAATGTCGACCAGAGTTTTCTGGGCTCTCCAGAGTGCTGGGCAATCTTGGTTTACCAGTAGCTGCGCTCTTGTATCTTAGTACCGACGGTGCATTTCACGGACGTATCTTATCCATGCAGTATGGTCAGTAGAGGCCTTAGTTTTCCGGTAATGTCTTTCCAAGCGACGGGCATGCCGTCGATAAGCACGGCACTCAGCGTAAAACCATAGTGTCAGCACCGAGCGGCGCGCCTTTGCAGTACGACCTGGAAGCATGTTGTTGACGATATCGGTTTCCGTTGTCTCGTAGATGTCGAGGTCGAGGCGCCAGAGAGAGACGATGGAGCAGTGAAGGCTGCGATGGCAAGGATGGCCTCACAGAAGTTGGCACGATCCAGCGACTTCAAGCATCGGAACTGTCCCTCGACATGCATCAGAGTCTCATGGAGGAATGGGACAACGACATTCACATGATCATGGTCTGGTATAGGTGGGTGGACTGCATGGTCACTTAGCTGGCAGTCGTCTCGCGTAATAAAAACATCCATCCAGCCATCCAGTCGATGTGTCAGTTCAGCGACTCGCTGCACCAGCCCAAACTGGTCCGCGATGAGTGCAAACTCCTTTGTCTCCAGCAGTTCCAGGTCCTCAAGGTGTAGGTTGATGTCACGCACGATCACCAGCTGGGTGTCATGCAGCGCGAACCGTTCGAGTAGCGCCGCAAACTCTCCAAAGAAGGCTGTTGACAACAGTTGAGACTCCGGACGGTATACAGCAATGAGTCAATGGGCCATAAGGCGAGGCGACGGAGACAACCAGAGCGTCGAAGGTCGCAGGAAGGTCTGAGAGCGTGACCCTTCGCGTTGGTAGAGCTGCGCGATGGTAGACGATGAGCCCTCCTCGTCCATCACGGGCCCGAACCTCAGCCCGCTGGCAGTCAATGTATGAATAGAACCGCGGGGCGGATCTGCGTACCGCCACGTCAGATGAGGCGCAGAGCCAGGACTCCGTGATGATGAGTAGATCGAGATCTTCAGCCAGTATCGTGTCGGCAACAGCGACGTGTTTATTTCAGATTTAGCGAATGTTCCACCTAGCTAGGCGGACGCCAGATAGGGGAGCTGTCGAGGACAAGCCATCAGAGGGTGCCGACGGGAGAGAAGCTGGTTTAGGTCGACCAGCAGTCGGTCGCCAGATTCGACAGAACAGAATTTTCGTCGTTGAGCGCGAAATACGAGAAGGACAAGAAGAAAGCGCACGGATCTGGTCCGAGCTGTACATGAAAGAGAGCTTTGCCACGTCACGCAGGTCGGCATTTTTGTGGTTTGACAATGCACGACGAATAATAATTTCTGATGGAAATGCAGATGTAACTGTGATAGTCCGCGTATCGAAGTAGTTACGGATCAATAGAAATTATCCACCGATAGTTTGCGTACCGAAAAATGTCAACATAACAACTTTAAGCAATAAAGAGTTATGACTGAGTTGAGCTGGCGGAAGCACGCCGAAGCGCCACCTAGCGATTATATAAAACTTTAGATCATACAACACTCGTATTGAAAAAACTTATCTTAATTTTGTTGTATGGTTGCGGTTAAAAATGTGGATTGGAATTCAAAATGTTGAGTGGATTTCAAAGTGTGATCAAAGGATCAAAGTGCGGATTGCAGTCTAAAGCATGAATTGCAGTTCAAAGCAAGGATTGCAGTTCAAAGTGTGAATTGCAGTTCGAAGTGTGAATTGCAGATTAAAGTGTGGGATGTAATTCAAAGCGTAAGGTTATTTTTGTTTTCTTTCTAGGAAATGTTGGGTATTTTAAATGAGGAAAGTAAAGCGAATCATCACAAACAGTACGACATGTTTGTCCTGTTCCTGATGAGCCATGGCATACAGGGAGAGATTTACGGCAGGGATGGCACATCGCTAAAAACTGCAGATATTGTGAATCTATTTAACGGAATTAACTGCCCAAACCTTCTGTCAAAACCAAAGCTGTTCTTCATTCAGGCCTGCCAAGGAGGTTAGTATTTCTTTGAGCTATTGAAATTTTGACTTGAATTAGGATTCTCGACTACGACTGTAATTAAAGATAGGAAAATGAACGATGATACTATGAATGAAATGGATCAGCCGTCTGACGAACCTGCCGATGACCTCGCCGACCTAGGTCGAGGTCATGATTATTATTTTTTTTCTTGCCCTGAGGTACTTCGTTAACTCAGGGTCTTAGAGATTAGTTATTTTTCAGGAACGGTTATCCGTCGTCCAGTTCGTTATTATTATTATTATTATTATTAGTATTATTATTATTATTATTATTATTATTATCATTATTATTATTATTATTATTATTATTATTATTATTATTATTATTATTATTATTATTATTATTATTATTATTATTATTATTACAGGTTATTATTATTACAGGTTATTATTATTATTATTATTATTATTATTATTATTATTATTATTATTATTATTATTATTATTACAGGTTATTATTATTACAACAAACCCTTAATAGACAGGGATGTCGACGATCTCTGCACCTCAGTCACTGACGAAACCACCAAGCAAGGCTAAGGCTGTTGCTGCAGTGTTGCAGTACCACACGCGAGCGGTTGGCTCTTTGCTTTACCCATTACGGCTGGTGGTCTAATACTAGACGAGGAAGCTGAGAGTTGCAGTAGACCTCAGACTTGGAGTCTAGATCAGCGAACCTCATGAGTGCCGATGCCGTACCTTGGCCAAGGGCTCTCCTGGGCTTTCTTACTCCCTAAGTCCGGGTAGAGCAGCAAGGCATGCGATCCCCAATGATCTGATCTGAAAGACCTTACGACCTAATTCTTATTCCGCGCCCTCTGATTTGGGAAGCCACGGTAACAGCCACTCTGGCTGCATCCTACCTACCTTCCACGTCGACCTCAGCTGCTCGCGCAGCCGAATTAGCAGCAGATAGTAGTGCGCAAAATACAACACACTCGCACAAACCTACTTTTCATCACACGATTGGAGCGCTATCCCTCTCGTATAACCGGCGACACGAGAGTAACCAGCTCTTTTTCAGCGTATTACCATTATAATCCAACGCTTCAACGCTGTTGCCTTCCAAAGCACTTTTGTCCCGCCGGATCTTGACCAGTTTTAACCGCCACAGAATGGTTTTTTATTCCTGAGGGATCGGAGGTACCACGGGGGAAAATGTCATGTCATTTTGATCAATCAGTTCATTGACGGAGTAATTCTTGTGTGTTCAGGTTTCTACTGTGGCTGAGTCTGCATTTTAAGTGTTATTTTTGTAGTTATGCGTAAATCAACCTTACCAAATGTCCGTTGTCTTTACAAAATGTGTCGTATTGTTTCGGACTAGGTGTCAAGACTGTAGGATGTATGACTACGGATGCTGGCATGACAGCCTGCAATTCAGCAATGCCAGTCCAACATCAGAATGCGACAATGGAGAAAATGATGAGCAAGCTTTGCCTGGAAGAAGACTTCCAGATGAGCATTCCACTTGCACCTCGGCCAGAATTCGAGAGTGATGCAGTTGCAGATGACGCAGTTCATGAGATGGCGGACATGGCTATAATCTACGCAACTGTTGAAGGTTGGCTTCATTTCTGTTTATTATTATTATTATCGCTATAATTATTATTACTATTAGTCCACTACTACTACTATTATGGTTATTGTTATCACTATATTAATATAATTTTGTCTTTTTATTATTTTTTTTATTTTCTTAATTTTTTTTAATTTTTACTGTAGCTAATACTATTATTACTATTATTAGTGGTGGTGGTGGTGGTGGTGGTGGCGGCGGCGGCGGTGGTGGTTCTACTATTATTTTCGGCTGTCTTTCTCTTTGGATGACGGCGGTGCGTGTGTCGTGACGTGACGTGATGGTAAAGGTAGCTGGTGTGGAAAAGTTGTACCTCGTTGACCTACCACATAAGCGCAACTGAGACATCTCGGTCGAAGGCAGTGTAGGAAGTTCGTCGTGACTGTGCCGCCTCCATTGGTTGTGTCTAACGATCCACGGCGTTTCCGCTAGGTTGAGTCAAATTTTCGTCCGAATCTGAAACTAATCACTCCAGATTAGTGCAAAGTTGCTCCAGGTTCTTATCTAGATTATTTCTATCAGTTATACTAGGCTTTTTCTCTAAGCTGTAATGTTGTTTCACCTCTGTTACATCGTGATCCATCTGTAAGACCTCCTTAAGGCATAAAACTCATGATCATCTCGATACTTACCTTCCTCAAAGTCAATCAAATCTCTCATCTCACTCCTACGGTCACTTCCGGTGTTTCTTAGGGTATTTATTGCGACACCATTTGTGAGCCGAAACCCCACTTCTGGTACCAGTTATAGCGAAACGCCCTCTGGCGGCTTCGCGCTGCTGCAGGACCTCGTAGGAGGAGGAAGTCAGTTCAACGTGAAGCCAAGCTTCATCTTCGCAGTACACGGGCGGTTTAGCCCGCAGGCCCGGCATAATATGGGTTCTTCTTTGGATCTCTGCCCTCAGGCAGGTTCATATGTCCAACGGCGCCATTCTTCTCGATGTTGAGCGTCCGCTTTCATCTGTCTGTAGCCGTCCCTCTTTATTATCCAGTCTAGGCACATCGTTCTTGGCCTTCCCCTCCATTCTACCCTCGAAAATATTTCTCAGCAGAGAATCCCCTCTCATTATTATGGCCAGTCCATCTTCTTTGGCGCTCTCTGATTGTCCTCATCATGGATCTCTCCTCTCCCACCATTTGTAGTACTTCTTCATTTGTCTTGTGCTCTGTCCAGCTGATTCTCTCCATTCTACGCTATATCCACATTTCGCAGGCTTCTATCCTTCTGATGTTCTTCCCCTTATAGTCCACGTTTCAGATCTGTATAGGACCACACTCCATTCCAGCGTCTTAACCATTCGCTTCTTCAGATTCCTATTTAATTTTCCTCTCAAGAGCTCCTTTCTTTTATAGAATGCGTCTTTTCCCATGGCTATTCTTCTTTTTATCTCCGCATGACACTTCGCATCCCTCGTGATCACACTTCCTAGGTAACAGAATCTCTCAACTTGTTCGATGTCCACTTCATTACGGTTATTCTAACTTCTTTTTCTTCTCCTTTGCTTATCTTCAAAACCTTTGTCTTCGTGGTATTTATTTTCATTTCGTATTCTGTTGAGATCATATTCAGGCGATCCACCATTCTCTACAGTCCTTCTTGGCTGCTTGCTAACATTGCCTGATCATCCGCAAATCTCAGCGCTTTCACCAACCTACCTCCCACTTTTATTCCCTCGTTCACTTCTTCCATCGCCTTCCGTCCAAGCTGTTTGATGTAGATGTTGAATAGTATTGGAGAGAGCGGGCAAATAATCATCCTTGCCTCACTTCTCTGCCTGCTCTTCCCGGCTCGGAGTATTCACCATCTATTCTTATTTTTATTTTTCTGTACCATGTACAGGTTTCCAGTAAGTCTCCGTTCCTTCCAGTCCACCCCTATTCGTCGCAACGCATGCATTAATCTCCTCCAACCACCCGATCGAAAGCCATGTCATAGTCTACGAAACACACATAGATTATCCTGGTCATGCTGGAGGCTTCTTTCCACTAGTATCCTCACCGCTGCAATTGCATCTCTTGTTCCTTTTCCATTTCTAAATCTAAATTGATCATCCCCCAAGCAGTCATCTGTTTCTGCCTTGGCTTGCAGTCTCTTCATGATAACTCTTAGTAGAATCTTGGATGCATGGGTGAGGAGGCTTATAGTTCGGTGATCTTCACATGTTGTTGCATTTGGCTTTTTCTTGAGCGGGATCAATATGGCATAATGGGAAGCCTACTTATTTCATCTGTACTTTCAGGGACTATTTTTATACATGTATCTACTACTACTAGGATTCCAGGAATGGCGTCCACTGTTACCGGGAGCCAACCGGTTGTCGTCCTTGACGACGCACCAGGGTTCTTTTGCGTTCCACCAGCAGGCTGTACTTCGATTTCATCAGATAGGTCTTGTAGCTTAAATACCTCAGGGCAGAGGACTTCTTCTACCGCTGAGGTTCGAACATCCGCGGGCCCCTCAGTGTCACCTCCCTCTGACCTCTGATACTCGAATTCGTCTGAAAGACGGCTTTAGACCGTCTTTATGCACGCCCGTCTGAAAACTGGACCAGTAAGACTAATTTCAAGAGTTGTTCTCGATTATAACTCATTCTTGCCCTTTTAAACACATTCACACAATAAAAAAATTATTTCTACAGTTAGGCAACTTATAGTACAGAATTCTGGTATACGATCAGATAACGGTAGCCTCGCCTACAATGGTAACTAGGCCTACAGGCGAATCGCTCTCTGTGGGCTGCGCTTCAACCTTAAACCCCTTTACTCAACGAAGAAACTAGACTTACAGTAAACTGGAGCTTGAATTTTAGTTTCAGATATTAAGAAAATAAAACAATCAAACTCCCTGTTCACACTTGACAAATATATCACAAGATACAGCAACCGACGTTGTTCAGGCTAAAAGTGTCATGTCTGCAGATACATCCATTACATCACCCACATTCGAGCATCAAATTTTCGACGCAGTTCCCCGAAATTTCACGTTTCTAAAGTATCGCTTATCGCTTTACAATGAAATCTGCGCACTCATTCGCAATTTTTACCCAATTTCGACTGAAAGACCAATACAATTTGATATCGAATAGGCTTGCGAAGACGCGTACGTCCAACCTTTTTCCTTGCTCCAAAACAACTACGCAGTTCTTGATAAGTCACGTGACAGTGCAAACCAAAACTGGCGCCACCAACCGATTACTTATTAATATAGCGCAATATTTAGATGCAAGATACTGAGGTCAAAGTTCAGTGACAACAGTCTTGTTGTCCTCGAGACCAAGGTCTTGGTCTCGAGTGCACTCGAGTTCGTTTTTAAAAGTCTTGGTCGTGGTCTTGGTCTTGAGGTTCAAGGTCTTGGTCTTGGTCTTGAGGTTCAAGGTCTTGGTTTTGGTCTTGGTCTTGAGGTTCAAAGTCTTGGTCTTGGTCTCGCAAGACCAAGACCAAGACCGGCTGTCAATATGAACAGTCATTTAACAGAACTCAAGAATTCTGTATCAAGCCCGCCTGCATCATACGACCAATATCTATGGATGGATACGTCTTGTTGGTCAGGAAAACCCATTGGCAGCAGCAACAGTTATTCTGTATCAGACGGTATGATAAACCTTCAAAAGGGCTCACTATCTGTACATTTACATCCAGTGCTTGAAAAGCTTCTGTGTGTCTGTCAGAGACTTCAGCACCTGTAGACAGGGTGAGAATTGTTGGGGGGTTGAACCCCCTAGTCTTTCTTAGGACCCCATAGTAAAGTCTTCATTGCACACCCAAACTCCACATGAATCAAGGTCTAACCCCCCCCAGTCTTTTTTCTACAATTCTCATACTGCCTGTAGAACGTATTTTTTCACATGGCGGAATTTTTATGAGGCCAACCAGGCACGTCTTGGTCAGAAAATTCTGAGCGAATTGGTTTTTATATAATACAAAAGGCACTTGGAATAATAGTTTGCATGAAGGACTTTTGAATACAAATTCGGATTTCTCTGCAGTTTGCAGTTAAAGTTAATTTGCTTGAATAAAATAAAAGACTCATGTTTTCATTAAAATAGCGAATATTCCGACTTGACAATTTTAGAAGTCTTGACCTGATTGCGATTTTTTGGGGTCTTGGTCTTGGTCTTGGTCTTGAGGTTCAAGGTCTTGGTCTTGGTCTTGGTCTCGAGGTTCAAGGTCTTGGTCTTGGTCTTGAGGTTCAAGGTCTTGGTCTTGGTCTTGGCCTTGAGGTTCAAGGTCTTGGTCTTGGTCTTGGTCTTGAGGTTTAAGGTCTTGACAACAAGACTGAGTGACAACCCTAGTTCGTCGCATTATTATTCATGTTATTATTGCTGTGATTTTAAGATTAAGGTTTGGTTCAAGAATCAAAGTCTCATCGAACTTCAGCATTAGTTTTAAATGATTAATTTATAAATTAAATTAATCTTAATTTTTAATTTAAATTCCTCATCTGACTAACACTTTCAATCCTTTAAGTCATATCCTGTTCATTATATTGTATTACTCAAACCGAATAAATTCCGTCAGTCGTTGGTTTCAGTTGTCATTGTGTGTTTGTTGTCCAGGTCAGGTGGCTTGGAGAGGAACGCACACGGGCAGTCTGTTTGTCCAATGCCTCATCAATGTTCTAATAGAACAGGCTCATGAAACTGAACTATTGCGAATGATTACTGAGGTTGTTAGTTTATCAATTTGTTGTTATTTTGAGGATTGAGATGACTTTGTATAGTAATTTTTACATCCAAAGGTAGGCCTATCGTTTCCCTGCAAAATACAATACAATAGTATACAATACAATAATTGTATTTGATATTAACCTCCTTCCTACGTTCAGAAGTGCACGCGACTATATGACAGAGCATTAATGGCGCTGAGCAACTGTAAGTGAAGGGCTTGCTCAATGCCCCACACAGTAATTGCCTCGTTAGAGGCCAAGCACTCTGGCCAATCGGCCACCTTGTCACACACACATTATGACAATATTGCTTGCAAATACAGAGTGTTGCGAATGGATAGTCTATCCTTTATGAAGCATTTAAAGTTATATAAAATTGCAAAGAAATTGTTGACGATCTTCATTCAGGCGGTTGCCTAGCGTAATTGTAATCATCAGATTTATATAGCGCCTTTTCAAGAGAGACTCATAAGATGCACTCCCGACCTAACAACAGAAAACCAGGATTGATTTGGGTTAGTATTCAATCGTTTACAGAATACAGGTAGAGAAAGTGAAATGAAGTGACAGACAGCTAGGCCTATAGTTATACTGTTATACTCATATGCCGAGGCTAAGAAAAATTAAATGGCTGACACTTCATACCTATGGCTGCCTCAGCGTTAGCTTAAGGGGCTCTTCTTTGCATTCGTCTTTGCATTCTTCTTCGCATTCCTTGCAGCACTGTTCGCCATATTATATGAATTCTTCTTCACATTCTTCTTCATATTTTTCTTCTTTGCATTCTTCTTCTTCACATTCTTCTTTGCATTCTTCTTTGCATTCTTCTTCTTTGCATTCTTCTTCACAATCTTCGCTTCCTCCTCCTCCTCCTCCTCCTCCTCCTCCTCCTCCTCCTCCTCTTCTTCTTCTTCTTCTTCTTCTACCTCCTCCTCCTCGTCCTCCTCCTCGTCCTCCTACTCCTACTCATCACCTCTTCTTCTTCTCTTGTTAAACTGCTCTTTAACTGTCATCATGTAGTTCTTCTGCTTTTGTAGGCTTTCAACAGATTACACAAAGAGGATGTGAACGAGGCCGGGACACGCTACAAGCAGATCGGAGAGAAACGCGACACGCTGAGGAAAGAAGTTTACCTGCTTCCGCTTCCGCATTGAACCCATATGGTTTTACAAGGGCGTAGGTCGGTTCCTGAAATTGCTGTCCGTTCTTTCCGGATGCAGGCCAATGGTTGAAAATGGACATTTATCACTGAAATGGCTTTAACTGAATGCCTTATCTTAGAAAATGTCTATTCACATATACTCAAAGGATCAATCCACATACAATCACTGCTTTTTGATATGTAATGCCATCATGCAATTACGTTTAGGTAAAGATGGCGCCGAGGCGTAAAGTAAGGTAGGGTATTAGCTTGTTACTGTGATTTGTTGCCTTTAGGTGCCCAATAGTATGTATGTATATGTATTTATCTTATGTATGTATGTACATTTGTATGTATCCTAGGTAAGTATGTAGGTGTCTTATTTCGGTATGTTATATATGTATGTATGTATGTATGTATGTATGTATGTATGTATGTATGTATGTATGTAGGTATATATGTATGTATGTATCTTATGTATGCATATATATCCATGTTATGTATGCATGCATGTATGTGTGTAAGTATGTATGTATCTAAGCATTTTGTAGAGACTTTTCATAACCTTTAAGTGATTGACCTATTTAATGAAGAATGGTACGTACCGGTACACGTATACTTGTATGAAGACTCGCAATATGGTCACTTTTAAGTAACTAAAGCATCCTGTAAGTACATAAGATAGCTGTGTATACGCGTAAATCCTGCAGTACGTAGCTCCATTGTGTAATCATGGTTACAAATGGACATGTGTGGATTGATTATGCTTTGATTAAGTGTTTATGATCAGTATTATTAAGTCGAGCTTGTGAAGATGTGTAATGTCATGTGTTATATGTGGGTCGATGGACTTTAGATTGGGTTGTTGAGATGAAGATGCTGTGTGCTGTGCACGACATGGATATGTTATCTCATATGTTTATGATATTCGCACAAATGGAACGACTGAAATTGTAGTTGTAAATTATATTACTTCTATCGCACCAGTGTCTACTACACAAGGCATCAACTGATGGCGCACCAAAACCAAGCCATTATCGGGTCAATATGCAGGAGATCAGTATGTAAGATGGAAATTGTTGTGCATCATATACGATATTGTCGTCATTTTGTAAGGTCTTTATGTGAAGCATATCTACCACGTAGGTTCTTGTTATGTTCTGTTCTTCTGGTGATGACCTGATTATGGTTTGGATTTGGTGCGCCATCGGTTGGTGCCTTGTGTATTATATACTGGCACTATAGACGCTAGTTAATGGTAATAAGCCTAATAATAATGATAAGTATTATTCTACTATTGAGGTAGCCGATTTTTTGGAGTGGTCAACCTTCAACGCGAAGAATATTAGTTCTAACCTCCTCTGATTACTGTGTTGGACTTGAGCAAGTCCTCAGCGCACAATTGCTTGGTGGCATTGATTGGTGCTTTGTCATTAGATAATGGCGCTTAGTATATGCAGAGATAATAAATAATGTTTCAATTAGTGTCATTGTACCATTTGCGGTAGATATGATTTCATATACACATTTGAATTTATATGATAATATATTCTATAAATGAACATACATTTCATATGGTGCTTTTGTAAACCTCTCAAAGACTAGAATAACATATGAATGTAAACGAAATAGATACAGTGTTGAGGACGTTTCTAGCTTTATTGTTAAGTCAATTATTTTATGACTGATTATGATTACTTCGTCCTTAGTGGGAATGTATGTAGCTTATATATATAGCGGTTAGCAACGAAGACTAAACCCATTATCATTGCCATATTCATCATCATCATCACCACCACCACCACCACAACCACAACAATCATCATAACTGCCATCATCCTCATCACCACCACTACCATCATCACTATCATCATAATCATAATCATCATCCATCTTTTCATCATTATCATAACCATAGATGTTTATTTTGGGTGCTATTTGAGGATCGTGTGAGGTAAACGTTTGAGATACAATCATGTCTTGTCAGGAACTTTTCTATTTTCTAATCGAATGTATAATTTAATAATTCCTTGCGTTGTTTGTCGTCATCGTAATGACCAAGGCATCAATCGATGGTCGCAGCCATTTGACGCACTCTGTGCGAGAGCTGACAGTTCTCTCTTCTCTGCCATATTACGTAATCCCAGTCATGTCCTCCATGCCTTGCTTCCCCCAGTTAAGGCAAGTAACAATGCGCTCCGTCCCCGCTCACACAACCGTGAGGTTCCCAAAGCTGACGCGTTGACCAGAAGGAGCTTTATCAATAGAATGTTATATCTTAAGTAAAATCAATATCTTAACTTTTTCCTTATCCCATATCATATATGACATTGCCTAGTTTCTTTTTTTATTCTGTTTCGTGCGCCTCTTTGTATAACTTGTCTGTTAGCCACAGTGCGTTTGCAGGTGGTTCATTAAAGAACATACCGTAAAACGGGGTGACTTTGGCCTTTTTTGAACTTGTTTTAATTATAAAACGATAATGTGACTGAATATGGTTGACTTAACAATTAGATAAGATGTGCATAGGGTTAAAGAGAAAACGTATAAAGCAAACTTTTTTGGGTAATAACAGTTGAACACTTTTTTTATAACTTTTGGGGTGGGCCAAAGTCACCTCGTCAGGTGGGGTGACTTTGTCACACAATAGTTTTTCAGTTATTAGACAAAGTAAACCTGTTACTGGGGTCACTTTGGCCCGAAGAATGTGTTAAAAAAATATCTAAACTTAAAACTAACACTAAGTGACAATGGTACCATACCGGTACTGGCATGACTAGAACGAATTGGTACCGTATGCACCGACCAGTGAAAATATCGTGAAAAGTGAAATTTTAGCAAATACATTAATTAATTTTAACATAAACATTATATAAACATCGCTAGGAGTACTTTACAATATGGCCAAAGTGAAATTTTAGCAAATGCATTCATTTTAAAATAGAAATTATATAAATATCCCCAGGAGTACCGTACTTTAAAACGTGGGTCAAAGTCACCCCAAAAACTTTACTTGCATTTATAAAGTACTTATTGGTGACATCATAAAGCAAACGGTGCGCCATACACATGCCACTACAGTGTACATTGAAAAGTGTTATTATCACCCACGGTATTATTAACGGTCTTTCTCACGGAAAAATAAGTTTGCACATCTTCGAAGTTTGACTTTTTTTAGGCTTACAAACATTTCGGGAAAATTTCAACAAATTTTACAATAAAATCAACCAAATTTTTTAAGGATATGCGCTACATGTTTACCGATTGTTATTCACAAATCAAGTCGAAATCACGTGATAACTACGGAAGGCCAGAAGGTTACAAACTAATTTTTCAATTTGGGCCAAAATCACCCAGCAGGCCAAAGTCACCCCGTTTTACGGTACTTACTTACTTACTTAAGTGAAATCGTCACTATTGTTTATTATTTTTTTAAACGCCCGAGGTACGAAAATCCCTCAGGCTCTAAGAAACTATAAAACAGAAGTGTATTTAATCTTGGAGCACGCCGTCCTCGTCTCCGGGGGCGGGGTATGGTGTGAAGGTGCCTCCAAAAGCAATGGCGTTAAAACGTTGGAGGCAAATTGAGTCTCTGGAAGAGATAAGCTGTCTCCCTTGGTGTCGCGTGAGGAGATCGACGACAACGACGAGATGTCATCATCATCACGATGGAGTCGTCGTTGGCGGTCGAGATGGAATGATGACGGACGAAAGCCAGTCCCCACTTGGTCAACAATGAAGGCAGCGAGGCCGAGGTGTAATCGGACACCACACAGCCAAGGTGTAATAGGACACCTCGCGGCTAAGGGTGAAACCAGACACCGCCCGCGCTGCAGGCGAGCGACGACCCGCGGCTCGAAGAGCAATCTGACACTAATTGACGATAGCATGACGTGGGGAGGGGGCGGACCGACGCACGCTGAAGTTCCTACTTAACGGAAGGAAAAGGAGAATACGGGACTTGTACTACTGACGAGCGCGACGTGAGAACAACGGTCGAGCGATCAACATCGAGAGGAGCGACCAGCGGCGGCGGCAGAGTATTAGTCCGTCAGATTCAGAGACTGACGCGAAGAACGATCTGTAGTTAGGCTGTACGAAGCAACATTTGAGATAGTCCGATTTAATATCTAAACGCTTTAATACTACGTGGAAGTTCCCGTAGAGTTAGTGTATATATTTGTTTCTTTAATTAAATTCATTTATTAATTAAACAAAGTTCGTCGTGAATCTTCTATAGAAAAGTTAGGCACGTTAAATAAAAGTGCAAGTAAAAGAACAAGCAGTCGAGGGTCGACATCAACACACGGCAAACACACGACAGGCGACCTTCGATTGCGACACTTGGATCACCTGAGACTGTGGTTACGCGGCGGCCCAACTCTGTCATTATTCTTCTTCTTATTATTATCATTATCATTATCATTATTATTATTATTATTATTATTATTATTATTATTATTATTATTATTATTATTATTATTATTATTATTATTATTATTATTATTATTATTATTATTATTATTATTATTTATGCCCCAAGGTACATCCCATCGGAGACTTAAATATTAATTAAAAGAAGTAGATCATCTGAAACGGCCACTATTCCTCAGGTTTATTATTATTATTATTATTATTATTATTATTATTTTTATTATTATTATTATTATTATTATTATTATTCATCTGAACTATCGGGGACTTAAATACTAATTAATAGAGAGTGAAACATCTGGAACGGTCATTATTCATCAGGTTTATTGTTGTTGTTGTTGTTGTTGTTGTTGTTGTTGTTGTTGTCGTTGTCGTTGTCGTTGTTGTTGTTGTTGTTACTGCTGTTAATTTTTTCTCCACGAGGTAGAGCATACACATAATCCCTCAGGAGTTGAAAAAATTACCGCAGCCAAAAATCATTATCCACTGGAGAAGCCAGGTTGAAGTCTTATTTAGTTTATTGGGTCCACAGGTTGGTATGTGAGTAAGTAAGTAAGTAAGTAAGTAAGTAGGTAAGTAAGTAAGTAAGTAAGTAAGTAAGTAAGTAAGTAAGTATTTTCTTTATTTAACCGGTTACAAGAGATTAGCACTTAGTGTACATGCATCAAATAATACAATACAGAATACAACAGTTACAAAACAGCAGCATCACAATCAATATGAATACAGCATTCTTCCAATGAATTTTTTCCTCGTGTTATTCTCCAGTGGAGTAAGCACCCTATCGTGAGACCGAGGTCGGAGAACATAATTTTTCGGTTTCTTGAATGGTATCAAATTGTGAAGTACATGACCAGGGTTGTTTAAGACCTCCGTGAAAAGGCCGACATCCGCCTTCCTACAGAGTTGGTCAAACGTTGGACCACCCTCCGGCAGGTACCACTGCCTAGTCATCTTGTTTATTATGGCTTGGGGTTGATTTTTATCGTGCTGGGATGCAAATCCCTACCATGCAGGGCTTGCATAGAGCATGCATGCCACTGTCGTCGCCCTTGTAACATCAAAGACGTTTGGGCCTTTAAGATCGTCGGCTTTCAGCACCCGTAGTGCATAGAGGGACTGCTTTACCCTGCAACAGACGTGGACAACGTGTTTAACAAAAGCAAGTGACGTAGAATAAGGAATGTAGATAAAAACATACGTTGCATTATAATTAGGCCTAATCTTTGCTGTAAACGAGGCAGATATCCATGCACGTAGCCAGAACCAAAATCCACCAGACCGAGGCCTAGATGTCCTTGCCCTAGATGTCACCCAGTTAGCTATAGTCCTATTAGTAAGAGCGCACGTCCTGTGTGCCTCTGTGAGTGTGGATGCCGGTTCTCATACAGATTGTGGCTTATTTAAGAGACTTAAACGGCGTGGCACCCGTTCAAATGGAAAGCGGTGATGAAGGAACTCATCCGATAAATTCAATGAAAAATGAGCAGAGTCATGCTTTAGATCTCCGTGTACGGGCCGCTCTAGCCCCAGAGTCAAAATCTCGGATTAACATCTCTGAAATAAGCCGCCATCGGTATGCGAACCAGCATCCTAAGGCACGTGTCCACCTCTTTCAACTCGCTTACTCAGCGTTGTCTGGTTCTCTGACGAATTGGATTTCTGACTATTTGATGTTATACACTACGTAAACTTAATTAGCGCTAGTAAATGTAAATGTACACGTTTTTATATAGCGACCATATGGCCTCAACCCTGCTCATTTTGCAATGAATTGATCGGGTGAGATCCTTCACCACCCCTGCCCGTTTGTAAATCTTATTAGTTCGAAATGTTCAATAGTCGCTTCCATTCTTTATTAAATTCGCGAATTAACCCATCGCGTCGCACTCTCGACTGTATGCCGAAATAGCCGCACTTCATAACTCGGCCAACCGGTTTTTGATAGCATACCTCTTCCGCATCTTGCGCATGGTCTTGTCCCGCAATCGTTTCGCAGTTTTGCTAAATGTTTGAAGTAGTACTCGTCAATGCATCTACGAGAGCAGGGAGTTGTTTTTCCTATAACCAGCCACTTACACGCGTTTTGTCCAATCATTTTTACACACAGTAACCTGTTCATTTTTTCATTGATTCTTGTTCGTGCGCCCACTTGGCTCGACCCGGCCGAGCGGATCTGATAGTGGTGTATTTTTGATTGCCGGGATATTGGCTCGGAGTATCCCCAAAGACCTACGGCGCAGTAAGGGATGATAGCTTCTATGGTGTCGTTAGGGAGTGGTCCAGAACCGTCCTTTTACATCTACTTCTGGGCTGATTTTTGTATAATTATGTCAATATTAACGTTCAGTCCAAAGAAAAACTTTTTGAGCGCTTATAAATATAAGAGAATCCCCTTTCAGGATTTCTACAACATGGCAATGAAAGTAAAAGTTTAATTACTAGATTAATGAATGATAGTTGCTCCTATATACATGGTTTAGATAGAATTGCTGTGTATGGAACAGGAAGTCATGTTGACTATGGGCACAGGCTGAGGGGCGTGCACACCTTATGGGCTGATTCTTGAACACGATGCCCTTAATGGCCAGTCATGAAAATTGGTATATCGCCTCGTATGTGAATTGAAAGCGGCTAGTCATAGGCCTATGACCTACCCGCATAGATTGAACAATATATATATATATATATATATGTATATATATATATATATATATACATATGTATATATATATACACAATATATGTTACAGTATATATACAATATATATATATATATATTATATATATATGAAACCTCAACATGCGATTCTTGAATACTCTAATTTTAGCGTTCAGTTCACAGAAAAATTGATATAGTGCCTCACTGTGAATTGAAAACTAATACATATATAGGCCTAATATATGAGATTTACCGTTTCAGAATCTATACAACACGCCATTGGAATTAAAATCTAATTGTTAAAATGTATGGGAATTGCTCATATATAGCGACACTAGGGTTAAGACTGCACTTTAGAATGTCAATAGGGTTGAAACCGCGCTTAAAACGGAACTTGGGGTCGGATCTGTTCTCAAACTGGCATTGGGTCGGATATGTCCTTAAAGTGGTATTGGGTTGGATCTGTCCTTAAATCATCAAAAGGTTGAATCTGTCCTTAAACCATCACTAAGTTTGAATCTGTCCTTAAATCATCTCTAGGCTGAATCTGTCCTTAAATCATCACTAGGTTGAATCTGTCCTTAAATCACCACTTCATGAACTATCAGAGTGATTGAAGAAGGAAGTGACATGGTGATGCTTTGGTGTCCTGGTGACGGCTCAGGCAAGAGAATTTTGGTTGTAGACGCTTAATTTGGGTGGATTCGAGGTTGAAGAAAATGGAATTACAGTAATCAAGCTTACAGTGGACAATGGAGGTAGCGATAGTGGATGCAGATTTAAAGTCGAGCACAATGAGTCGATTGCGGCGGAGGTCACGAATATGCATGAGGCAGGTGCGCGAGAGTTTGGAGATATGTGACTAGAGATTAGAGATTAGAGAAGGATAGTTGTGGATCAAAAGTAACGCCAAGATTGCGCACAGGTGAAAGCGAAAAATGAAGAACTGGTTGGTAGATGTATGAAAAGTTCAGGGATTTTCTTGATCTGATCTGGGAGGCCAAGTATAATAAATTCAGTTTTGAAAGGGTTGAGGCAGAGGAAGATGGAGGACATCTTAGAGACTAGGTTGACCACATCGAGTAACTGATCAATGGAGGAGGAGAAAGAACTGGGAAAGAAGAACATGAAAAGTTGGGCGTCGTCTGCATAAAGATGGTGGTCAATAGAAGCAGAGGCGTAGCTAGGGGGAGCAAGGGGAGCTCCCTCTGAGACCATTTTCCAAGATGCGGGGCCTTTTTACAGTTTATTCTAATCGTTCAAAATTTATTTATTCCAATCGTTCGAACGACAAAATTTGTTTTCTGGAACTCAGTAAAGTACCTATACATTTTTTCTGGCAGTTTACCTCGTCTTTCAATATTTAAAGAACTTTGCAATCTTATTGAATTTTTCGCGTTGGCTATAAGAAACTTTGCGATACCAGATGGGCATTCAGGATCTTGCAGAATTTATTATCACTAATAGTTGTCCTGCAAAGAATCGTGGATGACTGGATGGTGAGATTAAATGCTGCACTACGAAACAGTTGGCTGAGGCAAGGGGTATGCTTGTAACAGTTGATACGTTCGAATATCTAGTTCTTCTAACATTCTGGAAAAATTGCTAGAGACGGCTCTCAATTAATCCACATATTTACAGAGAAGTAGCATTGATTTAGTAGCAGCTTCTCATTTGATTCAACTATTTGAAAACGATATTAAAAACCAGTGATGGGCACTAAACTATTTTTTTTAAGTTAAACTAAAACTATTTTCCAACTAAAAAGAAATAGTTTAACTAAAATTGGCAACTGATTTTGGAAATTAGTTAACTAAACTAAAAAAAGTAGTTAAACTTTTTCCAACTTTTTCCAACTTTTTACGACAAACATTTTCACAATAGAAGACGTTAAGTGAACTGTAATAATGCAAAGCGTCAATGACAAGTTCACCTTGAAAATATGCAATGCGTACTGTTCTGGCATAGAGTTACATGTGTACTGTAAGTACTTACTAAGTAGTGTATGAATTTGAAAGCACAGGCTGTTAATGCTAAAACCATGCAGTGTTAGAATGTTTTTTGCTCACAGTGTTCAATGTTCACTTTGGAAAAATAGTTGCATATTGCTGATTTTTTAGTCAAACTTTTTAGTTAGCAACTAATTTTTTTAGTTAAACTATGGTTTTAACTAAATTATTTGTTAGTTAAACTTCTTCCTTAACTAAATTTTTTAGTTAAACTAAAAGTTAGCAACTTTTTAGTTAACTATTGCCCATCACTGTTAAAAACATGCGAAATGAATTTAAATCTGAGTTTGAACGGATTGAGAATGAAGCAACTGAGCTGGCTAAAAAATGTGATATTATGAATGACTATATAAGCAGCATAGTGTTCGTAAAAGAAAGAGATTCCATGAGGAAATGTAAGTGGATGATGAAATATCTGATTCATGGTTGAAACCTCAATAGTGTCACTGGATTATTGCGTAAATCTTGACCTGACTACTGTTCCTTAATCCACTATGGCCTACCGTCTATCGAGTGCAACGCTCTGCGATGCGCCTTATTGGTCAAATAGCAAAATTTGGTCAGGTCTTTGGTTCTATGCTGGAGGTCCTTCATTGGCTCCAGCCAACTGTCAGCCAGCGTGTAGTATAATAAGGGTTGTTTCCCTGGTCTGGAGGTGCTTGCTGGGATGCGCTCCAGCTTATCTGCGGGTCCTTTGCCGCCTCATGCTGGGAGTTCAGGGTAGTCGCCACCTCCGATCTTCTGGCAAAGGGGTACTCATTGTGCCTTTTGGCCGCACAGCCACCATGCAGAACCGTATTTTTCAGTGGTGGGCCGGACGATCTGCACCTGTTCCCCAGAACTCCCTGTGATACGTTCTATACTCGATTAAAACTGTCTTGTTTGGCCGTGCTGGAGTCGGGAGCACCTCTGAGTAGCCCCCCTGAAGACAAAGACGAGGTGCTAAATAAATACCCGAATGAATGAATTAATGAATAAATAGCACAACTAAATGATTTGAGCATTTTACAAATGTGGCTTCAAAATTTAGTTGTTTTAATTAGATCCAAACCATTTTTACAATGTGAATGCCGATAATGTGACCAAATTAGAACTTTGGCAGATGTCATCGAACGCCAAAGTGAAATTGTGCAAGAGTTATTTCATTTAACGACATTTACAAAGAAATAATCAGTATTATCAATAAAGAAAATTCCGATGTCGAAAAAGTGACCATCAGTAATGTATTAAAATTCATGATCGCCAAATTGAAATTGAAATTATTTATTTTGGTAGTTGAGGCCTTTTTATGTGCTCGCTCCCCCTGGTGTTAAAACCTGGCTACGCCACTGAATAGAAGAGGATTTTATTAGATTGCTCAGGGGTGCAATGCACAGGATGAAGAGAAGTGGTCCTAGGAGAAGCGAAGAGATTTATCAGAGAAAAATGAACAAAAGATAACAGCGATAGAAGAAGAAGGTAGGTTGCTATGTATATAGTAGAGAGGGAGACTTACAATGAAGAAGATAGTTAAAGGCTTTACAGAGGCGTCTTTGATTGAAAGAGCTGAAGTGGATAACGGGTGAGTAGTACTTTTTCTTAGCGGCAGTGAATAAGCTGGTTCCCGCAACTTCGCCTTTTTGGCGCTGTAGAAATCTCGATATTACAAGCTTTGTCACTAAAAGTTAATCGGATGTTGTACCCAAATATCCCGAGAAGCCTCGCGCAAGTTAGTGCTTTTTGCCAGAGCAGGTTTTTTGCACCAGTGAATTGTAGTAGGCCTAGCTCGATCGCTTATTATAGGGTATTTACTTGTGTTTTTTCCTTATTATATCGGTATGTATTTTCTGGTTCTTGAGGAATTATAAAACAAACATAATTAGGCCCTATAACTTAAAAATTTGTCGAGTAAGACTGGATTCCGGATTATCTGAGTATTAGCCTACCAGCAGTAGGCTACCGACCGTAGGCCCTACCATGTTCGGTGCTCCCCGACTGTTAAAATCTGTAACTTCGATTGTTTTTGTACGAATTACGTGCAGAAAACATAACTTGAAGTTAAAATTACTGTGAAAGTATTTTAAAACTGTGTTAGCTGTCGAAATTGGCTGTGATTAAAAGAAGAAAACGAAAGCGAAAGCATTGTCGTTTACATGTAATGTAATAGGCCTATGTAATGTAAGATTTCTAAATTCACACAAATCCTAACTGTACCAAGGGACATAAAAGTAGATTGTTCGTATGAATATTGGCATCTTTAGTCATCGTAATGTAATCTGATTAGGGCCTAAGCCTACCTGTTAACATGATCGTTCCATTAACTTCACCAATCTTGTGTTTTAATTGTAACATTTTTTCACTGTTAGAATTTTTCTTAGATAATTCATAGCGAGTGTCAGTTTTGATCCTCCCATGTAGTTCTAATGATATCTAACTCCACGCTCGACTAAAAAGAAAAAACACCTGGAATCATATTTCTTCCCTATACGGCCGCTTTAGATTAGGCCTAGACAGAGGAGGCCTACTCCTCGTATTGCTACTGCATGCATAGCTGCATTGTGTACTATTTGAATAAAACCAGGGTTTCATTATCATCAATTATCATCAATTAATTATTCTTATGGTGATGCGTTATCATGCGTAGCTTCCTTGCTGGTTGTGCTCTATCCTACGTCAGATCTCGAGAGGGTTCAAGCGATGGCTCCGTCCTCGGTTCACTCCTCTTCATCCTGTATAAGCCTACCACACCTTTAAGCCATCTCATAGAATCCTCTGTTGACCGCCATCGTTACGCAGACGACACCCAACTCTACATATCTTTCTCCCAAGCTCTTTTCCCACCTCCATCACACAATTACTCAGCGTGGTTAACCTAATCTCTCAGACTCTCAATATATTTCATCCAATCTCCTCTGCCTTAACACTTCCGAAACATAATTCATCATCCTATGTTTTCCAGATCAAATCAGGAATATCCTGACCCTTCCATAAACTTACCGAGTAAATCTTCATCTGTTACCTTCGCCTCTGATTCCTCTGTCCGCAATCTTTTATTACCTTTGATTCACATCTCTCCTTCTCTAACCACATCTCCAAATTCTCGCGCTCCTGCTTCATGCACATTCGTGACCTCCGCCGCATCCGGCCCATGCTCGACCTTAAAACTGCCTCCACCATTGCTGCCTCCATTTTTAATTAGACTTGATTACTGCAATTCCGACTTCCTCAACCTTGATTCCACCCAAATCAAGCGTCTGCAAGTTATCCAAAATTCACTAGCCAGAAATGTCACTATAGAACGCTCAAACATTATCACTCCCATATATACGTTATAAGACTATATTGAGGTTATTTGTGAATGATCAGATAAACTTGTGGCTTTTTATCGTACGCGTACGTTATTTTTTTCGATAACGTACGTACGGTACGCGTTGGCCTACGTTACTCCTTGCAATTCACTACAATATTTCCTGCCTAAGTATCTCCGTGATCTTTTCACCATCAAGCAACCCGCCCCACCCTCCTATTTCAGTCTTTCTCGATCCCCGGTCACTAGACTCGTCTCAAGTTCTCCAACGGAGCCATGTCCAACACAGCACCACACCATGCACCGGAATGATCTCCTTTGAATAGGCTGAGTTCCGCAGATTCTCGGTTCTCGGTTCCTCCATTATCATTGCAACCATCCTCCTCATGCTGCTCTATCACCCCGGGCTTTCCACTCAAAACTGAAGCTTCGCCTATTCAAAAACTTCTACCCCGACTCATCTGATCCTCCGCCTTCCATTTCTTCTCACTCTAGACTACACCCGCTATTAACAGCTACTCTGCATTCTCTCTTGACCTACCCCTTTGGTAACCGGACTCTGATATCCTTTGGACTACTCTTTAGAAAACCCCTCTGATTTAAAGCAGCGCTAGTGATAGGCTGCAGGTTCCCTGCGCTTGGCTTTCGAGTGGCGCTTTAGAAGTTTGGAGATTACAATAACGAGCTATTCTTATTCCAATGTTATCATTATCTGGTCGAAAATCTCTTCGTTTTGCAACACACGTTAACCTAGCTGCAGTTGTTGCCCCGTCGCGTACCGGTACTTCTACAGTGCAACATGGAAACTTCCTCATTTTGGAACAGCCTTCAAGCAATCTGCGCCATGACGTTCTTCTACTTTCCTCTGTTTCGCAAGCAGTTGAAGACCATTCTGTCTGATCATGGTCTTGTGTACGGAACACCTCTGATTAATTTTCTTGAAGAGGTGTTATATTTATAAATAAGCACTTTATTACAATAACACTGGCAGTAGTATTAATGTATTTTATTGTAATTTTCCTATTGAAGAGCCATGGCAACTAAAGAAACCTGGGAAGGTATTATTCGTACGAATTACACAGAGTTGCTGAAGAACATCGACACTGAATCCGGTTTAATTGGCGAACTTAAAAAGAGAGGAATCTTCACTATGATTGCGGTTAAGCAAATCACGGTCAGTAATCTGTTCTACCGAAAATTTTTAATGCCAGTTTTCGGTTATCTCATTTTGAATATGGTAATTGCATTAAAATTTAATATGCTAATTACACTGGAAACTCCTTTTGATGCAAGTATACACTACTTTAGCATTATGTATAGGCCCTATATGTAGGTATGTATGTATGTGTATATATATATATATATATATATATATATATATATATATATATATATATATATATATATATATATATAATAGCGATGTGTGTCTGTCTGTATGTATGTATGTATGTATGTATGTATGTATGTATGTATGTATGTATGTATGTATGTATGATATAGTATGTATACGATGTAGTATTTATGATGTATTACGATACAAACATCATGCATACATCACACATACAATGTATGTATGTAGGCCTATGTAAGTATGTATGTATGTATGTATGTATGTATGTATGTATGTATGTATGTATGTATGTGTATATATAATATAATATTGTATTATATTTATTACATTGTATGTATTTGTGCTTATGTATATGCATATATACATATATATATATATGTATATGTATATGTATATGTATATATATATATATATATATATATATATATATATATATAGTCTATGGAGAAACAAAAGAAGTTGCTTTAAATAAAAATGTGATTTAGTAGAAAATACGTACAGCAGAAAAACGAAAAGATACCTTACAAGTGTTAGCCCAGCAGGCGACGTAAACAGCACAGGGCAGAAAGACACTACTTGGTCAACAACACAACCGAAGACACCATCCAGTCTCAACGAGACCAAACGCACCTGGTTCCGAAAGCACAAACGTTCACCATACGGAGACGCAACGTTGAGAGACGCCCTAACTCTACCCCAACAACATACCCGAAGAAACGCTCTATAGTCTATAGTCTATCCCTAACACATGGCCTACGCGAAGAAACGCTCTATAGGCTATAGTCTATCCCTAACAGGCTCACTGAGTTTATAATATAGACTTGTTTCCCGCCATAACACTCCATCCCTATACCTAGCGCAGAGCAGCGTGTCCGTCTGCCTATAGATGCAGCAATATATATATATATATATATATATATATATATATATATATATATATATAAATATATATATATATATATATATATATATATATATATATATATATATTAGGGACCTGCGAATCATAAATTTTTCGTCGAATCGAATCTCGAATCGAATCGGGGGTAAAGATTCGAATTCGAATCGAATCTCGAATCGAATCAGCGGGTACCATGTTTGATATTCATGTGGTGTGCACTTGATAGCACAGGCGTACCACTGTCAGTATCAATATATTAATAACTTTTCTGCAGTTTAAAAATCAATTAAACTAAACATTAAGCTAAGTAACAAAATTAACAATAACACAAATAATTTATGAGTTAAGTAAGTAAGTAAGTATATTCTTTATTGTACCAATTGCATTGCAGTTTGGTGTACATACATTTAAGTCAGGCATGGATAACTTCTTTTTAACAGAGAGCCGCCCTAAGATTTTAAGGGCAGCTCTGGGGTCGTATGCCAATCGCAGGCTAATTTTTGCAGATTAATTTGCCCCAGAAAGTGAGACAATATTAATTTTACTCCAAATAAATATTGCAGAATAACTTTTATGGTACAATGCAAATAAAAAAAGACATGTCAAGGCCGGTCCAAAGGTCCCAGATGCTAGATCTGGCCTGCAGGCCGTATGTTGCCTACCTCTTATCTAAGCGGAGTATAAATAATAGGCTATTCTAATTATAAGCACCATTTTCGTGCCAGAGGGTTTGCTGTCGTCGGATGCCGCGTTGCACGCAGAAATTCAACAACCATTCCACGAGCAGTAAAGAATTACAACAATTAGTTGTCAACAAAGTGCGTCAAGTCTAATCATTTTTCCCAAAAACGATTCGAAATATTTTCGAATCATGACATCATTTTCGAATCGAATCGAATACCGCCGCCCGATTCGTTTTCGAATCGAATATCGAAGCTTCGCAGGTCCCTAATATATATATATATATATATATATATATATATATATATATATATATATATATATATATATATATATATATATATATATATATATATATATATATATATATATATATATATATATATATATATATATATATATATATATATATATATATATATATATATATATATATATATATATATATATATATATATATATATATATATATATATATATATATATATATATATATATATATATATATATATATATATATATGCGTTAGTGTGTATTCATGACTGTATGCATGCATGCATGTGTGTATGATAGGGGTGGCGCCGTCTTGGTGTCTTGCACCGGTAGCAGCTTAAGTATGTATATATATATTAATATAATTATGTATTTATATGTCATTAATCTATATAGGCCTATGTATTTGTGTATGTTTGTATGTATGCTGCTGAGCATTTCTTTAGCACCTTTAGACTTTTCATTGCCTAACTGATGGTAGAGTTGTATAATAATGACAGAATATTTCCATTGCAAGTTATTCCCGTGTAGCTGGACAAGGACAAGGTCTCCATTAGGAGTCTCGCGCAGACACGTAGAGACTGAATGTGTGATAATTATAACCGTCATGACATTATGTTTTCCATGATTGTAGAAACACAATAATAACAACAATATTTTCACTAATGTAGACAATCGTACCAGTATAGATAGCAATTATCTACTTAATAAGTATTTGGCATTGCCAAATACCCATAGGCGTAATTTGTGGGAGGTACGAGGGGTACCCGTACCCCCCACTTTTTGGACTGGGGGGTACAGTACCCCCACTTGTTGAACAATGCCAATCAATATTTTGTTGTTGTGCCTTCCCAGAGATCGCAGTCTCAGCCTTGCTTCGTGTATGTAAGAAATTGGTACCCCCACTTTTTAGACCAAAGTTACGCCCCTGCAAATACCTACAAATAATATTATTTCTCCAGGGCTGCAGAAACATGATTGACAAAAACGATCAATTGTTGAAGAAACTTCAGATGAAGGACTTTGAATCGTTCAAGAAGTTCTGTGATGCGTTGAACAACTCTGGACAGCAACATATCGTCCAGAACTACCTCTCTAGCGTGCAGGATGTCTCTTGTCGCCATTTTACGACTGATTCAGCCTCAAAAGCGGACACGGCTGATTGTCGTGCAGTTTCAGATGGCGTGTTGGAATGCTTCAAACAGTATTGGAATGAGCTTATTGCTTACATAAATTTTGACACCGGACTTCTGACAGAAATTGAAAGTCGTGGAATTGTTACGGTTATACACCTGAAAAAGTTGCGGGTTAGTTTCTAATAATAATAATCTTTTCTTTATTGAAGCGCCTGCTAACCGCACTGCGCTGTGCAGTGAACATACATATAGTAGAAACGGCAGCCATACAGGGCGCCTTACATACATGTATACAGTAGAAGCACAAGACAACAGTTTTACAGGAGTCGAATATAACTGTTTATACGGCAGCAAACAGGGCGTCACAACGGTCTACTATTCATATAACCACCGCCGCCACCTAGCGAGTGGAAGGCTGAATAAACGTTACGGGGTCTACGGGATTCGATCTTGGTACCTATATACTGCTCTTCACGCCAGTGTGTTATCCATTACTCTACGGGCATCCCCAGTTAAAAAAAAGTCCAGCGTTAACAACCATGGTGGCCGCTAGAACCATTGATCTTGACCGTGCCTTGTGAAAGACGTCACGTTACGGTCAATTATTTTATAAACCAAAGGAATTTGTCGTAAATTTGTCAGGTTTTTGTATGCAGTTTTAATTCTGTAGTCTTAAATTTACGAAAGACTGTCTTCAACTATGATCAGAATATGTAAAACTTGGCAAGCTTACTTCCCATTTGCGAAATAGATTCATCGTAAACTCAAGATTTCTGCAGCGTGCTTAAAAACCAAGTCGGGGGAACCAGCTTATTCATAAAGCGCATCACTATGGTTTTTATGAGTGCTTCTGGTTTGAGCTTTATCAGAAGCCGAGAGGTAACAGCTGTAATGTTAGACAACCCCAGCTGTCAGTTAAATTTGGTCATGTTTGCACATTTGTAATGTTCTTATTTATTTATAATAATAATGATAATCTGAAAATGTGCCAGAGCCATCAACTACTAACATGGTTGTGAAAGGCTTTTTACATGTAATTATGTTTGTAGTTTGAATGTTTGCAATGTTTGTGGTTGTGATGTTTGTATTTGTACTGTTTGTACTCATAATGTTTGTGGTTGGGATTTTTTATCTGTAATGTTTGTACTTGTAATGTTTGCATACTACAATGTTGCTGTAATGTTTGTGGTTGTAATGTTTGCACATGCAATGTTTATGGTTGTAATGTTTGTGGCTGTACTGCTTGTGGCTGTAATGTTTTTGACTGTAATGTGTGTGACTGTAATGTTTGTATTTGCAATGTTTGCACTTGTAATTTTGTGGTTGTGATGTTTACATATTTTATGTTTGTACTTATAATGTTTGTACTTGTAATGTTTATGGTTGTAATGCTTGTGGTTGTAATGTCTGTATTTGTAATCTTTGTATATTTGAAGTGTTTGTAAGTGAAATGCTTGTGGTTGCGATGCTTGTATCCGAAATGTGTGTACCTGTTATGTTTGTATTTGTAATGTTTGCTTTCAATGTTTGTAATTTATAATATTTGTGGTTGTAGTGTTTGTATTTGTAATGTATGTAGTTGTTTTATCTGTAGTTGAATGTTTGTACTTGTTATGTTTGTGGTGGAAACGTTTGTATTTGAAATGTTTGTACTTTTAATGTTTGTATTTGTAATGTTTGTACTTGTAATGTTCCACATGTAGTAATGGCATTTCATTTTATTTGACTGGAGTTGATTTGGTAAGCTGGGAATATTTATATTTTTGCAGGACATCGAGCAAGAGACGAAACGAACGGAACAGATGCTTCGCTGGTTGGAGGCAGGATCAGATAAACAGTTCGTCAGCTTCTGTGGTGCACTTGAAGCCTGCAAGCAATCATTCATTGTAATCGAATATCTAACGCCTAAAATTCGAGAACATAAAATCCCAGAGAGTAAAATTCCAGAACCTAAAATCCCAGAGGATGAAATCCCAGAGAGTGATATTCCACAGCCCGATCCGTCGGTGATCCAGAACGACCAAGTGAAATCGCATGACTTTTGCAGAGATTCAGAAGGTGATGTCACATTCTTTTCATTCCAGCACTTTGCTTTACATTGTATTACATAACATTACATTGTATTGCATACATTACATTGCATCACATTAAATTGCATGCTTTATAAAAGTCCAGATACATATAATATATATATTACATTACACACACTGCATTACATTGTATTACATACATTATATTGCGTCACAGTATATTGAATTGCATTACATACATTACATTGAATTGCATTCTATTGCATTTAATTACAGTACAGTGAGTATACTGCATTACTTTACATTGTGTTGCATTATTTTACATGATATTATGCTTTGTAAACATGTACTTTTCAGTTGTATTTCCATTTTCATATCTAATCTAATCTTATGTGTTAGTTTGGCAGCATCTAACACGTAAATGACGTTGTCTTCATCTAAAATGTCAAAAGTCTTTGCACGGTGTAGTGTACTGGTTAGCATGCTGGACTGTCAGCTGAGAGGTCGGGGTTCAAATCCCTGCCAGGCAGGGACGTCATTTGAGGACAGGGGGCATTTCCCCCACCCTAATTTTTGAAGAAAAAAATGAAAAAGGATGGAACAAGAAAAAGAGGAACAAGAAAGTGGTAAAAATAAAAAAAGAAACTCAAATTCAGGGACATCATTTAAAGGGTGTAGGCCTGCCCTGCAGGGAATAGCTTATGGGCATATATATATAGGCACACAGTGATGGATTTACCATGAGGTAATTGGGGCGAACTGGCCAAGTTTTGAAGAAACTCCAAAAAAGGTTCAAAAAATTTGTTCACCTGTTTTTTGACCAGATCAGTACAAACGTGACCGTGTCCTCCTCACCTGTCAAACAAGATCGCCGCCAGTGCCCCCGGGAAAACACTCAAATGACGTCCCTGCCCCTCTTGAGAAAGCTGAAATGACGTCCCTGATGCCAGGGCTGAAAGAGAGAGAGGTTGGGGGATTACACATATTAAGGGCAGAGAAGAGTTGCTTTTGGTTGCTGGAAAACCCTTGAGGCATTGTTTAATCGTTTCTTGTTTTCGTATTATTATGTATTATAATTATTATGCTGTTATTAAGTGTCATTATCTAATGGCCAAACATCAATCGTTGGAGCTGAGCAATTGCGAGTGAAGGACTTGCTTAAGAACCCTACACAGTAAACGTCTCAGAGGAGAAGTCTTGAACCCGTACTCGCTGCATTACAAGCAAGTGCTCTAACCAATTGGTTACCATACCTGAATGGTTCTGTTGTGCTATGTTCAGGCTCTGCTGAAGTGAATCCTCTTCCTTTTGAAGTCATTGCAAGCGACATTCGCTTCTGTACTTGCAATGAGGAATTTCTCAACACTTTTCAAGCCAGGGTGCTCAAACAGGTACCACCACTGCTTTTCGTCTTGAAAGAATTGTTTAGGTTGTAGCTTTGTTTATGGTCAGCCGTTTCAAAATTTTCTTTCTTTGTTTAGAAAAGACGATACTGGCAAAGTCGCCCGCAGGCGGACGCACTAGACGCACGTGCGTCTACCCACCAAATCAAATCCACACAAGGAATAGGCATCGCATCGATATTTTTTGTTAAACGGCAATACGGCATGTTAAAGCATTAGATGTTATCTAAATTTAATTTTTTATGAGTCACTCTGGGTCATTTTCAGTGTATGACTATGACTACGAGCGGTGGACAGAGGACGGGTGGGGATGAAGAGGACGGGAGGGGTGTGTGTCCAATTTTTGGGGTGTGGGTCCAATTTTTGTAAGCCTCTGGGTACCCATGGATACTGGATGGATTTTAATTAGTCTCATAGTTTGTTCGCATTTTCAGGTAGCCTACAGGTGTGAAAGTACGCCACGTGGTCGCGCGCTGATCATGAACAACAAATTTTTTAGCAATCTAGGACATCGAGACGGTTCTGATGTGGACACTGAAAACTTGAAGAAACTTTTCTCCATTCTTAATTTCGAAACAGTCGTCCATTCGGACAAAGATGCAAAGGTAGGCCCTATAGCATTTGTTCATCCATGAATATGGGGCAGAACCTCTTTTGGCTGGGCTTTATTGTTGTTATTATTACACATTTATTAGGCTAAACACCACTTTCTGATGAGCATCAGTCGAAGGCATTGAGCAGGTGCCAGTTGCGAGCAAGGACTTGCTCAAGGTCCTACACAGTTACCGTCTAGGGGAGGAGGCTCGAACCCGTGCTCTCTGCGTTACAAAGTGAACACTCTAACCAATCAGCTAGGGTATGCCATATACGCGTGTGTGGTCCTGCCAAGCAGAATTTTCCAATTAGTTGAACATTTGCTTGCGTATAGATACAAATTTTTGTTCTTTTGAACTTTATTATCACTGATTCTGGTGTTACTTTTGCTTTTTGGTGTTTCTATGAAGGTGTGTTAATTAGCGTGTTACCTTCATCTGTATAGTTACGAGGAGTTTCAGTAACAGCCAGTAAACTTTACTTTTATAGTTATGAGAAGTTCCTACCAAGGCTTCTGAACAACGTACGTTAGATTATACAATAGGCCCTACTTGGCACTGGCGTAAACTTGTCCAAAATAATTTATAATTTTGGGGTCTGGACCATAGGTGCCAAAAAACCAAGCTTTTTCAACATGAAAAGTTGTTTTTTGTTGTTTTTTTTCGTTTTTTCGTTTTTATGGTTTTTCTTGTTTTGGTTGTTTTTAAGATTTTCGGATTTCGGATCATAAAAATCGTGAAAAATGGCACGAACAAGAGCTCAGTTTAATTCAGTTGCCATTTCCGAAAATTAAAAAAACTTAAATCAATGTTATTAAAATAATTCTAAAAAATAATAAATTAATTTTTTTAAACAAATATTGTGGTTTTCTTTTGTTTTTGTTTAAAATCAAAAACCGAAAAAACTTTTTCATCTCTGGTCTGGACAGTCAGCAGAGGCTTGCAGTGTTACGTTGATGCGTGTGAAATGGGGCTTTTGGTTTACATGTAAATTTGTTTCATATTGAAAATATTGAAGAACCAAATAAATCTTTCTTTTCATTATGAATTTCTGATAGTATTTCAGTTCTGTGTCTTTGTTTTTCTGTTTCTTAAGAAATTTGTCTATATTGAAACATAATATTTTAATATTTGAAGAAACTCTCCTCTCGATTTTTGGGGTCCATGCCCCGGCTCCTCAATTATTGGGGGGGGCACATGCCCCGGCTGCCCCCAAAGTCTACGCCTATGATACTTGGTATTGAAACTTCTTGTAATTTTGTTTTATAAGTGGTTGCTTCTAAGTGTTGAGCGCAGTTCAAAGTGTGGTCAAAGGATCAAAGTGTGGATTGCAGTCAAAAATGTGGATTGCAGTTCAAAGTGAGGATTGCAGTTCACAGTTTGAATTGCAGAGCGTGGAGTGTAATTCAAAGTGTAAGGATTAATTGGTTGGTTTTTTCTTTGTAGGAAATGTGGGGTATTTTAGAGGAGGAAAGTAAAGCAATTCATCACAAACAGTACGACATGTTTGTCCTGTTCCTGATGAGCCATGGCATAAAGGGAGAGATTTACGGATTGGATTGCAAATCGCTAAAAACTGAAGATATTGTGAACCTATTTAACGGAAAAAACTGCCCAACCCTTCTGGAAAAGCCAAAGCTCTTCTTCATTCAGGCCTCCCAAGGAGGTTTGTATTTCTCTGAGCTGTTGGATTTTGACTAGAGATTAAGATTCTTGACTACAGCGTTACTTGAATCGACCAACGACTGATACCTAATTGCGCATTATGATGTGGCCTCCATAGAAATCATAACGCTAGATTTCAGATTAGACCAGCCAACATTTCACTCATTTGCTATACTTTCATCCAGTGCTCGAATTCGCCCATCAGTCAGAGATTTAAGTTTAAGATCTGTTATAATGAGTTGCATTTAAGTCGGCTGACTTACTGTATGTGCAAGTTTAATTGTTATCACAAATTTATATTGTGTCACTCAGAGGGAATCTCGTCAGACGTGCTAAGGCGCTTCTGCAGTTCTTATTCACCACTCTTGTCCCACGAAAAGTTGATCGACGGACCCTGGTTGTGCCTTGCACCAGGACACTTCTCGGGGATTCTGGGTGACTAGTCTGAATATCTGGAATTTGCCGTTCAGTTTTGCGCACTCTGTCAGTACTTTAATCTCATTCATATTTAAACCTAAAAGTTGTCTCTTCCACTTGCTTACCCTAGGTAGCCGGGGTTTCCCAACCTATGGGATTTCGGCCCGACTCCCTAATTCAGTTACGACATCTGACTGATTTTTCTTGCAGTTACCATCGATTCTGCTGCCTTGTACATTACAATAGGCCTAATTATTGTGCTATAGAACTGATTAGATTTGATTAAATTAGCTCTGTTTTATTAAGGGGCGTTATAAATGTAAGTTGTATTGTATTGTATAGACTGGATTAAATATTTTGAATCACTGATGCCACTGATCGACAGCGTCAGAATTTGGCCATGTCTCCGCATACGTAGGAGACACTTTGCAGGGGTTACCTGTACCTCAGCACATTTAATATGAGATTCTTATACTCTCTTAAGAAATTGTCTAGGGAAATTGTTGGATCTGCTCCATCCTATCTCAGATTCCTGTGTATCTTTGCCTCATCTATTCCTGGTAGGAGGTCCCTCCGATCAGTTGCACGTGGTATCCTTGTCATCCCTCGGGCTAGGTCGTCCACTACCCAGCACAGAAGCTGTGCCATTGTTGGTCCTGTGTCCTGGAATAGTCTTCCTTTTATTAATCAGAAGTGAGCTAATCAATCTGTCACTTCCCTTATTCCGGAACTGCTTGAAGTGTGTTGTGTTTGATGATAGGTTCTGCCTGCTTGGTTGGGAGTAATGCTGATGAGTTTTTTCTTGAAGTTGCGCTTTACAAGTTTTCAGTCAATCAATCAATTTCTGTTATGTTATGCCATTGATGTCTTGAATTTCAGATGATTTTAGGCTTTGTTATTTTTTTCCCGAATATTTTGTTTACTTAAATGTAAATGAAAAATGTGAGTGTTCTTATATACTTCCATACATCTTTGCCTCTATTGCTCAAGATGATAAAGTGTGGAAGGATAAAGAAACAAGGCTTCATATGAAGTACAATGGCTCTGTGAAAGTGTGAAAGGATAAAGAAACAAGGCTTCATATTAAGTACAATGGCTCTGTGTCATTGTACTTCATACAAACTTGCATATATATCTGCGCCAAAGAGAACTCTTGTTTTGCCTATCAGCTTCAGGCAGAGATATTAAAGACTTGCCTGTTCATGTCATCTGACTGAGCCGAGCTACTACTAGCGCGTATGCGGCTTATTTAGTTACACTAAATGTGCTTTATAAATTTTCCTATTATAATAGTAGTAATAATAATAATATCATGTCATTTTGATCAATCTGTTTATCTTAGACGGAATTTGCTCAAAAATTCTTGTGTGTTCAGACTTCTACGGTGTCTGAGTCTGCATTTTCAGTGTTATTTTTACAGTTATGTCCTGTGTCTTTACAAAATGTGTCCGTATTGTTTCTTACTACATGTAGATGTCAAGACTGTAGGAGTGGTGGCTACGGATGCTGGCATGACAGCCTGTGATTCAGCAGTGCCAGTCGAACATCAGAATGCGACAATGGAGGAAATGATGAGGAAGCTTAGACTGAAGGATGACATTAACATCAGTATTCCACTTGCACCTAAGCCAGAATTCCAGTGCGATGCAGTTGCAGACAACGCAGTTCATGAGATGGCGGACATGGCTATAATCTATGCAACTGTTGAGGGTTGGATTCCTTTCTGTTTTATTATTTTTATTATTATTATTATTATTGTTATTGTTATTTTTTCCCCAAGGTACATATGATCCCTCGGGAGTTCAAAAATTAGGGGGCACTGTTCTGTAATTGCTAGTCTTCACAGATGGTTTTATTGTTATTGTTATCATTATCACTATATTAATATCATTTTGTCTATTTTTTTATTAATTTTTTAAAGTTTCATAAAATATTTTATTATTATTATTATTATTATTATTATTATTATTATTATTATTATTATTATTATTATTACTACTACTCTTACTAATACTGTTATTATTCTTATTAGTATTGTTATGTTTTTTATTTTTAGGTATTGTTTTAGGTTTTGAGGTATTATTATTACTGCTATGATTATTATTTTTATTATTATTGTTGTTATTATTATTGTTATTATTAATGTTATCATTGCTGTTATTAAAACTAAGGTTTGGTTCAAGAATCGGAGACTCATTGGGCTTCAGTTTCTTTTGCGTCAGTTCTTGCCAACACATTTCCACATATCGTTCATCATCTGACGAACACTTTTAGTCCATATCCTGTTCATTCTTATCATGATTACTCAAACCGAATGGATTCCTGCAGTAGTTGGTTTTACTTGTCACTTAATGTTTGTTGTGTAGGTCACGTGGCTTGGAGAAAGGATACTGGCAGTCTGTTTGTCCAATGCCTCATCAATGTTCTGACAGAACAAGCCCACGAAACAGAACTAATGCGAATGATTACTGAGGTTGGTAGATTATCAAATTGTTTTTATTTTGAGGAACAAATTGCCTTTGTATAGTTTACATTGAAAGTTTTCATTTCCATGCAAAATATGTAGTTAAGTTATAATACAACACAATATACAATACAACTGTATTTGATTTTGCCCTCCTTCCTAAGTTCAGAAGTGCACACGACCATTTGACCGAGTATTGGTGGCGCAGAGTAGTTGTGAGTGAAGGACTTGCTCGTGGTCCTTACACAGTAACTGCCTCGGGCGAGGCTCGAGCCCGTACTCTCAATGTTACAGGTCAAGAACTCTAACCAATCGGCCACCCTGCCACAAACAAAACTTATGACAATATCGTTTGCAAGGCCTATATTTACGGAGTGTTGCAGAATGGCGAGTCAATCGTTTGTGAAGCAAAGAAAGTTGTCTTAAATTGCAAAGAAATTGCTAATGATCTTGAGCTGTATATTGTAATGGTAATCACAAATTTATATAGCGCCTTTCAAGAGACTTATAAGATGTACTCCCGACTTAACAACAGAAAACCAGCATTGAATTGGGTTTGTTTTCAAGCGCTTATAGAATACAGCTCCGTCGAGTTATACTTACATCAGCGCCGAAGACCTGTGAACTGGATCTGCTCCCATGATTCATCCTGCAAGACACACTCGTTGTCTTCCTACCGTTCCTTACGGTTCTGTGTACTCGCTGCCTTCAAGAGGGAGTTCTTCCTGCTAGCCAAAAGAGGTCCATCGTGGTTCCGGTGCTTAAAGTGGATGGACTCGACGCTACTGAGCCAATTAATTTTAGGCCCATGGCAAATGTTTCATTCGTGTCTAAAATAATTGAAAAGATTGTTGCCACACAGCTCATGTACTACCTAGGCAAAAATGGACTTCTCCCCACTTTCCAGTCGAGTTTCCGTAAAAGCCACTCCACAAAAACCTTGTTAATCCGCCTCCTATCTGACATATATGGAGCCATTGATAGATCCCAGGTCACTTTCCTTGCTCTGTTTGATGCGAGTGCCGCGTTCGACACTGTCGATCACGACATCCTCTTGCAACGCCTGCCCATTTCCTTTGGCTTCTCTGGTAATGTTCTTGATTGACTTACCTCATTTCTGCAAAACCGCTCCTTCATGGTGGTCCACGGTTTTACTAGGTTCCTGAGGGTTCCTGCTCCATTTGCTCTGCCTCAGGGCTCTGTTCTTGGCCCCCTTGTTTACATAATCTACACTGCCGACCTGGGGTCTTTGCTGGAGGCTGGGTCAGTTCTTAGCCAGTCGTATGCTGACGATCTGCAAGCCTATATATATACGCTGCCCGGCTTTCCGCGCTGTTGCAGCGGTGGAAACCATGACCCATGCCATGGTGTCCCTGCAGGCCTGGATGTCCTCAAACCACCTGCGGCTTAACCCCGCCAAGACACAGTTTATATGTCTTGGCACTCCCCAGCAGCTCTCTAAAACAGATCTGTCTTCTCTTGCCTTGCAATTCCCACTCCTTTCTTTCTCGACCTGGGTCCGGAACTTGGGAGTCATACTGGACCAGGAACTTGCATTCACGCGGCACGTAAATCTTCTCTCCCGCAGTTGCTATTACCAGCTCCGGCAACTCAAGGTGATCTCCCGTTCTTTGTCCCCCGGTGCAGCTTCCACGCTTGTCCATGCATTTGTTGTTTCTCGATTGGACTACTGCAGTACGATATATGATGGACTCCCGGCCTGCCGGATTGAGCCCTTTAATAGAATCCTGCGTACTGCTGCCCGCCTTGTCGGCCGCATTCCCAAGTTTGGCAGAGTGTATGCGTATATATGAGGGATGTCCTCCACTGGCTTCCCTACCCACAGCGCATCGCTTACCGAATCTCTGCCCCTTAGTCCGGCGGTGCTTTGAAGGCTTGACCCCTCCACACCTGCGAGAGCTCTGCTGTCCCACCTCATGCTCGGCAGCGCCGTGCCTTCTCTGTGGCTGCCCCCATGACCTGGAATGGGCTCCCTACCAAGCTCTGTCAAATACCGATTGGTAATTTCACCCTGTTTCTTACTGTCCTCAAAACTACGTTGTTCGACCGTGGTTGGGCTGGGTGTGGTCCTGAGTAGGCAATCTTGAAGGGACACTATATAGAACTGCTTTAGTAGTAGTAGTAGTAGTAGTAGTAGTAGTAGTAGTAGTAGTAGTAGTAGTAGTAGTAGTAGTAGTAGTAGTAGTAGTAGTAGTAGTACTAGTAGTAGTAGTAGTAGTAGTAATAATAATAATAATAATAATAATAATAATAATAATAATAATAATAATAATAATAATAATTACAATAACAACAACAACAACATAAAGCCTCCCTGTGGGTAGTTTCTAAGAGCCCGGGAGGCGTAGCTGACCTAGCAGCAGCCAGGAAAACAACCAACTACGCATGACTTCCTGGATCGCACATCTTCATCCCCATTGCACTGCAAACTATATGGGTCCTTTCAACGAGCAAGCTCTGGTGTTCCTCAGAGAACTATAGGGCGCCGCCTCTCGTTAATAACCGGCGACACGAGAGAGACCGCATACATGTTCCAACGCCTGTCAATTTGCAATCAGAGATTTAAAGCAGTTGCGTTCACCGGCACTTTTGCACAATCGGGGGTGGACGTGGCTCAGTGAACCAATTTAATCCTGCACCTTCTTAATCTCTAAGAGTTTGAGGGTAACTCCTCGGGCGGCAACAAAATAATAATAACTGTAACTTCGGCTCTATACTTAGACCAAAGGTATCTCTAGTGTCTGCATGGTGAGTCTGCTACTAAGAATGATCTAAAACTATTCTGCTTCAGCCGGGCAAACGTGATAGCCTACGCCATGTACCTTCCTCCTTTTGACTGTAGCTCCCATTTAGACAATAGCCTATAACTGCAATCATAACCAACCCTGCTGCCTTGCTATATTGTGCCATTTTTATAGCGCCTTTTCTTACTGTGCATTCTTTTTCTTTGCATTCTTCTTCGCATTCTTCATTACACGCTTCTTTGCATTTTCTTTGCATTCTTCTTTGCATTCTTCTTCACATTCTTCATCAAATTCTTCTTCCTTGCATTCTTCTTTTCATTCTTCTTCATAATCTTCCATTCTTCTTCTCCTCCTTCTCCGCTTCCTCCTCCTTAACTTCTCTGTTTTTTGTCATGATGTATTTCTTCTGTTTTTGTAGACTTTCAACAGATTACACCAGTTGGAAGTGAACAAGGACATGATACGCTACAAGCAGATTGGAGAGAAACGTGACTCGCTGAGGAAAGAAGTTTACCTGCTTCCGCGATGAACCCTTAAGCTTTTACAAGAGCGGAGGTCGGTTCCTGAAATTGCTGTCCGCTCTTTCCGGATCCAGGCCAATGGTTGAAAATGGATATTTATCACTGAAATGGCTTTAACTGAATGCCTTATCTTAGAAAATGTCTATTCACATATACCCAAAGGATCAATCCACATGCAATCACTGCTTTTTGATATGTAATGCCGTTATGCAATTACGTTTAGGTAAAGATTGCGCAGAGGCGTAAAGTAAGGTAGGGCATTAGGTTGTTACTGTTATTTGTTGCCTTTAGGTGCCCAATAGTATGTATGTATATGTATTTATCTTATGTATGTATGTACGTTTCTATGTATCTTAGGTAAGTATGTAGGTATCTTATTTCGGTATGTTATATATGTGTGTATGTATGTATGTATGTATCTTATGTATGCATATATATATCCATGTTATGTATGCATGCATGCATGTATGTGTGTTAGTATGTATGTATCTAAGCATTTTGTTGAGACTGTTCATAAACTTTCAGTGATTGACCTATTTAATGAAGAATGGTATGTACCGGTACACGTATACTTGTATGAAGACTCGCAACATGGTCACTTTTAAGTAACTAAAACGTCCTGTAAGTACATAAGATAGCTGTGTATACGCGTAAATCCTGCAGTAGCTCCACTGTGTAATCATGGTTACAAATGGACATGTATGGATTGATTATGCTTTGACTAAGTGTTTATGATCAGTATTATTAAGTCGAGCTTGTGAAGATGTGTAATGTCATGTGTTATATGTGGGTCGATGGACTTTAGATTGGGTTGTTGAGATGAAGATGCTGTGTGCTGTGCATGACATGGATATGTTCTCTCATGATGTTTATGATATTCGCACAAATGGAACGACTGAAATTGTAGTTGTAAATTATATAACTTCTATCGCACCAGTGTCTACTACACAAGGCATCAATCGATGGTGCACCAAAACCAAGCCATTATCGGGTCAATATGCAGGAGATCAGTATGTAAGATGGAATTTGTTGTGCATCACATCCGATATTGTCGTCATTTTGTAAGGTCTTTATGTGAAGCATTTCTACCACGTAGGTCCTTGTTATGTTCTGTTCTTCTAGTGATGACCTGATTATGGTTTGGATTTGGTGCGCCATCGGTTGATGCCTTGTGTAGTATACACTGGCACTATAGAAGTTGTTAATTAATGGTAATAAGCCTAATAATAATGATAAGAAGTATCATTCTACTACTGAGGTAGCAGATTGTTTGGAGCGGTCAACCTTCAACGCGAAGAATACTGGTTCTAACCTCTCCTAGATGATTACTGTGTTGGACTTGAGCAAGTCCTCGGCGCACAATTATTGCTTGGTGCCATCGATTGGTGCTTGGTCATTAGATAGTGGCGCTTAATATATGCAGAGATAATAAATAATGTTTCAATTAATGTCATTGTACCATTTGCGGTACATATAATTTCATATACACATTTTAATTTATATGATAATATATTCTTTAAATGAACATACATTTCATATGTATGTAAACATATATGGTGCTTTTGTAAACCTCTCAAAGGCTGTAGAATAACATATGAATGTAAACGAAACAGATACAGTGTTGAGGACGTTTCTAGCTTTATTGTTAAGTCAATTATTTTATGACTGATTATGATTGCTTCGTCCTTAGTGGGAATGTATGTAGCTTATGGACAACATCAAGGAGGACTTAGGGGAGAAAGGCACCGACTTAGCCGGAATCGGCGAGACAATCAAGAATAGAGAACTTTGGAGAAGTTTCGTAGAGGCCTCATCGTCAGATCACTGATGGAAGAGAAGAAAGAAGATGTAGCTTATATATATAGCGGTTAGCAACGAAGACTAAACCCATTATCATTGCCATATTCATCATCATCATCACCACCAACCATAACAATCGTCATAACTGCCATCCTCATCACCACCACTACCATCATCACTATCATCATCATCATTATCATCATCCATCCCTTCATCATTATCATAACCATAGATGTTTATTTTTGGTGCTATATGAGGATCGTGTTAGGTAAACGTTTGAGATACAATCATGTCTTGTCAGGAATTTTTCTATTTTCTAATCGAATGTAGGGCCTATAATTTAATAATGCTTTCCGTTGTTTGTCGTCATCGTAATGACCAAGGCATCCATCGATGGTCGCTTCAAGTGAAATCGTCACTATTGTTTATTATTTTTTTTAAACGCCCGATGTACGAAAATCTCTCAGGCTCTAAGAAACTATAAAACAGAAGTGTATTTAAGCTTGGAGCACGCCGTCCTCGTCTCCGGGGTGTGGTGTGAAGGTGCCTCTAAAAGCAATGGCGTTAAAACGTTGGAGGCAAATTGATAGTCTCTGGAAGAGATAAACTGTCTCCCTTGGATCATCTGAGACTGTGGTTACGCGGCGGCCCAACTCTGTCATTATTTTATTTTTTTGCCGCCCGAGGAGTTACCCCCAGGCTCTAAGAGATTAAGAAGGTGCGAGATTAAATTGGTTAACTGAGCCGCGTCCTCCCCCGATTGTGCAATTATTATTATTATTATTATTATTACTATTATTATTATTATTATTATTATTATTATTATTATTATTATTATTATTATTTATGCTCCAAGGTACATATGATCCATCGGGGACTTAAATATTAATTAAAAGAAATAGATCATCTGAAACGGCCACTATTCCTCAGGTTTATTATTATTATGAGGTTCTATTATTATTATTATTTATCTGAACTAGGCCTATCGGGGACTTAAATACTAATTAATAGAGAGTGAAACTTCTGGAACGGTCATTATTCATCAGGTTTGTTGTTGTAGTTGTTGTCGTTGTTGTTGTTGTTGTTGTTGTTGTTGTTGTTGTTGTTGTTGTTGTTGTTGTTGTTGTTGTTGTTGTTACTGCACTGTAAATTTTTTCTCCACGAGGTAGAGCATACACATAATCCCTCAGGAGTTGAAAATATTATCGCAGCCAAAAATCATAATCCACTGGAGAAGCCAGGTTGAAGTCTTATTTAGTTTATTTTTGTCCACAGGTAGGTATGTAAATACGTAAGTAAGCATTTTCTTTATTTAACCGGTTACAAGAGATTAGCACTCCAGTGTACAACTGTACATGCATCAAATAATACAATACAGAATACAACAATTACAAAAACAACAGCATCACAATCAATATGAATACAGCATTCTTCCAATGAATTTTTTCCTCGTGTTATTGTCCAGTGAAGTAAGCAATCTATCGTGAGACCGAGGTCAGAGAACATAATTTTTCGGTTTCTTGAATGGTAGCAATTTGTTGGACCACCCTCCGGCAGGTACTCCTGCCTAGTCATCTTGTTTATAATGGCTTGGAGTTGATTTTTATCGTGCTGGGATGCAAATCCCCAATGCAGGGCTTGCATACAGCATGCATGCCACTGTCGTCGCCCTTGTAACATCAAAGACGTTTGGGCCTTTAAGGTCGTCGGCTTTCAGCACCTGTAGTGCATAGATGGACTGCTTTGCCCTGCAACAGACGTGGACAATGTGTTTAACAAAAGCAAGTGACGTAGAATAAGGAATGTAGATAAAAACATACGGATATCCATGCACGTGGCCAGAACCAAAAGCCACCAGACCGAGACCTAGATGTCCTTGCCCTAGCTGTCACCCACTTAGCTACAGTCCTATTAGTAAGAGCGCACGTCCCGTGTGCCTCTGTGAGTGTTTGTGGATGCCGGTTCTCATAGCGATTGTGGCTTATTTAAGATACTTAAACGGCGTGGCACCCGTTCAAATGGGAAGCGGTGGTGAAGGAACTCATCCGATAAATTCAATGAAAAATGAGCAGAGTCATGCTTTAGATCCCCGTGTACGGACCGTGCTAGCCCCAGAGCCAAAATCTCGGATTAACATCTGTGAAATAAGCCGCCATCGGTATGCGAACCAGCATCCTAAGGCACGTGTCCATCTCTTTCAACTCGCTTACCCACGAATTGGATTTCTGACTATTTGAGGTTATACACTACGTAAACTTAATTAGCGCTAGTAATTGTAAATGCACACGTTTTTATATAGCGACCACATGGCCTCGACCCTGCCCATTTTGCAATGAATTGATCGGGTGAGATCCTTCACCAACCCTGCCCGTTTGTAAATCTTCTTCGTTCGAAATGTTCAATAGTCGCTTCCATTCTTTATTAAATTCGCGAATTAACCCATCGCGTCGCACTCTCGAGTGTATGGCGAAATAGCCGCACTTCATAACTCGGCGAAGCGGTTTTTGATAGCCTACCTCTTCCGCATCTTGCCATGGGCGGCGATCATGGGGGGGAGGCGAGGGGGACATGTTCCCCCACCTTTAAGAGTGGGGGGGGGACACGCCATAAATTTGCCCCCCCCCAATTTGTTTTGAAGAAACACCAAAAAGGGCGAAGAAATGTAATTGCGCGTGAGGGTTTTCGCAGCGTTTTTGACCAGATGAGGGGTAAAAACTCTATTTTTGAGCAGAAGTGTCCCCCCAATTCAGAGAAAGAAGATGAAATTCGGTAAAAAAAAGTCTAAATATTGTAGGGGGATGAATTTGTAAGAAAAGGCTATCAATTTTGTAGACGAATTCCTAAAAAAGGGTAATGAGGTTATTGTTTTATTGTTGGAAGACCCTAAAAAAGTTGTAAAAACAGGCGAATGACTAAAAAAACAAAAAACAAAAAAGGTCATCAACTTTTTAGGAGATGAATTCGTAGAAAAGTCACCAAGTTTTCGTGGAGATGAATTCCTAAAAAGTAAAAAAAATTGGGGGGCATGTATTCATGAAAAAGGTCATCGGCCAGACCATGGCCGACTTTGTCCCCCACCCCCACCTCTCAGACAAGATCGCCGCCACTGCATCTTGCGCATGGTCTTGTCCCGCAATCGTTTCGCAGTTGTGCTAAATGTTTGAAACAATAAACCTCAATGCATTTACGAGAGGAGAGGGTTGTTTTGCCTATAACCAGCCACTTACACGCGTTTTGTCCAATCATTTTTACATACAGTAACCTGTTCATTTTTTCATTGATTCTTGTTCGTGCGCCCAATTGGCTCGACCCAGCCGAGCATCGCGCGAGTGGCGCGCCGTGGGATCTAATAGTGGTGTATTTTTTTATTGCCGGGATGTTGGCTCGGAGTATCCCCAAAGACCTACGGCGCAGTAAGGCATGATAGCTTCTATGGTGTCTTTAGGGAGTGGCCTAGAACCGTCCTTTTACATCTACTTCTGGGCTGATTTTTGTATATGTCAATATTAGCGTTCAGTCCAAAGAAAAACTTTTTGAGCGCTTATAAATATAAGATAATCCCCTTTCAGAATTTCTACAACATGGCAATGAAAGTAAAAGTTTAATTACTAGATTAATGAATGATAGTTACTCCTATATAGGCCTACATGGTTTAGATAGAATTGCTGTGTATGGAACAGGAAGTCGTGTTGACTATGGACACAGGCTGAGGGGCGTGCACACTATATGGGCTGACCCGAATCTTGAACACGATGCCATTAATGGCCAGTCATATGAAAATTGGTATATCGCCTCGTATGTGAATTGAAAGCGGCTAGTCATAGGCCTACCACCTACCCGCATAGATTGAACAATATATATATATATATATATATATATACAATACGTATTACAGTATATATACTATATATATAGGGGCCTATATATACAATGAAGCCTGAACATGCGATTCTTGAATACTCTAATCTTAACGCTCAGTTCACAGCAATTCTATCTAAACCATGATATAGTGCCTCACTGTGAATTGAAAACTAATATATAATATATGAGATTTAACCTTTCAGAATCTATAAAACACGCCATTGGAATTAAACTCTAATTGTTAAATGTTTTGGAATTGCTACAATAGCGACACTAGGGTTAAAACTGCACTTTAAAATGTCAATGGGGACGTCCATTAATTATGTCAACAAAATGGGGAGGAAGGGGTTTGAAAAAGTTTGACAATTCTTGAGAAGGGGGAGGGGGTTCAAGACAAATTGACGTCAACAATAATTTTTTCAAAACGCAACCATAGATTCCGAAAGTCTTTATGAGTGATTTATAACTTTTTGTCTGTAATTTAATCAAACGCGATATTTTCCTTATTTTAAATTATATTGTTCGAAGATAATGAGAAAATGCGCTGCATAATCTCTTAAATGCGAATATCCTGGCCTTTTTTGAAAATCTAATATTTCGAGTTTTTTTCGATGGAAAGATAATTTCCTTGAATGTTTGACAGTTGTTGACAAGGGGGAGGGAGGAGGTCAAAAACTGCCTAAAATTTGTTCACATAATTAATGGACGACCCTAGGGTTGAAACCGCGCTTAAAACGGAACTTGGGGTCGTATCTGTTCTCAAAGTGGTAGTGGGTCGGATATGTCCTTAAAGTGGTATTGGGTTGGATCTGTCGTTAGATCATCAAAAGGTTGAATCTGTCCTTAAATCATCTCTAGGCTTAATCTGTCCTTAAATCACCAGGTTGAATGTGTCCTTAAATCACCACTTCATGAACTTTCAGAGCGATTGAAGAAGGAAGCGACATGGTGATGCTTTGGTGTCCTGGTGACGGCTCAGGCAAGAGAATTTTGGATTAGTTGTAGACGCTTAATTTGGGTGGATTCGAGGTTGAAGAAAATGGAATTACAGTATTCAAGCTTACAGTGGACAATGGAGGTAGCGATAGTGGATGCAGATTTAAAGTCGAGCACGATGAGTCGATTGCGGCGGAGGTCACGAATATGCATGAAGCAGGTGCGCGAGAGTTTGGAGATGTGACTAGAGATAAGAGAAGGATAGTTGTGGATCAAAAGTAACGCCAAGATTGCGCACAGGTGAAAGCGAAAAATGAAGAACTGGTTGGTACTTGGTAGATGTATGGAATGTTCGGGGATTTTCTTGATCTGATCTGGGAAGCCAAGTATAATGAATTCAGTTTTCAAAGGGTTGAGGCAGAGGAAGATGGAGGACATGTTTAATTAATCAAAAGATAACAGCGATAGAAGGAGAAGGTAGCTAGGTTGCTATGTACATAGTAGAGAGGGAGACTTACAATGAAGAAGATAGTTAAAGTCTTTACAGAGGCGTCTTTGATTGAAAGAGCTGAACTGGATAAGGGGTGAGTAGTACTTTTTCTTAGCGGCAGTGAATAAGCTGGTTCCAGCAACTTCGCCTTTTTGGGCGCTGTATAAATCTCGATATTATACAGGCTTTGTCACTAAAAGTTAATCGGATGTTGTACCCAAATATCCCGAGAAGCCTCGCGCAAGTTAGAGCTTTTTGCCCAGAGCAGGTTTTTTGCACCAGTGAATTGTAGTAGGCTAGGCCTAGCTCGATCGCTTATTATAGGGTATTTACTTGTGTTTTTTCCTTATTATATCGGTATGTATTTTCTGGTTCTTGAGGAATTATAAAACAAACATAATTAGGCCCTATAACTTTAAAATTTGTCGAGTAAGACTCGAATCCGGATTATCTGTGTATTAGCCTACCAGCAGTAGGCTACTGGTACCATGTTCTGTGCTCCCAGACTGTTAAAATCTGTAACTTTGATTGTTTTTGTACGAATTACGTGCAGAAAACATAACTTGAAGTTAAAATTACTGTGAAAGTATTTTAAAACTGTGTTAGCTGTCGAAATTGGCTGTGATTAAAAGAAGAAAACGAAAGCGAAAGCATTGTCGTTTACATGTAATGTAATAGGCCTATGTAATGTAAGATTTCTAAATTCACACAAATCCTAACTGTACCAAGGGACATAAAAGTAGATTGTTCGTATGAATATTGGCATCTTTAGTCATCGTAATGTAATCTGATTAGGGCCTAAGCCTACCTGTTAACATGATCGTTCCATTAACTTCACCAATCTTGTGTTTTAATTGTAACATTTTTTCACTGTTAGAATTTTTCTTAGATAATTCATAGCGAGTGTCAGTTTTGATCCTCCCATGTAGTTCTAATGATATCTAACTCCACGCTCGACTAAAAAGAAAAAACACATCTTTTCCTGGAATCATTTCTTCCGTATAGGCTACAGCCGCTTTAGATTAGACAGAGGAGGCCTAGGCCTACTCATCGTAATGATACTGTATGCGTAGCTGCATTGTGTGGTTTTTGAATAAAACCGGGGATTCATTATCATCAATTATCATCAATTAATTATGCTTATGGTGATGCGTAGCTTCCTTGCCGGTTGTGCTCTATCCTACGTCAGAGAGCTCAAGGCTCCGTCCTCGGTTCACTCCTCTTCATCCTCTATAAGCCTACCAGGCGCGGATTTAGAGGGGGGCGGAGTCGGCGTACGCCCCCCTAAACCTGCAGCAAATGTTCTCAAACTAAACTGACCTAAAACTAATATAACTGCAATTTGGGAATAGGATGTTTGAAGTAGCTGGACCGGCAGAATGGAGCTCTCTTACCGGAGCTCTCTTACCTACTTACCTGAGTTGCTAGCAGACGTTGCCCACGTGACCAATGACTTTTGCCGTGACGTCATTCACAAAGTTCATGTACAGACAAACTTTAAATAGAAATTGGTCAATTTAAAAATATGTCGAGTGGTCCGCCGTCAAAACGGCTTAAACAAGCAGTTTTATCATTCGCGAATAAGCCGACTGCCGTTGGTAAGACATAGGCCTATCTTAGGCCTAAATCTCAAAAGATGGCATATGATTATAATTTTGAAATTCGTCGTGCTGATTCCATTTCTGGACAGTCTACTTCAGCAGTTTAGCCTACGATTTGGAGATCTTGCGAAACAAGCAATTCGTGGTCTAAGTCTCATTCCATCTAATGTTTCAAACATCGACGCACTCACTGCTGATGGTATACTTCATTACTATCATGATGACCTGCCTTCGCCGGATTCGTTTCATCAAGAGTTAAAGCTTTGGCAGCAGATGTGGAGAAACGCTGACAGCACACCAAGCACCCTGTCGGACACCCTCGCTGACAGCCGCTCCTGTCGTATTATGTATCCAAATATTACCACAATAATTCACATTTTGCTGTTCACTTCTGTCACGGCTTGCAGTGTTGAACGAGCAAATTCTAGTCTGCGATTTGTGAAGTCGTGTTTCCGAAGTACAATGAACGAGGACAGATTTAATGCACTCATTTTATTGTTTGTCCACAAGGACATCAAGTTAGACATTGATGACATTATCAATGCCTACGCCAGAAAGCATCCAAGGAGAATGACACTGCTTAATCCACTGGCATGTGACACTTAATTATTTTCTTTTTGGATCAAGGGTTGCATGATCAAAACCGATAACTGATTTATAATCGTTTCACTGTTAACCTTCAGTGGAGACCAGTTGTTTTATATGAGAAACTATATACTTTTTTAAAGTTCCATAACATTTTCTATAAAAAGGATCATTATAGTTTTGCGTGATCTAATTTCATATATATATATATATATATATATATATATATATATATTTACGGGATTGGATTGGTAGTATTTACGCCCCCCCTAACCAGAAATCCTGGATCCGCCCCTGCCTACCACACTTTAAGCCATCTCATAGAATCCTCTGTTGACCGCCATCGCTACGCAGACGACACCCAACTCTACATATCTTTCTCCCCAAGCTCCTTTCCCACCATCACACAATTACTCAACGTGGTTATAACCTAATCGCTCAATAGATTTCATCCAATCTCATCTGCCTAACACTTCCAAAACAGAATTCATCATCCTATGTTTTCCTGATCAAATCAAGAAAATCCTGACCCTTCCATAGACTCACCGAATAAATCTTCATCTGTTACCTTCACCTCAGAATACTCTGTCCGCAATCTTTTATTACCTTTGATCTACATCTCCTTCTCTAACCACATCTCCAAATTCTCGCGCTTCTGCTTCATGCACATTCGTGACCTCCGCAGCATCCGGCCCATGCTCGACTTTAAAACTGCCTCCACTATTGCTGCCTCCATTGTTAATTAGACTTGATTACTGCAATTCCGACTTTTTCAACCTTGAATCCACCCAAATCAAGCGTCTTAACTTATCCAAAATTCATTAGCCTAGAACGTCCAAACATCATCATATCACTCCCATCCTCAAATCACTCCATTGGCTAAAAATCCTAGAGCGAATTCACTTCAAAGTCCTATCACTAACCTACAATTCCCTATTTCCTGCCCAAGTACCTCCATGATCTTTTCAACACCCAGGCAACCCGCCCCACCCTCCTATTTCGGTCTTTCTCGACCCCTGGTCACTATACTCATCTCAAGTTCTCCAACGGAGCCATGTCCAACACAGCACCACGCCACCGGAATGATCTCCTCTGAGTAGGGGGCCATCCACATATTACGTACGCAATTAGGGGGGGGTCGGATTTTGGCGATTTTGCGTACGGGTGCGAACGGGGGGGGGGGAGGGGAGGGTAACAAAATGTGTACGTACCCAAAATAAATTTCTAATTATGACGTCCACATTAGCCTATTTATAACTCTGTATTATCCTATAGTCGTCCCATGGCATTTTATTACATTATATAAAAGCCATGTGCAGCTATTCTGTGCTGTGAACGACACCTATAATTTGTCTATATTGGCCCTTCAATAATCTTGCCTAAAGTGCAGACAGGCTGCCTGGAGACACTTTCTGCAGCTTTAACTCTTGATGAAACGAATCCGGCGAAGGCAGGTCATCATGATAGGGGTGCGTCAAACGTACGTACTCAGGGGGGGTGGTGGTGGAAGAAAGTACGCTTGCGAACAGGGGGAGGGGGTCCAATTTTCCCAGATTTTTGTGTACGTAATATATGGATGGCCCCTAGGCTGAGTGCCGCAGATTCTCGGTTATCGGTTCCTCCATCATCATTGCTACCCGTCCTAATCATGCTCCTCTATCACCACCGGGCTTTCCACTCAAAACTGAAGCTTCGCCTATTCAAAAACTACCCCGACTCATCTGATCCTCCGCCTTCCATTTCTTCTCACCCTAAACTACACCCGCTTTAACAGCTACTCTGCATTCTCTCTTGACCTGACCCCCTTGGTTACCGGACTCTGACTTCCTTTGGACTACTCTTTAGAAAAACCCTCTGATTTGAAGCAGCGCTAGTGATAGGCTGCAGGTGCCCTGCGCTTGGCTTTCGAGTGGCGCTTTAGAAGTTTGAAGATTACTATAACGAGCTATTCTTATTCCAATGTTATCATTATCTGGTCGTAAATCTCTTCGTTTTGCAACACACGGTAACCTGCAGTTGTTGCCCCGTCGCGTACGTACTTCTACAGTGCAACATGGAAACTTCCTCATTTTGGAACAGCCTTCAAGCAATCTGCGCCATGAGCTTCTACTTTCTGTGCCTCTGTTTCGCCAGCAGTTGAAGACCATACTGTCTGATCATGGTCTTGTGTACGGAACACCTCTGATCAGTTTTCTTGAAGAGGTGCTATATATATAAGCTCTTTATTACAATAACACTGGCACTAGTATGAATGCATTTTATTGTAATTTTCCTATTGAAGAGCCATGGCAACTGAAGAAACCTGGGAAGATATTATTCGTACGAATTACACAGACTTGCTGAAGCACATCGACACTGAATCCGGTTTAATGGGCGAACTTAAAAAGACAGGAATCTTCACTACGATTGCACTTAAGCAAATCACGGTCAGTAATCTGTTCTACTGATAATTTTTAATGACAGTTTTCGGTTATCTCATTTGGATATTGTAATTGCAATAAGTATGCTAATTAAACTGTAAACTCATTTTGATGCAAGTATACACTACTTTAGCATTATGTATATATGTATGTATGGGTGTGTATGTATGTATGTATGTATGTATGTATGTATGTATGTATGTATGTATGTATGTATGTATGTATGTATGTATGTATGTATGTATGTATGTATGTATATATGTATGTATGTATGTATGTATGTATGTATGTATGTATGTATGGTGTAGTATGTATGATGTAGTAGGCCTATGTGTGGTGTAGTATGTATGGTGTATGTATGATGTATGTATGATACAAACATCATGCATGCATCATACATACAATGTATGTATGTATGTATGTATGTATGTATGTATGTATGTATGTATGTATGTATGTATGTATGTATGTATGTATGTATGTATGTAGTCCCCGGCGCCGCCGCCATCCGCCGCCGCCGCCGCCGCTAAGGCCTCAAGTCGAAACCAGTCGCTGAGCTATCGACTGCTAGCGACTTCGTTCACTTAATATTTTTCTTGTTGTTTCAATCGCGGATTCCAAGTTTCAATTTGACGAAGACATCAGCAGCAGGACATGAGCAACACTTATAATATAAAATTCGTTTGTTGAGGAAAACAAGCTGATATGCCGCAACTTGGTAGGGGCCTACTTATTAACAAAAAGAGTTTGTTCTATTAGTAAAAGTTCTTATACACAATACGGGGACATAGTTGATGTTTTCTTTTTTGGTAAAGTGAATTTATGCATTCTATTTCGAAGATGGTGTTGATGATTACGATTAAGCAGGGTGAGAATTGTCGGAGGTTGGGGGTTCAACCCTCTAGCCGCTCTTAGGATTCAACAGTTAAGTCTTCATTGTACACCCCAGGGGGTCGTTTCCAACCCCCTCAGTTGTGCTGGTGTGATTTGATAATTTGATTCTAAATCTCTGACAAAATGAAGAAATTTCCATGGTGTTTCATGTGTGCATATTTCAATTTTATCAACAGATGAACTGATTTTGGTTCGAGTTTGACATGCAAAACTGCCAGCTTTGAAATCTGCTGCTTTCAAATTTCGCTGACATCGATGATACGAATTAAATATTCAACTCCACATGGATCAAAGTCTAATCCACCCACACACCCACACCCCAGTCTTTATTCTACAATTCTCACACCGGGAATAAGTGCCGACTGTGCCGGAGTGTATGATTCCTGTTCTATATGCTACTGCCTGAAAGAGGCACGCACCAGCAATTTCGGCCAACTGGTTGGCCGTATAAGATCGGGTACTGCTATAAATCCTCCTCGCTTCATTCGGTATATCAAGCGCTAAATTTCTCGAATTCACATTAACATTAATTTTCACAGTCATCGGTCTGTCCTCCGTCAGCATGCCCACATGGAGCGCAGCCCATATTCCTATATTGGACCCGTAGAGAGCCTATATATATTGGTGTCATGGGTTCTAATGCCCACGGAAATGATGGTACAGTCAGTATGGTATGCGGTAAAATGCATCATATTGTTAGGTAATCAGCGCTTGATATACCTGAGAAGTCGATAGCAAGTCGCTAAGTCAGTCGATAAGTCTAAGCGACTTAGTCAGTAGATAAGCGAGCGACTTAGTCGACTGAGTCGATAAGTCAGTCGCTAACTCATCAAGTCAGTCGGTAACTCCTTAGCGACTGACTCCGGGGACTATATGTATGTATTAGATATGTGTGTATATAATATATATTGTATTATATTGTATGTATTTGTGTTTATGTATATGCATATATATATATATATATATGTATTATAATTATATATACAGTTAGCCTATTTGTCTATGGAGAAAGAAAAGATGTGGCTTAAGATAAAAAAATGTGATTTAATGGCGGATATGTACAGCAGAAAAAACGAAAAGATACCTTACAAGTGTAAACCCAACAGGAAACGAAAGCAACACGGCAGAAACACACTTCTCTGTCACGTGTCAACAACACAACCGAGGATACCAGCCAGTCTCAACGTGACCAAGCGCGCCTGGTTCCGACACATCAAACGTTCATCACAGTGAGATACAACGTTGAGAGACACCCTGACTACCCAACAACATACCCGAAGAAAGGCTCAGCTACGTGTCTCCCTAACACATGGCCTCACTGAGTTTATATATAGGCTAATTTAATAGTTTCCCAGCTTGTGTGTATGATGGGGTGGCGCCAGTCTTGCACAAGTAGCAGCTTCATTGTGTATATATGTATTTATATGTATGTATAATGTATGTACTATGTATGTGTTTATGTATGCATCTGAACATTTCTTTAGTGTGTGCTTTTAGATCTCAATGGCCCAACTGATGGTGGAGTTGTATAAGAATGACAATATTTCCATTGCAAGTTATGCCCGTGTATAGCTGGGCAAAGTCTCCACTAGGAGTCTCGAGCAGACACGTGCGTAGACTGAATAAGTAATAATTATAACCGTCATGATACTATGTTGTCCAGGATTGCAGAGACACAATATAATAACCACAATATTTTCACTAATGTAGAAAACTGTACCAGTAGTCTAGTAAGCTAGATGGTAATTATCTACTTTTAAGTATTTGGCATTGCCAAATCCCTATAATAATATTATTTTCTACAGGGCTGCAAAAACATGACGGACAAAATCGACCTCATGTTGAAGAAACTTCAGATGAAAGACTTTGAATCATTCAAGAAGTTCTGTGATGCATTGAACAACTCAGGACAGGATCATATCGTCCAAAACTACCTGTCTAGTGTGCAGGATGTCTCTTGTCGCCATTTTGCTACTGATTCAGCCTTAAAAGCGGACTTGGCTGATTGTCGTGCAGTTTCAGATGGCGTGTTGGAATGCTTCAAACAGTATTGGAATGATCTTATTGCTAACATAATTTTTGATACCGGACTCCTGGCAGAAATTGAAAGTCGTGGAATTGTTACGGTTATGCACCTAAAAAAGTTGCGGGTTAGTTTTCTTTTGTGAGGTCCGACATTATGGTCAAGTATTTTATAAACCAAACGAATTTATCGTAACTTTGTCAGGGTTTTCTATGCATGGAAATTCTTTAATTCTGTAGTCATAAATTTACGAAAGACTATTTACAACTATGATCTGAATATGCAAACTTGGCAAGCTTACTTCCCATTTACGAAATAGATTAATCGTGATCTCAAGATTTCTGCAGCGCGCGAAAAAACCAAGTCGGCAGTGGCGGCGATCTTGTTTGACAGGTGGGAGGGGGACACTTTAGAAATGATCTGGTCAAAAAAAGAGTTTTAACCTGAACTGGTCAAAAAAGCTATAAAATTCCCTCTCCAGAAATTTTTCCGCGCTCACGTGTGATAAAATTTGCTGACCTTTTTTGGTGTTTCTTCAAAATTTGGGGGACAAATGTTGTGTGTGTCCCCACTCTAAAAGGTGGCGGTCTTGTCCCCCTCGACCCCCGGGATCGCCGCCCATGCAAGTCGGGGTAGGGTTGCCAGACGTCCGGCAAGAGGAAGACATGTCCTCCTTTTTGGTCTCATGTCCTCTGTCCGGCAGGCAAAGCTAAAACCCTGGAACATGTCCGGCTTTTTCTACGCTTGTTGTATTGGGCTATTGGCTATTATCTTGTGGCCGTTTGTAACGACTTTACATGCGCATGTTGTCCCTAAGTTCCCCTAACTGCTCTGCTTACTTATTTATTTTTGATTGCAGCTCTGTTTTTCCAGACTTTCTAGTCCGTGATCTAAGTAGACCTAATGTTACAATGTATCTACAGTCAAAATGTTAATTTATTTCCGGTAGCAGATTGGCATCTGTGGTTTGTTTTTATCAGTAATTTTCAAAGTGACCTCGTTTCTTGGTTATTTAGGAGATCCTCTGACTCCGGAGTGAAACATTCAATGTGTCCTCCTTTGTCCTCCTTTCCAGCTTTCTGTGTCCTCCTTTTGCTACCCATGTATCTGGCAGCCCTAAGTCGGGGGAACCAGCTTATTCCCAAGCGCATCACTGTGGTTTCTTATGACTGCTTCTGGTTTGAGCTGTATCAGAAGCCGAGAGGTTACAGTTGTAATGTTAGACAACCCCAGCTTTCAGTTAAATTTGCTCACTGTTTGCACGTTTGTAGTGTTCTTATTTATTTATAACTAGCTGGATTACCCGGCGTTGCCCGGGGTTATAAGTTTCAATCCCTGCACACCCACCACCCACCACCCCACCACAACCACCCCCACCACCATCCCCACCATCCACCCCCCCCCCACCACCACCCACCACCCCCACCGCCTCCCCCACCCACCACCCCCACCCCCTCCCCCACCCACCACCTCCCCACCCGCCTCCCCCACCCACGACCTCCCACCCCCACCATCCACCGCCCCATCACCCCCCACCCACCACCCCCACCCCCTCCCCCCACCCGCCTCCCCCACCCACGACCTCCCACACACACACACACACACACAGAATTCTCGCTTTATTAATATAGATAATAGTGATGATCTGAAAATGTGCCAGAGGCATGAACTACTAACATGGTTGTGAAAGGTTTTTTAATTGTAATGTTTGTAGTTTTAATGTTTGTGATGTTTGTGGTTGCGATGTTTGTATTTGTACTGTTTGTACTCGTGATGCTTGTGGTTGTGATTTTTTGTATTTGTAATGTTTGTACTTGTAATGTTTGCATTTGTAATGTTTGTGGTTGTAATGTTTGTGGTTGTAATGTTTGCACATGCAATGTTTGTGGTTGTACTGTTCCTGGCTGTAATGTTTGTGACTGTAATGTTTGTATTTGCAATGTTTGCACTTGTAATTTTGTGGTTGTGATGTTTACATTTGTAATTTTTGTACTTGTAATGTTTGTGGTTGTTTGTATTTTATAATGTTTGTACTTGTAATATTCCATATATAGTAATGGCATCTCATTTTATTTGACTGGAGTTGATTTGGTTTGCTGGGAATATTTTTTGCAGGACTGTGAAACAGACGTGAAGCGAACAGAACAGATGCTTCGTTGGTTGGAGGCAGGATCAGAAAAACAGTTCATCAGCTTCTGTGGGGCACTTGAAACCTGCAAGCAGTCATTCATCGTGAGCGAATATCTAACATCTAAAATTCCAGAACGTAAAATCCCAGAGAGTAAAATTCCAGAACCTAAAATCCCAGAGCATGAAATCCCAGAGAGTAATCTTCCACAGCCCGATCCGTCGGTGATCCAGAACAACCCAGTGAAATCGCATGACTTTTGCAGAGATTCAGAAGGTGATGTCACATTCTTACATTCCGACACTTTGCTTTACACTGCATTACATAACATTACATTGTATTGCATACATTAATTACATCACATTAAATTGCATACTTTATAAAAGTCCAGATACACATATATATATATATATATATATATATAAAAATGCACACTGCTTTACAAACTGCTTTACACTGTATTACATACATTACATTGCATCACATTATGATTACATACACTATATTGCATTACATTACGTACATTACATTGCATTGAATTACACTCCAAGGACTTGAATTACACTACATTGCTTTACATTGCTTTACTTTGCATTACACTGAATTGCATTATATTTCATGACATTACGTTCGGTAAACATATAGTTTTTGTCATATTTTCATTTTCAAATCTAATCTAATCTGATTTGTTCGTTTGGCAATATCTGGAAACACATGGATGACGATGTCGTCGCCTGAAAATGTCAAGTGTCAAATGTAGGCGTGCATGATGGTCCAGTGGTTAGAGCATGCTGGACTGTCAATCGAGAGGTCAGGTTCAAATCCCTGCCAGGGCAGAGAGAGAGGGGGCGAATTACAGATATCAAAAGCAGAGAAGAGTTGCTTTTGGTTTCGGAAAACCTTGTGTCATGTTTTAATCCAGTTCATATTGACTCTAACACCATTGGTGCAGGGAGCGTGTCTGAGTAGTAATCTTGAAGGGGCGCTAGGGGTCATTGCATAATTACGTAACGCTCGAGGGTGGGTGGGTGGGGTCCTTGAAAACGTTACGAAACGTTACGTTGGTGGGTGGGTGCATGGAGATGAACGTTACGTAACGCTTTTTCAACAGTTAAGTTATAAATGATTTTTAAATTTACATCGACTGACGCTTTAGACACGACGTGATCGAAGTTCAAACTTCGTGCCATTGATTTAAAACTTAACTAAAACACGCAATAGTATAAATCAACACTAAGTTAGTGTGTAATACACTGTCACGGTGCAATCAAAGTTCAAACTTATTGAATGTCATCTGCCATTGATTGAAACCTGAGGACCGATCGTCATTTTTGCAAACTCTCTGCGCTTCTTCTTCAAGATACCCGGATATTACGAATCAAATCAAACTCATCAGACAGCCGTACCCATTTGGTCTATGTTGTCCATCTGCCTCAATGGAAGATTTGCAAAAGAGACAATGTAAGATCTGCGGTATGAATTTTCCAACTGTTGTCGCCAAGACAAATCAATCTCGCGACTGTCGTAGACGAAAACCTAAGTACCGACAGTTACAGAAGAGTCGAAAAGATCCGGCAGCAGACGCCAGAGAAAGTTCAGATCGACATCTATTGTCCCGTTTTTGTAAACCGGAAACCGCTGTTGGAATTGTTTGGACCTTTCATAGCTTTACCGTCGGAACAACGTGGTAATTCTCCTTGTATTCCTGACCTCGAATAACCACTTTAAAGCATATTTTACTTAGTGGACACGAATTTCAAACATTTAAAATTGATGCCCTACAAAAACTGAGCAATATTTGTATTAATAATTATCGAAGTGCTTAGACTAAGCAAATAATTAGTTTATCTTAATTTTGATTAATTATTAATATTTTAGTCCATGAAACTTTTCAGCAGTGTGTAAAACTTTTGACGTAAAACTTTAAGAAACAAAATGCATTTCAATCATGACTGTCATTTATACAAATAAAAAATTCTGTATATTTTAGGCCTGCTGTCAAATTCTAATTCACATACTATATTAAATTCGGTATAAAATATGAACTATGATTGCGCGTTCACATAGTAAATCTAAAATGATTTTTCGTAACAATAATTACGTAACGCTGGTGTAGGTGGGTGGGTGGGTGTAGGGAAACGTTACGAAGCGTTACATGGTGGGTGGGTGGGTCAAAAATGGTCATTTTCGGCGTTACGTAATTATGCAATGACCCCCTATATAAAATAATCATTTCTTGTTTTCATATTATTGTGTATTATTATTAATATTATTATTATTATTATTATTACCATGTGTTTATTAAGTGCCATTATCTAATGACCAAGCATCAATTGATGGCGCTGAGCAATTGCGAGTGAAGGAAAAGCTTAAGTTCCCTGCACAGTAACTGCTTCAGGGGAAAGGTTTGAACCCGTACTCGCTGTGTTACAAGGCGAGTGCTCTAATCAATCGGCTGCCGTACCGGAATGGTTCTGTTGTGCTATGTTCAGGCACTGCTGAAGTGATTCATCTTCCTATTGGAGTCGCTGCCAGAGACATTCGCTTCTCTCCTTGCAATGAGGAATTTCTCAACACTTTTCAAGCCAGGGTGCTCAAACAGGTACGCCTACAACCAATGTCAACCATTGCCTTTCGCATGGGCGGCGATCTAGGGGGAGACGGGGGACATGTCCCCCCACCTTTAAGAGTGGGGGGACACTCCATGCATTTGTTCCCCCCACCTTTTGAAGAAACACCAAAAAAGGCGGTTTTGCAGAGTTTGTGACCAGACGAGGTAAAAAGAAAAATTTGTAGGAGAAGTGTCCCCCCCAAAATTATGAGAAAGTTGTTGTTGGGAGACGGGAAAAAGTAGTAAAAGGTGGTGAAGGACTAAAAAAAAGTCATCAACTTTTTTCGGAGATGAAATGGAAATTTTTCGGAGACCAAGTGGCAGAAAAATTTTTTTGGGACAGAAGATTTTCCAAAAAAGGTCGTGGCCGACTTTGTCCCCCCCCCCCACCTCTCAGAGAAGATCGCCGTCACTGGCCTTTCGTCTTTAAAGAATTGTTTAGGTTGTAGCTTTGTTTATCGTCAGCCTTTTCCAAAAATATTCTTTCTTTGTTTAGAAAAGACAATACTGGCATTGTCGCCCGCAAGCGGACGCACTAGACGCTCGAGCGTCCACCCACCAAATCAAATCCACACAAGGAATAGGCATCGCTTCGATATTTCTGTTAAACAGCAATACCGCATGTTAAAGCATTAGATGTTATCTAATTTAATTTTTGAATGAGTCACTCTGAGAGTCTGGGTCATTTTCAGTGCATGATTACCAGCGGCGGACAGAGGATGGGTGGGGACGGAGGGACGGGAGGGGTGTGCGTCCAATTTTTTTAAGTCTGCTGGCGTCCCTGGATACAGAGGCGTAGCGTAGCTAGGGGTGCGGAGCGTGACATATGTCCCAGGACGCCAAAGGAAGGGCGCCATAATGAAGGTTAAAATTAATAATTTTAATTTTACTCTTAATTTTGATGCAATTTTAACTAATTTATCCCAAATAAATTCATAAGATTTAATTTTGGCGCCCCAATTAAAATATCCAGGTTTACCCTCATTACTTACAAACCAGTTGTCAGGTATGATTTTGGCGCCCCATTGAGCACTAGGAGTCTAGGCCTAATTAAGGGGCACCATGATTTATGCTCATTACAAATGACGATGTATTTGGACAATGTGAAATAAGTAAAACAGAGAGCGGGCGCCAATCATAGTTCGTGTCCGGGCGCAAAATATCCTAGCTACGCCGCTGCCTGGATACTGGATGGATTTAATTAGTCTCGTTGTTTGTTCGCATTTTCAGGTAGCCTACAAGTGTGAAAGTATGCCACGTGGTCGCGCGCTGATCATGAACAATAGATTTTTCAGCAATCTAGGACATCGACACGGTTCTGATGTGGACACTGAAAACTTGAAGAAACTTTTCACCATTCTTAATTTCAACACAGTCGTCCATTCGGACAAAGATGCACAGGTGTAGTCTGTTCATCCATGAATATGGGGCAGAACCTCTGTTGGCTGGGCTTTATTGTTGTTATTATTACACATTTATATTGTAGTGCCCTTTATACTGGCCTCCCAGCTGTCCGGGTTGGGTGCCTGGATCGGGTTCTCCGCGTAGCTGCGCGCCTCATTGGCCGTATTCCTAAATATGGCCGGGTTTCAGAATTTATGAGGGATGTGTTGCAATGGCTTCCATTCCCACTACGAATCACATATAGGGTTTCTGCGCTTGTTAGGCGCTGCTTGGAGGGACTAGCGCCCCTATACTTACAGGGTTTCTGTCGCCCTACATCTGTTGTCCAGCGGCGATCTAATCTTCGATCAGCTGATCAAGCTGTACTCATGGTCCCTCGCTCGCGCACCGCAATCATGCAGCGCCGCTCCTTCTCTGTTGCTGGCCCTATGACCTGGAACGGGCTCCCAATAGCGCTCCGTCTGGTCCCTATAGATCACTCTACTACTTTTTATACTAATTTGAAGACTGTTCTCTTTAGCCGTGGCTGAACTGGGAGCGCTCCTGAGTAGACAGCCTTGAAGGGGCGCTATATAAATGTTCCTTAAATGAAATGAAATGAAATTTATTAGGTTATAACTTATAAGCACCACTTTCTGATAAGCATCAGTCGAAGGCATTGAACTGTTGCGAGTGAAGGAGTTGCTCAAGGTCCCTACACAGTTACCGTGTCGGGGAGGAGGCTCGGAGCCGTGCTCTCTGCGTTACAAGGCGAACATTCTAACCAATCAGCTATGGTTTCCCATATGCGTGTGTGTGGTCCTGCCAAGCAGAATTTTCCAATTAGTTGAACATTTGCTTGCGTATAGATAAAATTTTTGTTCTTAATGAACTTTATTATCACTGAGTCTTGCGGTACCTTTGCCTTGTGTTTCTGAGGTGTTTTTATACCGGTATGCTAATTAGTGTGTTACCTTCACCTGTATAGCCTAGTTACGAGGAGTTTCAGTCAGAGGCCAGTAAATTTTACTTTTATTGTTCTGAGAAGTTCATACCAAGGCTTCTGAACATCTTTAGATTATACACTCTTTTGTTTTGAAACTTCTCATAATTTTGTTTTGTAAGTGGTTGCAGTTCAAAGTGTGATCAAAGGATCAAAGTGTGGATTGCAGTTCAATTGTTCAAAGTGAGGATTGCAATTCAAAGTGTGAATTGCAGTTCAGAGTGCGGAGTGTAGCCTAATTCAAAGTGAAAGGATTAATTAGTTTTGTTTTCTTTCTAGGAAATGTGGGATATTTTAGTGGAGGAACGTCAACAGAATCATCACAAACAGTACGACATGTTTGTCCTGTTCCTGATGAGCCATGGCATACAGGGAGAGATTTACGGATTGGATGGAAAATCGCTAAAAACTGCAGATATTGTGAATCTATTTAACGGAAATAACTGCCCAAACCTTCTGGAAAAACCAAAGCTTTTCTTCATTCAGGCCTGCCAAGGAGGTTAGTTTATCTCTGAGCTTCTGTATTTTGACTAGAGATTCAAATTTTTGATTATGACCTTACGTGAAACAACCTCCAGCGATTGATGCCTTGCGCATTATGATACGGCCTCCATAGAAATCATAGCGCTAGATTTCAGATTGATCAGCCAACATTTAATTCAGTTGCTATACTTTCATACAGTGCTCGAATTTGCCCATCAGTCAGATATTGAAGTTCAAGACCTGTCATGATATTCTACATTTAAGCCAGCTGACTTACCGTATCTCCAATTTTTATTGTTATCACAAATTTATATTGCGCCACTTCAAGAGAAACTCCTCAGAGCTGCTCAGGCGCGATGCCGCGCGTACCGTACCCAGTACTTTAATCTCATTTATATCTACGCTTAAGATTTGTCTCTTCCTCTTGCTTACCGTAGGTAGCCGGGGTTTGCCAGCCTATGGGATTTCGACCCGACTTCCTAATTCGATTACGTTATCTGACTTTGATTTTTCTTGCAGTTACCATCGATTTTGATGACTTGTACATTACAATAATGGTGCTATAGAAGTCATTAGATTTGATTAAATTAGCGTAGATTAGATTAAATGTTTGAACCACTGATGACACCTTCAGGAGCGACAGTATTTCAAAATTTGGCCATATACATGTACACCTACATACGAGACACTTTGCACTGGTTAGGGTCCAAGTTACCTATACCTCAACGAATTAAAACTGAGATTCTTACTCTCATGCGAAATTGCCTAGGGAAATTGTGGGGTCTGCCCCATCCTATCTCAGATCCCTACAGGTGTATCTTTGCCTCATCTATTCCTGGTAGCAGATCCCTATGTTTCAGCTGCACATGGTGTCCTTGTCATCCCTCGGACTATAGGTCGTCCACTACGCAGCACAGAAGCTTTGCCATTGTTGGTCCTGTATCCTGGAATAGTCTTCCTTTTATAAATCAGAAGTGAGCTAATCAATCTGTCACTTTCCTTATTCCGGAAGTGCTTGAAGTCTGTTCTGTTTGAACGTATACGCTCTCCCTGCTTGGTTGGGAGTGCTGCTGATGAGTTTGTTTTCTTGAAGTTGCGCTTTACAAGTTTTCAATCAATCAATCAATTTTTTTATGTTATGTCATTGATGTCTTGCATTCAGGTGATTTTAGGCTTTGTTATTTGTTACCTGAATGTATTAGGCCTTTATATTTTGTTTCTTCTTTAAGTTCTCTGCCCTTCGGCAGGTTTCCACTTCCAATGACGCCATTCCTCTTTTGTTTACTTTAATGTAAATGTCAATGTAAAATGTAAGTGTTCTTATATACCTGCATACACCCTTGCATCTATTGCTGAAGATGATAAAGTTTGAAAGGATAAAAAATAAGGCTTCATTGTCATATGAAGTACAATAGCTCTGTGCCATTGTACTTCATACAAACTTGCATATTTATATCTGCGCCAAAGAGAACTCTTGTTTTGCCTATCAGCTTCAGGAAGAAATTAAAGACTTGTCTGTATTGTTTCTTACTAGATGTCAAGACTGTAGGAGTGGTGGCTACGGATGCTGGCATGATAGCCTGCGATTCAGCAGTGCCAGTCCAACATCAGAATGCGACAATGGAGGAAATGATGAGGAAGCTTAGACTGGGGGATGATGTTAAGATCAGTATTCCACTTGCACCTAAGCCAGAATTCCAGTGCGACGCAGTTGCAGACAACACAGTTCATGAGCAGGCGGACATGGCTATAATCTACGCAACTGTTGAGGGTTGGATTCCTTTCTGGTTTATTATTTTTATTATTATTATTTTTTTTGCCCCGAGGTATACAGGATCCCTCAGGGACTTCAACATTATTTATAGTGTAGATTTGTCCGGAATGGGCCCTATTCGTCTAGGTTTAAGTTGTTGAAGGCACCCCTAAAGGCAACTTATTATTATTATTATTATTATTATTATTATTATTATTATTATTATTATTATTATTATTGTTATTTTTTCCCCAAGGTACATATGATCCCTCGGTAGTTCAAAAATTAGGGGGCACTGTTCTGGAATGGCTAGTCTTCGCAGATGGTTTTATTGTTATTGTTATCATTATCACTATATTAATATCATTTTGTCTATTTTTTATTAATTTTTTTAAGTTTCATAAAATATTTTATTATTATTATTATTATTATTATTATTATTATTACTGTTACTAATACTGTTATTATTATTAGTAGTAGTATTGTTATTATTACTGCTATTATTATTATTTTTATTTTTATTGTTATTATTATTGTTATTATTAATGTTATCATTGCTGTTATTAAAACTAAGGTTTGGTTCAAGAATCCGAGACTCATTGGGCTTGAGTTTCTTCTGCATCAGTTCTTGCCAACACATTTCCACATATCATTCATCATCTGACAAACACTTTTAGTTCTTCAGGTCATATCCTGTTCATTCTTATCATGATTACTCAAACCGAATGGATTCCTGCAGTAGTTGGTTTTACTTGTCACTTAACGTTTGTTGTGTAGGTCACGTGGCTTGGAGAAAGGATACTGGCAGTCTGTTTGTCCAATGCCTCATCAATGTTCTGACAGAACAAGCCCACGAAACAGAACTAATGCGAATGATTACTGAGGTTGGTAGATTATCAAAGTGTTTTTATTTTTGAGGAACAAATTGCCTTTGTATAATTTACATTGAAAGTTTTCATTTTCATGCAAAATATGTAGTTAAAGTAATACAATACAATATACAATACAACTGTATTTGATATTGCCCTCCTACCTAAGTTCAAAAGTGCACATGACCATTTGACCGAGTATAGATGGCGCTGAGTAGTTGTGAGTGAAGGACTTGCTCAAGGTTCTTACACAGTAAGGGGCCATCCACATCTTACGTACGCAATTAGGGGGAGAGGGGTTGGATTTTGGCGATTTTGCGTACGGGTGCGAACGGGGGGGGGTGGGGGGGACAAAATGTGTACGTTCGCAAAAGAAATTTCTAATTATGACGTCCACATTAGCCTATTTATAACTCTGTATTGTCCTATAGTCGTCCGATGGCATTTTATTACATTGTATAAAAGCCATGTGCAGTTATTCTGTGCTGTGAACAGACACCTATAATTTGTCTATATTGGCCCTCACTCATCCTTCAATAATCTGGCCTAAAGTGCAGACAGTCGCCTGCCTGGAGCTGTCGAGACACTGCAGTTGGTCTTCGGGGGGGATGCGTCAAGCGTACGAACGCGAGGGGGGGTGGTGGAAGAAAGTACGCTTGCGAACAGGGAAGGGGTCCAATTTTCACGGATTTTTGTGTACGTAATATATGGATGGCCCCTAACTGCCTCGGGTGAGGCTCGAGCCCGTACTCTCAATGTTACAGGTCAAGAACTCTAACCAATCGGCCACCCTGCCACAAACAAAACTTATGACAATATCGTTTGCAATGCATATATGGAGCTTTGCAGAATGGATAGTCCATCCTTTGTGAAGCAATGAAAGTTGTCTAAAATTGCAAAGATATTGCTGATGATCTTCAGCTGTATATTGTAATGGTAATTACAGATTTATATAGCGCCTTTCAAGAGACTCATAAGATGCGCTCCCGACTTAACAACAGAAAACCAGCATTGAATTGGGTTAGTTTTCAAAGAATACAGGTTGAGAAACACCACGGATAATGAAGTGACAAGCAGTCATGGTTACACTGTCATCTGGTGATGAGGAAGAGGGCTGGCCACCTGTTCTTATATGCCGAGGCTAAGAAAAATGAAATGGCTAATACTTCATACCCATGGCTGCCTCAGCATTAGCTTAAGAGGCTCTTCTTCTTCAAATTCTTTTTGCAGTCTTCTTTACATTCTTCTTTTCCACAATGTTTTTCTTCACATTTTTCTTTGCATTCTTCTGCTTCACATTCTTCTTTGCATTCTTCTGCTTCACATTCTTCTTTGCATTCTTTGCCACATTCTTCGAATTCTTCTTCATATTCTTTTTCTTCGCATATTCTTTTTTACATTTTCATTCTTTGCATTCTACATCTTTGTATTCTTCTTTACATTCTACTATCACGGCTCTATTAAATACAGTCTTGTAAGTGAGTTAGTATATTCTACAATATACTGATTACCAACCATAGCTTGGGGAATAGCATATTGATAAGCTCATTACAAAATTATCATTTGTTATGATGACAAAATTTCTGACTCGCATTATAACATTATAAGGTTAAGGATGATGCAGATATTAGTAATAATGATAATAGTAATAAATAAGTTTACTTATCTCAATTGAGGATTTAAATCAGTCTGTTCCCTTCTCGTTCCATTGTCTAGCGGCTCTAGCCCATTTCTACATCTCGTTCTGGAGACTTCCACCGATATTCATTTTCCGTCCGTCTCTGTCGACCAGTTGGCGATCTACCTAGCTCAGTCAGCTACTGGATCCCTTGTGCTAAATGTATCTCAATACTGACCAACTGACCACTCCGGAGAGCCCATGAAACTCTGGTCGACATTCAACGACATCCTGGGTCGAGCGCGCTCTGGTTCCTGTCCGGGTGCATCACACTTCACGGCTGATGCCTTCCTTAAGGCCTTCACGGCTAGAGTGAGTTCGGTCCGCGAGGCGTGCACGGCAGACAGCCCACCACTGGTCTTTCGACCTACGAGCTGTGATATTCCGTCTCTGGGCCCAATCACCAGTGCTGAGCTACGTCGAGTTATACTTACATCAGCGCCGAAGACCTGTGAACTGGATCCGCTCCCATCATTCATCCTACAAGAGACCCTCGATGTCTTCCTACCGTTCTTTACGGTTCTGTGTAATTGCTGCCTTCAAGAGGGAGTTCTTCCTGCTAGCCAAAAGAGGTCCATCGTGGTTCCGGTGCTTCAAGTGGATGGACTCGACGCTACTCAACCAACTAATTTTAGGCCCATAGCAAATGTTTAATTCGTGTCTAAAATAATTGAAAAGATTGTTTCCACACAGCTCATGTACTACCTAGACAAAAATGGACTTCTCCCCACTTTCCAGTCGAGTTTCCGTAAAAGCCACTCCACAAAAACCTTGTCCGCCTCCTATCTGACATATATGGAGCCATTGACAGATCCCAGGTCACTTTCCTTGCTCTGTTTGATGCGAGTGCCGCGTTCGACACTGTCGATCACGACATCCTCTTGCAACGCCTGCCCATTTCCTCTGTCTTCTCTGGTAATGTTCTTGATTGGCTTACCTCATTTCTGCAAAACCGCTCCTTCATGGTGGTCCACGGTTCTACTAGGTTCGCGAGGGTTCCTGCTCCATTTGCTCTGCCTCAGGGCTCTGTTCTTGGCCCCCTTCTTTACATAATCTACACTGCCGACCTGGGGTCTTTGCTGGAGGCTGGATCAGTTCTTAGCCAGTCGTATGCTGACGACCTGCAAGCCTATATATACGCTGCCCGGCTTTCCGCGCTGTTGCAGCGGTGGAAACCATGACCCATGCCATGGAGTCCCTGCAGGCCTGGATGTCCTCAAACCACCTGCGGCTTAACCCCGCCAAGACACGGTTTATATGTCTTGGCACTCCCCAGCAGCTCTCTAAAACAGATCTGTCTTCTCTTGCTCTTGCAATTCCCACTCCTTTCTTTCTCGACCTGGGTCCGGGACTTGGGAGTCATACTGGACCAGGAACTTGCATTCACGCGGCACGTAAATCTTCTGTCCCGCAGTTGATATTACCAGCTCCGGCAACTCAAGGTGATCTCCCGTTCTTTGTCCCCCGGTGCAGCTTCCACGCTTGTCCATGCATTTGTTGTTTCTCGATTGGACTACTGCAGTACGATATATGATGGACTCCCGGCCTGCCGGATTGAGCCCTTTAATAGAATCCTGCATACTGCTGCCCGCCTTGTCGGCTGCATTCCCACGTTTGGCAGAGTGTATGCGTATATATGAGGGATGTCCTCCACTGGCTCCCCTACCCACAGCGCATCGCTTACCGAATCTCTGCCCCTTGGTCCGGCGGTGCTTTGAAGGCTTGGCCCCTCCATACCTGCGAGAGCTCTGCTGTTCCACCTCATGCTCGGCAGCGCCGTGCCTTCTCTGTGCACGGCTGCCCCCATGACCTGGAATGGGCTCCCTACCAAGCTCTGTCAAATACCGATTGGTCATTTCACCCTGTTTCTTACTGTCCTCAAAACTACGTTGTTCGACCATGGTTGGGCTGGGTGTGCTCCTGAGTAGGCAATCTTGAAGGGACGCTATATAAAACTGCTTTAGTAATAATAATATTATTATTATTATTATCAACAACAACAACAACAACAACAACAACAACAACAACAACAACAACAACAACAACAACATAAAGCCTCTCTGAGCGTAGTTTCTAAGAGCCCGGGAGGCGTAGCTGAACTAGCAGCAGCCAGGAAAATAACCAAGTACGCATGACTTCCTGGATCGCACATCTTCATCCCCATTGCACTGCAAACTATATGGGTCCTTTCAACGACCAAACTCTGGTGTTACTCAAAGAACTATAGCACGCCGCCTCTCGTTAATAACCGGCGACCCGAGAGTGACCGCATACATGTTCCAACGCCTGTCAATTTGCAATCAGAGATTTAACGCAGTTGCGTTCACCGGCACTTTTGCACAATCGAGGGTGGACGTGGCTCAGTGAATCAATTTAATCCTGCACCTTCTTAATCTCTAAGAGTTTGAGGGTAACTCCTCGGGCGGCAACAAAATAATAATAACTGTAACTTCGGCTCTATACTTAGACCAAAGGTATCTCTAGTGTCTGCATGCTGATTCTGCTACTAAGAATGATCAAGAAATATTCTGCTTCAGCCGGGCAAACGTGATGGCCTACGCCATGTACCTTCCTCCTTTTGACTATAGCTCCCATTTAGACAATATAACTGCAATCATAACCAACCCTGCTGCCTTGCCATATTGTGCCATTTTTATAGCGCCTTTTCTTACTGTGCATTCTTCTTCTTTGCATTCTTCTTCGTATTCTTCATAACACGCTTCTTTGCATTTTTCTTTGCATTCTTCTTTGCATTCTTCTTCGCATTCGTCTTCACATTCTTCTTCTTTGCATTCTTCATCAAATTCTTCTTCCTTGCATTCTTCTTTTCATTCTTCTTCACAATCTTTCATTCTTCTTCTTCTCCTCCTCCTCCTCCTCCGCTTCCTCCTCCTTAACTTCTCCGTTGGTAGTCATGATGTAGTTCTTCTGTTTTTGTAGACTTTCAACAGATTACACCAGTTGGAAGTGAACAAGGACATGAGACGCTACAAGCAGATCGGAGAGAAACGCGACACGCTGAGGAAAGAAGTTTACCTGCTTCCGCTTCCGCTTTGAACCCATATGGTTTTACAAGGGCGTAGGTCGGTTCCTCAAATTTCTGTCCGCTCTTTCCGGATGCAGGCCAATGGTTGAAAATGGATATTTATCACGGAAATGGCTTTAACTGAATGCCTTATCTTAGAAAATGTCTATTCACATATACCCAAAGGATCAATCCACATGCAATCACTGCTTTTTGATATGTAATGCCGTTATGCAATTACGTTTAGGTAAAGATGGCGCCGAGGCGTAAAGTAAGGTAGGGTATTAGGCAGTGCTGGGGAGTATTTGAAATAGTATTTGAAATACATTTAAGTATTTATGTATTTGTATTTCAAATACATTTAAAGTGATGTATTTTGTATTTGTATTTGAAATACTTTTCAGAGTATTTTGTATTTGAAATGTCAAATACTTCGTTAGAAATACTATTTATTACCTACTTACTCTCATAATTTCACGCAACATAAATTTTCACGGTGATAATAACTCAGTGGTCTTCTAACTTACGATCTTTGGTGAACTTTGTATAGTTACCAGTGTTGATCACTATAACTTGGCTGCTGTAACCCATCCATTCTGATACAATTTTTGAGAAACTGTGGCTGTTACAGCAGAATAAGGACTTTTCCTTTGAAAACTTTGCGAACCTGACATTATGTTTTTGCAGCATGATGACTATTAATGGAGCATGTATCCTTCTATAGAATAAAATGTATTTTGTATTTCAAATACAAAATACAACAATGTATTTGTATTTTGTATTTCAAATACATTTTGAAAAATGTATTTTGTATTTGTATTTCAAAGTAACTAAAACGTCCTGTAAGTACATAAGATAGCTGTGTATACGCGTAAATCCTGCAGTAGCTCCACTGTGTAATCATGGTTACAAATGGACATGTATGGATTGATTATGCTTTGACTAAGTGTTTATGATCAGTATTATTAAGTCGAGCTTGTGAAGATGTGTAATGTCATGTGTTATATGTGGGTCGATGGACTTTAGATTGGGTTGTTGAGATGAAGATGCTGTGTGCTGTGCATGACATGGATATGTTCTCTCATGATGTTTATGATATTCGCACAAATGGAACGACTGAAATTGTAGTTGTAAATTATATAACTTCTATCGCACCAGTGTCTACTACACAAGGCATCAATCGATGGTGCACCAAAACCAAGCCATTATCGGGTCAATATGCAGGAGATCAGTATGTAAGATGGAAATTGTTGTGCATCACATCCGATATTGTCGTCATTTTGTAAGGTCTTTATGTGAAGCATTTCTACCACGTAGGTCCTTGTTATGTTCTGTTCTTCTAGTGATGACCTGATTATGGTTTGGATTTGGTGCGCCATCGGTTGATGCCTTGTGTAGTATACACTGGCACTATAGAAGTTGTTAATTAATGGTAATAAGCCTAATAATAATGATAAGAAGTATCATTCTACTACTGAGGTAGCAGATTGTTTGGAGCGGTCAACCTTCAACGCGAAGAATACTGGTTCTAACCTCCCCTAGATGATTACTGTGTTGAACTTGAGCAAGTCCTCAGCGCACAATTCCTTGGTGCCATCGATTGGTACTTGGTCATTAGATAGTGGGCTTAGTGGCGCTTAATATATGCAGAGATAATAAATAATGTTTCAATTAGTGTCATTGTAACATTTGCGGTAGATATGATGTCATATACACATTTGAATTTATATGATAATATATTCTATAAATGAACGTACATTTTGTATGTATGTAAACATATATGGTGCTTTTGTAAACCTCTCACAGACTAGAATAACATATAAATGTAAGCAAAGCAAATACAGTTTTGAGGACGTTCTAGATTTATTGTTAAGTCAATTATTTTATGACTGATTATGATTACTTCGTCATTAGTGGCACTGTATGTAGCTTAGAGTGGTTAGCAACAAAGACTGTAAACCTATCATCATCACTATAATCATCATAATCATAACCACCACCACCCACCACCACCACCACCATCATCATCATCATCATCATCATAACTACCATCATCCTCATCACCACCTCATCATCATCACCTTAATCATTATCATTATAATTATCATCCATCCCTTCATCATTATCATAACCAGAGATGCTTAGTTTGGGTGCTATATGAGAATTCGTGTAAGGTAAATGTTGTGTTACAATTGCACCTTGTCAGGAATTCTTCTATTTTCTAATCGAATGTATAATTTAATAATGCCTTCCGTTGTTTGACGACATCGTAATGACCAAGGCATCAATCGATGGTCGCTTCAAGTGAAATCGTCAGTCTTGTTGTCAAAAGACCTTAAACCTCAAGACCAAGACCTTGAACCTCAAGACCAAGACCAAGACCTTGAACCTCAAGACCAAGACCTTGAACCTCAAGACCAAGACCTTGAACCTCAAGACCAAGACCAAGACTTTGAAACTCAACACCAAAACCGAGAAAAATACCCCCAAAATCACAGCCATATCCAGGCTTCTATTCCTTACTAAAAAAATTGTCAAGTCGGACTACTCGCTATTTTAATTAAAACATGAATCTTTAATTTTATTCAAACAAAACAACTTCAAATGCAGACTGCAGAGAATTTCGAATGCATGTTTACAAATTCCTTCATACGAAATGTTACTCCAAATGCCTGTTGCATTTTATAAAAACCAATTCGCTCAGAATTTTCGGACCAAGACGTGACCTGTGGGCCTCATAAAAATTCTGCCATGTGAAAAATATGTTTTACAGTGCTGAATTCACTGGCACACAAAGCAGCTTTTCAAGCACTGGATGTAAATGTACACATCGTGAGTCTATTTTGAAATCATTCTATGGTAAATGACCGGAAGTCAAAATAATTGTCCAAAACAACAGTAAAGCCTCATTCACATTTCACACCGTGTAAATACTAATGCAATTGTATTAGTAATTATTGGATAAATTTTTAAAATCCTTGCGTTTTGTTAAATGACTGTTCATATTGACAGCCGGTCTTGGGCTTGGTCTTGCGAGACCAAGACCAAGACTTTGAGCCTCAAGACCAAGACCAAGACCTTGAACCTCAAGACCAAGACTTTTGGTCTCAAGACCAAGGCCGAAACTTTTAAAAACGAACTCGAGTGCCCTCGAGACCAAGACCTTGGTCTCGAGGACAACAAGACTGGAAATCGTCACTTGTTTATTATTATTATTATTATTTTATTATTATTTTATTTATTTTTTTGCATGAGGTATACAGCATCCCTCAGGGACTTCAACATTATTTATAGTGTAGGATTGTAAGTATAGGATTATTATTATTATTATTATTATTATTATTATTATTATTATTATTATTATTATTATTATTATTATTATTATTATTATTATTATTCATAGGAACCCTTGGGGACTTAAATACTAATTAATAGAGAGAGAAACATCTGAAACTGCACTCTTACCTCTGCTGTCTGATATTTATATAGCTATATTGCTCACTCTCATCTCTCTCCTAGCGCTTTTTGATGTCTCATCTGCGTTCGACATGGTTGACCATGAGATCCTCCTCCAGCGACTGGAACTGTCCTGTGGCCTCTCTGGTGTTCCTCTTCTTTGGTTTAAATCACACCTCTCTGGCCGCTCACAGTTGGTTGTTCTTGGTGAAACCAGGACTCAGTGGACAGAGGTCGAATTTGGCCTTCCCAGGGCTCGGTGCTCGGTCCCATCCTATACATCCTCTTCACTATTGATATCTCATCATTGTTTACTGAACATGGGGCAAATGACAATCTTTATGTAGATGATGCTCTCTCTTCTCTTCTTCTCTTTGTTTCTCTTCCGTCAGGCCGGGGCCGACGATGAGTCCTCAACTTGACGTCTCCAAGTTTCTCTGTTCCTGATTTTGTCTATTGCCTCTCCCATACTCAGGTTCATTTTCTCTAGATCCTCTCGTATGTTGTCCATCCAGATGATGCTCAGGCTTTTGTAAATGGTCTGTCAGCTGATCAACTGTTCCTTGTTCGCTCCATTGACCATCTTGTCTCTGACCTTCAACTAACCGTCTCTGCCTCAACACTGCTAAGACTCAGTTGATATGGTTTGGGACTAGGCAGCAGCTTGCTAAACTCGACTTTCCATTGCTGACAGAGAAATTCCCTGCTTACACGTCCGCGACTTGGGCGTCACAATTAACTGACTCCTCCCTCACAGTCACAGAGCATATCTCCAACATGACTCGCTCCTGCTTCTTTCAACTGAGGCGTCTCAGGTCCATCAGACGCTCGGTCTCACCTTCTGTCTTTACCACCATAGTTTATGCATTTGTCTGCTCACGCTTGGACTAATGCAAGCTGAAGTGGGCCTTCCGTACACCAAATCAATGGGAGCGCGTACTTCACGTGCGAAGAGTAGATAGTTGTGTGAATACCCGGTCACCTCATGAACGGATGCCCGATAGGCGCACGGCACATACGGCTACAACTCGTCCCAGTCTCGATGTTGACTGCTAACAATTTGCCTAGCGTTCATCGTACGATGAAAACGCTCTATTAGCTCGTTACAACTGGGGTGATAGCTAGTCGTCCTCACCTTATCTATTCCTAGTAACCGACAAAGCTCCTTAAAAAGGTGACTTTTCGAAATTTGTGCCCTGATCCGTGAGAATTTGTAGGGGTGCCCCATACCGGACAATTACTGTTTCTACTAGGGCTTTGGCAATCGAGGTAGCCTCCTGGTTGGATAGTGGCACTGCTTCCACAAATTTTGTAAAGTTATCCATGATTGTAAGAATGTACACCTTATCAGTCGCGCTCTCATGTAATATTTCGACCAGGTCAGGTATTCGTCCTCTTTCCTCTAACCACTGGCGTACTATCCGTAAATCCGGATCTTCACCCTGTGCATTCAAAATAGAATCGCTATTCTCGGTCGTCGGCTCTAGCGTTGCAGTTACCACTTCTCTAGTGGCAGCTACGGCCAGCACTTCAACTTCGGCTCCGCACTGGCGTCAGCATTTCCATGGCGATGCCCCGGCCGGTGCAGGATCTCAAAATCAAATTCCGCCAATCTTTCCAGCCACCTACCTTGCTGTCCTATAGGCTCTGGTGTCCTCTGCATCCATCTGAGGGCTGCATGGTCTGTCCTCAACACAAAGTATCGGCCTAGAAGATACTGTCTATAGTACTTGGTGAAGTAGACAACAGCTAATAATTCCCTCCTGGTTACGCAGTACCGCTGTTCGGCTGTGGAAAGAAGCCGGCTGCCATATGCAATCACTCTTTCCTCTCCATCAATATCCTGTGAAAGCACATCCCCAATTCCGATGTCGGACGCATCACAGTCCAACACATAGGCCTTCCCTTCTTTAGGCAGCGTTAAGACCGGCGCCGTCGTCAACAACGCCTTAAGGCGGTCGAATGCCTCCTGGCATTCCTCAGTCCAAGTAAACACATGACCCTTCTTGGTTAAGGCGAACAAAGGGGCAGCCAGCGATGAAAAATTTCTGACAAACTTCCTGTAATAAGAGCAGATGCCCAAAAATGCACGAACCTCTCTTAATTTACTGGGTACCGGCCACTCAGTAACTTCAGAGATTTTTGATGGATCCACTGCCACTCCATCTGGCGACACTATATGCCCCAGGAAACCAACCGTCAGCTTTAAATCGCCTCTCTCAGCCTTTGCAGTATTTGTTCTAACCTCTCTAGATGCTGATCAATGTCTTTTCGAAAGATGATGACATCATCTAGGTACACTAGGCACGTTTCAAAATTCAACCCAGAAAGGACAAGGTCCATAAGCCTTTGAAACGTCGCTGGAGCGTTACACAATCCATAGGGCATCACATTCCACCTAAACGTTCCTCTCCGAGTGACGAAAGCAGATTTATCCGCATCTTTCGGATCCAGGGCAACCTGGTGATTTCCGCTGCGCTGGTCCAGCGTTCTGTACCAGCTAGCCCCTGACAGCGCATCCAAACACTCGTCACAACGAGGCAGAGGATACGAATCCTTCTTCGCCTTCTCGTTCAGGCCTCTATAATCGATGCAAAACCTCGTCGATCCATCTTTCTTTCTTGCTAAGACAACATTGGCCGCCCACTCGCTCGCTACAGGCTCTATGATCCCATCCGCCAGCATCTGCTCCAGTTGGTTATCAATCACTTCCCTATACGAAAAAGGTTGCCGTCTCAGCGGTTGCCGCACAGGATCAGCATTCCCTATGTCAATACGATGCATAGCAGCTGACGTCCTTCCGATGTCTCGCTCATTCTGCGAAAATACATCCTGGTATTCATTCAACAGCTCACTCAAGCGTTCCCTCGCATCTGCCGGCACTTCCTCCGGGATGTCACTCGTCAAAACATCTTTGACACTTGAGACTTCCTCACTCACCTTATTTTCCATCCTATACTCACGAGGTTGTACTTGTACTGGGTGCAATCCCCCTAATGGCTTATCTTTTTCTAGTTTCACTACTTCCTCCGTCAAATTAATCACGCGGATTTGCCGTGTGCCAGCACCCTCCCCTACAACTACTCGGGCAACATGGACTCCCGGCTGAAGCTGTCTGGCTATAGTCATCCAAGCCGGTGCCGTTTGGTACAAATCCAAATATAGGGCTTTTGCGCTGATATCTTGTTGGCATTTCGGCGGAACAATTACCTCTTCCGCGACAATTACCCATCTGCACCATGCAGATCCATTATCTTTTACTAGGGGAACCTTTTTCGCCCCACAAAAAGTGCAGCAGTCCCAAAACCCAAGCGGCAGCGGTGATGTGGAAACCAGTCCATGCCCAGCATTGCCTCAACTATTTGGTCAGAAACTAAAAATGTTGTAGTTAGGGCAAGCCGACGCCACATCCTAAGCGGAACCGTGACCTCCCCTAGGAACCTAATCTCTGTCCCGTTAGCAGCCATCAAGTAGCGAGTACAAGGCTTAAGCTCTAATCCTTCAACAGCCGACAAAGGCACAAGGCTCACCTCAGAACCGGTGTCGAACAAAGACAGCTGCGTCCTTCCGTCCATGGATCCCGGATGTAGATTGCGTTGTTGCTGGCTCTGTTGGACGTCCGAGAGTGTGGTTCACAGCGGCATCCCCGTCTGCGACTTGCTCCTCCGGTCCGGCGGTGGTGGCGTTAGGAGTGAGATCGGTGAACCGTCGTCGTCTTTGACGACAGTCACGAACGATGTGGCTCGGGCGACCACACCCGAAGCAGACCGCTGTCCGGCCCTGGGTAGGCCAGTTCGACGGTGAATTGCTGGCTCCACGGTTGAAATCGAGGTTCGCTTCTTGGAGCGTCGACGCGTTGTTCGTCCAGCTCTCGAGTTGTCGGTCGATCCGTGTTTCGATCTCCCGTTGCCATCTCTTCTGCTCTTCCCTCTGCGTCGCCAGGAACCGGTCCAGTTGAGATTGGAGTTGACTTGCAGCGTCGGCCTCGGCGGTCCCGCGCACACGATTGGGCGGTCTCCGCCGATCCTCCGACTCAGACGTTCTTTGGTAGGCTCCCAGTCGTAGAGCCGTGCGATATGCCTTGTCTGGCGTCTTCGGCTCGCGTTCCCGAACTTTCAGCGACAGCTCTCGATCTCGTAGGGTCTCCAGGAACGCGTCTTTGGCGACTATCTCGGTAGTCTCGTTCGATGGCACTGGGTAGGCCAGCACCACCAATCTTCGTATTTCGTGGAGAAGGGTGCTCAGCGTCTCGTCCTGGGGTTGACGGCGGTAGTACAACTGCGCTCTGAAGGTCTCCGCTTGCCCCTCAGTGCCATATCGTTGTCGTAGACGCACCACGAGTTCTTCATACGAGACATCAGCTTGCGACTCAAAGTCCCATAGCAGCTGAGTCGCCGCTTTGTCCAAAGCGCTCCCCAGGAAATCGACGTTGTCCGCCGGAGTCCATCCATAGTGGCGTGCGCAGACCTCAAATTGTGCAAAGAATTATTCCAACGACCCCGTGCTGTCGAATTTCCCCGGCTTCATCGGTGCTTTCCGATAACCGAGAACAACACCGGCATTCTCCAGCGGCTTCGGCTTGCTTGGCAGTTCTTCTTTCACGACCGAGGGATTCAGCGTCGTCGACCCCGGCTCATCGAAATCGAATCTTTCCAGCAGTTGATTCGGATCGAAGGTGGCCTTTCTCGTCTTCTTGCTCGCAACCGAAGTTGAACTACTTGGTTGAAGAGGCATCGGTTCTCCGAAGTCCACCAACGAGATGAAGATCGTCCGATCCTCGTCCGTCATTTCTGCTCTTCTTCGTCACACAGTTACCCACGAGAGAAGGAATCAGCAACTCCAGGCAAACAGTCTTTTTCCGATCAGAACAGAAACCGGAACCCCACTTCTGGTACCAATTTGTCGCGAAAACTGCTTTCGATGGGAACCGGACTTCTGTCAAGTGTTTCACTAAGGCAGCCAACGGCTCGTGTCGCGACTTCAGGATGCCTCACGACCGTCGGTGATGTCCATCGGACTCGGCTTCAGCTGTGTGCCAAAGATTTAGAAGAAGAAAAGACTGTCCTTGCTGCAATTCAACGTCTTTTATTATCACCGTAATTTACAATTTACAAATGTCGACAACTGAGATTCTTCTCTAGAAAACTGTACAACAATCAACGCATCAAACTACTGCACGAGAATGCCCAGAAGAAGACTCATGCTTCACAATGCCAGGGCTATTTATACTAATACATGGCGACGATTTCCACTATAGGCGAAAAAAAATAGCTCTAGGCGAACTGGCGAAATCCACCCACCTTATTAGGTCTTATCAAATGCATAGCTGAACTAAAAGAACATTAGCCAAAAATGTTACAGGCAAAACCTTAATGGCCAATAAAATTGACTGCCAGAGCATCAGATACAGGCTAGTACTACCAAAAAGTTAGCCAAAACACGTCAGGCGAAAATACAAAGTTTAACACGATGTTCCTCTTCCGAGCGACCACAGTAACGTTCGCCAACCGTCTTCTGGCGTAAATGCATAGTTATCCTAACCCAGGCTAGCCATACAATAATCGAAAAGCCCAGTCAAATACATCGGCTGCAGGCACAATGTTCGCCACATGGTGATTCGACGCCACATCACCCAGAATTTAGCCAAGCGCAAGTCTAGCCCAAAAATAGGAAGGGAGGGAACCCATTTCCGTCACACTTATTTAGTTTTATTGGGTCCACGGGTTGGTAAGACGTAGAATAAGGAATGTAGATAAAAACAGAAGTTGCATATTATAATTAGGCCTTATCTTTGCTGTTAACGAGGCAGATATCCGTGCACGTGGCCAGAGCCAAAAACCATCAGGCCGAGGCCTAGATGTCCTTGCCCTAGATGTCACCCAGTTAGCTATAGGCCTATTGGTAAGAACGCACGTCCACTGTGCCTCTGTGAGTGTGGATACCGGTTCTCATATCGATTGTGGCCTATTTAAGAGACTTAACCGGCGTGGTACCCGTTCCAATGGGAAGCGGTGGTGAAAGATCTCACCCGATCAATTCATTAAAGAATGAGCAGAGTCATGCTTAAGGTCCACGTGTAGGGCCTACGGACCGTGCTAACCCCAGAGCCAAAATCTCAGATTAAAATCTCTAAAATAGCCTAAGCCGCCATATAGGTATGCGAACAGCATCCTAAGGCACATGTGCTCCTCTTTCAACTCGCTTACCCACCGTAGTCTGGTTCTCTGACGAATTGGATTTCTGACTATTTGAGGTTATACACTACGTAAACTTAATTAGCGCCAGTAGGCCTAAATGTAAATGCACACGGTGTTCGATAGTCGCTTCCATTCTTTATTAAATTCGCTAATTAACCCATCGCGTCGCACTCTCGAGTGTATGGCGAAATAGCCGCACTTCATAACTCGGCCAAGCGGTTTTTGATAGCCTACCTCTTCCGGATCTTGCGCATGGTCTTGTCCCGCAATCGTTTCGCAGTTTTTTTTTAATGTTTGAAACAATAAACCTCAATGCATTTACGTGAGGAGAGGGTTGTTTTGTCTATAACCAGCCACTTACACGCGTTTTTTCCAATCATATTTACATACAGTAACCTGTTCATTTCTTCATTTATTCTTGTTTGTGTGCCCAATTGGCTCGACCCAGCCGAGCATCGCGCGAGTGAAATAGCGCCTCACTGTGAATTGAAAACTAATACATATATGATATATGAGATTTACCCTTTCAGAATCTATACAACACGCCATTGGAATTAAAATGTAATTGTTAAATGTATGGGAATTGCTCCTATGGCGACACTATAGGGTTAAGACTGCACTTTAAAATGTCATTAGGGTTGAAACCGAGCTAAAAACGGAACTTGGGGTCGGATCTGTTCTCAAAGTGGTAGTGGGTCGGATAATTGTGTCCTTAAAGTGGTATTGGGTTGGATCTGTCCTTAAATCATCAAAAGGTTGAATCTGTCCTTAAACCATCACTAGGTTTGAATCTGTCCTTAAATCATCTCTAGGCTGAATCTGTCCTTAAATCATCACTAGGTTGAATCTGTCCTTAAATCACCACTTCATGAACTATCAGAGTGATTGAAGAAGGAAGTGATATGGTGATGCTTTGGTGTCCTGGTGACGGCTCAGGCAAGAGAATTTTGGATTAGTTGTAGACGCTTAATTTGGGTGGATTCGAGGTTGAAGAAAATGGAATTACAGTAATCAAGCTTAGAGTGGACAAAGGAGGTAGCGATAGTGGATGCAGATTTAAAGTCGAGCACGATGAGTCGATTGCGGCGGAGGTCACGAATATGCATGAAGCAGGTGCGCGAGAGTTTGGAGATGTGAGTAGAGATTAGAGAAGGACAGTTGTGGATCAAAAGTAACGCCAAGATTGCGCACAGGTGAAAGCGAAAAAGGATGATCTGGTTGGTAGATGTATGGAAGGTTCGGGGATTTTCTTGATCTGATCTGGGAGGCCAGGTATAATAAATTCAGTTTTGAAAGGGTTGAGGCAGAGGAAGATGGAGGACATCTTAGAGATTAGGTTGACCACATCGAGTAACTGATCAATGGATGAGGTCATGAGGAGAAAGAGCTGGGGAAGAAGAACATGAAAAGTTGGATGTCGTCTGCATAAAGATGGTGGTCAATAGAAGAGGATTTTATGACACTGCTCATGGGTGCAGTGCAAAGGATGAAGAGAGGTGGTCCTAGGAGAAGCGAAGAGATTTATCAGAGAAAAATGAACAATAGATAACAGCGATAGAAGGAGAAGGTAGGTTGCTATGTATATAGTAGAGAGGGAGACTTACAATGAAGAAGATAGTTAACGGCTTTCCAGAGGCGTCTTTGATTGAAAGAGCTGAAGTGGATAAGGGGTGAGTAGTATTTTTTCCTAGCGGAAGCAATAAGTTGGTGGTATTTGTTGGTGACAGAATGGTAAGGGCTGTTGTCTTGGCAGTGGGGTCGAGCAGTACCTCTAATATCTTTACGATATAGTTTACCTAACAAAATATTATGGTTGATGGTGTCGAAAGCTTTGGACTAGTAAAAAAGATACCTAGGCCTATGGTATAGCTTCCTTCATCTATTGATGTTTGAGGACATCAAGGATCGATGCCATCAATTAAAGATTGCTATACACTTATAATGGTTTTTGTCTGAAACCTTATTGCATGTCTACCGTAAAGTCAGAATCAATCAGAACCATGGCCAGCAAAGTTATGATTGATCAAGCCAAGCATACATAATTAGGGTAGTTATAATAAATTTCGTTGCTAAAAGTTAGTCGAATGTTGTACCCAAATATCCCGACAAGCCTCGCGCACCGTGGAGCTTTTACCCAGAGCAAGGATTCTATATTTAGAGGATTGGTTACTCGTGAAAATAACGTTGTACTTCCGGCAGCGGGGAGATCGTGGCGACATCTGTCGTCGCGGGTGTACGGGTCTCGAGAGAGGTAAAGAAGTTTACAGACGCGATGTGATATTCAGGTATTAATTGCACGAATTCTAGAAAGAAGAATCCCGGATTATCTTTTTTTCAGTTTCCAAAGAACCAAGAAAGGTAAATGATAATAAGTCTATAGATATTGTTTTTAATTACTGTAGGCCTAATTTAAGTAGTCTAAATTGTGGAAACATGCGTTTGGCATTTCGAAGCTATAGACCCATGTTTACCTGCAGTCAATGGCATCTGACATTAATTCGCAAAAAAGGAACTTGCGTTGTGTTTGCCTTAACTTTCCCAGTAACAAGTTAAAGTAAATGATAAGTAATTTATAAGTAAAAGTTTTAATAAATTTCAGGTAATGTGAACCTTAGAAATATGCACTTTTTGCGTCGTATGATAAGGCCTATAGCACATCTGACATCTTCAAACCACAAAGCAATCGTACAATCAATGTAGTGAAACATTTTGTGGATAACATATTGGGTTGATTTTTACTCTGGTAAATAATGAAATATTTTGCGTTACTTGTCTGTAAGAAAGTTTACTTTGCGATACGTGTTTGGCAGATGCAGGCGGTGGGTGCAGTTATGTCGACGTCAAGATCTAATCAAACGAACTGCTGCGTATCTATCTGTAAGCAGTGGACTGTGCGGCGACCATTTTGAGGAGAGCCATTTCATGGGCTTTTGGATTTCATCATCATCATCATCATCATCATTGTCGTTATCGTTGGTGACTGTTATACCGTCTTAAATACTTAGTGTAGAATATTTATAAACATTTAAAAAACAGTGCTTGATTCAAATTTATTACATGTTTGTTACATCTGTCTGCACAGGTAGGCCTACACTTAAGCATTGGCCCTGAACAGTATTCTGTACAAATTTATAACTCAGTTAGTGAAAGCTTTAATTATAAAAACTTTTGTTCCTAATGACTTTTGTGTTTTGCAATGATCTGAAATAGTAATAAGTATTGTGTCTATAGGCCTATTGTATTAAATGTTCTTAGTTGAATAAAGAAACTAGGCTAAGCACAAAAGGCCTGTAGTTATGTGTTGCAAAGAATTTAACAATTTAATCAAGAATTGCAAAAAAGTCGAACTTGTAACTTTATATTAAGTAGTAGAATTCTAAAATAATGGTGTAAAGTAATGCAAATCTTCCAGATCACTATAAAGACCAACATTTCAGTCGATGGAGTGACACTTAATTAACAGTTATCAACAGATCAGTCATTGCTTCACAATCTCAGAAACTATCATATAAAGACACTGTTTAAGATGCTGGCAAAGTGCAAGAAGTTGAGCAATGCTGAGCATGGTTAGTACTTTGATGGTATCCATTCACAGAATACTATGCTGTATTGGCGAACTCGGCTCTCCATCCACCTGAGTCAGTCAATTAATAACTAAGTGCTTTGGGGATGGTTAAAAAATTAAAATGTAGGGAGCCTATGTTTCTGGATTGCAGTCATAAATACTTCAACCCCAATACTAAGGTTTTTTTTAGAAACGGCCATAAAGACAAGCAATAATGAAGTTAATTTTACCTAAATATATGTTGACAAAACTGTCAAGAGATTGTGCATTCTTCAGTGGTCAGTAAAACTGTACCATGCAGTCATGCAGAGACTGCAAGAACATTTGCTAAATCTCCCTTGTGGAGGACTGTGGTACACGCTGTTGACTCCCAACGTGGACTGCAGCTGGTTTGGTTATATGCAAAGCCTTTAGATCAGAATCAGACTGGGAGCAGAGTTAATAACTGACTAGGCTAGGCCTAAGCCCTGGCTAACCCGTTGGGACACTTACCATCAGATTGTGTAACCGTAGGCCTAATCAACATTCGACACACACACACGTCTAAAGAATTGAGAATTAGTCCAATTGTGGCATGTTTGCGTACTGCAAAAGTTCTGCAAAATTAGCTTTAAAATTGAATAAAATGTTATATATGTTGTAATAGACAATACAGCACATATTAAATATAATTCCTCTGCACATGCAATTGTTTATTAATTAATAAATAATTATTCGTCGATTTTCTTCGCAGAAAGCGCATTGCATTTGCTATCTAAACACGAAGTTCTACGCCTTTGTCGCTGGAGGCGCCACGCTCCATGGACCAATAACTTGTCCAACGGCCTTACATAAGGAGTTTCCAGTCCTTTGTATAGAGTCCTTGTACCCAGAGTAGGCCTATATTATTTCACACCAGTGAATAAGCGGGTTCGACATCTCAGTGACCTATTTAGGTCACCTCGACCTACATAGGTCATTACTATATGGATAGGATTAATGATTTAGATGGTTTCAAACATTGGAATTTGGAATATTTATGTATTAAGAAAATTTTCGGGAATCTGGGATTAACAATTATTATTCAATGTAGTAAGAAACAACAGTTGGTGGCTTTGTCGTATGCCGCATTTAGCCAAAACTACATTCGGCAGCGCAACAGTACCGGTATGACCGATCAGCTGATGTCCGATCAGCTGATGTCAGTCTTGAACAGAGGAATACGAGTCGACACCCAGGCCTGGTACCCAAGTATACGAGACAGGGAGAGGGTTGAAACACTGCTGAAGAAAATGCGACGTTCTGGCCTACTTTCCCCATCCATTCAAATCGCTTCTGAGTTGACAAAACAGACAGATAAACGCCTCCTTAAGACAGCCATTACAGACCACGGCCATGTTCAGCGCCCATATTTTCCACCTGATCGCAATATTCCTCATAATTTCCGACCACGGGCTCATAATTTCACATTAGGCCTACCTGATAAAAACGACAAAAACTTTATCTCCCTTAAGCTCTATAAAAACACTTATTAACAAATAACAATTAACTATATTTTTAGCACTGCTTTTCTTTTATATGTATAGGCTACTTTACTTTAAAATCTATTAATCTCTTCAGTCTCTTTCATTAACTGTTTTCTGATTTCAATGCATATTTTAATGAATTTTGACCAGTGGGACAGTCAGCCACGACTAGGGTGTCTGGGCCGAAGCCCCAGCGGACAACGCATTTTACAGCATTGGCTGCTAAATGGAGCCCATTTTAGCCACTTTATTTTACCAAATTTCCTTTCTATTATTATACATATCCTGATTAAAGTCATGCATAGAAGTTTGAAAATATGACATAATTAGTTCAACCCAGGGCTGCAGTGTTAAAATTAGAGGTTAGTATATGCTACTGGTTAGTTTTCCGAAACAAATTAGAGGTGAGTATACGCTACAGTATTTTGTGAGTATACACTACAGTATTTAATATAAATAAATATAAATATTTTGTGAGGTGAGTATACGGTCTGTAGAGGTGAGTATACGCTGTATACCCGCGTATACCTCGACTAAAGCCCTGGTTCAACCATACTACCAACATAATTGATAAAAGTAAGTCAGTGACAGCAGAGGCGTAACTTTAGTCTAAAAAGTGGGGGGTACCAATACTTTGGTATAAAAAGTGGGGATACCAATTTCTTCTCCACTTTCGCTTTTCGCATGGTGGCCATTTTGAACATATTCCCTGTCGGTATTCTCATTAATTTTGGCTCTCGATTTACCTGTGTATCTAAGTACTTTCGCACTTTGGCGGAGACTGCATTCTCTGGGAATGCACAATAAAAAAATATTGATTGACCTTGTGCAAAAAGTGGGGGGTACAGTACCCCCCAGTCCAAAAAGTGGGGGGTACGGGTACCCCTCGTACCCCCCACAAATTACGCCTATGAGTGACAGGCTGAGTGACTGTGACCCAGTGGATGAGCTGCAGGTACAACAAACAATGATAGCTTTGACTTCGGCAACCACGATCAACTTTATTTTCCAATTTGGTTAAGCAAAGAAAACAAGTAACAGTCGGTGGCTCGTTCTCAGATTGTCATAGTGAGAGAGAGAGAGATCACTCGTTTTAATATTGTAATATTACATTAAAAGTAGTGTTACAGAGACAAATCACCCAAACTATACTGGGACAAATCCTAAAATTACTGGGACTTTTGTCCCCCTAGTTATAGTTAAAATATGCACTGTATGATTTATTTTCACTTGCAATTATTGTCTTTGTAACACTGTGAAATCCCATCACGTGTCGACGGGAATCTTTCAAAAAACAAATATTTAATTGATTGATTGACATCACACATCATACATTATGCTAAACGTTTTTATTGTGCTACTGATTTTGTTCTGCCTGTATACTTTGAGTTTGAACTTAAGCAGATTGAAGAAAACACGTGGTCAGAGTAAAAGTTCACTTTGGTTTGTTTTGCACATGAAGTTTTTACACGAGCAAAGGAATTATTTCTGATAAAGTGTGTGATGCCACTTCTGTTATCAAGTTGATAATGAATGGCAAAAATGTTACTGCTGATCTCTGAGATGTGGCCATGAAAGGAAAGTGGAAGAAGTTGAAACATATATGTGGTTCAAAACTTGGATCATGAAAACTTAGCAGTTCCAACAGGAATGTGGCTTATACATTCATAAGAAACGTTCAGTTTTGTGTGCTTCACCAGATAGAATTGTCACTTAATAGATGCTGTGGCGAGGGATTGCTTGAGGTTCAGTGTCCAATTAGTTTTTCAGACATAGATCCTGCTGAAACCACCTGTGCCATATCTTGTGACTGCTGATGTCATGTTAAGTCGCACTCATCAGCATTAAAAGTAACACATATTCAAATGCAGATAGCAGTTCGGTAATACGCAGTGGTGTGATTTTTCAGTAAGTGTGGCTCCTGTTTTGAAAGAAAATTGTTTAACAAATCATTCTGGGATGTTTGCCAATCAATGCTAGAGACTTGTTTTAATACTTTCGTTTTCCTAGCATGGTGGCATCTGTTGCAGCATCTGAGAGCAATGCACAAACTTAACCAGGAAATATTAAAAGTATTAATTAATTAAATTAAACTTCAGTATACTTAATCTTTTTACATAGAATCAACACCTGTAACCATTTCATACTCTGTTGCAATGACTGGTAGTGAATGTTTCATTAAATGTAAATGTATGCGATTTTCTATAGCAACCGTATATGGCTTCGACCCTGCTCATTTTTCAATGAATTGATCGGCTGAGATCCTTCACCACCGCTGCCTGGTTGAATTGGTGTCACGCCATTTAAGGTCCCGTGTTGGGACCGTGCTAGCCCGAGATTTAAATCTCTGAAATAAGCCACCTTCGGGAAGCGAACCGCGGTCCGAAAAATGATGTTTAAAGATGTTTAATTCAGACATCTTAACATTGCCCGCATGCATTCACTAAGTAAGAGTACTCGAGTTGAAATTATGCTAAACACAGATCACAGATTCGTTGATCCAGACGAATGGATTTTCATATTTTTGAAGCAATGCTACAAGGCTTAAACATTAAATGCAATCGACCTATAACGACTTGCGTGGTTTGTTGACAAAGTTGGTAGTAATGACCTCTTGGACAATTAAGTGGGTCGGGTGACTGCGCATGCGCACTCGACATATCGATAGGGCTTATTGTAGTACCTCGCTAGTTGGGTATTTACTAGTGTTTTATTCCGTGTTATATCGGTACGTATTTTTTGTTTCTTGAGGAATTATTAAAAGAAACATAATTATAACTCTAAAATTTGTCGAGTGAGACTCGGATCCCGATTATCTGAGTAACATCAGCAGCAGGCCTAGGACTACCCCGTTCGGCGTTCACCGAGTGTTAGATATCTTAAATGTTGACGATTTCACTTCGATCGGTTTTTAACGAAATAACTAATACATGCAGAAAACACTTTAGGCTAAAATTACTGTCCAACTACTTCAAAACCGTGCTAGCTGTGGAAGTTGGCTGTGATTAAACAGAATGAAATGAAAGCGAAAGTGATGCGCGTTTTCGTTTTCATGTAATGTAAAATTCATTCATATCCTAACTATACCCAAGCTGGTATAAAAGCCGATATGGTCGTATGCTTACAGGTATCTCTAGTCATCATGATCATGATGTAATCTGATTATGCCTACTTGTTAACATGATTTGTTCCATTAATTTCACCAATCTTATGTTTTTCATTGCATTTAATATTTTTTCATTGTCAGTATTTTTCTTTGATTCTTCATAGCGAGGGTAAGTTTTCATCCTCCACATCGTTTGGAATGTACTACTCCCATTTTTCCTGATCTAAATTCCTCCGTTTAGGCGGTTTAGATTAGACATAAGGGCCTACTCTTAGAATTGCTTCTGCATAGCTGCATTGTGTACTATTTGAATAAAAACAGGGTTTTATGATCATCTATTAAATATGGGGTGAGGTGGGGCAAAAGGCCCCCTCGAGGTAAAAGGCCCCCTAGTGATTACTTGTAATCTGTGGTAATTTTTGGACCAGCACTGGTGGAAACGTGAAGAGCATCCTCTTTCGAATGATTTGGTGTAAAATCGTCGCAAAAGTCATCGGTTTGACAGTTTCACAAACAAAAGTAAGTTTTTGGTCGTTTCGCTATAAAATTCGCTGTGTACACTTTCATATTTTGAGGTGATTAGATTATTCATAATATGTTGTATTACTTGCTCATTAATAGTAAAAATACTCTACTTTCCATCTGAAATATGGATAACCAATCGATATTACGGTGTTTTATGAATATTCATGTGCCATCATGTCTACGGTGACTCGGGGCAAAAGGCCCACTTTGTAACGGGGCAAAAAGCCCCCGGAGGCTTTTTGCCCCGAATCTTACTGCAACTAACTACGAAAGCCTATTATTTTGTGTAGTAGCATTTTCCTGCTTGTGTTGTAGGAATGGTTGAAACTCTGCAACGCTATGTTGAAACTCTGCAACTCGTCAGTATAAGCGTCATAAGAAATTTCACCGCAACCAATAATTAAACAAGCAAGAACAAGGAAAAGGAAGGCTCAATCAGCAACCACCTTGCAGGAGTACCGAACAAACACTAGAGGCTAAGAAAGATGTGGCCTGGATAAAGAACATTGCTGTCAATCGCATTATTGCTTTTAAACGAGGTATAGAAAGCCAGTCGAAAGAATAAAGTGTAAGGAGGAGTATACAGTATCGACTCACATTCTCATGAACCGACCTACAGAAAGAAAAAACTTGTCGCAGAAAAGGCAGAAAACAACCGACTGAAAAAAGGCACAAAGAAGGCAAAATACCATAAGAAATTATGCAGAATCCGACTGTGATGAAGAATATGTTACTGCTTAGCTTGTGTTAACCATTTGGCAACAGTCGCAGCCGGGGAGTCAATTTTTTTAGAACTTTACATTCATGAACATTGTAAAACAGCAGATCTTCACTGTGTTGGTCTACCCAGGACCAAGCACGTGGGATTGAGTTAGGTGTTACATAAAAAGTGTCTGAAATGCTACTGCGATGTTATGTTGTTGATGCTACATTGGTTTCAATATTTGTAATACAAGTGGGGCAAAAGGCCCCCATGGAGGCCTTTTGCCCCAGACGAGGGGCAAAAGGCCTCCTCTGGTAATCTTGTTAAAATGTTAAATATTTCCTAAACTATGATACTTTGATGCCACCAAACAAATACAGCTTTTAGTACTATTAATGAAGTATGTTAACCAGTGGAAAACTTTTGTTCAACGCTAAACCATTTGCTGAAAAGTCAATTTTTGGCTTAAGGGGGGCTTCTTGCCCCACCTTACCCTGCTTATGCTGATGCGTAGCTGCGTAGCCGGTTGTGCTGTATCCTACCTCGCAGAGCTCAAGACCCCGTTCTGGGTCCACTCCTCTTCATCCTATATACCACACCTTTAAGCCATCTCATGGAATTATCCTCTGTTTACCACCATCTTTACTAAGACGACACCCCACTCTACACATCCTTCTCCCCAGGCTCTTTTTCAGCCTCCATCACACAATACCTCAACGTGATTATCCTAATTATTCAATGGATATCATCCAGTAGATGGCAAGGAAGAAGATTGCGCCACCCCCGATAATTGGCTTAAATTTGCCAGGGGATGGTCGCCACCCCCTCAATTTTTTGTCCCCAACATCCTGTTATTTCATTGAATTAAGAGAATGCTGGCCTAAGTTATCTAGGCCACCAGAGAGTCCGTAGATCCCAGGGCCTTGATAGCAGACCGATTTTTTAGTGTATGAATTGCGCCACCAAAAACCTGCAAGCCAAAACAAACAAAGGATCGTGGATTGCCTTAACACACCGAAATGTAAAGTCCCGTTTGCTGACGGCCGAGACCCTCCCACGAGGCCGGCCCAAACCATTGGAGTGTAATAGTAACTGTAATGGCCCACTAATCGTACGGCGGTGGTGCGCTAGGAATTACAGACTCACTACTCCAACCACCTAGGATGAAAACTTTTATGTTGAGGTTCGCGGGCAAGTCCCAGCGCTGGTTAGTTTCTTGATTAGTTCTGCCACCATCTGGTCTTTGCTTTGACTCGGCAACTCTTTTTTTCCATTCTTGCTTTGTATATCACGTTTCATCGTTCTATATTTCTCCTCCTCTCCCAGAATAAGCTTATACTCTTCATCGCTAATAGCCGTGTCTTCCAACGCCCTAGAAATGTGGTCGTGCACCGTGTTTAGTTTACTTTCCGCCAAAATACAAATTTCGTCGTGTTTTGAAGCTTTAGCAACAAAACTTCTACTAATAACATTTCCAATAATATCCAGAAAACTCGTCGCTATGGCTAAACTCTCCAGAACAATACCAGGAATAAAACCAATACCAGTGGCTAACATAGCTGCCCCACCCACCCCAGTTCCAAGACTAACCAGAGCAAGGCCGGCCGAGGCCCCATTAGCCACATCTACAACCCTCTTGTACTTTTTGCATAGTTGCCCCCGACTTATCGCCTCGGACCTCAGGAATGCTTCTATTTCGCCGATCTTCTGCAGACGAAATGTTTGCGACGTCGTGTCTGACGAAATTGTGGACTCCATAAGCGTTGGGTACAAAGACATAGTTTTTTTTATAGTTGCTCTATCAGTAACGTTACGTTTAACTCAATAGTTGAAGTACTTAAAACGCCTCTCTTTTTTCCTTCAATTCGAAAACTCGTTTGTCCTGGAATGAATATTGCCCTAGATGCATCAAATTGTCCACTTTGAATGTCAACTGTGTGATCGATGCTACCCGCGGCTGTAATAATGCGAACTGACGCATCACCGGTACTAACACCAAACATTGTAAGCTTCCAGAACCCGCCCTCTAATGAAACCCCTGATTGGTGGTTTGCAAAGTTATACACGGAAAACGCGCAGCGGTCAATGGAAGAGTTTGCCACGCACTCGTGGTTACCGTTCCGGCCGCCGTATAGATATCGCGGTTGTGGTAATCGTCAGACACGAAGTCGATGTGCTGTTGAGGCACCGCGGTCAATAGCTCTGCGGTGGGCTTCGGGATGTCGTACCGCCAGTGGCCTACATCACCTAGACTGTCTATGCTGTATTTGCACATGTCTATTTCTCCGTGTTGACGGAGATACCCCCGAATCTTGTAGTGCGTGTCAGTCATATTTCTCTATACTATTGACTGTCCCCCGTGTCTAAAATATGTATAGATCTGGAAGTGTGATATTCCAAAAGTAGCTTGTGGTGGGCTGGTGGCCAAGACCATCAGCCTGAATTTTTTGTATACTGTGTCTTCAGTGAAGGCGAACTCTTGTGCAGAATTAGTCAAAGTGGCATTGGAGGTGATGAGCGCTTCAAATCTATTTGCAATATCGGCTGGAGCCCCATAGATCTTCCAGGACGTGATACGTGGTGCAGTAGGACTAGATCCCCCAGCCAGACTAACCTTCCATACTCGCACAGCCGTCGGGCATTCAATCTGTAACCAAGTCCCACTAACCTGAGCATTAATATCGGCTCTCGATGTGGACGCCGTCTTCCACTCACCTCTCACACCCGAGTTGAAAGCCATATGAGGCGGGTTAGTGGGTAAAGATTCGTTGGCTGAGGCAATAAAACCCGTTTCGGAAACGTTTCTGGATAGGGGCGGAATATGACCGCTGTAGTTGAGAATCTTGATATTCTGCGCGTATCGCCTTTCATTAGCTATCTCACTGTCTACATACCGCTTGTTAGTCAGGTACCATGGTCCCGAGGGCGGCGTATCATTTTTCGTAGTGGCGTTGGTGATCAGCTGCGTCACTTGTTTCAAACTCGCGGCGTCACTATCAGATCCTGGAATTTCTGTTGGTAGCCCAGTCACTCTTTTACCACCCATAGCCAGATCACCGGTCATGGTACTGCCGGATTTGAGCACGCATGCGCTCCTAACGATAACATCTTCCTCGTTGGCATACCTCTTAGCGGCGTCAGCTTTCTGGTCCGCATAGAGTCTAACGGAAGCTCCAATCTCAGCGTTTTTCACGTCAACGTATCGTTTATTTGTCACATGCAACGGTTCTGTTGGGACTCTATCACTCTTTGTCATGTTGTCGGCGATCAGCTTCGATACTTGTGCCATACTCGACGCGTCGCTTTCGGACGTTGCTGCGCCCGTAGGGAGCCCAGTAACTCTTTTACCGCCCATGATTAAATCACCAGTCATTGCATCACCAGCTTTAAGCACGCATGCGCTCCTAACGATAACATCTTGCTCGTTGGCGTACGTCTTAGCAGCTTCAGCTTTCTGGTCCGCATAGAGTCTAACTGAAGCTCCAATCTCAGCGTTTTTCGCGTCCACATACCGTTTGTTAGTCAAGTACTTTGGTCCAGCCGGCGCCGTATCATTATTCTTAGTGGCGTTGCTGATCAGCTGCGTCACCTGTTTCAAACTCGCGGCGTCGCTATCAGATCCTGGAATTTCTGTTGGCAGCCCAGTCACTCTTTTACCACCCATGGTCAAATCACCAGTCATAGAATCGCCGGTTTTGAGCACATGCCCGCCTCTTACGATAGCATGCTTCTCGTCCACATATCTTCTAGCGGTGGTGACCTTCTCATCCACGTACTGTCTGTAAGAAGCGTCGCGGGAATCTACATACCGCTTATTCACCACATGCAACGACTCCGTGGGTACTCTATCGAGTTTTACTAGAGCGCCAGCGACCGCTGTTGACACTTGTTTCCAACTCGCTGCGTCGCTATCGGATCCTGAAATTTCTGTTGGGAGCCCAGTAACTCGGTGGCCACCCATAACTAAACTTCCAGTCATTACACCGCCGGATTTGAGCACGCACGCATTCCTGACGATAACATCTTGCTCGTTAACATAACTTTTAACAATAAGGTCCTTGTCATCTGCATACCGCCTAACGGAATCTCTCAGCCCCGCATTCTTCTCGTCCGTGTACTGCCTGGCATCGATAAGCTTTTGGTCTGCATGATTTTCGGCTGCGGTCGCCTTCTGGTCCGCGTATCGTACCACTTGTGCCCAGCTCGCAGCGTCGCTTTCAGACGCACCAGCGTCTGTGGGCAGCCCAGTAACTTTGTGACCACCCATTTTTAGAACACCAGACATCGTTCCACCGGTGATTTGTAAGTTGTCCTGATCTATGATGTCTGCATAAGCCTTTGTCGCGGCGTCTGTTTCCATCGTGGGCGTTCCCACGTTTGTCAGTCGAAAACCTCCAGCCGACAGAATTCCCATCATGGTATCACCCGCTTTGTGGACGAGCCCAGCAGCGCTTATCTGCCCCCCTCCCACCCCACCTCCACCGTCTCTTCCAAATTTATCAACCGGCATTTTTATATACAAAAAGGTGACGGAAGTCTAACATAGGTCAAGAATGATATCTTCAAAATTCTTTCCAGCAGTGAGCTCTCTTAGCACGGTCAGGCAGAGATGACCACAGACCACATCATCGGGACCCTGCAGCTGGAACGTCTGTGTTCTTATGGAACGGTTTAAATATCGAGAGATTTCGGTAGGCGGATCCAGCCCATAACTGTCAAAATAGACTGCTGTAGGTCCATCTATCCAATAGGCGACCCAGTGAGTACCATCGCCGGAACCGGAATCTAAATTAACAACTCCACACTCCTTCTCACGAGCCACGGCGGGCAGACCATCTCGCATGAAAACACCGCGGAAATGCGGCACACCTCGAGCGACTCTCTCTATGTCAAAGTTGCTCAGCGGTTTTAGTTTTTTTGCCCGATATAGTAGAGACCGGATCCTTTGCACATTGAACAGCAACCACCATAAGTCTGGCGCCCGAGATATAAACCGGTTCCGCGGACCTGAGCTTCGAGTTCGCGATTATGACGCGCGGCCTCTGCTAAAGCCGCGTCGTCGATCCGTTTTTTCTCGGCTTGGGCCGCATCGCTGGCCTGTTTCTTGCGCAGAGCCTCTGCATCGCTGGCCTGTTTGTTGTGCACGGCCTTTGCCACCTCGGCGGCCCCTCCAGCCGCGGCACCCACCGCGGTTAACCCACCAAAAATCAGTGGGAGGAGAGCCAGTAGTGGAAGAAATCCGCCCGATTTTGTCATCTTTTTCAATTGCGTTTTGGTGAATATCAGCTCCATGCCAACGCCTTCCGAAATCTTCTTCACTATTCGGGCGGCTTGAACTTTTGTCAGCACGAGCTTGTCGTCTCCGCGAAGCTGGCCATGAGTGAGTCGGATCGTGGCGCCAGTGCCGGCACGCGCAGCTCTAGCCAATGTTTGCTTTTGCCCTTCGGTCAGTGAAAGGCCGAACGCAACGTATTCAGTTTTCATTTTTTGGAAAAAATATATCTAAAAGAGGGCCTTGTATCTAAATGTGAAAAACCGATTTCTAGTAAACGACGTTGAATTTGCTGCCATCCGATTCAAAATTCAGGAGTCGGTCGCTGATCAGGACGGCATATGCTGTCGTGTTATTTGGTACCACTTCGTTAAAGTCCACCTTGATTTGTATGTCCTGTACAGAGGTTTTTAGTCGTTCCGATTGCCTGCGCACGTCCAGGACGAAGATCGGAAACAAATCTACAAATTCGATTGGTGTCAATTGGCATGACGACTCACGCGCGTCTATACCGCAATATTCTTCCTTGAAATCACGTAGGGCCTTGTAAGCGCGAGAGGTTGTCCTCTTGGTGAAGTCGAGATTCATGTCAACCACCGGGTAGCGATCGCTGTTGAGCATAGCGAAAATGTTGCGAACCTGTGCATGGTCAAACAGTGCCGGATTCTGGCCTTGATGTGCATTCTTTCCAGTCTGAAAAGCAACAAGAATCCAGCGTGGCTTTTCCGTGCCCGACTTAACGCTCAAACGCCAGGAAAAAGTCGTCGCTCGTGGCACCGCAATGTTGTCGCATTGCATGGCGCGGAATGCCACAGGTACCTTAACCTTGGCTTCAATCTGCTTCATAAGCATGCTTTTATACTCCAAAGCGGGTATTATATGCGGCATGAACCAGGAGAGTTTAGTCAGCGTGATCTGGCCATTGGTCGCAGCGGCTTCTTTGAAGATCGCGTCTGCATCCCCCTGCCGGCTCAGCAGTAAGGAGTGTTTAATCCCGTATACGACCTTGTGATAATCATCGCAAAAACCGAATAGATGTCTTAAGGGAACGATGAATGAAAACGTTCCAATAGGGACGGGTTTTCCAATGATCATCGGTCGACGGGCCTCAAAGCCGAGATTCAGAGCCGCCGCCGCCGCACTCGTGTCCTTCTGCCAACACATGTTTAAACCTTCGCCTTTGGAAAAATCATCGCCGTATACCAGCATGCCTTTCATCGTCGTGGCTTGCCCAGGTGACATGACATTCTCTATCTCGGTGTTGTTAGCCAGGTATCGAATCTGAGAAAACATGTACGGGATGGCGTTGTTGATGAATGACACCAACGTGTCTGCGATGTAAGCCGCACCAGTTGTTGTAAGCCTGCCCTCCACAAGAAGGTAGCTCTTGGAAGGTTGCGTGAAAATGTCTTGGTTCTGGATGTCTATCTGTATGGCCTGGCCATTGTTAATAGCCGCAGGGTTTTGTGACTCATACTCGCGGTATTCAAACGATTCAATGCTATTGTCATCGGGCACCGCCGAAGCGATGTCCAACATTTCACTCGGCACGTCAAATGCCGCCATTATTATAGCTAAAAGAGTTCAAGCTTCAATTATTAATCATGCTGTAAATGAATCAGCAAATGAAAAATCATTTGCGTTTGCGAAATGAGATTCATGTGTGGTGGGTAAAACATTTTTTGCGTTTTGTGAATTAGTCGGAATTGTTTTTATTTTTGCGAGAAACAGACCCCTGCCACCACGACTCGGCTTTATAGTCTTGAAACCGGATCCAGCAATGCGGCTGTTTATGTCAGCCATTGTCGGAACAACGGGTGGCGGACTTACAGCCAGTTGTTTTAAGTACTCGATGCTCTTGTCGCTGAGCGCCTTCTCCAAAGGTGCGGGAACAACGGGCGCGGCAGATGAGTTTTTCATTTGCGTTTCCACCGCCGCAGCGCGTCTCGCTTTCACGGCATCAACAATTTGCCTGACGGCAGATGCTGTTGTGGCGCCGGCTTTCGCGACATTACCAACCGCCTTGGCAACGTTTGTGATTGTGCCTCTATTCGCCGAAATGAAGGAGCCTGCACGGCCAAGGAAACCCGCGATTTTGGGTATCCAGTCGAAAAGTCCACCACCCACGACACGACGCCGCTTTTTAATTCCAAGAACAAACATGAGAATATTTAAGTGTGAAAATCTACGCACTGCGGATGTGAAACCTTATAGTTACTGTCTCACCGCGGAGGTTTAATTGTTCACCATTCTGGTCGGTCAGCCACACACGAATGCCCTGTACGTTGCCAGCCGGTGCAACTGGTAGGTACACCAGATTTTTCGGAGACTCGATTACCTTGTAGCCGGGCGACACATCCGGGAAAAAACTGTAGATTACTGGCAGCTGGCTACCATTTCGATATGATCCAGAGATAATGTCACAATTTACCAGGATTGTGTCCACGCGGAGAATATCGACTGGATTTTCTCCCTCTTTATAACCACTACCAAGCCTCTGAGGGTTAAAACCGAGCATTTGCCTGATGGTAGATTGAGCCATATTTACCTTATATAGGGCATTCGTAATTTTTATGAAGGCGCGTAGGGTAGATGCGTTAGCTCCTATGGTAATAGGAGAATTAAAGCCGAGTGGTGCCACACCCGTCGGAGAATTTTGCTTTTCTAACTGCCTACCGATTTCATCATTAATCTGTGCGATCTCGTAGCTTCCGTCGGGCAAAATGATCGTCTTCCACGTCACACCATTGTCGGTGCTGTAGACGAACTTGTTATTTGTGCTATCGATGTTGGGAATCGAATTATAAGTTTCAAGATTGACCAAAGCAAGCTCAAAGCGTCTTTTTGGATCCAGGTACAGCGGTGGTGAGAAAGCCGTGGTCCACCCTGTAGTATCTGAGGAAACAACTATACTAAAATTTTCCTTAGGCTGCAACAGTACTCGAATTTCTTCGAGTAGTTTCTCCGAGCGTTCCATCTGAGCCATGAATTTTGTTTTTCTATTTCTATTTTATGAGCATGTTTCTATTCAATTCGAGTGCCAGCTCATTGGAGATCGCGCCGGAACGCAGTAACTCGTCAAGAATGGCGGAGATTTCGTTACCGAGACCAGTGTTTCCCGCGGCCCTAGAGGCCACCAAAAGCTGCAACCTCTCTACCAGGGCGTTTGGGTCATTATAAAATTGCACCGCGCCGCCACGAATCAGTTGGAACTTTTTACTTTTCCGACCATGAATAGGCAGACCAGACATCTGTACGAGCTTTTTGAAAGTTTCAATTGCCTGAGGCGAGTATTGCTTAGTCTTGACGAAGCGTTTTGTTAGTAGGTTGAACAACGACTCATCGGCAGGCGATTCCAGCACGAGGTTCCCACCTTTAAACACTCTCAGTCTACCAGCAGACAGCGCGACGGGGTCAACGGAGAGCTCGCCCAAGGCGTTACCTTGTAATTTCAGAGGAACGGCTGGGACACTGAAACCCTTTCCCTTTTTGATGAGTTTGTGGCCCGCTAGCAGTGTATCGATTCGCTTTTTATATTCCCTTAGGGCTTCGATATCTGCAGTCACCGCATCTACCTTTTCTACGTCTTTTTGCTTTTTAGCCTGCTTTTTCTCTTGGCCTAGGGTGTGGCAATTATAATGATTTACCTCGGCGATTATCTTTTCAGCACCTGCCTTGTCGGCTAAATCGAGTTCGCTCGGAGGTTTGAAACCGTGCCTTATGATTGCCTCGACGTTGAGATATTTGTTTGGATTGACTAACAATGCGTGGGGTATTCGGGATGCTGGAAGCGCTGGAAGGGCTGGAGTAGCTGTTCCTGCTGAATCACCGAACAACGCCGCTATCGGGTTAAAATTAGCAGACTCTGCAATTTGCGTTGGTAAATCCTGTAAAGCGCTGGTAACTTTCTGCAGCTCCTTAGATGTGGCAGCCTGGGATTCAGCCGTGGCTGTGGGTATTGGTTTGAAAAGCTTTGCCGCATCGTACTGAAGGTTGGCTTCACCGAGCTTCTCATCTACGAAACGCTGTCTCAATCGATTTCTCCGAGCTAAATAATCCTGAGTCAACGCGTCTCGCTCCTGTTTAGACGAAACTTTTGTCCACATCGTCTTTGTATGTCGACTATATGTTGCCTATATCATGTCTTTAAATACTTGCCTTCGGCTTATAGAAGCGATCGAACCCGCAGCGATATTTTCCATCGTACACTTTGGACGTCAAATCTATGACTGCGAATCCATATGGTTGGGCAGCGCACTCGCTGAAGAACGTACGGAATTCATCGAAAGACATGTCGCCGCCCACGAACGTATCGTGAATGGCGCGCAAATTCTTGCTATCCTGGTTGAAGAGGACGATAAGATTAGCATTGTCACGGATCGCTTGCTTGGGAATGCGGAAGTAATTTTGAGTTAAGTAGAACCAGTCCGCGCCACCGTGTCGACCCATAGTGAAATACCTTTCGATGGGCGACTGTTTTTCAAGCATGACGTCATCGAAAACTAGAAGGCTTCTGGCATTCTTATTTAATGATTCAACTGGAACTATTTCATCTGAGCAAGAGTGAAAGGAAGCCACTTCCTTCCCGGCAACTTTTTCGAGTTCTGTTATCCAGTCCCGAAGGAACTGATATTTTTCCTGCCCCAGAGACTTTGAGTAGAGGTATAGCCGATCAAAACGCAGGTACCCCTTCTTCAACAGAAGGTTAAGCAGTAAGTTTGTTTTTCCACATCCGCTAGGCCCGCAGATTATACACCGTATACTGGATGGCAACAACCAATGGTGGTGTTTTTTCCCATCGTCGGCTTCGAGATCGAAATTTGTTATTTCCATATAGAGACAACGAGTTATGATTGTATTCAACCAAAACAATGTATTGCCTACGATGTAAGAAACATACTGAGACTTCAAATGAAACAATCGTCGAGTTACGAAACGGTCGGCCAGCCAAGAAAGGAACCTGTGCCGTCGGCGGTGCAAAGAAGAGCCAGTTTTTGCCTTCGAAAGCGCGAAAGACTGGTGGTTCTCTACTGAATAGGGCCCTCAACGCTCTACCTCTACCAGAAATGCATATGAGCCTTCCATCCGGTATGTTTTCGGAAGATAATCCGGGAGGTTCTTTCCAGAATACAGGAAAGTACTCTTACTGTGGACCATTCACAAAACTCGATAAACGGTTGTCACAGCGATATCACGGTGTTAATCAGCTCGACCGTGCGTGCCTCCACCACGATGTGGCTTACGCAGTCCATAAAGATACTCCGGGGCGCAACCGCGCAGATGACATCCTCGCTGCAGCCGCGTCTAAGATCGCACTCACCGATGAAACTCCGGATTATGAGAAGAAGGATGCGCGGCTGGTATCGGCCATTATGTCAGCGAAGTCGAGGCTGGGGATGGGTGTTGGACGGCGGCGCTAATGAAAATCATTTGTGTATGTGTTTACCTGTTTGTAATATATAGTATTACTGAAATGTCTAAGCACCTTTCAGCCGTCTATTACAGCCCTATAGGTTACTGGCGAGGTAAGGCTGCGGTGAAGAAACTAGCCTCAGCCGCCAAAGTTTCCGAGACGGAGGCTCGTGATTGGCTGAAGAAACAAGCGGTGTGGCAGATTTATCTTCCCGTTCCACGCCGCATACCGCGTCCAAAGTTCGATGAAAATCGACCAAACGCGGTACACCAAGCCGATCTCTTGTTTTTACCTCACGATAAAGTAGGTCGCAAGACTTATAAATACGCCTTGACTGTTGTCGATGTTGCTTCACGATACAAAGAAGCAGAACCGTTGATCAACAAAAGTGCGACCGAAGTCGCCGCCGCTTTAAGCCGGATCTATAAGAGGGGCCCATTGACTTGGCCTCGACTCTTTCAGGTCGATCCTGGACGCGAATTTATGGGTGATTTTACACCGTTGCTGGTGAAACACGACGTTCTTGTAAGACGCGGGGAGGCTGGAAATCATCGCCAACAGGGCATCGTTGAACGCTTTAACCGTACTCTAGCTGAGCGACTTTTCGGTGCCCAGTACGCTCAGGAATTGCTCCTGGCTGCAAGGGGGTCATCCGAACGGTCAGTGGAATGGGTTCGCCGAATGCCCGAAGTTGTAGCTGCACTAAACAATGAGCCGACGCGTTTGCTCGACATGAAGCCGGTTGAAGCGATGAAAGCTCGTAAAGTGACACAGAAGCCCTCTCATTCACAAATGAAAACTCGTTTGTGGGGAATGGATGAGCCTATTCTTGGACACGACGTTCTCGTTCGATATTTGTACGCTCCCGGCGAGCTCGAGGGTGGTAGCAAACGAGCCACCGACCCTAACTGGTCGCTCACCATCCACGCTCTTTTGGATGTTGTTCGGCGGGCTGGCCAACCGGCTTTATACCATCTAGTTGATGGGCCTGGCCGCGGGTTTGTACGCGAGGAGCTGATTCTGGTGCCTATGGGCACTGAGTTACCCCCCGATAGAATACTCAACCGTCGTTGATTTTGTAGTGCCCGTATGCCAGCGTTGTTATCCCGTCCGGAGATATCCACTTTTTTGTGTCTAATGGAGAGAGGCTGATCTTATTCTGCTCGTACACTCCAATCTGGTGGTCGTGACTTCGAATCACGACTTGTGTGTGCCGCATCTCTTCTCGTTCGAACAGGCATTCCTTGTATAGCTCGTGGTGCAGATCCTTCTTCACAACTGCTCTCTGAACGCCTTTTGCTTTCCTGATCTCTGAACCACCCGATTTTAAGATCGAGTACATCTTCGGACGCAATCCTACGAATTGGGCTATGGCCACTCCGTTACATTCATCCTTGAACTTGCCCACGACTTTCTTGTTCTCGGCGTCGTAGTAGGGGCTGTCTCTTGGAAACTCTGAGCGGTCGTATAGGTGCTTTTTGTTCCACATATCGACATAGGCGTTCGGAGTTTCCACCTGAAATAAGAGGCTGTCAGTGTCTGTGTACAAGAGTTGAGCATTGTTACCGTACTCGTTTTTCACATCGTTGTACCAGAAGTCGTACATCAGATGCTTGCTGAGGTCGAGGACCGCCTGGCCGACATATACAGGTCTGTTTAACTTGAGCTTGCTCTTCAAACTGTGAATCGCGGCGAGTTGGTCGTTGAAGATTTTGTGTGATATGTAGGCCGGGTCGGCAATTAGTTTACGAAGTTTGTCAACTTTTGAGGTCGGTACCAGGTTGACCCTGATTCTTTTTCTAAGATTTTCCATGGTTTTTCCGAAAACTGCATTATTAGCCAGTTTGAAGAAGTCTTTTTCAAATTCTGACGTTGCCTTCGCTCTCAATTTCGTGTTCATCTCGATGTAGGGAGCCATCCACGCCTCCTGTCTAAACTTAATAGCACGATGGATCTTAGAAACTCGCAGCCCCAACGAGTGATATAGTTTGAGATTTCTATAATGGACCACATACCGCTCCTTAGGTCGCAGGCTTGGTACTAACTTCACATGCTTTGTGAACTTGCCTCCCAACTCGTTCATAAGCACATTCTGATAGTCACTCAACCACTCCTCTTGGACTGTCAGGGTCTCCGGTGCTAGGGGATAGTCGCTATGTGATTCGTGGAGGTGCTCCGGGTACTCAAGATCGACTTCGAGCAGGAAGCCTTCAGGCGCGTCGTCTGGAGTTTCCAACACTTCATCGAGAGTTGGACTTTCCCAGCTAAATCCTCCAACTGGCAATGACTGTTGCATCGCCCAGCCGTAGAGGTTATTAGCGTCGAGATACATGATCCAGTTTTCTGGCTTCGTGGTATCGTGATCTGGGCATTGCGGGTTGTTGGCCTTTGCGAATCTCTTGGATACCATCGAGATTCCACCTCGGAGACCTTTCTCTACAAACAAATGCATATCTATATCGGTTAAAAGTTCGAGCTCGATCTTCGTCTTTTTCAACTAAGCGTCCCAGGCCATTCCTGGCAGGCTGAAGTAGTTAGCGGGGTCCAGACTGTAATGCTTCATCGATGTGGATCTGAAGGTCTCGAATACATCGGCTAGTAGGAGTACATCCGTTCGGAGATATAAGTCGTGATAGTCGCCCAGAGTCTTACATTCGAATTCATCCCATACTCTTTGAGCGTGTTGATAATCCTCATCAGAAATGTTCTCACGGGACAGCCTACTGTAGAACGCTTCTTTGGGTGGAAGTTGTTCTTCAACGAAGCGGTGGTAATCATGGATGTATTCGTAACAATAAACACCCTTTCGTCTGAGCAGATCTAATTTTAACCTTTCGTTATGAGCGAAATTTCCGTTTATATACGCCGTTGTGACTTTGAGATCCTCTAGCGACAGGTTTCCTGATAATTTATCCAACGAGCTGTTTAGAAACTGGAGGCTGTCGATGAACTGTAGTTGTCCTATGTTGAATGTCATGTACTTCTCCATATTGTTTGGAATACAGTTAATTTCAGTTTCCTCATCCTGTGCGGCCTCACAGCTACCTATCGCTTGCATTATGAGGTGGCTGTCGTAACCTCGCAGATTGTGGAAGACCACTGGTACCTTACACTTATCTGGATATATTCGAAGTTTGAGGTTGCAGGCGTTGTGAGCGGCACCTCGGTACTTACCGGTAATGTGACAGTGGTCGCGAACTCTATCCTCTTCGAGCGTTTCTCCGCAGATATGACATTCAGTAGCCTCGCGGAATGATTGGCGATCAACTGCTGACATCATCATTTTAGCTGGGGTGGCCAATCTTTGTTTGATAGAGGCTAGCTCGCCTTGTAGTCGTTGTAGGAACTCTGGCACGGCGTTCTCTCCCCGGTATAGAACCGGCTTCTTCGTACGGCCGTCGCATCGAACCACTATATAACAGAAGCTGCATGGTTTCTGCTCCGCTATCTGTCTGGTGTTGTTCTCGCTGGGATTCATGACTGCACCTTCGATTGGTATGTTTAGAGCCTCGAAGTCCGCGTAAATAATATACGGAGTGCGCATCTGTTTGTGATGGTTCTGGAATTTGAGGATATTTTCATCCTCTTTTGGCATCTCAATCCGCTGAGGCTTCTCACTGATGCCCTGACAATCTTTGATATGGGCATCCAGTAAGTCTTGTCTACAGAATATGTGTAGGCAGCGACGACATGGATGTTTCCTGTTGTTGTTTTTGCTATTTTGATGAAGAATTCGACCAAGGTCTTTAATCCAGACGTAGTGGTATTCCTCACCTTTAACCAATAGTAGAAGATCGATATTGTAGCCTCTATCAGTCTGCTTTGAGACATAAATTGGGTACAGCCCTTCATTCCATCCGAAGACCGATACGGACACCATAGGGTTCTGACGCTCGAATTTACCGATATCAGTGGCCTTCACTGGAAATTCTATACCGTCGAAGTTTAGCTCGTGAAGGTGGGCACGATACTTACTGGGACGATAGGGGTGTTGCTTATGATCTACTGGATACATGGCGCTTAGTATTGCCCACTCGAAGCAGCGGTTGTCTTCATTCTTTACATTAACCACCGAATGACATGGGATATACTTTGGTGTTGGAAAATAGCTTTTACCTCGGAATGGTTGATACTTTGCAACACTGAGGTCTAGCGCCACGACCCGCCTCACCCTCCATCCTGACCCCAAGTTGGTATAGTCCTCGAGGCTTTTTAGTACTTCGGCCTTGGCCTTCCGTACAGCCCCTTGGATTTTACCCGCACTGGTAATTGGTTCTGCTTTGCTTCGAAAGTAGGCCGTATTGGTTATAGTACCCGGGGTCGCGTTTCCGTCGTACACCATGTCAACGGTCGGAGCCGGCTTTTCCAACTCAACTGTCAACACTTGCGAGTATTTCAGACCGTCTTGTTTCAACAGCTCTTCGTTGAGTTGCGCCTCAATGTTGTGCTCCATTGCACTCAAGAAAGCCAACGCATCTCCTTCCAGCCTGTGGTTTAAAGGTACTTCTGCGCGGAAGTCTCTCAGAAGCTGATTGGCGAGCTCTTTGTGTACTAGAAAGGTTGGTGGTCCACCTCTATCCTTCTTAATTAGGAGTGGGTCGAATTCTGCTAGAAGGGCCCTGCGTTTTGCCCCTCTGTGCTTGCGCACTGGAGGAATTGGCCTTGGAAGCAGTGGCTGCAGCAAGCGCCTTTTGACTGCATGTGGTATGGGTTCGTCTAAGATATTCTGTAGAACAGCTCGAAGAGCTGGGGGACCAGTAAACTCACTCAGCAATTGTTCAATTTTTTCATTCGTAGACAATGCCATAGTTATAAATTATTTTATACTACTATGGCAAACTTTTCTTTAATATAATAATTGTGTCGTTTGTTCAAATGATAATTTTTGTTTACTGATGTTCGATTGTCGCTTGCTCATCTGTATTAGCCCAATACAATAACTATATCGTTTGTTCAAATGATAATTTTTTTATTCTACTGATATATTTGATAGTCGCTTCCATTCCGTATTAAACTCACGTACTAACCCACCACGTCGTATTCTTGATTGAATAGCATAATAGCCACACTTCATCAGAGGCGGCGCTACACCAGGGCGCGCCAGGGCAAATGCCCTGGTAAAAAAGCCTTTGCCCTGGTCGATGCCCTGCCAGAATTTTTGACCTGTCCAGAGTTTGTTGGGGCATATTTGTTTTATTTTAAAATATAATTTTCACTTAATGCACTGAAATGTTAAAATTTGCTTTACAAATGTCAAAAAGCGTTCAGCTTCCGGGGAGCTTCGCCCATGTGACCTCCTGACTATGGATATATAATAGTGCTGGGGGCGATTTATGGCAAGCGCGCTAGCGTGATCTTACGTGGTCACTATTTAGGCCCTAAGCTCGCGCTACCACGCTCTCCATAAGTCGCCCTCTGCACTGGTTACTTGTATGACTGCCCTGGCTATGCCCTGGTTACAAAAAGTGTCTGGCGCCGCCACTGCACTTCATGCACTCACCTAAGTGGTTTTTGATACCCCTTCCACATTTGGCGCATGGTCTTGTCCCGCAACCGTTTCGCAGTCGTGCTAAATGCTTGAAACAGTACTCCCCAATGCATCTGTGACAGCAGAGGGTTGTTTTGCCTATCATAAGCCATTTGCAAAAGTTTTGCCCCAACATTATGATTTATGTATACCACAACATATTCATTTATTTAAATTAAATTCACGAACCATCCGCGCCATATTCTTGCATATACAATACTGTGTCCACACCTCAGACATAAGGCTGTTGGATATTTAAAAGTACTAACCAAAAAAGCACACTCGATACTAGGCAATCGTCACTGAAAGTTTAACATTTTCCCTCTGGCTAATAAAAAAAATTTCACACAACGCCAATTTGCGTTTTCTACACTTTATCGGGCAAAATAATGCTTCTGACCTGATGAATATTTGACAAATTTTTTTCTTAAAAATCTTACTGAACCTAATGCGATTTATTTTAAACCATCTTTTTTAGCAAACGGCACCGTATACAGTAAGATTCGTTTGAAATTGTTCACGTCGCAAATCTAACCGCTGTGTGGTATCCTAAACTTAACATATATACTCTGCTTGTTTACAAGACAGATGTCGGATATAAAACATAGCGCTGTAGGCTTCATAATATTCTTCTATCAAATGTATTATAATTTTACGATCGGTTGTGCCTAATTAATTGCCTACATCCCAACACATGTCCACGGGTATTATTAAAAACTAGTTTTTAAAAACAGTCTTATCCCGAGAGACTGCGCTTTCGATATACCTATTCTTAGACATGCTGGGTTTTTCGCCTATTAATAGGTGACTTCCTTCGCATGTGTTGTCCGTCTATTTGTGTGTCTGTCAATCTGCGTGCGTCTGTGCGTTTAGGTTCAACGCTTAAGTGCAAAAATAAGAGTTTACGTTGTCCTGTAACTAGCGCTGAACAATCGGAATTATTTCCGAAACGCTATGAAAAGCGAATTCTCTAAGTCCGCAAACGCTATGAAAAGCGTTTCAGAATTCTCTAAGTCCGCACACACTAGTGACTTTGGGTGAAAAATTTTACATGGCGCAGATTTATGTTTTCTGGACGTTTTGAGCCGAAATAATCATTTTGGCCCTATGAAGTTTTGGTGAAATTTTTCTTGGGTGTTTGTCAATTTTTGGGGTGATTGGGGTGAAAAATTTTACATGTCGCAGATTTGTGTTTTCTGCACGTTTTGGGTTGAAATAATCATTTTGACCTGATAAATATTTAACAAAATATTTGGGGGTGTTTGACGGGGTGATTGGGGTGAAAAATTTTACATGTCGCAAATTTGCGTTTTCTACACGTTTTGAGCCAAAATAATGGTTTTTACCTGATGAATTTTTGACAAAATATTTGTTGGTGTTTGACTTTGGGTGATTGGGGTGAAAAATTTTACATGTCGCAAATTTGCGTTTTCTGCACGTTTAAGGTTGAAATAATCATTTTGACCTGATGAATTTTTTGAAAATTTTTTCAGAATATTATCTAAATTATGTCTAACTTACCAAAGAACTCATCTTTTTCACCCACACACAACACCCCGCATTCAACTCAATGCCAGCCAGCTGGTTTGTGCAGACTAGGCTTCTATTCAATGGCTGCCAGACGCTGCCCATCGTAGCCTCTCGCGTTCTATTCTTAGATGGCTGCCGTTTGTACAGTGGACTTGTGCGCATGCACCAATGTATCTGTAATTCATTATTCATTTCAGCCTCGTTTGTACGTCTCCATATGTCTGTTATATTCGTGTTCCTATGTCTCTTCATATGTGTTTGTATATGCCTACACGGTTACGTGTTTGTATGTGTAATCATATGTGCTTGTGTATGCCTACGAGGTTACGTGTTTGTATCTGTGTGTGCGGCACGCAGAAATTTACTCCGCTCTCAGGTCTAGCGTCTTGTTTCAAGGACGTTTACTGGTCTAACTAGGTCATCCTGGCTGGATTTGTATGCGTACGCATTACTCTGTTCGTGTTGCTGTTCCTATGGGTATGAGTTTGCCTGTGCCTATGCTTGTACGTATGTCTGCGCGACTGCGTTATTGTGTGTTAAAGAGGCGACCCCATGACCTGATGTTATTATAAAGGGCTAAGTAAAATTCCATGCGCGCTGGCTTGCAGTTTCGTTTTCGTGGTGAAGTATCTCATATTAATTAAAGCGCTTGGATGCCTATTGGCGTATTGAGTAAGATTACGGTTTTGTTGTTAAGTCTACTAAGTAACGAATATAAGCTTTCAAAGCATAACACAGTTATATCACAGATATTTGGTTATATGGTGCAGGTGAAATTGTTTTAGTTCACAGGCCACAATGGCAATCGACATCTAAATTTACACACCGCGCAATGAATCCTGGTAAAAGTGGACGCGTTTTCTCTGTAACAACGGGTTTTGTAGAATATAGTATATTCTGTAAACAGAAGAGTTTCGCGATATTTTATTTTAGTTGACTTGAAAGCAGCTCAGCTGGCGTCTTTGAAAACGTAATGTTTTACTATTACACTCCAAGGGGTGTGGCCGGCCTCGTGGGAGGGTCTCGGCCGTCAGCAAACGGGACTTTACATTTCGGTGTGTTAAGGCAATCCACGATCCTTTGTTTGTTTTGGCTTGCAGGTTTTTGGTGGCGCAATTCATACACTAAAAAATCGGTCTGCTATCAAGGCCCTGGGATCTACGGACTCTCTGGTGGCCTAGATAACTTAGGCCAGCATTCTCTTAATTCAATGAAATAACAGGATGTTGGGGACAAAAAATTGAGGGGGTGGCGACCATCCCCTGGCAAATTTAAGCCAATTATCGGGGGTGGCGCAATCTTCTTCCTTGCCATCTACTCATCCAATCTCATCTGCCGTAACACCTTCAAAACAGAATGCATCATCCTAAGCCTTTCTGATCAAACAACAAAATGCCAGATCCTTCCATACACCTATCGACTAACTCTTCATCTGTTACCTTCATCTTCAACTTCCTTGTCCGTAATCATGGTATTACTTATGATCCACATCTCTCCTTCTCTAACCACATCTCGAACCTTTCCAGCTCCTGCTTTATCCTTCTTTTATGTAGTTGTAGGTTAGTAACAGGACTTTGAAGTGGATTCGCTCTAAGATTTTTAGCCAATGGAGTGATTTGAGGGTGTTCTTGCCTCATCCAAATTCGTGCATCCGGCCCATGCTCGACCTTAAAAGCCCCCACCATTACTACCTCCATTTCATTCAAGGCTTGATAACTGCAATTCCATTTTCCTCAACCTTGAATCCACCCAAATCAAGCGTCTGCAATTTATCGAAACATCACTAGCCAGGGCGGTCACCAGAACGCCCAAGCATCATATCACTTCCACCCTCAAATCACTCCATTGGCTAAAAATCTTAGAGCGAATCCACTTCAAAGTCCTGTTACTAACCTACAACTACATAAAATATTCCGTGATCTCTTCACCATTCAGGCAACTGGCTTCAACCGATCATCCTCCCATCTGTCTCAAGTTCTCCAAACCGAGCCATCTTCAACACAGCACCACGCCTCTGGAATGATATCCCCCTGAGTTCAGCGGAGTATCGGTTCCTCCATCATCATTGCAACTTGTCCTCCATGCTGCTCTATTGCACCCGCCCCGGGTGTAATAGAGGGGCTTTCCACTCAACACTGAAGTCTCACTGACACAATTATCGTTCAGTTAATGTACTCAGGGGGAATGTCCGGCCTAGACTGTGTGGCTAAAGGTCTTTTTAGTTTATATGTTCAGTTCAGTATCGTTGTGTGTCCAAACCAAAAGTTGAACGACGATGAAGCCTCAGCGAGCGAAGAGCGAGGGTCCGGAGAGGCTGAACGACTATGAAGTTGCAACTTTCAGCGAGGCTCCAGCCAAAGAGCGAGGCTACGGGGAGGCTGTACCACGACCAAGCTCCATCGAGCGAAGAGCAAGACCGAACAGGCTGAACGACGATGATGCTCCAGCGAGCGAATCTCTAGCGTTACCGGTACAGCGAGACTCCATCGAACGTGTGAAGATCGAGGCTCCAGCCAAAGAGCGAAGCTACGGTGAGGCTGAATGACGATGTAGTTCCAGCGAGCGAAGAGCGAGGCTCCAGAGGGGCCATGGGCGTCCGGAGGGGGGCGCAAGGGGACGCATTTGCGCCCCCTGGATTTTGCAAATATGTTATAAAAATAAAATCTTCTGATTATTATGATTAATATAACAGTCCCAACCCGATTTTCAATGCAAAGAAACAATTATTTAGGTAAAGTCCTTGATCATCATTTATTTTAAACTTTTTTCTATGCAAACTTTTCTATGCAAAAGCGTCATTTTGGCCACCAAATTTTTTACCCCTCCTAAAACAATTTTGCGCCCCCTACAAAATTTTCTGCGGACGCCCATGAGAGGGGCTGAACGACGATGAATCTTCAACTTTCAGCGAGGTTCAAGCCAAAGAGCGAGGCTAAGGGAGGCTGAACGCTGACGAAGCTCCAGCGAACGAAGAGCCAGGTTACGTAGAGGCTGAATGACGATGAAGCTCCAGCGAGCGAAAAGCGAGTCTCCGTAAAGGTTGAACGATGATATAGCTCCAACTTTCAGGGAGGCTCCAGCGAAAGAGCGAGGCTACGGGGAGGCTGAGCGACGATGAAGCTCCAGTGAGCGAATATCAAGCGTTACAGGTCTGCCCTGGCTCAGATTCGGTCTTTCGCTGTCGTGGGTCCATCCCTATGGAACTCCTTTCCTTTAGTACTGCCTAGGACCCTACTTACTAGGTTCTCTCTCTCTCTGTTGTTCATCGTTTAAAGTCTTTTCTGTTTCCGTGAGGCTCACACGCAGAGAGCGCCTCTGAATAGTTCACACTGTGAGACGCGCTTTATAAATTCCCATATACCATACTATACCATACCATACAGCGAACCTCCAGCGAATGTGAGAAGAGCGAGGTTTCGGAGAGGCTGAACGACGATGAAGTTCCAGCGAGAGAATCTCTTGCGTCACAGCAAGATTCCAGCGAACGTGTGAAGAGCGAGGCTTTGGAGAGGCTGAACGACGATGAAGCTCCAGCGAGCGATGAGCGAGGCTCCGGAGAGGTTCAGCCATAGGCGTCATTTGTGGGGGGTACGAGAGGTACCCGTACCCCTCACTTTTTGGACTGGGTACTGTACCCCCCACTTTTTAAACAATGTCAGTCAATATTTTTATTATTGTGCCTTCCCAGTGAATGCAGTCTCCGCCAAAAGTGTGAAAGTACTTAGATACACAGCGAAATCGAGAGCCAAAATTAATGAGAATACTGACAGGGAATATGTTCAAAATTGCCACCATGCGAAAAGCAAAAGTTGAAAAGAAATTGGTACCCCCACTTTTTAGGCCAAAGTAGGCCTATTGGTACCCCCCACTTTTTGGACTAAGGTTACGCCCCTGGGTTCAGCGACGATGAAGTTCCAGCGAGCGAATCTCTTGCGTTACAGCGAGACTCCAGGGAACGTGTGAAGAGCGAAACTTTGGACAGACTCAACGACGATGAAATTCCCACGAGCGAATCTCCAACGTTCGAGTCTCCAGCGTTAGTTCTCTTCCTTCCTCTGCGTTAGCTAATTTGCCAGTCAAAATAGCTGCCGTCAGCTATCCTGTAAAGTTTTTTTTGGGAATGTACCTTAAAATACTCAATAGTGGCGCCAGCGATGCTAAGCAGGAACCCGCCCTGCGTTGGCCGGCGAACCAACAAGTTAAACTCTAGAGCGAAATTTCGCGAAATCCTCCCACGTTCCGGGTTACTTCTCAGCGGCAAAATCATCACTGACCCATGCAGTGTTTTATTGACGAATCGATGACCCGCGCTGCGTCACAGAAGCGAGTATACCCTCCGTATTCGACGCCTAGGTCAAAATAGCTGCCGTCGGCGGCCTAGGCCGCTGGTCGGTTCTTTGTTGATGCACATAATCGTCCTTCCCGCCACAGTCATCGTTGGACGCACCATGTAAACAGGGTACGGCTGAAATACCAACCTAGCGTTAAAAGCGAACAAGAAACTGCTTTATATAACACGGTGATATGACAAGCGAACTCGAACATCGGCTAAAAACTCCGTCGCACAGTTGTCGTAGTCTAAAAACAAAGGCACCTGTGGATAAATGTCATAAAAACACTTTCTTTACAAGCGTAAAGGAAGTCGTCACGAAAGAAGGCGTTCCTACCGAAGCCAATCTACTGCTTTACCTTCTTCGTCAAGAAAGACGCAAGCCGGAAGCATCGCTTCTTCTTTTCCTATGTCAGTGAACCTGTGTCCTCGGCTGGTGAATTCTCTTTGCTGCTGCAGTAGTCCAGTGTACCTTCGCGGCTAGAAGGCGATTACGAAATGGTCGTGTGCGGACGCATATCGGACTTTGCTGCCAGAAATCATTGCTCTAGAATGTTTAGTTTTTCGCAGCATGCTGTTTATACAGGCTCCACATTGGGGGCCAATTGACACAATTATCGTTCAGTCAATGTTCTCAGTGGGAAAAGTCCGGCCTAGCCTGTGTGGCAAAAAGGCTTCTTTAGTTTATATCATATGTTCGTTATCGTTGTGTGTCCAAACCAGTGGTTGAACGATGTCTCTTGTTTCACAGTTGCTACTACAGATTCTGCCTTAAACGCGGACTTGGCTGATTATCGTGCAATTCCAGAAGGCGTGTTGAAATGCTTCAAACTGAACTGGAATGATCTTATTGCTAGAATACATTTTGATAGCGGACTTCTGGCAGAAATTGAAAGACGTGAAATTGTTACGGTTATAGGCCCTACACCTGAAAAAGTTGCGGGTTAGATTTCTTTTGTGATAGACGTTACGGTAAATTATTTAAATATAAATCAAACGAATTTCGTCGTAAATTCGTCAGGTTTTTGTATGCAGGAAAATTCTCTAATTATGTAGTCGTAAATATACGAAAGACTGTTTTCAACTATGACCTGAATATGTAAAACTTGGCAAGCTTACTTCCCATTTACGAAATAGATTAATCGTAATCTCAAGATTTCTGCAGCTCCCAAAAACACAAGTCAGGGTTCGTAATCGTAATCGTAATCTCCGGATTTCTACAGCGCCCAAAAAAGCGAAGTCGCGGGAACCAGCTTATTCACAGGCGCTTAGCAGTCTTGTTGTCAAGACCTTAAACCTCAAGACCAAGACCAAGACCAAGACCTTGAACCTCAAGACCAAGACCTTGAACCTCGAGACCAAGACCAAGACCAAGACTTTGAGCCTCGAGACCAAGACCAAGACCAAGACCAAGACCTTGAATCTCAAGACCAAGACCAAGACCAAGACCCAAAAAATCGAAATCAGGTCAAGACTTCTAAAAATTGTAAAGTCGGAATATTCGCTATTTTAATGAAAACGTGAGTCTTTAATTTTATTCTAGCAAATTAACTTTAAATGCAAACTGCAGATAAATCCGAATTTGTATTCAAAAATCCTTCATGCAAACTCTTATACCAAATGCCTTTTGTATTTTATAAAAACCAATTCGCTCAGAATTTTCTGACCAAGACGTGCCTGGTGGGCCTCATAAAATTCCGCCATGTGAAAAAATACTTTCTATACAGGTGCTGAAGTCGCTGACACACACAGTAGCTTTTCAAGCACTGGATGTAAATGTACAGATAGTGAGTCCTTTTGAAATCTTCCCATGGTTTATCATACCGTCTGATACAGAATAACTGTTGCTGCTGCCAATGGGTTTTCCTGACCAACATGACTTGTATCCATCCATAGATATGGGTCGTATAATGATGCAAGCAGGCTTGATACAGAATTCTTGAGTTCTGTTAAATGACTGTTCATATTAACAGCCGGTCTTGGTCTTGGTCTTGCGAGACCAAGACCAAGACTTTGAACCTCAAGACCAAGACCAAGACCAAGACCTTGAACCTCAAGACCAAGACCAAGACCAAGACCTTGAACCTCAAGACCAGGACCAAGACCAAGACTTTTAAAAACGAACTCGAGTGCACTCGAGACCAAGACCTTGGTCTCGATGACAACAAGACTGGCGCTTAGACAAATCAAAATCGATAGGCGGGGGTCAAATCGGTTCCAGGTCAAGATCCAAAGAAGTCAGTTAGGAGGACAGTAAGACGGCTAAGGTGGGTGGTGTTTAGGGTTTAGACGGCGAGGGGGTAGACAGAGGCGGAGGGATCGGGATAGGATTTGTGAAAGAGCAGTGTTTTCAGTTTTGAGTGAAAGATCTGTGGAGATATAGCAAGTGGTGAAGTTTTGGTGAGTGCGTAGGATGGATATGAAATTTCTCGCAGTACTGGTGGGAGTTTGTTCCAGAGAGGTGGGACAGCTATGGCTATCGAGCGATTGCAAATTTGAGTGATGAGGTGACGGAAGGGCGGAGCAGTGTTAGGGCAGAAGAGGAGCGGGTTGAGCGGAGTGGTTGGACCGTCAACAGCTGTCGGAGATAAGAGGGCTGGGAAGATTGGAGTGTATTGTAGGTGAGTGATATGACTTTATATTCTATTCTTTCAGGTATTTTAAGCCAGTGGAGAGATTTGAGGACGGGAATGATGTGATGGTGCTTGGGGGTTTTAGTAACAGCACGGGCGAGGGCATTTTGAATGGCTTGGAGGCGGTTTATTTGGGTTACCAGCTTATTCCCAATCGCATCACTATGGTTTTATGAGTGCTTCTGGTTTGAGCTTTATCAGAAGCCGAGGAGTTACAGTTGTAATGTTAGACAACCCCAGCTTTCAGTTAAATGTTCCCATTGTTGCACATTTGTAGTGGTCTTATTTATTTAAAATAATAATGGTGATCTGAATACGTGCCAGAGGTTTGAACTACAAGCATTGTTGTGAAAGGCTTTTTTACGTTTGTGGTTGGCAACTGGTTGCAGTGTTTGTATTTCTACTGTTTGTACTTGCAATGTTTTTGCTTGTAATGTTTCTGGCTGTAGTGTTTGTGGCTGCAATTTTTTTATTTGTAATGTCTGCACTTGTAATTTTGTGGTTGTGACGTTTGTTGTTCTAATGTCTGTATTTGTAATATTTATATATGTGTAATGTTTGTAAGTTTAATGTTTGTAGTTGTGATGCTTGTATCCATAATGTTTGTACTTGTAATGTTTGTATTTGTAACTTTTGTACTTGTAATGTGTGTAGTTGTATTGTTTATACTTTTGATGTTTGTATTTGTAATGTTTGTACTATCAAATCTTCTAATTTATAATATTTGTGGTTGTATGTTTGTATTTGTAAAGTATATAGTTGTTTTGTCTGTGGTGGTATGTTTGTACTTGTTATGTTTGTGGTTGTTTGTATTTATAATGCTTGTACTTGTAGTGTTGGTGATTGAATGTTTGTTTTTGTAATGTTTGTGCTTGTAATGTTCCATATGTAGTAAGGACGCCTCATTTTATTTGGACCAGAGTGTTGGTTAGTTGGAAATAATTATATTCTTTGCAGGACATCGAAAAAGAAACGAAGCGAACGGAACAGATGCTTTGTTGGTTGGAGGGAGGATCGGAAAAACAGTTCATCAACAGTTTTACTTCTGTGGCGCACTTCAAGTCTGCAATCAGTCGTTCATCGTTTTCTAACGCCTAAAATCCCAGAGAGTAAAATCCCAGAGCCCAATCTTCTGGTGATCCAGACAAACCCAATGCAGTCTCACGAAATTCGCAGAGCTCCAGAAGGTGAAGTGGGCCTGACAACTTACATTACAGTACATTGCATTACACCACAATACACTGCATTATGAAGTCACAATACATTGCATTACATTTCAATACATTGCATTACATTTCAATACATTGCATTACATTACAATACATTGCATTACAAATTTACAATACATTTCATTACTTTACATTACAATACATTGCATTACATTATAATGCATTGCATTACAATACATTGCATTACAATATTTTTGTCTGGATGGAGGAGTGACGTCTTGATGATGTTGTCACTTGAAAATGTAAAATGTTTAAACTATACTCTCTGCTGTGTCCAAATGCTCAATGCTTCCTCTAACCAGAGTAATGCACCAGGCTGCAAGACTGTGTCTTGGAGTCTTGTACCGAGACCACGTAACACCTGCTCTTCCTGTGTGTGAGCGTACCCGCTTCAAGCTGGCACTCCTCGCGTATAAAGCACTTGCTATTCATTTGCCATCCTACTTATTTTCCCTGGTCACACCTTGCAGCTCTCTCAAGGCTGATCCTCTCTTTTATCAGCATCTTCAGGAAAGTACGTTGTTCCTTTTAAATGTCAATTACAACAACTGTTTTGGTCGGCGTTCATTCACAGTTGCTCGTCCCTCCATCTGTAACTGTGTGCCTCCTATCGAAAGACTAGTCACTCTAAACTGAAAACTTTCCTCTTCAGCCTACTGATGGCTTTTGATTTTTGCCCAGCTTCAATGTGCACTTCTGAAGTTCTGATCTTTGTAAGGAGGACATTATTATATAACAGTTGTATTGTAGAATAGAAAGCAGTGCTTCCAGTTTCATGCATTTATGGATGAGAACACTTATTATAACGCATTTCAAGTAACTCTGAAAGGCATTTTGTCGATTTGTGATGAAGCTACTCCTTTTAAAGAACGTGAGATCTTTGGGTAGACAAGTAAAGTGCATTTCAGGTGAATCTGATGATTATGTCTCGAAATGCTTGCAAGTTGGTGCACTAATACAAAGAGTCAGGCATGAGTTTGTAGGGAAATGGGGATACTATCAGATTTCAGCTGGACTTCACTTTAGGTGATCAATAATTCGTACCTTGCGCATCATGTTAATGGCGCCATAGAAGTCATTAGATTGGGTTAGTCTTTGTGATATGAGTCAAAAATGATCTTTAGAAGGTGTTGTGCTCAGGTTGAATTATTCAGTTCTTATTTAATCTTACGACTTCTTTAGTGTCGTTCTTGTGTTGCGGCACTGATGCCCAAGGCATGAGTTGATGATCACTTCAGGTGAAATTGCAGTCTAAAGTCTTGATCCACTGGAGGAGCGAGGTTGAATAAATCTGATAGATCAGAGAATTGTTGTGCGGGTTGTTGCATAGGGATAGGGGTAGGAGAGGGCATAGGACTGAGAGAGGGTATAGGAAAGGGAGAGGGTGTAAGAATAGGAGGCGGCATAGGGATAAGAAAGGGAATAGGGATAAGATAAGGTATAGGAGAGGGCATAGGGATACGAGAGAGTATATAGGAGTTGAAGAGGGCATAGGAATAGGAGAGGGCATAGGGATAGGAGTGAAAGGATTACAGATATCAAAGATGTAATTGTCAAGTGCGGAGACGAGTGGCCGCGTTGTGTTGCGGGAAACCCGTGCAGCGTGGTTTGTTGGTTTATACTTTTTGTATTTGAGTGTTTCTGTTGTACAATGATGTTCAGGCAGTTCTGGTCTCATTCCGATTCCTGCTGAAGTCACTGTCAAGGACATTTGCTTCTTTCCTTGCAGTAAAGAATTTCTCAATGATTTTCAAGCCAAGGTGTTCACTAAGGTACAACTCTTGCCATTCGTTAATAATAATAATTAATAATAGGCCTACATCAGCTTGTCGATAGCGGTTCAGCGTTTCAACTCAGTCGCATACCGGGTCACCATACCTGGGCTGCCCGAGGTCGAGAACCGGAGGGCCTATCCAAGCTGGACCTAACTATTCGTCGTCCTGATTTCATGAGATAGATTTTATTACACAATGAAAATAATAATGATAATAATATAATTATAATAATAATTATTATTATAACAGTTATGCTATTAACTGTCTCCAGACAATTGTTTTGCCTTCTGGGAGATTATATTTACCTCGAGCAAAAAATAACAACAATAATAATAATATAAATATTAGGATGATTTATACAGCGCCATAGAAGAAGTTATAGATATAGTCTGAAGTAAGGTCATTCGGTGCTTTGTAAGTAATCAAACAGTTTGTTGGTGTTTCGCTGAGCAACACACAATCAGTGTCGCGCAACAGATCAGTGACTTGATTGGATGGTATCCGACCATAGATTAGACTGGCAACAGAGTTAAGTACCGACTTTATCTGCCCTAGCTGACAAGTCAACAGCCGCCAGTGGGCTATTGCAGTAGTCAACCCTGTCGGCTATGAAGCCGTTGACCAAGATGACGGTGATTGAGGTAGGAATGAAACCTGAGATGGTTTAATATGACGCAGTTCATAATCATAAACCTAAGATTTCTAAAGGTAAACGCAGGGCACCAGCTTATTCACGAGTGCTGCGTGTCCTGTCAGAAGGGTTGTCGAGGGATAGTCAAAGGAAGATCTGAGGTTGGTTGAAGCATCAGCCATTACCGACTTTTTTATTGTTATGAAAAATATAGTAGTTGCATAGTAGATGATTTGATTATTAGTTCGTCCACGTTTTCAGGTAGCTTACAGGTGTGAAAGCAAGCCACGTGGTCGTGCGCTGATCATGAAGAATATGTTTTTTACCGTTGACCGTCTGGGACGTCGAGATGGTTCTGACGTGGACACTGAAAACTTGAAGACACTCTTCACTTCCCTTCATTTCAACACAGTCGTCCATTGCAATAAAGATGCACAGGTAATCGCTGTTAAGTGTAATCGTAAACTCCAAATTTCTAAAGCGCTACTCAAAAGCTAAGTGCAAAGCACCAGCTTATTCATGAGCGCTGCGTCAGATCGGAGGGGTTGTTCAGAGATGGTCAAGGGAAGTTCCGAGTATGTTGCCAGAGACCAGAGAGAGGAGGTGGAGGAGCTGCTGAGTCGGGTTTCACTGAGGACAAGAAGACTTGGAAGGTGGGGGATTGGATGGATTAGGGTAGGAATTCTTGAAGAGGTGGGACTTCAATTTCGAGTGGTAAGCATGGTAATCCACGAAGTCAGCAGAGGTCTCTGTTGGCTGGACACTACATGTCTGTGACGGCCTGCCAAGCTGAGTTTTCCTGTTAACCGAGTGTTGCTTGCATATAGATGAACATTCTGTTCTGAATCTGAACAGCTGATTCAGGTGTTACCATTGCCTTTGTGGTTCCGAGGTGTCACTATCTATAGAGCCTAGATGTATGCTAATTAGCCTAGTGCATTGCCTTCAGTTGTGGAGCTATGAAGAGTTTCTAGAAAAAGCATGTAAACTATAGTGTGTTACTTTTACTTGTATAGTTCTTAAACAACTTTAGATTATAGATTATTACTTGGTATTGACGGTTCTCATAATTTTGTTGTGTAAATGGTTGCAGCTGAAAGTGTTGAGTGCAGTTTAAAGCGTGGATTGCAGTTCAGAGTGTGGAATGTAAATCAAAGTGTTGAGTGCAGTTCAAAATGTGGACTGCAGTTTAAAGTGTGGAATGTAACTCAAAGCGTAAGGATTAGTTTTGTTTCTTTCTAGGAAATGTGGGATATTTTAGCGGAGGAAAGTAAAAAAAAGTGTGGAGTGTTATTCAAAGTGTAAGGATTATTTTTGTTTTCTTTCTAGGAAATGTGGGATATTTTAAATGAGGAAAGAAAAGCGAGTCATCACAAACAGTACGACATGTTTGTCCTGTTCCTGATGAGCCATGGTATACAGGGAGAGATTTACGGCACGGATGGAAAATCGCTAAAAACGGCAGATATTGTGAACCTATTTAACGGAAATAACTGCCCAAATCTTCTGGCAAAACCAAAGCTGTTCTTCATTCAGGCCTGCCAGGGAGGTTAGTATTTCTTTTACCTCTTGGATTTCAATTAGGAATCTCCAACAGATTACAATTCTTGACTACAACGTGAAGCGATCGTCAACTGACGCCTTGTGCATTATGGTGCGGACGCTATAGAAGTCTAGAGGGGATCACACCTGCTTCTCTTCGCTGCCTTAAGACTTACTTGTTTACGGGCCTGTCACATTGAGAGCGCTTCTGTATAGACCTACTGAGAGAAGCACTTTATAAATGTTCAGATAAGATAAGATAAGATAAGGTGAGTCATTAGATTACATTTTATATTAGATTAGCGGGCATTTAATTCATTTGCTATACTTTTGCCCATCAATCAGAGATTCTAGTTTAGGATCTGTCTTATAGTTCAGAAGGTATTGCATTTAAGTCAGCTGACTTGCCTGTAATTGTAATCTGGAATTTATATAGCACTACCATTGCGAAATTCATCAGAGGCGCTCAGACTCATCTGCATTTCTTGCACATCACTCGAATCACCAGAAAATGATCATGGGACACTGATACACTCTGTGTTTCGAGTTTCTTTTTGCAGCTATGCGTACATCAGCTTTACAAAATGAACTTTGTCTTTATAGAATGTCCTTTGTCTTTATAAAATATGCTTTGTCTTTACAATATATGCTGTCTTTACAAAATGCACTTTGTCTTTACAAAATGTGCTTTGTCTTTACAAAATGTGCCCATTTTGTTTCTTACTAGATGTCAAGACTGGAGGATGTATGACTACGGATGCTGTCGTGACAGCCTTTGATTCAGCAATGTCAGTCCAACATCAGAATGCGGCAATGGAGGAAATGATAAGTAGGCTTAACCTGGAAGAGGACTTCAGCATGAATATTGCACCTCTGCCAAAAATCCAGAGTGACGCAGTTGCAGACAATAAAGTTCACGAGATGGCGGACATGGCTATAATCTACGCAACTGTTGAAGGTTGAATTCCTTTATGTTTTATTATTGTTATTGTTGTTATTGTTATTGATACTATTGTTATCATTAATATTGTTATTGTTACTTGTGTTATTATTGTTTCTTTATTGTTACTGTAATTGTTATTATTAATTTTGTTATTGCAGTAATTGATACTGAGGTTTGAGTCAAGAATCTCAGTCTCATTAGATTTCAGTTTCATCTGCATTGGTTCTAACCAATAAATCTTCATCTAGTATTCCTCATCTGACTTTGAGTTCTTCAAGTTATTTCCTGGCAATTTTTGTTGGTAATTAATCAAATCGAATTGATTCCTTCAGGCATGGGTTTAATTTGCGTTGAATGTTGTTGTGCAGGTTGTGTAGCTTGGAGAAGAGTGGACACGGGCAGTCTGTTTGTCCAATGCCTCGTCGATGTTCTAAGAAAACGAGCGCATGAAACAGAACTAATGCGGATGATTACAGAGGTTATGAGATTATCAAATTGTTTTTATTTTGAGGAACTAAATGACTATCCATAATTTATTTATACTGAAAATATTAATTTTCTTGCCAAAAATGTAGCTTAATCATGACAATGTTGTTTGCAATGCAAATATGTACAGAGTGTTGCGAATAGATAGGCTATCCTTTGTGAAGCAAAGAAAGTAGTCTGACATTGCAAAGAAATTGTTGACGATCTTCATTCAGTCAGTTGTACATCATAATTGTAATCAAAGATTTTTATAGCGCCTTCTCAAGAGAGACTCATAAGATGCACTCCCGACTTAACAACAGAAACCAGGATTGAATTGGGTTAGTTTTCAAGCGCATACAGAATACAGTAGCGCAAGACCATGGATAATGAATTGGCAAGCAGTTATGGTTAAACCCTTGTAGTGGCGAGGGAGAGGGTTGGCCTCCTGCATTTATAATTAGGCCAGAAAAATTAGATGGCTTACACTTCATACGCATTATTTTTATTATTATTACAGTGGTTTTATATAGCGCCCCTTCAAGATTATCTAGTCAGTAGCGCTCCCAGCCCAACCACGGTCAAAGAAAGACTGCGTCTCAGGGCTAGCGTAAGGGACGCTTCTTCTTTGCATTATTCTGTGGCTGTGTACTCTTCTTCACATTCTTTGCATTCTTTTTTGCATTCTTCTTTGCAAATCTTGTTGTTGTTGTTCTTCTTCTCCTCCTTCTACACCTCTTTCCACTCTTCTTCTTACTTTTCTTCTCTGGGTAAACTGTTATTTTACTATAGGTAGTCATCGTGTAGTTTGTTTTTGTAGACTTTCGAGATGTTACACGAATTGGAAATGGCCGAGAACCAGGGACGCTACAAGCAGATTGGAGAGAAACGCGACTCGCTGAGGAAAGAAGTTTACCTGCTTCCATTTGGTAAACATATTGCCTTTGTCATCTTTCCATTTTCAAATTAATCTAATCTGATGTGTTCGTTTGGCATCTGAGGCAACATCTAGAAACACATCTGAAAAGACTCCAACGCAGGTAGATTGCTCAGAGGTAGTAGGCTCAGTTCCAGCGAGAGCTCATTCCAAGTGGAAGGATCCACAACTGAGAAAACCCGGCACTTTCTAGTAGAAGAGCGAGCCCGTTGGACCAAGAGCTTCCCTCTAGTCGAGAAGCGAAGTGCCCGACGCGCTACGACGTCTGACTCTGGGAGGTAAAGGTCACGTAGGTACGATGGGATGCAGCCAAGAAGACGGCGAGAGATTAAAGCACTGATCCGACAGGAGATACGCTGGGCAATAGGGAGCCAGTACAACACATCGCGCATATAGGCGAGACAGGAGCATATTTTGGAATACGCCCGACGAGTCGAGCAGCTGAGCGTAGAACCCGTTCCAGACGCCGTAGGATTTCGAGTGGGAGACCAGCAAGAATCAAGTGACAATGGTCAATTCGACTAGTCACAGAAGCCTGGATGAGGACCACAGCAGAGTCGTGAGAAAAAGAACGAGAAACAACTCGAAGCTGACAAAGCTGATAGTAGTAGCTTCCAGTGACCAGATTGACGTGCTGCGAGAGGCTGAGTTCCTGGTCAAGGATGACGCCAAAATCTCGGACAGTAAGTGAGAAGGTTATCTCAGGGAAGACCCGGGCTAGCAGGTGCAGGTCAACGTCCACTAACTGACTATGGTTACCCAGCCATATAAATAGGGTCTTGGTAGGCTTTAAGAGAAGCCGATTAGAGGCCATCCATAAGGAAAGAGCATCAATGGCTTGGCACATCAACCGAACATAGGCCACTGCATGAGAGGCATGGCAAGGGATGTAGGCCTGCATATCATCTGCATTGAGTCGCTAACATTTCAAGCCAATGGGAGCCTCTCAGGCGAGGTGAAAGGAATGCTGTCTCTTTTCTTGTAGAAGTGAGGCAACTTATTCTCTTTTTCAATTTGCAATGCTACTAATCTTATCGAATCACTTCTATAGCACCATGCTCGAGAAACTCATTTCGGGTCCAAGGGTCACTAAGTCATAATTGATAGTAAGGACTTTCTCAAGGTCCATGCACAGTGACCGTGTCAGAGGAGGAGGAGGAGGAGGAGGAGGAGGAGGAGGAGGAGGAGATGGAGGAGATGGAGGAGGCTTGAACCGAAACTCGCCTCGTTACAAGGCGAGCGCTCTAACCAATCGGCTACAGTGGTTCTGTTGTTATGTTCAGACACTGCTGTTGTTGTTCCTCTTCCTGTTGAATTCACTGCAATAGACTTTCGCTTCTTTCCTTGCACTGAGAATTTTCTCAAAGGTTTTCAAGACAAAGTGCTCAAAAAGGTACAACACTTGCTACTCGTCTTTAAAGAATTTCTATCGTTTTCGGTTTATTTTCTGTTTAATCTTAGCGCCGCACCGGTGACTCACAATGGACGGCTAGTGGGTTGTTAATCATTCCAGGTTAACTTGCAGTGGTTCCCAACACAGGCTGCATGCCTTGTGAACCACTTAAAATGCTATTATGTTATGCTATGTTATGGTATGTTACGTTATGGTATGTTTTGTTACAATATGTTATGTTACAGTTGGTTATGTTTGCGGTATGTTATGTTTATTGTGTTGTAATATGTTAGGGTGTGTTACGGTGTTTTAATGTTATGTTATAGTAAGTTGTGGGAGGTTGCGGTATGTTATATTATAACGATGTTACGTTACGTTATGGTATGTTATGTTTTTCTAGTATGTTATGGTACATTGTTCCATGTTTTTGCCTCTGCCTTCGTGTGATTTCGGCCGATTCTGGAAGCTGATCTGCAGGCGTAGTTTGCTTGTCTGTTTCAACTCAAAGTCTTGCGCAGTGGATCCTCTTCCTCCATTCATCATTATTGACATTATTGATGACATTGTTCCGTTTCTAGGGCCTACTGTATTTATACAATAGGTCTCTCCTGCAAGGGTATCTACCCCTCACGAAAACGAGCTATCATTTTTCTACTCTAAAAAACTAACTTGGAACCTAACCTGTGCCAAAACTACCGACCCATCTCCAACCTCTCCTCATCCCAAGACTCTTGAACGACTTGCTCCTCACTTACCTTGAGCAGTCAGGTCTTCTTCCAGTCAGGTTACAGGACTCACGACTCCACTGAAGCGGTCCTGCTCTCCATACTTTCTTTCATTTATTCAGCTATTGATATAACTCAACTCATCCTGCTAGCTCTCTTTGACGTCTCTGCTGCCTTTGATATGGTAGAACACATCTTACTGCAACGCCTTGAGACCTCCTTTAGCATTCGAGGCCCTTCTTCTTTGGTTCCGGTCCTACCTTTCTGATCGCACACAAGTAGTCATCTGTGGAGACTCTAGAACCCTCTGGGTCGTGGTTAAATTTGGGATTCCTCAGGGCTCTGTCTTAGGTCCTCTCCTTTGACTATTATATACGGCTAATATTTTGCCATATTTGCCAGGCACTTACCATCTCTACGCAGACGATGTTCAGGCGTTAGTTCGTGGCCTTCCTTCTACCCAGCTTGCATTAACTTTCTCGAGACTTGCACCTTTATCTGTCTTCCAATTGTCTCTCACTGAACCTAATCAAGACACAGCTCATATGGTTTGGCACTCGCCAGCAACTTTTCAAACTTAGCTTCCCACTTCTTGCTTAGAAAAAATTCTCGTCATTCACTTTCCTTTCTGCGATCTTGGTGCAGTCCTTGACAGCATGCTTACTCTTTCTGAAGACATTGCTAACCTTACGCGTTCATCTTACTTTCACCTGAGGCGGCTGAGAGCATTTCGAAACTGTCTTCTCTTTTTTTACTACTATTATTCATGCCTTCATTTGAACTGTGTCTTCTCCTCTTTCTTTACTACTATTATTCGTGCCATCATTTGAATTGTATCTTCTCTTTCTTTACTGCTATTATTTATGCCTTCATTTGCTCCTGAATTGATTACTGCAACTCTCTTGGTTGGTTTTTCAAAGATCCGTCGATGCCCCCACCTGGGTACTAGGCCTATGGCCAAAACCCGAGCCTTTGCAAGTTTGCCTGCACTGACCCGGCACTTTGGAATCGGTTTTCTCCACTGACGCGTACTTCTCTATTAGCTGGTGTCCCAAGTGCCTCTTTCCACTGTCTTAAAACCACTTTTCACTGGGTCTTTTGCACTGGGAACTCCTCTGAATTGGTGAGCACTGTGAGCGGCGCTTTATAAATATAAAGATACAGCGCAATACCATATTCATTCATTCATTCATTCATTCATTCTGAAAATTTATATAGCGCCCCTTCAAGATACCTACTCAGGAGCACTCCCAGTCCAGCCACGGCTAAAAAAGAAACACAAGTGATTTATTAAACGCAGGCAAATTATTAATAGTTAGTTATCGCAGTTCCAGTGGGAGCCCATTCCAAGTGGAAGGACCCACAACTGAGAAAGCCCGGCGCTGCCCAGTAGAAGAACGAGCACGTAGAACCAAGAGCTCCCTCTGGTCGAGGAGCGAAGTGCCCGACGCGCTACGACGTCGGACACCGGTCGGCAAAGGTCGCGAAGGTAAGATGGAGCGCAGCCTAGAAGACAGCGAGAGACCAAGGCAGCGATCCAATCGGAAACACGCTGGACAATAGGGAGCCAGTGCAACACATCGCGCATACAGGCAGAGACAGGAGCGTACTTAGGAATACGCCCGATGAGTCAAGCAGCTGAGCGTAGAACCCGATCAAGTCGCCCTAAGACTCCGAGTGGGAGACCGGCTAGAATCGAGCAACAATGGTCAATTCGACTTGTAACAAAGGCATGACAAGGACCACAGCAGCATCGTGTCAAAGAGAACGAGAAACTACTCGAAGCTGACGGCGCTGATAGTAACAGCTTCTGGTTAGCAGGTTCACATGCTGCGAAAGAGTGAGTTCTTGGTCAAGGGTGACACCGAGGTCTCGGACAGCTTCTGGTAAGCAGGTTCACATGCTGCGAAAGAGTGAGTTCCTGGTCAAGGGTGACACCGAGGTCTCGGACAGCTTCTGGTAAGCAGGTTCACATGCTGCGCAAGAGTGAGTTCCTGGTCAAGGGTGACACCGAGGTCTCGGACAGCTTCTGGTAAGCAGGTTCACATGCTGCGCAAGAGTGAGTTCTTGGTCAAGGGTGACACCGAGGTCTCGGACGGTAAGTGAAAAAGTTATATTAGGAAAGACCCGGGCTAGCAGGTGCAAATCAACGCCCGCTAGCTGCCTATACGGCTACCCAGCCATATGAATAGGGTCTTAGTAGGATTTAAGAGATGCCGATTAGAGGCCATCCACAAGGAAAGGGCATCAATGGCTTGGCACAGCAGCCGAACAGAGGCCACCGCGTCAGACGCATGGGAATGGATGTAGGCCTGCACATCATCCGCATAGAGTTGGTGTAGGAGCCCCTGAAAAGACAAAACAGAGCTAATATCAGCCGTGTTGAGAAGATAAATTAGGGGACCAAGGACAGAGCCTTGTGGCACGCCAAATGGGGCAGGTACCCAAAGTGACCTAGAGGAGCCGATGACGACACAATTAGTGCGTTTAGATAAGAAGGAACGAAACCATTCCTAAGGCTGACCGACCAACCCAAAGGAGGTGGAGAGGCGCTGAAGAAGAATGAGATGGTCTGCAGAGTCAAAAGCAGAACTCATATCAAATAGGGCTAAGAGAGTTATTTGGCCACGATCCATGGCGTCATAGAAGTCAGATAGAAGGCGAAGCAGAAGGGTCTCCGTGGAGTGATTTCTGCGGAAGCCCGACTGCTGAGCAGGAATCAATTCATTCATATTTAAATATGCGATTAACATGGTTAGCTACAATGTGTTCTATAATTTTAGAAAGAAAGGTAACATTGGCGATAGGCCGGTAGTTGGGTGGATCTCTCGGGTCCAAGCCATCTCGCTTCAGAGCAGGTAGGAGAACAGACTGTTTCTGAGAAGCTGGTAGGTAGGCCTCACGGATCGACCGGTTGCACAGCACCGTGAGGAACGGAAGAAGGTCGTCAATAAGGTCCTGAACAAGGAACGTTGGCGCATGGTCCAATTCGCATGTCTTCGGCGCAGAGGCGAGAATGAGTTCACGTAACTCCATGCTCGTGATCTCATTAAGAATAGGACTGTAGGAAGACGACATTCCATAGTAGAGTAGACGGGAGGAGAGGAACCAGCGGTAGCGTCGCGGATGGATGTTATTTTGGCCGAGAATCGCTCTAGGAACGCTTCAGCAGAGAACGGTGGAGGAGACTGCGACTGTCGACCACCCCTTTGACGACCAAGAAGGCCGTTGAAGGTGGTCCATAGCTTCTTCGGGTCCTTCGACTGGCGAGTGATGATGGCCTCCCAGTATTTCCCGGTAGGTGGCGTGCATTTCCCGGACAAAGTGGACCCAGGAAGCTGCCACGAGACCATGGTCAGAGAGAGTAGGAGGGAAGACAGTAACATCAGCGACCTGACAGGCATCCCTATTGACGATGATATCGAGCCAGTCACCCAGGAGGTGGGTAGGCTCCGCGACGTGTTGCTTTAGGCCGAATTGTTCGAGCGCCACAGCGAATTCCAGAGACTCGGAAAGCGTTGGATCCTCGAGATGTGGATTGAAGTCCCCGGTGAGGACCAACTGGGTTTTGTGGAGCGCAAATTGTTCCAGTAGAACTGAGAGCTCACTGAAGAACGCAGAAGAAGGAGGAGAGGAGCCAGGACGGTATATGTTGTGCTATGTTACATTATATCATGTTAATCTATCCGCAGCGGTGCGCAACCTGCGGTCGTACGACCGCATGCGGCCGTGAGAGGGAGAATTGGCGGCCGTGGACAGTTGAGCTAATGATAACGTTTTGGCGGCCGTGTGCAGATTAATTCATAAATAAGAAACTGTGAATTCTATTCCATGAAGAATATAAATTGTTCCTTAAGTGACAATAAATTCCTCACCTCTAAGCTATCATAGCCCTACTCTTAAATAATAGTAGCAGATATCTTGGCGGCCGTGCGCTGGCGGCGATCTTGTATGACAGGTGCAAGGGACACGGGACACTTTTGAACTGATCTGGTCAAAAAGAGGTGAAAATTTTTTTCGCGCTCACGCGCAAAAAATGTGTTAACCTCTTTGCTGTTTCTTCAAAATTTGGGCGAGGGACAACTATACAGTGTGTCCCTCCACTGATAAAGGTGGGAGTCTTATTCCCCTCGACCCCCGGGATCGCCGCCCATGCGGCCGTGATGAGAATATGAACCTGTAATACGGCCGAAATTAACGAAAAGGTTGCGCACCTCTGATCTATGGTTATGTGATGTTATGTTATATTAATGACATACGGATGCTGTTCAATCAATCAGTCAATCAATCAATTTCGTTTATTCTCAAAAGGAAGTTGACAAAATCGCAGCTTATAACATAGTACAACTAATTATCATAAAGCTGAAACAATCTAAGCTCTTCTCTTTATCTCTGTTTAATTGTTTTTTTTACTATTGTTACATATAAGAAGGGGTATTTTTATTATGTAGGGGAGGGAGGGCATGTTGTCTCACGGGTAAGTTGTCTAAAAATCGTGTAGCAAAAAACTGTATACTCTTTTGTGCGCTGACCTTATCAGGATGTGTGTACACGACATCCAGATCATTTATAAGCAACTTTGGTTAATGCAGCTATAAAGGTTAGTTAGCAGGCAAAAAGTCATTTTTTTCACAACCCAAAAGCATCTTCTTGCTTGTTAATTGCTTTCATAGTGTTGAAAGAGTTTTTCACATATACAAATTGTTTTTAGACCGTTAGTTAGCTTATAAACCCACTATAGTAGTACGAAATGCGATGGAACGTTAAAGGCACTTGATTTGCACTGGTGATGTTAACTTCAGGAATTTTTTTGCGAGGGGTATGTTGTCACAATTTGTGACAACATACCCCATGCAAATTTAACCTTGAGACTAAACATACCCTGTCATTGTTTTTGTCACACTTTATTGTACTATAGCAGTTTGACTGTTTAATTCGCAGCATATATATAGATGGGCCTATTTATGCGTTTTTGGACTGGGGGATACCGCACCCCACTTCTTAAACAATGCCAATCAATATTTTGATCATCCTCCCATCTCAGACTTTCTCGACCCCAGTCACTTGTCATCTCAAGTTCTCCAACCGAGCCATATCCAACACAGCACCACGCCTCTGTCTGGAATGATCTTCCTCTGAATTCCGCAGATTTTTAGTTCCGTCATCATAATTGCAACCCGTCCTTCATCCCCCTCATGTTCCTCTATTTATCACCTTTAAGGCTTTCCACTTAAAACTGAAGTCTCACATTTTCAAGTACTCCTACCCTGACTCATCAGATCCTCCGCCTTCAAATTCTTCTCGCCCTAAACTACATCTGCCTTAAGAGTCGCGGCTCTACCTTATCTCTCGATCTGGCCGTTTGGAAACAGGACTCGGACCTCCTTGGGACTACTCCCTGGAAACATTTTCATCTGATTTGATTTGGCCTTCTGGAAAGCGGGCTCGGACCTGCTTTGGACTACTCTCTGGAGAACTCCCTCTGATTTGACGTAGCACTCGTGAATAGGCTGGTGCCCTGCTCTTGGCCTTCTAGTGGCGATTTAGTAGTTTGGATATTACGATTACTATTGTGCCTTCCCAGAGATCTCAGTCTTCGCCTTGCTTCGTGTATGCAGACAGAGTGAGGAGTATGTACCACAAAAGTACGAAAGTACTTAGACACACAGGTAAACCGAGAGCAGACGAACTGAGACACAGGCAGTCAGACAGGCAGACTCTTAGCCACGCAGGTCGCCCGACAGACTGACCGCCGTGACTGGCGCTTAGACGCCACAGATCTGATTCATGGTTACACTCTTTTTGGAAAATTCTGAAATCACCCTCATTCTCCGCCGTGTGGTTGTCAGTCATATCGGGATGAGGAGATGTAGGTCAAAGCGCAAGCCTCTATATCCTTCATCAGCTAAAAATCCGTATATGGACCCACACTCATATTGTCGGCCTTGATATGACTACTCAGTCCTCACCCCTCAGTCCCATGACAATCTCAGAATCAATAACTGTCCTGGTCAAACATATCCGAGCCAGCTAGCTGAAGACAGCTCCCTTCGTTACATAATATAGGCATTTAAGACGTCGTTGATCATGATTTATACACGTCGTGTTCCAATTTTGCTGATAGGGAAAATGGAGTAGTTCAGGAGTAAAATTCTTGCCAACGACTCTAACTGTTAGCATACTTTGTAGTTTTTTGTAGTTGACATAATCTGTTTTTCGCTGTCAGTTGACAGGTTTTATTATTTATAGTCGGATTAGACTTTTTATAATTGATTTTGAATATTCCTACAATATTCAGTTTTATTTTTCAGTGTCAAATGTTATTTGTGACAACATGCCCCCATCTGCGAGACAACGTATACCCCGATGTCGGGGTAAGTTGTCACATGTTGGAGCTCATGTTTAAACTATTTTATTAAATAGTGCGTTTTAATATTTTGTCATTATTTTTCATTTACTATGTCAAGGAATGGTATACCTCCAGGAATGGAAATATTGAGACAACATGCGCCTCCCTCCCCTAGAGGCCATAAGCCTGAGAGTCGCATTAGCCCTCAGCCACGTGGAACTTCGTGACAGAATATTGGGGTTTTAAGTCCTTATTAACTGTTCAGTTGAGAACCTCTGGTCCCAGATTCCTTGATTTTATTGCATTGCTGTGAACAATTTATCTAATTCATTTTTTGAAGGATGAAACTATCAACCTAACTATAGCACTACAAAAATCGTCATTTTATTATCATTATTATTACTATTATATTACCTGAGGTACATAATATTATGATCCTGCAGGATTGAAGAAATTAGAGACAGCATTTTTGTTGCTAGGCTTCGTTGATGCTGACCTCAGTGAAGAAGTGCTGTGAAAGGCATCAATATTATTATTATTATTATTATTATTATTCTTTTTTGCTCCGAGGCACTTCATTCCCTCCGGAACTTAGAGGTTAAGTGTGTTCTCTTTCTGGAACGTTTATTCCTTGTCCAAGTCAGATTGGGCCGTCACTATAGATAGTATAGATCAATGTCTGAAAATATTTTGAACTTAAAATGCCTTGCTATTAAATAATTAAAAGGCTTACATCACTGGCACGAAGCTTGAACTTCAATCACATCGTGTCTAATGTGTCATTCGACTTAACTGTTGTTAAAAGCGTTACGTAACGTTCATCTCCATACACCCACCCACCCACGTAACGTTTCGTAACGTTTTCAAGGACCCAACCCACCCTCGAGCGTTACGTAATTATGCAATGACCCCTAAGGATGCGAGAGGGTATAGGAGTAGAAGAGGGGATAGGGATAGGACTGAAAGGATTACAGATATCAAAGATGTAATTGTCAAGTGCGGAGATGAGTGGCCGTGTTGTGTTGCGGGAAAACCCGTGCAGCGTGGTTTGTTGGTTTATAGTGTTTGTACAAAGTTTAAGTGTTTCTGTTGTACAATGATGTTCAGGCAGTTCTGATCTCGTTCCTGCTCCTGCTGAAGTCAATGTCAAGGACATTTGCTTCTTTCCTTGCAGTAAAGAATTTCTCAATGATTTTCAAGCCAAGGTGTTCACTAAGGTACAACTCTTGCCATTCGTTAATAATAATAATTAATAATACAGCAGCTTGTCGATAGCGGTTCAGCGTTTCAACTCAGTCGCATACCGGGTCACCATACCTGGGCTGCCCGAGGTCGAGAACCGGAGGGCCTATCCATGCTGGACCTAACTATTCGTCGTCCTGATATCATGAAATAGATTTTATTACACAATGAAAATAATAATAATGATAATAATATAATTATAATAATAATTATTATTATAACAGTTATGCCTTCTGTTTTGCCTTCTGGGAGATTATATTTACCTCGAGCAAAAAATAACAATAATAATAATAATAATATAAATATTGGTCTTCCCAAAGTCCGTCTTGCTCCTCTTCAGTCCGTTCTCAATGCTGCTGCTAGATTAATTGCCCGTCTTCCTCGATTCTCTCATATCACCACCTTTATGGCAGAAGAACTCCACTGGCTCCCGCTTTCTGCCCGCATCCAATTTAAGGTCCTCGTCCTTGTCTCTAAAGCTCGGCTTGGTTTCGCTCCGAAATATTTATGTGACTTATTTCATCGCCCTCACTCTGCTGCTTCTCTTCGTCCTCTTCGTTCATCTGACCGTTTGGACCTCCTCGTTCCCCGTGTCAGGACTTCTCTGGCTCAATCTAGGTCTTTTGCTTCCATTGGCCCTGCTCTTTGGAATGATCTTCCTCCGTTCGTTCGTTCTTCTATTCTCTCAGGTAGCCCGTCTCTTCCTCTTTTACCTTTCTTAAAACTTGCTTTTTCTCTCGGGGTCTCTCGCACTGGCAGCGCTTCTGAATGGCCCTCCCGCTAGAAGCGCTTTATAAATATCCGAATACAATACAATACAATACAATAGGATGATTTATACAGCGCCATAGAAGAAGTTATAGATATAGTCTGAAGTAAGGTCATTCGGTGCTTTGTAAGTAATCAAACAGTTTGTTGGTGTTTCGCTGAGCAACACACAATCAGTGTCGCGCAACAGATCAGTGACTTGATTGGATGGTATCCGACCATAGATTAGACTGGCAACAGAGTTAAGTACCGACTTTATCTGCCCTAGCTGACAAGTCAACAGCCGCCAGTGGGCTATTGCAGTAGTCAACCCTGTCGGCTATGAAGCCGTTGACCAAGATGACGGTGATTGAGGTAGGAATGAAACCTGAGATGGTTTAATATGACGCAGTTCATAATCATAAACCTAAGATTTCTAAAGGTAAACGCAGGGCACCAGCTTATTCACGAGTGCTGCGTGTCCTGTCAGAAGGGTTGTCGAGGGATAGTCAAAGGAAGATCTGAGGTTGGTTGAAGCATCAGCCATTACCGACTTTTTTATTGTTATGAAAAATATAGTAGTTGCATAGTAGATGATTTGATTATTAGTTCGTCCACGTTTTCAGGTAGCTTACAGGTGTGAAAGCAAGCCACGTGGTCGTGCGCTGATCATGAAGAATATGTTTTTTACCGTTGACCGTCTGGGACGTCGAGATGGTTCTGACGTGGACACTGAAAACTTGAAGACACTCTTCACTTCCCTTCATTTCAACACAGTCGTCCATTGCAATAAAGATGCACAGGTAATCGCTGTTAAGTGTAATCGTAAACTCCAAATTTCTAAAGCGCTACTCAAAAGCTAAGTGCAAAGCACCAGCTTATTCATGAGCGCTGCGTCAGATCGGAGGGGTTGTTCAGAGATGGTCAAGGGAAGTTCCGAGTATGTTGCCAGAGACCAGAGAGAGGAGGTGGAGGAGCTGCTGAGTCGGGTTTCACTGAGGACAAGAAGACTTGGAAGGTGGGGGCTTGGATGGATTAGGGTAGGAATTCTTGAAGAGGTGGGACTTCAATTTCGAGTGGTAAGCATGGTAATCCACGAAGTCAGCAGAGGCCTCTGTTGGCTGGACACTACATGTCTGTGACGGCCTGCCAAGCTGAGTTTTCCTGTTAACCGAGTGTTGCTTGCATATAGATGAACATTCTGTTCTGAATCTGAACAGCTGATTCAGGTGTTACCATTGCCTTTGTGGTTCCGAGGTGTCACTATCTATAGAGCCTATAGATGTATGCTAATTAGCCTAGTGCATTGCCTTCAGTTGTGGAGCTATGAAGAGTTTCTAGAAAAAGCATGTAAACTATAGTGTGTTACTTTTACTTGTATAGTTCTTAAACAACTTTAGATTATAGATTATTACTTGGTATTGACGGTTCTCATAATTTTGTTGTGTAAATGGTTGCAGCTGAAAGTGTTGAGTGCAGTTTAAAGCGTGGATTGCAGTTCAGAGTGTGGAATGTAAATCAAAGTGTTGAGTGCAGTTCAAAATGTGGACTGCAGTTTAAAGTGTGGAATGTAACTCAAAGCGTAAGGATTAGTTTTGTTTCTTTCTAGGAAATGTGGGATATTTTAGCGGAGGAAAGTTAAAAAAAAGTGTGGAGTGTTATTCAAAGTGTAAGGATTATTTTTGTTTTCTTTCTAGGAAATGTGGGATATTTTAAATGAGGAAAGCAAAGCGAGTCATCACAAACAGTACGACATGTTTGTCCTGTTCCTGATGAGCCATGGTATACAGGGAGAGATTTACGGCACGGATGGAAAATCGCTAAAAACGGCAGATATTGTGAACCTATTTAACGGAAATAACTGCCCAAATCTTCTGGCAAAACCAAAGCTGTTCTTCATTCAGGCCTGCCAGGGAGGTTAGTATTTCTTTTACCTCTTGGATTTCAATTAGGAATCTCCAACAGATTACAATTCTTGACTACAACGTGAAGCGATCGTCAACTGACGCCTTGTGCATTATGGTGCGGACGCTATAGAAGTCTAGAGGGGATCACACCTGCTTCTCTTCGCTGCCTTAAGACTTACTTGTTTACGGGCCTGTCACATTGAGAGCGCTTCTGTATAGACCTGCTGAGAGAAGCACTTTATAAATGTTCAGATAAGATAAGATAAGATAAGGTAAGTCATTAGATTAGATTTTATATTAGATTAGCGGGCATTTAATTCATTTGCTATACTTTTGCCCATCAATCAGAGATTCTAGTTTAGGATCTGTCTTATAGTTCAGAAGGTATTGCATTTAAGTCAGCTGACTTGCCTGTAATTGTAATCTGGAATTTATATAGCACTACCATTGCGAAATTCATCAGAGGCGCTCAGACTCATCTACATTTCTTGCACATCACTCGAATCACCAGAAAATGATAATGGGACACTGCGACACTCTGTGTTTCGAGTTTCTTTTTGCAGCTATGCGTACATCAACTTTACAAAATGAACTTTGTCTTTATAGAATGTCCTTTGTCTTTATAAAATATGCTTTGTCTTTACAATATATGCTTTGTCTTTACAAAATGTACTTTGTCTTTACAAAATGTGCTTTGTCTTTACAAAATGTGCCCATTTTGTTTCTTACTAGATGTCAAGACTGGAGGATGTATGACTACGGATGCTGTCGTGACAGCCTTTGATTCAGCAATGTCAGTCCAACATCAGAATGCGGCAATGGAGGAAATGATAAGTAGGCTTAACCTGGAAGAGGACTTCAGCATGAATATTCCACTTGCACCTCTGCCAAAAATCCAGAGTGACGCAGTTGCAGACAATAAAGTTCACGAGATGGCGGACATGGCTATAATCTACGCAACTGTTGAAGGTTGAATTCCTTTATGTTTTATTATTGTTATTGTTGTTATTGTTATTGATACTATTGTTATCATTAATATTGTTATTGTTACTTGTGTTATTATTGTTTCTTTATTGTTACTGTAATTGTTATTATTAATTTTGTTATTGCAGTAATTGATACTGAGGTTTGAGTCAAGAATCTCAGTCTCATTAGATTTCAGTTTCATCTGCATTGGTTCTAACCAATAAATCTTCATCTAGTATTCCTCATCTGACTTTGAGTTCTTCAAGTTATTTCCTGGCAATTTTTGTTGGTAATTAATCAAATCGAATTGATTCCTTCAGGCATGGGTTTAATTTGCGTTGAATGTTGTTGTGCAGGTTGTGTAGCTTGGAGAAGAGTGGACACGGGCAGTCTGTTTGTCCAATGCCTCGTCGATGTTCTAAGAAAACGAGCGCATGAAACAGAACTAATGCGGATGATTACAGAGGTTATGAGATTATCAAATTGTTTTATTTTGAGGAACTAAATGACTATCCATAATTTATTTAGACTGAAAATATTAATTTTCTTGCCAAAAATGTAGCTTAATCATGACAATGTTGTTTGCAATGCAAATATGTACAGAGTGTTGCGAATAGATAGGCTATCCTTTGTGAAGCAAAGAAAGTAGTCTGACATTGCAAAGAAATTGTTGACGATCTTCATTCAGTCAGTTGTACATCATAATTGTAATCAAAGATTTTTATAGCGCCTTCTCAAGAGAGACTCATAAGATGCACTCCCGACTTAACAACAGAAACCAGGATTGAATTGGGTTAGTTTTCAAGCGCAGACAGAATACAGTAGCGCAAGACCATGGATAATGAATTGGCAAGCAGTTATGGTTAAACCCTTGTAGTGGCGAGGGAGAGGGTTGGCCTCCTGCATTTATAATTAGGCCAGAAAAATTAGATGGCTTACACTTCATACGCATTATTTTTATTATTATTACAGTGGTTTTATATAGCGCCCCTTCAAGATTATCTAGTCAGTAGCGCTCCCAGCCCAACCACGGTCAAAGAAAGACTGCGTCTCAGGGCTAGCGTAAGGGACGCTTCTTCTTTGCATTATTCTGTGGCTGTGTACTCTTCTTCACATTCTTTGCATTCTTTTTTGCATTCTTCTTTGCAAATCTTGTTGTTGTTGTTCTTCTTCTCCTCCTTCTACACCTCTTTCCACTCTTCTTCTTACTTTTCTTCTCTGGGTAAACTGTTATTTTACTATAGGTAGTCATCGTGTAGTTTGTTTTTGTAGACTTTCGAGATGTTACACGAATTGGAAATGGCCGAGAACCAGGGACGCTACAAGCAGATTGGAGAGAAACGCGACTCGCTGAGGAAAGAAGTTTACCTGCTTCCATTTGGTAAACATATTGCCTTTGTCATCTTTCCATTTTCAAATTAATCTAATCTGATGTGTTCGTTTGGCATCTGAGGCAACATCTAGAAACACATCTGAAAAGACTCCAACGCAGGTAGATTGCTCAGAGGTAGTAGGCTCAGTTCCAGCGAGAGCTCATTCCAAGTGGAAGGATCCACAACTGAGAAAACCCGGCACTTTCTAGTAGAAGAGCGAGCCCGTTGGACCAAGAGCTTCCCTCTAGTCGAGAAGCGAAGTGCCCGACGCGCTACGACGTCTGACTCTGGGAGGTAAAGGTCACGTAGGTACGATGGGATGCAGCCAAGAAGACGGCGAGAGATTAAAGCACTGATCCGACAGGAGATACGCTGGGCAATAGGGAGCCAGTACAACACATCGCGCATATAGGCGAGACAGGAGCATATTTTGGAATACGCCCGACGAGTCGAGCAGCTGAGCGTAGAACCCGTTCCAGACGCCGTAGGATTTCGAGTGGGAGACCAGCAAGAATCAAGTGACAATGGTCAATTCGACTAGTCACAGAAGCCTGGATGAGGACCACAGCAGAGTCGTGAGAAAAAGAACGAGAAACAACTCGAAGCTGACAAAGCTGATAGTAGTAGCTTCCAGTGACCAGATTGACGTGCTGCGAGAGGCTGAGTTCCTGGTCAAGGATGACGCCAAAATCTCGGACAGTAAGTGAGAAGGTTATCTCAGGGAAGACCCGGGCTAGCAGGTGCAGGTCAACGTCCACTAACTGACTATGGTTACCCAGCCATATAAATAGGGTCTTGGTAGGCTTTAAGAGAAGCCGATTAGAGGCCATCCATAAGGAAAGAGCATCAATGGCTTGGCACATCAGCCGAACATAGGCCACTGCATGAGAGGCATGGCAAGGGATGTAGGCCTGCATATCATCTGCATTGAGTCGCTAACATTTCAAGCCAATGGGAGCCTCTCAGGCGAGGTGAAAGGAATGCTGTCTCTTTTCTTGTAGAAGTGAGGCAACTTATTCTCTTTTTCAATTTGCAATGCTACTAATCTTATCGAATCACTTCTATAGCACCATGCTCGAGAAACTCATTTCGGGTCCAAGGGTCACTAAGTCATAATTGATAGTAAGGACTTTCTCAAGGTCCATGCACAGTGACCGTGTCAGAGGAGGAGGAGGAGGAGGAGGAGGAGGAGGAGGAGGAAGAGGAGGAGGAGGAGGAGGAGGAGGAGGAGGCTTGAACCGAAACTCGCCTCGTTACAAGGCGAGCGCTCTAACCAATCGGCTACAATACCTGAGTGGTTCTGTTGTTATGTTCAGACACTGCTGTTGTTGTTCCTCTTCCTGTTGAATTCACTGCAATAGACTTTCGCTTCTTTCCTTGCACTGAGAATTTTCTCAAAGGTTTTCAAGACAAAGTGCTCAAAAAGGTACAACACTTGCCAGGGCATGTTTTAAGGAAAATTTATCACTGCACATGACGAGCGCCGGAGCACATAAAAATCATAAATAATTAGGAATTACAATTCTTCTCATGCACAAACAATGGTTAACAGCCGTTCATCACTGCACATTTTGTGTATCATTGCACGTTAAAACAATCCCTGACACTTGCTACTCGTCTTTAAAGAATTTCTATCGTTTTCGGTTTATTTTCTGTTTAATCTTAGCGCCGCACCGGTGACTCACAATGGACGGCTATAGTGGGTTGTTAATCATTCCAGGTTAACTTGCAGTGGTTCCCAACACAGGCTGCATGCCTTGTGAACCACTTAAAATGCTATTATGTTATGCTATGTTATGGTATGTTACGTTATGGTATGTTTTGTTACAATATGTTATGTTACAGTTGGTTATGTTTGCGGTATGTTATGTTTATTGTGTTGTAATATGTTAGGGTGTGTTACGGTGTTTTAATGTTATGTTATAGTAAGTTGTGGGAGGTTGCGGTATGTTATATTATAACGATGTTACGTTACGTTATGGTATGTTATGTTTTTCTAGTATGTTATGGTACATTGTTCCATGTTTTTGCCTCTGCCTTCGTGTGATTTCGGCCGATTCTGGAAGCTGATCTGCAGGCGTAGTTTGCTTGTCTGTTTCAACTCAAAGTCTTGCGAAGTGGATCCTCTTCCTCCATTCATCATTATTGACATTATTGATGACATTGTTCCGTTTCTAGGGCCTACTGTATTTATACAATAGGTCTCTCCTGCAAGGGTATCTACCCCTCACGAAAACGAGCTATCATTTTTCTACTCTAAAAAACTAACTTGGAACCTAACCTGTGCCAAAACTACCGACCCATCTCCAACCTCTCCTCATCCCAAGACTCTTGAACGACTTGCTCCTCACTTACCTTGAGCAGTCAGGTCTTCTTCCAGTCAGGTTACAGGACTCACGACTCCACTGAAGCGGTCCTGCTCTCCATACTTTCTTTCATTTATTCAGCTATTGATATAACTCAACTCATCCTGCTAGCTCTCTTTGACGTCTCTGCTGCCTTTGATATGGTAGAACACATCTTACTGCAACGCCTTGAGACCTCCTTTAGCATTCGAGGCCCTTCTTCTTTGGTTCCGGTCCTACCTTTCTGATCGCACACAAGTAGTCATCTGTGGAGACTCTAGAACCCTCTGGGTCGTGGTTAAATTTGGGATTCCTCAGGGCTCTGTCTTAGGTCCTCTCCTTTGACTATTATATACGGCTAATATTTTGCCATATTTGCCAGGCACTTACCATCTCTACGCAGACGATGTTCAGGCGTTAGTTCGTGGCCTTCCTTCTACCCAGCTTGCATTAACTTTCTCGAGACTTGCACCTTTATCTGTCTTCCAATTGTCTCTCACTGAACCTAATCAAGACACAGCTCATATGGTTTGGCACTCGCCAGCAACTTTTCAAACTTAGCTTCCCACTTCTTGCTTAGAAAAAATTCTCGTCATTCACTTTCCTTTCTGCGATCTTGGTGCAGTCCTTGACAGCATGCTTACTCTTTCTGAAGACATTGCTAACCTTACGCGTTCATCTTACTTTCACCTGAGGCGGCTGAGAGCATTTCGAAACTGTGTCTTCTCTTTTTTTACTACTATTATTCATGCCTTCATTTGAACTGTGTCTTCTCCTCTTTCTTTACTACTATTATTCGTGCCATCATTTGAATTGTATCTTCTCTTTCTTTACTGCTATTATTTATGCCTTCATTTGCTCCTGAATTGATTACTGCAACTCTCTTGGTTGGTTTTTCAAAGATCCGTCGATGCCCCCACCTGGGTACTAGGCCTATGGCCAAAACCCGAGCCTTTGCAAGTTTGCCTGCACTGACCCGGCACTTTGGAATCGGTTTTCTCCACTGACGCGTACTTCTCTATTAGCTGGTGTCCCAAGTGCCTCTTTCCACTGTCTTAAAACCACTTTTCACTGGGTCTTTTGCACTGGGAACTCCTCTGAATTGGTGAGCACTGTGAGCGGCGCTTTATAAATATAAAGATACAGCGCAATACCATATTCATTCATTCATTCATTCTGAAAATTTATATAGCGCGCCTTCAAGATACCTACTCAGGAGCACTCCCAGTCCAGCCACGGCTAAAAAAGAAACACGAGTGATTTATTAAACGCAGGCAAATTATTAATAGTTATTTATCGCAGTTCCAGTGGGAGCCCATTCCAAGTGGAAGGACCCACAACTGAGAAAGCCCGGCGCTGCCCAGTAGAAGAACGAGCACGTAGAACCAAGAGCTCCCTCTGCTACGACGTCGGACACCGGTCGGCAAAGGTCGCGAAGGTAAGATGGAGCGCAGCCTAGAAGACAGCGAGAGACCAAGGCAGCGATCCAATCGGAAACACGCTGGACAATAGGGAGCCAGTGCAACACATCGCGCATACAGGCAGAGACAGGAGCGTACTTAGGAATACGCCCGATGAGTCAAGCAGCTGAGCGTAGAACCCGATCAAGTCGCCCTAAGACTCCGAGTGGGAGACCGGCTAGAATCGAGCAACAATGGTCAATTCGACTTGTAACAAAGGCATGACAAGGACCACAGCAGCATCGTGTCAAAGAGAACGAGAAACTACTCGAATTATAATAAAGGTGAAACAATCTAAGCTCTTCTCTTTATCTCTGTTTAATTGTTTTTTTTTATACTATTGTTACATATAAGAAGGGGTATTTTTATTATGTAGGGGAGGGAGGGCATGTTGTCTCACGGGTAAGTTGTCTAAAAATCGTGTAGCAAAAAACTGTATACTCTTTTGTGCGCTGACCTTATCAGGATGTGTGTACACGACATCCAGATCATTTATAAGCAACTTTGGTTAATGCAGCTATAAAGGTTAGTTAGCAGGCAAAAAGTCATTTTTCTCACAACCCAAAAGCATCTTCTTGCGTGTTAATTACTTTCATAGTGTTGAAAGAGTTTTTCACATATACAAATTGTTTTTAGACCGTTAGTTAGCTTATAAACCCACTATAGTAGTACGAAATGCGATGGAACGTTAAAGGCACTTGATTTGCACTGGTGATGTTAACTTCAGGAATTTTTTTGCGAGGGGTATGTTGTCACAATTTGTGACAACATACCCCATGCAAATTTAACCTTGAGACTAAACATACCCTGTCATTGTTTTTGTCACACTTTATTGTACTATAGCAGTTTGACTGTTTAATTCGCAGCATATATATAGATGGGCCTATTTATGCGTTTTTGGACTGGGGGATACCGCACCCCACTTCTTAAACAATGCCAATCAATATTTTGATCATCCTCCCATCTCAGACTTTCTCGACCCCAGTCACTTGTCATCTCAAGTTCTCCAACCGAGCCATATCCAACACAGCACCACGCCTCTGTCTGGAATGATCTTCCTCTGAATTCCGCAGATTTTTAGTTCCGTCATCATAATTGCAACCCGTCCTTCATCCCCCTCATGTTCCTCTATTTATCACCTTTAAGGCTTTCCACTTAAAACTGAAGTCTCACATTTTCAAGTACTCCTACCCTGACTCATCAGATCCTCCGCCTTCAAATTCTTCTCGCCCTAAACTACATCTGCCTTAAGAGTCGCGGCTCTACCTTATCTCTCGATCTGGCCGTTTGGAAACAGGACTCGGACCTCCTTGGGACTACTCCCTGGAAACATTTTCATCTGATTTGATTTGGCCTTCTGGAAAGCGGGCTCGGACCTGCTTTGGACTACTCTCTGGAGAACTCCCTCTGATTTGACGTAGCACTCGTGAATAGGCTGGTGCCCTGCTCTTGGCCTTCTAGTGGCGATTTAGTAGTTTGGATATTACGATTACTATTGTGCCTTCCCAGAGATCTCAGTCTTCGCCTTGCTTCGTGTATGCAGACAGAGTGAGGAGTATGTACCACAAAAGTACGAAAGTACTTAGACACACAGGTAAACCGAGAGCAGACGAACTGAGACACAGGCAGTCAGACAGGCAGACTCTTAGCCACGCAGGTCGCCCGACAGACTGACCGCCGTGACTGGCGCTTAGACGCCACAGATCTGATTCATGGTTACACTCTTTTTGGAAAATTCTGAAATCACCCTCATTCTCCGCCGTGTGGTTGTCAGTCATATCGGGATGAGGAGATGTAGGTCAAAGCGCAAGCCTCTATATCCTTCATCAGCTAAAAATCCGTATATGGACCCACACTCATATTGTCGGCCTTGATATGACTACTCAGTCCTCACCCCTCAGTCCCATGACAATCTCAGAATCAATAACTGTCCTGGTCAAACATATCCGAGCCAGCTAGCTGAAGACAGCTCCCTTCGTTACATAATATAGGCATTTAAGACGTCGTTGATCATGATTTATACACGTCGTGTTCCAATTTTGCTGATAGGGAAAATGGAGTAGTTCAGGAGTAAAATTCTTGCCAACGACTCTAACTGTTAGCATACTTTGTAGTTTTTTGTAGTTGACATAATCTGTTTTTCGCTGTCAGTTGACAGGTTTTATTATTTATAGTCGGATTAGACTTTTTATAATTGATTTTGAATATTCCTACAATATTCAGTTTTATTTTTCAGTGTCAAATGTTATTTGTGACAACATGCCCCCATCTGCGAGACAACGTATACCCCGATGTCGGGGTAAGTTGTCACATGTTGGAGCTCATGTTTAAACTATTTTATTAAATAGTGCGTTTTAATATTTTGTCATTATTTTTCATTTACTATGTCAAGGAATGGTATACCTCCAGGAATGGAAATATTGAGACAACATGCGCCTCCCTCCCCTAGAGGCCATAAGCCTGAGAGTCGCATTAGCCCTCAGCCACGTGGAACTTCGTGACAGAATATTGGGGTTTTAAGTCCTTATTAACTGTTCAGTTGAGAACCTCTGGTCCCAGATTCCTTGATTTTATTGCATTGCTGTGAACAATTTATCTAATTCATTTTTTGAAGGATGAAACTATCAACCTAACTATAGCACTACAAAAATCGTCATTTTATTATCATTATTATTACTATTATATTACCTGAGGTACATAATATTATGATCCTGCAGGATTGAAGAAATTAGAGACAGCATTTTTGTTGCTAGGCTTCGTTGATGCTGACCTCAGTGAAGAAGTGCTGTGAAAGGCATCAATATTATTATTATTATTATTATTATTATTCTTTTTTGCTCCGAGGCACTTCATTCCCTCCGGAACTTAGAGGTTAAGTGTGTTCTCTTTCTGGAACGTTTATTCCTTGTCCAAGTCAGATTGGGCCGTCACTATAGATAGTATAGATCAATGTCTGAAAATATTTTGAACTTAAAATGCCTTGCTATTAAATAATTAAAAGGCTTACATCACTGGCACGAAGCTTGAACTTCAATCACATCGTGTCTAATGTGTCATTCGACTTAACTGTTGTTAAAAGCGTTACGTAACGTTCATCTCCATACACACACCCACCCACGTAACGTTTCGTAACGTTTTCAAGGACCCAACCCACCCTCGAGCGTTACGTAATTATGCAATGACCCCTAAGGATGCGAGAGGGTATAGGAGTAGAAGAGGGGATAGGGATAGGACTGAAAGGATTACAGATATCAAAGATGTAATTGTCAAGTGCGGAGATGAGTGGCCGTGTTGTGTTGCGGGAAAACCCGTGCAGCGTGGTTTGTTGGTTTATAGTGCTTGTACAAAGTTTAAGTGTTTCTGTTGTACAATGATGTTCAGGCAGTTCTGATCTCGTTCCTGCTCCTGCTGAAGTCAATGTCAAGGACATTTGCTTCTTTCCTTGCAGTAAAGAATTTCTCAATGATTTTCAAGCCAAGGTGTTCACTAAGGTACAACTCTTACCATTCGTTAATAATAATAATCAATAATACAGCAGCTTGTCGATAGCGGTTCAGCGTTTCAACTCAGTCGCATACCGGGTCACCATACCTGGGCTGCCCGAGGTCGAGAACCGGAGGGCCTATCCATGCTGGACCTAACTATTCGTCGTCCTGATATCATGAAATAGATTTTATTACACAATGAAAATAATAATAATGATAATAATATAATTATAATAATAATTATTATTGTAACAGTTATGCCTTCTGTTTTGCCTTCTGGGAGATTATATTTACCTCGAGCAAAAAATAACAATAATAATAATAATAATATAAATATTGGTCTTCCCAAAGTCCGTCTTGCTCCTCTTCAGTCCGTTCTCAATGCTGCTGCTAGATTAATTGCCCGTCTTCCTCGATTCTCTCATATCACCACCTTTATGGCAGAAGAACTCCACTGGCTCCCGCTTTCTGCCCGCATCCAATTTAAGGTCCTCGTCCTTGTCTCTAAAGCTCGGCTTGGTTTCGCTCCGAAATATTTATGTGACTTATTTCATCGCCCTCACTCTGCTGCTTCTCTTCGTCCTCTTCGTTCATCTGACCGTTTGGACCTCCTCGTTCCCCGTGTCAGGACTTCTCTGGCTCAATCTAGGTCTTTTGCTTCCATTGGCCCTGCTCTTTGGAATGATCTTCCTCCGTTCGTTCGTTCTTCTATTCTCTCAGGTAGCCCGTCTCTTCCTCTTTTACCTTTCTTAAAACTTGCTTTTTCTCTCGGGGTCTCTCGCACTGGCAGCGCTTCTGAATGGCCCTCCCGCTAGAAGCGCTTTATAAATATCCGAATACAATACAATACAATACAATAGGATGATTTATACAGCGCCATAGAAGAAGTTATAGATATAGTCTGAAGTAAGGTCATTCGGTGCTTTGTAAGTAATCAAACAGTTTGTTGGTGTTTCGCTGAGCAACACACAATCAGTGTCGCGCAACAGATCAGTGACTTGATTGGATGGTATCCGACCATAGATTAGACTGGCAACAGAGTTAAGTACCGACTTTATCTGCCCTAGCTGACAAGTCAACAGCCGCCAGTGGGCTATTGCAGTAGTCAACCCTGTCGGCTATGAAGCCGTTGACCAAGATGACGGTGATTGAGGTAGGAATGAAACCTGAGATGGTTTAATATGACGCAGTTCATAATCATAAACCTAAGATTTCTAAAGGTAAACGCAGGGCACCAGCTTATTCACGAGTGCTGCGTGTCCTGTCAGAAGGGTTGTCGAGGGATAGTCAAAGGAAGATCTGAGGTTGGTTGAAGCATCAGCCATTACCGACTTTTTTATTGTTATGAAAAATATAGTAGTTGCATAGTAGATGATTTGATTATTAGTTCGTCCACGTTTTCAGGTAGCTTACAGGTGTGAAAGCAAGCCACGTGGTCGTGCGCTGATCATGAAGAATATGTTTTTTACCGTTGACCGTCTGGGACGTCGAGATGGTTCTGACGTGGACACTGAAAACTTGAAGACACTCTTCACTTCCCTTCATTTCAACACAGTCGTCCATTGCAATAAAGATGCACAGGTAATCGCTGTTAAGTGTAATCGTAAACTCCAAATTTCTAAAGCGCTACTCAAAAGCTAAGTGCAAAGCACCAGCTTATTCATGAGCGCTGCGTCAGATCGGAGGGGTTGTTCAGAGATGGTCAAGGGAAGTTCCGAGTATGTTGCCAGAGACCAGAGAGAGGAGGTGGAGGAGCTGCTGAGTCGGGTTTCACTGAGGACAAGAAGACTTGGAAGGTGGGGGCTTGGATGGATTAGGGTAGGAATTCTTGAAGAGGTGGGACTTCAATTTCGAGTGGTAAGCATGGTAATCCACGAAGTCAGCAGAGGCCTCTGTTGGCTGGACACTACATGTCTGTGACGGCCTGCCAAGCTGAGTTTTCCTGTTAACCGAGTGTTGCTTGCATATAGATGAACATTCTGTTCTGAATCTGAACAGCTGATTCAGGTGTTACCATTGCCTTTGTGGTTCCGAGGTGTCACTATCTATAGAGCCTATAGATGTATGCTAATTAGCCTAGTGCATTGCCTTCAGTTGTGGAGCTATGAAGAGTTTCTAGAAAAAGCATGTAAACTATAGTGTGTTACTTTTACTTGTATAGTTCTTAAACAACTTTAGATTATAGATTATTACTTGGTATTGACGGTTCTCATAATTTTGTTGTGTAAATGGTTGCAGCTGAAAGTGTTGAGTGCAGTTTAAAGCGTGGATTGCAGTTCAGAGTGTGGAATGTAAATCAAAGTGTTGAGTGCAGTTCAAAATGTGGACTGCAGTTTAAAGTGTGGAATGTAACTCAAAGCGTAAGGATTAGTTTTGTTTCTTTCTAGGAAATGTGGGATATTTTAGCGGAGGAAAGTTAAAAAAAAGTGTGGAGTGTTATTCAAAGTGTAAGGATTATTTTTGTTTTCTTTCTAGGAAATGTGGGATATTTTAAATGAGGAAAGCAAAGCGAGTCATCACAAACAGTACGACATGTTTGTCCTGTTCCTGATGAGCCATGGTATACAGGGAGAGATTTACGGCACGGATGGAAAATCGCTAAAAACGGCAGATATTGTGAACCTATTTAACGGAAATAACTGCCCAAATCTTCTGGCAAAACCAAAGCTGTTCTTCATTCAGGCCTGCCAGGGAGGTTAGTATTTCTTTTACCTCTTGGATTTCAATTAGGAATCTCCAACAGATTACAATTCTTGACTACAACGTGAAGCGATCGTCAACTGACGCCTTGTGCATTATGGTGCGGACGCTATAGAAGTCTAGAGGGGATCACACCTGCTTCTCTTCGCTGCCTTAAGACTTACTTGTTTACGGGCCTGTCACATTGAGAGCGCTTCTGTATAGACCTGCTGAGAGAAGCACTTTATAAATGTTCAGATAAGATAAGATAAGATAAGGTAAGTCATTAGATTAGATTTTATATTAGATTAGCGGGCATTTAATTCATTTGCTATACTTTTGCCCATCAATCAGAGATTCTAGTTTAGGATCTGTCTTATAGTTCAGAAGGTATTGCATTTAAGTCAGCTGACTTGCCTGTAATTGTAATCTGGAATTTATATAGCACTACCATTGCGAAATTCATCAGAGGCGCTCAGACTCATCTACATTTCTTGCACATCACTCGAATCACCAGAAAATGATAATGGGACACTGCGACACTCTGTGTTTCGAGTTTCTTTTTGCAGCTATGCGTACATCAACTTTACAAAATGAACTTTGTCTTTATAGAATGTCCTTTGTCTTTATAAAATATGCTTTGTCTTTACAATATATGCTTTGTCTTTACAAAATGTACTTTGTCTTTACAAAATGTGCTTTGTCTTTACAAAATGTGCCCATTTTGTTTCTTACTAGATGTCAAGACTGGAGGATGTATGACTACGGATGCTGTCGTGACAGCCTTTGATTCAGCAATGTCAGTCCAACATCAGAATGCGGCAATGGAGGAAATGATAAGTAGGCTTAACCTGGAAGAGGACTTCAGCATGAATATTCCACTTGCACCTCTGCCAAAAATCCAGAGTGACGCAGTTGCAGACAATAAAGTTCACGAGATGGCGGACATGGCTATAATCTACGCAACTGTTGAAGGTTGAATTCCTTTATGTTTTATTATTGTTATTGTTGTTATTGTTATTGATACTATTGTTATCATTAATATTGTTATTGTTACTTGTGTTATTATTGTTTCTTTATTGTTACTGTAATTGTTATTATTAATTTTGTTATTGCAGTAATTGATACTGAGGTTTGAGTCAAGAATCTCAGTCTCATTAGATTTCAGTTTCATCTGCATTGGTTCTAACCAATAAATCTTCATCTAGTATTCCTCATCTGACTTTGAGTTCTTCAAGTTATTTCCTGGCAATTTTTGTTGGTAATTAATCAAATCGAATTGATTCCTTCAGGCATGGGTTTAATTTGCGTTGAATGTTGTTGTGCAGGTTGTGTAGCTTGGAGAAGAGTGGACACGGGCAGTCTGTTTGTCCAATGCCTCGTCGATGTTCTAAGAAAACGAGCGCATGAAACAGAACTAATGCGGATGATTACAGAGGTTATGAGATTATCAAATTGTTTTATTTTGAGGAACTAAATGACTATCCATAATTTATTTAGACTGAAAATATTAATTTTCTTGCCAAAAATGTAGCTTAATCATGACAATGTTGTTTGCAATGCAAATATGTACAGAGTGTTGCGAATAGATAGGCTATCCTTTGTGAAGCAAAGAAAGTAGTCTGACATTGCAAAGAAATTGTTGACGATCTTCATTCAGTCAGTTGTACATCATAATTGTAATCAAAGATTTTTATAGCGCCTTCTCAAGAGAGACTCATAAGATGCACTCCCGACTTAACAACAGAAACCAGGATTGAATTGGGTTAGTTTTCAAGCGCAGACAGAATACAGTAGCGCAAGACCATGGATAATGAATTGGCAAGCAGTTATGGTTAAACCCTTGTAGTGGCGAGGGAGAGGGTTGGCCTCCTGCATTTATAATTAGGCCAGAAAAATTAGATGGCTTACACTTCATACGCATTATTTTTATTATTATTACAGTGGTTTTATATAGCGCCCCTTCAAGATTATCTAGTCAGTAGCGCTCCCAGCCCAACCACGGTCAAAGAAAGACTGCGTCTCAGGGCTAGCGTAAGGGACGCTTCTTCTTTGCATTATTCTGTGGCTGTGTACTCTTCTTCACATTCTTTGCATTCTTTTTTGCATTCTTCTTTGCAAATCTTGTTGTTGTTGTTCTTCTTCTCCTCCTTCTACACCTCTTTCCACTCTTCTTCTTACTTTTCTTCTCTGGGTAAACTGTTATTTTACTATAGGTAGTCATCGTGTAGTTTGTTTTTGTAGACTTTCGAGATGTTACACGAATTGGAAATGGCCGAGAACCAGGGACGCTACAAGCAGATTGGAGAGAAACGCGACTCGCTGAGGAAAGAAGTTTACCTGCTTCCATTTGGTAAACATATTGCCTTTGTCATCTTTCCATTTTCAAATTAATCTAATCTGATGTGTTCGTTTGGCATCTGAGGCAACATCTAGAAACACATCTGAAAAGACTCCAACGCAGGTAGATTGCTCAGAGGTAGTAGGCTCAGTTCCAGCGAGAGCTCATTCCAAGTGGAAGGATCCACAACTGAGAAAACCCGGCACTTTCTAGTAGAAGAGCGAGCCCGTTGGACCAAGAGCTTCCCTCTAGTCGAGAAGCGAAGTGCCCGACGCGCTACGACGTCTGACTCTGGGAGGTAAAGGTCACGTAGGTACGATGGGATGCAGCCAAGAAGACGGCGAGAGATTAAAGCACTGATCCGACAGGAGATACGCTGGGCAATAGGGAGCCAGTACAACACATCGCGCATATAGGCGAGACAGGAGCATATTTTGGAATACGCCCGACGAGTCGAGCAGCTGAGCGTAGAACCCGTTCCAGACGCCGTAGGATTTCGAGTGGGAGACCAGCAAGAATCAAGTGACAATGGTCAATTCGACTAGTCACAGAAGCCTGGATGAGGACCACAGCAGAGTCGTGAGAAAAAGAACGAGAAACAACTCGAAGCTGACAAAGCTGATAGTAGTAGCTTCCAGTGACCAGATTGACGTGCTGCGAGAGGCTGAGTTCCTGGTCAAGGATGACGCCAAAATCTCGGACAGTAAGTGAGAAGGTTATCTCAGGGAAGACCCGGGCTAGCAGGTGCAGGTCAACGTCCACTAACTGACTATGGTTACCCAGCCATATAAATAGGGTCTTGGTAGGCTTTAAGAGAAGCCGATTAGAGGCCATCCATAAGGAAAGAGCATCAATGGCTTGGCACATCAGCCGAACATAGGCCACTGCATGAGAGGCATGGCAAGGGATGTAGGCCTGCATATCATCTGCATTGAGTCGCTAACATTTCAAGCCAATGGGAGCCTCTCAGGCGAGGTGAAAGGAATGCTGTCTCTTTTCTTGTAGAAGTGAGGCAACTTATTCTCTTTTTCAATTTGCAATGCTACTAATCTTATCGAATCACTTCTATAGCACCATGCTCGAGAAACTCATTTCGGGTCCAAGGGTCACTAAGTCATAATTGATAGTAAGGACTTTCTCAAGGTCCATGCACAGTGACCGTGTCAGAGGAGGAGGAGGAGGAGGAGGAGGAGGAGGAGGAGGAAGAGGAGGAGGAGGAGGAGGAGGAGGAGGAGGCTTGAACCGAAACTCGCCTCGTTACAAGGCGAGCGCTCTAACCAATCGGCTACAATACCTGAGTGGTTCTGTTGTTATGTTCAGACACTGCTGTTGTTGTTCCTCTTCCTGTTGAATTCACTGCAATAGACTTTCGCTTCTTTCCTTGCACTGAGAATTTTCTCAAAGGTTTTCAAGACAAAGTGCTCAAAAAGGTACAACACTTGCCAGGGCATGTTTTAAGGAAAATTTATCACTGCACATGACGAGCGCCGGAGCACATAAAAATCATAAATAATTAGGAATTACAATTCTTCTCATGCACAAACAATGGTTAACAGCCGTTCATCACTGCACATTTTGTGTATCATTGCACGTTAAAACAATCCCTGACACTTGCTACTCGTCTTTAAAGAATTTCTATCGTTTTCGGTTTATTTTCTGTTTAATCTTAGCGCCGCACCGGTGACTCACAATGGACGGCTATAGTGGGTTGTTAATCATTCCAGGTTAACTTGCAGTGGTTCCCAACACAGGCTGCATGCCTTGTGAACCACTTAAAATGCTATTATGTTATGCTATGTTATGGTATGTTACGTTATGGTATGTTTTGTTACAATATGTTATGTTACAGTTGGTTATGTTTGCGGTATGTTATGTTTATTGTGTTGTAATATGTTAGGGTGTGTTACGGTGTTTTAATGTTATGTTATAGTAAGTTGTGGGAGGTTGCGGTATGTTATATTATAACGATGTTACGTTACGTTATGGTATGTTATGTTTTTCTAGTATGTTATGGTACATTGTTCCATGTTTTTGCCTCTGCCTTCGTGTGATTTCGGCCGATTCTGGAAGCTGATCTGCAGGCGTAGTTTGCTTGTCTGTTTCAACTCAAAGTCTTGCGAAGTGGATCCTCTTCCTCCATTCATCATTATTGACATTATTGATGACATTGTTCCGTTTCTAGGGCCTACTGTATTTATACAATAGGTCTCTCCTGCAAGGGTATCTACCCCTCACGAAAACGAGCTATCATTTTTCTACTCTAAAAAACTAACTTGGAACCTAACCTGTGCCAAAACTACCGACCCATCTCCAACCTCTCCTCATCCCAAGACTCTTGAACGACTTGCTCCTCACTTACCTTGAGCAGTCAGGTCTTCTTCCAGTCAGGTTACAGGACTCACGACTCCACTGAAGCGGTCCTGCTCTCCATACTTTCTTTCATTTATTCAGCTATTGATATAACTCAACTCATCCTGCTAGCTCTCTTTGACGTCTCTGCTGCCTTTGATATGGTAGAACACATCTTACTGCAACGCCTTGAGACCTCCTTTAGCATTCGAGGCCCTTCTTCTTTGGTTCCGGTCCTACCTTTCTGATCGCACACAAGTAGTCATCTGTGGAGACTCTAGAACCCTCTGGGTCGTGGTTAAATTTGGGATTCCTCAGGGCTCTGTCTTAGGTCCTCTCCTTTGACTATTATATACGGCTAATATTTTGCCATATTTGCCAGGCACTTACCATCTCTACGCAGACGATGTTCAGGCGTTAGTTCGTGGCCTTCCTTCTACCCAGCTTGCATTAACTTTCTCGAGACTTGCACCTTTATCTGTCTTCCAATTGTCTCTCACTGAACCTAATCAAGACACAGCTCATATGGTTTGGCACTCGCCAGCAACTTTTCAAACTTAGCTTCCCACTTCTTGCTTAGAAAAAATTCTCGTCATTCACTTTCCTTTCTGCGATCTTGGTGCAGTCCTTGACAGCATGCTTACTCTTTCTGAAGACATTGCTAACCTTACGCGTTCATCTTACTTTCACCTGAGGCGGCTGAGAGCATTTCGAAACTGTGTCTTCTCTTTTTTTACTACTATTATTCATGCCTTCATTTGAACTGTGTCTTCTCCTCTTTCTTTACTACTATTATTCGTGCCATCATTTGAATTGTATCTTCTCTTTCTTTACTGCTATTATTTATGCCTTCATTTGCTCCTGAATTGATTACTGCAACTCTCTTGGTTGGTTTTTCAAAGATCCGTCGATGCCCCCACCTGGGTACTAGGCCTATGGCCAAAACCCGAGCCTTTGCAAGTTTGCCTGCACTGACCCGGCACTTTGGAATCGGTTTTCTCCACTGACGCGTACTTCTCTATTAGCTGGTGTCCCAAGTGCCTCTTTCCACTGTCTTAAAACCACTTTTCACTGGGTCTTTTGCACTGGGAACTCCTCTGAATTGGTGAGCACTGTGAGCGGCGCTTTATAAATATAAAGATACAGCGCAATACCATATTCATTCATTCATTCATTCTGAAAATTTATATAGCGCGCCTTCAAGATACCTACTCAGGAGCACTCCCAGTCCAGCCACGGCTAAAAAAGAAACACGAGTGATTTATTAAACGCAGGCAAATTATTAATAGTTATTTATCGCAGTTCCAGTGGGAGCCCATTCCAAGTGGAAGGACCCACAACTGAGAAAGCCCGGCGCTGCCCAGTAGAAGAACGAGCACGTAGAACCAAGAGCTCCCTCTGCTACGACGTCGGACACCGGTCGGCAAAGGTCGCGAAGGTAAGATGGAGCGCAGCCTAGAAGACAGCGAGAGACCAAGGCAGCGATCCAATCGGAAACACGCTGGACAATAGGGAGCCAGTGCAACACATCGCGCATACAGGCAGAGACAGGAGCGTACTTAGGAATACGCCCGATGAGTCAAGCAGCTGAGCGTAGAACCCGATCAAGTCGCCCTAAGACTCCGAGTGGGAGACCGGCTAGAATCGAGCAACAATGGTCAATTCGACTTGTAACAAAGGCATGACAAGGACCACAGCAGCATCGTGTCAAAGAGAACGAGAAACTACTCGAATTATAATAAAGGTGAAACAATCTAAGCTCTTCTCTTTATCTCTGTTTAATTGTTTTTTTTTATACTATTGTTACATATAAGAAGGGGTATTTTTATTATGTAGGGGAGGGAGGGCATGTTGTCTCACGGGTAAGTTGTCTAAAAATCGTGTAGCAAAAAACTGTATACTCTTTTGTGCGCTGACCTTATCAGGATGTGTGTACACGACATCCAGATCATTTATAAGCAACTTTGGTTAATGCAGCTATAAAGGTTAGTTAGCAGGCAAAAAGTCATTTTTCTCACAACCCAAAAGCATCTTCTTGCGTGTTAATTACTTTCATAGTGTTGAAAGAGTTTTTCACATATACAAATTGTTTTTAGACCGTTAGTTAGCTTATAAACCCACTATAGTAGTACGAAATGCGATGGAACGTTAAAGGCACTTGATTTGCACTGGTGATGTTAACTTCAGGAATTTTTTTGCGAGGGGTATGTTGTCACAATTTGTGACAACATACCCCATGCAAATTTAACCTTGAGACTAAACATACCCTGTCATTGTTTTTGTCACACTTTATTGTACTATAGCAGTTTGACTGTTTAATTCGCAGCATATATATAGATGGGCCTATTTATGCGTTTTTGGACTGGGGGATACCGCACCCCACTTCTTAAACAATGCCAATCAATATTTTGATCATCCTCCCATCTCAGACTTTCTCGACCCCAGTCACTTGTCATCTCAAGTTCTCCAACCGAGCCATATCCAACACAGCACCACGCCTCTGTCTGGAATGATCTTCCTCTGAATTCCGCAGATTTTTAGTTCCGTCATCATAATTGCAACCCGTCCTTCATCCCCCTCATGTTCCTCTATTTATCACCTTTAAGGCTTTCCACTTAAAACTGAAGTCTCACATTTTCAAGTACTCCTACCCTGACTCATCAGATCCTCCGCCTTCAAATTCTTCTCGCCCTAAACTACATCTGCCTTAAGAGTCGCGGCTCTACCTTATCTCTCGATCTGGCCGTTTGGAAACAGGACTCGGACCTCCTTGGGACTACTCCCTGGAAACATTTTCATCTGATTTGATTTGGCCTTCTGGAAAGCGGGCTCGGACCTGCTTTGGACTACTCTCTGGAGAACTCCCTCTGATTTGACGTAGCACTCGTGAATAGGCTGGTGCCCTGCTCTTGGCCTTCTAGTGGCGATTTAGTAGTTTGGATATTACGATTACTATTGTGCCTTCCCAGAGATCTCAGTCTTCGCCTTGCTTCGTGTATGCAGACAGAGTGAGGAGTATGTACCACAAAAGTACGAAAGTACTTAGACACACAGGTAAACCGAGAGCAGACGAACTGAGACACAGGCAGTCAGACAGGCAGACTCTTAGCCACGCAGGTCGCCCGACAGACTGACCGCCGTGACTGGCGCTTAGACGCCACAGATCTGATTCATGGTTACACTCTTTTTGGAAAATTCTGAAATCACCCTCATTCTCCGCCGTGTGGTTGTCAGTCATATCGGGATGAGGAGATGTAGGTCAAAGCGCAAGCCTCTATATCCTTCATCAGCTAAAAATCCGTATATGGACCCACACTCATATTGTCGGCCTTGATATGACTACTCAGTCCTCACCCCTCAGTCCCATGACAATCTCAGAATCAATAACTGTCCTGGTCAAACATATCCGAGCCAGCTAGCTGAAGACAGCTCCCTTCGTTACATAATATAGGCATTTAAGACGTCGTTGATCATGATTTATACACGTCGTGTTCCAATTTTGCTGATAGGGAAAATGGAGTAGTTCAGGAGTAAAATTCTTGCCAACGACTCTAACTGTTAGCATACTTTGTAGTTTTTTGTAGTTGACATAATCTGTTTTTCGCTGTCAGTTGACAGGTTTTATTATTTATAGTCGGATTAGACTTTTTATAATTGATTTTGAATATTCCTACAATATTCAGTTTTATTTTTCAGTGTCAAATGTTATTTGTGACAACATGCCCCCATCTGCGAGACAACGTATACCCCGATGTCGGGGTAAGTTGTCACATGTTGGAGCTCATGTTTAAACTATTTTATTAAATAGTGCGTTTTAATATTTTGTCATTATTTTTCATTTACTATGTCAAGGAATGGTATACCTCCAGGAATGGAAATATTGAGACAACATGCGCCTCCCTCCCCTAGAGGCCATAAGCCTGAGAGTCGCATTAGCCCTCAGCCACGTGGAACTTCGTGACAGAATATTGGGGTTTTAAGTCCTTATTAACTGTTCAGTTGAGAACCTCTGGTCCCAGATTCCTTGATTTTATTGCATTGCTGTGAACAATTTATCTAATTCATTTTTTGAAGGATGAAACTATCAACCTAACTATAGCACTACAAAAATCGTCATTTTATTATCATTATTATTACTATTATATTACCTGAGGTACATAATATTATGATCCTGCAGGATTGAAGAAATTAGAGACAGCATTTTTGTTGCTAGGCTTCGTTGATGCTGACCTCAGTGAAGAAGTGCTGTGAAAGGCATCAATATTATTATTATTATTATTATTATTATTCTTTTTTGCTCCGAGGCACTTCATTCCCTCCGGAACTTAGAGGTTAAGTGTGTTCTCTTTCTGGAACGTTTATTCCTTGTCCAAGTCAGATTGGGCCGTCACTATAGATAGTATAGATCAATGTCTGAAAATATTTTGAACTTAAAATGCCTTGCTATTAAATAATTAAAAGGCTTACATCACTGGCACGAAGCTTGAACTTCAATCACATCGTGTCTAATGTGTCATTCGACTTAACTGTTGTTAAAAGCGTTACGTAACGTTCATCTCCATACACACACCCACCCACGTAACGTTTCGTAACGTTTTCAAGGACCCAACCCACCCTCGAGCGTTACGTAATTATGCAATGACCCCTAAGGATGCGAGAGGGTATAGGAGTAGAAGAGGGGATAGGGATAGGACTGAAAGGATTACAGATATCAAAGATGTAATTGTCAAGTGCGGAGATGAGTGGCCGTGTTGTGTTGCGGGAAAACCCGTGCAGCGTGGTTTGTTGGTTTATAGTGCTTGTACAAAGTTTAAGTGTTTCTGTTGTACAATGATGTTCAGGCAGTTCTGATCTCGTTCCTGCTCCTGCTGAAGTCAATGTCAAGGACATTTGCTTCTTTCCTTGCAGTAAAGAATTTCTCAATGATTTTCAAGCCAAGGTGTTCACTAAGGTACAACTCTTACCATTCGTTAATAATAATAATCAATAATACAGCAGCTTGTCGATAGCGGTTCAGCGTTTCAACTCAGTCGCATACCGGGTCACCATACCTGGGCTGCCCGAGGTCGAGAACCGGAGGGCCTATCCATGCTGGACCTAACTATTCGTCGTCCTGATATCATGAAATAGATTTTATTACACAATGAAAATAATAATAATGATAATAATATAATTATAATAATAATTATTATTATAACAGTTATGCCTTCTGTTTTGCCTTCTGGGAGATTATATTTACCTCGAGCAAAAAATAACAATAATAATAATAATAATATAAATATTGGTCTTCCCAAAGTCCGTCTTGCTCCTCTTCAGTCCGTTCTCAATGCTGCTGCTAGATTAATTGCCCGTCTTCCTCGATTCTCTCATATCACCACCTTTATGGCAGAAGAACTCCACTGGCTCCCGCTTTCTGCCCGCATCCAATTTAAGGTCCTCGTCCTTGTCTCTAAAGCTCGGCTTGGTTTCGCTCCGAAATATTTATGTGACTTATTTCATCGCCCTCACTCTGCTGCTTCTCTTCGTCCTCTTCGTTCATCTGACCGTTTGGACCTCCTCGTTCCCCGTGTCAGGACTTCTCTGGCTCAATCTAGGTCTTTTGCTTCCATTGGCCCTGCTCTTTGGAATGATCTTCCTCCGTTCGTTCGTTCTTCTATTCTCTCAGGTAGCCCGTCTCTTCCTCTTTTACCTTTCTTAAAACTTGCTTTTTCTCTCGGGGTCTCTCGCACTGGCAGCGCTTCTGAATGGCCCTCCCGCTAGAAGCGCTTTATAAATATCCGAATACAATACAATACAATACAATAGGATGATTTATACAGCGCCATAGAAGAAGTTATAGATATAGTCTGAAGTAAGGTCATTCGGTGCTTTGTAAGTAATCAAACAGTTTGTTGGTGTTTCGCTGAGCAACACACAATCAGTGTCGCGCAACAGATCAGTGACTTGATTGGATGGTATCCGACCATAGATTAGACTGGCAACAGAGTTAAGTACCGACTTTATCTGCCCTAGCTGACAAGTCAACAGCCGCCAGTGGGCTATTGCAGTAGTCAACCCTGTCGGCTATGAAGCCGTTGACCAAGATGACGGTGATTGAGGTAGGAATGAAACCTGAGATGGTTTAATATGACGCAGTTCATAATCATAAACCTAAGATTTCTAAAGGTAAACGCAGGGCACCAGCTTATTCACGAGTGCTGCGTGTCCTGTCAGAAGGGTTGTCGAGGGATAGTCAAAGGAAGATCTGAGGTTGGTTGAAGCATCAGCCATTACCGACTTTTTTATTGTTATGAAAAATATAGTAGTTGCATAGTAGATGATTTGATTATTAGTTCGTCCACGTTTTCAGGTAGCTTACAGGTGTGAAAGCAAGCCACGTGGTCGTGCGCTGATCATGAAGAATATGTTTTTTACCGTTGACCGTCTGGGACGTCGAGATGGTTCTGACGTGGACACTGAAAACTTGAAGACACTCTTCACTTCCCTTCATTTCAACACAGTCGTCCATTGCAATAAAGATGCACAGGTAATCGCTGTTAAGTGTAATCGTAAACTCCAAATTTCTAAAGCGCTACTCAAAAGCTAAGCACAAAGCACCAGCTTATTCACGAGCGCTGCGTCAGGTCAGAGGGGTTGTCAGGAGATGGTCAAGGGAAGTTCCGAGTATGTTGCCAGAGACCAGAGAGAGGAGTTGGAGTAGTCAACAGCTGATTCCGGTGTTACCATTGCCTTTGTGGTTCCGAGGTGTTACTATCTATAGAGCCTAGTTGTATGCTAATTAACCTTGTGTATTGCCTTCAATTGTGGAGCTATGAAGAGTTTCTAGAAGAAGCATGTAAACTATATATAGTGTGTTACCTTTACTTTAATAGTTCTTAAACAACTGTCGATAATAGATTATTACTTGGTATTGACAGTTCTCATAATTTTGTTGTGTAGGCCTAAATGGTTGCGGTTCAAAGTGTGGGTGCAGTTCAAGTGTTGAGCGCAGTAAAAAGTGTGGAGTGCAATTCAGAGTCTGGAATGTAATTCAAAGTGTAGAGTGCAGTTCAAAATGTGGATTGCAGTTTAAAGTGTGGAATGTAATTCAAGGCGTAAGGATTATTTTTGTTTTCTTTCTAGGAAATGTGGGATATTTTAAATGAGGAAAGTAAAGCGAGTCATCACAAACAGTACGACATGTTTGTCCTGTTCCTGATGAGCCATGGCATACAGGGAGAGATTTACGGCACAGATGGCAAATCGCTAAAAACTGCAGATATTGTGAATCTATTTAACGGAAAAAACTGCCCAGACCTTCTGGCAAAACCTAAGCTCTTCTTCATTCAATCCTGCCAAGGAGGTTAGCATTTCGTCAACAAATTGGATTTCAATTAGGAAGCTCCAAGATATTACAATTCTTGACTACAACGTTAAGCAATCATCAACTGACGCCTTGTGCATTATGGTGCGGGCGATATATAGAAGTCATTAGATTAGCGGGCATCGCATTCATTTGCTCTACTTTCGTACAGCGCTCAATTTGCCCATCAATCAGAGATTCTAGTTTAAGATCTGTCTTTTAGTGCAGAATGTAGCTGACTTATCTGTAATTGTAATCTCGAATTTATATAGCGCCACTCAAAGGGAAACTCATTAGAGGCGCTCAGACTCATCTGCACATCTTGCAATCACTCTTGAAGCACCAGAAAATGATCAAGGGACACTGAGACACTGTCTGTGTTTTTAGTTTCTATTTGCAGTTATGTGTACATCAACTTTACAAAATGTCCTTTGTCTTTATAGAATGTCCTTTGTCTTTACAAACATGCTTTGTCTTTACAAAGTATGCTTTGTCTTTACAAAGTATGCTTTGTCTTTACAAAATGTGCTTTGTCTTTACAAAATGTGCTTTGTCTTTACAAAATGTGCTTTGTCTTTACAAAATGTGCTTTGTCTGTACAAAATGTGCATTGTCTTTACAAAATGTGCCCATTTTGTTTCTTACTAGATGTCAAGACTGTAGGATGTATGACTGCGGATGCTGGCATGATAGCCTACGATTCAGCAATGCTAGTCGAACATCAGAATGCGGCAATGGAGAAAATGATGAGTCAGCTTTCTCTGGAAGAGGACTTCGACATGAGTATTCCACTTGCACCTCTGCCCAAAATCGAGAGCGATGCAGTTGCAGACAATAAAGTTCACGAGATGGCGGACATGGCTATTATCTACGTAACTGTTGAAGGTTGAATTCCTTGCTGTTTTTATTGTTATTAATACTGTTATCATTACTATTGTTACTGTTTTATTGTTGGTATTCTTTATTGTAGTTGTTATTGTTATTATTAATTTTGTTAATGCAGTAATTGATACTGAGGTTTGGGTCAAGAATCTGAGTCTCTTTGGGCTTCAGTGTCATCTGCATTGGTTCTATCCAACAAATCTTCATCTAGTAGCCTATTCCTCATCTGACGGACACTTTCAGTTCTTCAAGTTATTTTCTGGTAATTTTTGTTTGTAATTAATCAAATCGAATTGATACCGTGAGTCATGGGTTTAATTTACGTTGAATGTTTGTTGTGCAGGTTATGTTGCTTGGAGAAGAGTGGACACGGGCAGTCTGTTTGTCCAATGCCTCATCGATATTCTAAGAAAACGAGCGCATGAAACAGAACTAATGCGGATGATTACAGAGGTTATGGGATTATCAAATTGTTTTTATTTTGAGGAACTGAATGACTATCCATAATTTATTTCTACTGAAAATATTAATTTTCTTGCCAAAAATGTAGCTTAATTATGACAATATTGTTTGCAATGCATATACAGAGTGTTGCGAATAGATAGGCTATCCTTTGTGAAGTAAAGAAAGTTATCTAAAATTGTACAGAAATTGTTGACGGTCTTCATTCGGTCAGTTGTATATCGTAATTGTAATCGAAGATTTTTATAGCGCCTTTTCCAGATAGAGACTCATAAGATGCACTCCCGACCGAACAACAGAAAACCAGGACTGAATTGGGTTAGTTTTCAAACGCATCAAGAATACAGTAGCGCATGACCATGGCAAGTGACAAGCAGTTATGGTTAAACTCTTTTAGTGGCAAGCGAGGGGTTGGCCGCCTGCGATTATATGCCACTGAGGTTAAGAAAAATTGGATGGTTTACACTTCATACCCATCGCTGCGTCTCAGGGCTAGCTTAAGGGACTCTTGTTCTTGCATTCTTCTGCGCACTCTTCTTCACATTCTTTGCATTGTTTTTTTTGCATTTTTCTTTGCAAATCTTGTTGTTGTTTTTCTCCTCCTTCTACTCCTCTTTCCATTCTTCTTCTTACTTTTCTTCTCTGGGTAAACTCTGTTTTACTACAGGTAGTCATCGTGTAGCTTGTTTTTGTAGACTTTCAACGTGTTACACGAATTGGAAATGGTTGAGAACGAGGGACGCTACAAGCAGGTTGGAGAGAAACGTGACACGCTGAGGAAAGAAGTTTACCTGCTTCCGCTTCCGCTTTGAACCCATATGGTTTTACAAGGGCGTAGGTCGGTTTCTGCAATTGCTGTCCGCTCTTTCCAGATGCAGGCCAATGGTTTAAAATGGAGATTTATCACTTAAATGGCTTTAAGTGAATGCCTTAACCTAGAAATTGTCTGTTCTCATATATATCCAAAGGATCTAGCCATGTACATTGCCAGAGGCGCGTTTACAGAAAATGGGGCCCTAGGCGCAAACATTTTGGGGCCTTTCGGAACGTGTAGACCGAGTCTGAAACTCTGGTGTTGTTCAGCCAATCAGGTGCAAAAACCCACGAAGCTGAACTTGAAGCCTTTTTTGTGAGTGTTATTGACCATATAATTGTGATTACTTATAGAAGCTATTTCAAGGAATGTTAAGTTATTTGATTTAATGTTATATTTTATCATTGAAAAAATATTTCATTGGTTTGGGGACCCTCCGAGAGTTGGGGGCCCTAGGCGTGCGCCTACGTGTAAACGCGCCTCTGTACATTGCTCTTTGATACGTAAAATTTATGCCGTTTTACTAATACATTATCGAGGTGTAAAGTAAGGTAGGGTATTTAGTTGTTGCTATGTTCTGTCACCCTTAGATAGATGCCAATAATATGTATGTATGTATGACGTATGTATGTCTCCTATGTGAGCATGTATGTATGTATATAATTGTAATTTATATAACTTCTATAGCGCCGATGTCTACTGCACAACCAATGGCGCACCAAAATCAAGCCATAATCAGGTCAATATGCAGGAGGTCAGTAAGTAAGACGAAAATTGTGCATGACATCCGATATTGTCGTGATTTTGTTAGGTCCTTATGAGAAGCATTTCTACCACGTAGGTCCTTGTTATGTTCTGATCTTCTGGTGATGACCTGATTATGGTTTGGATTTGGTGCGCCATCGGTTGATGCCTTGTGTATTACACACCGGCACTATAGAAGTTGCTAATTAATAGTAATAAGCCTAATATTAATAATAATGATAAGTATTATTCTACTATTGAGGTAGCCGATTGTTTGGAGCAGTCAACCTTCAACGCGAAGAATACTGGTTCTAACCTCCCCTAGATGATTACTGTGTTGAACTTTGAGCAAGGCCTTAACGCACAATTGCTTGGTGCCATCGATTGGTGCTTTGTCATTAGACAGTGGTGCTTAATGAATGCAGAGATAATACGTAATAATGTTTCAATCAGTGTCATTGTACCATTTGCGGTACATGTAATTTCGTCTACACTTTTTAATTTATAGGATAATATGTTCTATAAATGATCATACATTTCGTATGCATATGTATGTATGCATATATATATATATATATATAATTATATATATATGTATGTATCGCATATATGATTAATACATACATATATATACATCTTACCTCTAAACGCTATTAAACATACATATATAATTATATATATGTATGTATCGCATGATTGATAATGTGCCGTATTGGCATGTTGGCTGATTTGTTATTCATTTGAAGATTCTTGCTGTTTACTCGGTCTTTTTTTTACTGTACTCGCTAGCGATTATATACAGATATATCTGCAAATTTTGATTCGAGTCTGACTTGCAAAACTGCTAACGTTGAAATCAGCTGCATTCAAATTTCGTTGACATCAGTTTGTAAAATACGGATAAAGTATCCAACCACCAGTCTTTTTTCTACAATTCCCACACTGCAGTGAGGCAAAGCGATATAAAGTCCTATCAGTAGGGGGTCATCCATATACTACGTACGCTTGGAGGGGAGAGGGTTAATCGAAATGCATGTGCTTGCGTATGTTTGCGAATGGGGTGGGGTCTACTGATAATGTACGTATGTGGCGGTCAAGGTCACAGTGCGTATGTGGGAGGATTTATTTTATGCGAATAGCATCGTTTTCTTTAAGTTTACATGCGAAGGGAACAGCATCGTTTCTCTTAATTTTACATGCGAAGGCCCAGCATCGATCATTTAATTTCTATTTAATTTCAATAGGCAACTGGCCAGCAATGACCGTTGTAGGGAAGACTGATTATATATTTTAAGCCACGGTATAGTGTGGTGAGGGATAAGTAAAGGCTGCCTCACGGTGTGCTGCTTTATACGTGAAGAGTTGGTTCGACTCTTCATACATAGCAATACTGTTCAACAGCGTTGTTGGTTAGTGATTCAGTTACCGATTCAAATATACTGCACTCAGTGTGGTAGGCGAGTGATTTTGGTTACGACAGAGTCAAAGTTCGAGTTTCCGGTTAGTACAAATATATTTACGGACGAAAGGGGCGTCCGAATAATATAATCAGGCGATCCCGAGTACAGCTAAAGAAGTTCACTGTTGGGAGACGGGCCGACAGCGCCGATCCGGCGGGTTGGATCCCTCAGTTGATCGCGAAGCGGTCTAGATCCCGATCGTGGGAAATCTACGGCTGAGTAATACTCGGGGAAGGATACCGTTGATACACAGGAAAACCAATTCAGTGTGAGATCGAAAACCAGGGTGAATTTGGCGACGGGCAGGAAAGTCCCTCTTGGGTTTTGAAGAACTCCGCGATCGGAGCTTGTCCGGTAACCCATGGGAGTAAAGGTGACCTTCTTAAGGTAGCCATTTTCTGGAATTCTGAAATCCTTGAAACCAAGAGTAAATTTGGCGTCGGGCAAGGAAATCCCTCTTGGAGTTCGAAGAACTCCAAGATCCGACAGTGTTTGGTTTTATCCACTGAGACGAGTTTTACGCGATTTCGGCGTACTCGATACAGGGGAAGTTCTACGCGCTTTCGGCGTACTCGGCCGGGAGAGTTTTACGCGACTTCGGCGTCTTCGGCTGGGAGAGTTTTACGCGACTTCGGCACTCGGTGAAGTGACCGTCGGGATACCTGAAAAAACCAATTTAGTACAAAAACGATAATAAGGGTAAATTTGGCGACAGGCAGGAAATTCCCTCTTGGGTTTTGAAGAACTCCGCGAGCGAAGCTTGTCCGGTTACCTGTGGGAGTAAGTGTGACCTTCGTTAGGGAACCAAAATTCGGAAATTCTTGGGAACAAAATTCAAGACATTCTGGTAACCTTACGGGGTCAGCGTTACATTTGGATTGTGACACTTGGATGGCTGACACGCCGGTGGAGCGTTGGAGGGGCTCCATCGCCCGGTAACTAAAAATAGTTACTGGGAAAGACCACTGTTACCGAAAGACCGCAGTACGGGAAAAGACCGCCCGACAACTGATTACAGTGCGGTAAGACCAGGAAAAACGATAGAGTCAGGAAAATCTTGTATTCAAACCAATCGTTATTCAGAGCAAATAACTTGGTGATCGAAACACGTAGTTCCGAGAACTGACCGAAGGCGAAGTAGGGCCCACTTCGTGCGCCGGTCGGAACACAGTTCTGCGTGCGGTTAGGGAGGTTTTAGACCTAGAACCTGTCCTATCAGAAGAGAGTGTCGTGAGACCAGTACACCGCGTTAATATTACACGTGTAAATATTATCGCAAGATGTTCGCGTGTTTGAGACAGCACGACGTGACGACTCGTCAGATGTACACCTTGTCCTCTCGGACAAGAGAACGTTCAGAGTTTTCCCCTATTGACGATAACTCGAGAGTCATGAGATGCAGAATGGTACGTGAGGGTTCGGTTAAGGTGGAGAAAAAGAGGAAGTCTTTGACTAAGAGATCTCACAGGAAGCTGAGGACTCCTGCCGGCAAGAGAGCGAACCCTGTTCTAAAGGACGGCCATCCTGAGGACGAGGACGTTGCCCACCCAGCGACCGCGGCAGTGGCAGAGTCCGAAAGTGAGATGGAGCTTGGCAGCGACACTGTTCGCAAACAAGCGATACCCTCGGGACCTCCTCTTGGAGAAATGGGCACTGAGAGCGGAGACAGGGAACCGCTCGTCTACAGCAGAAGTAGACAGGATAGTGACCCGGGCGACTCCAGAAGGTCAGTTGGCTGGAGCCGAACCCAGCCCGACGACGAAGCAGCGTCTCGGGTAAGACCGACACAAATTGGTACCATGTCTGATGAAGGGTTAGTTGATCTCGAGCGACGAACGTCACAAACTGGTACCAGAAGTGGGGTCCTAACGTTTTCTTGTCACAGAACCAGGCAAGGTCAGGAAGATCCCGAGGACGAGTCGGATGAAGTGCCCCATAGTGAGCACGGAGGCGCGCGTCCAAAGTTACGTAAACGGAAAAGCAAACGAAGGTTGCTTGATGAAACGGGTGCACCTGACGAAACCAGTGCATTTGAAACGGAAGTTGGAACCCGCGGTGGGCGTGAAAGAGGTTTCCATGAGGATAACGGATGGTTGATAACCGTTCCAAAGACTACTGAGGTAGTACGGAACGATGTGAATAACGAGACATTCACACACTGGCGAGAGACCGTTGGTGAGAGTAGGTTTGACAGGTCCAAACCACTCGACGACAATAGAGTTCCGCGTATAATACATGAGAGAACGTTCGACAATAGATCGGGGAACCTTGTGCAGGTTCAAGTACCTAGTATTGTACGGGGCAGGCAACCTGTACAGTTGAGACAGGCTTGTGATAGGCCAAGAGACATTGAGACAGGCCTGAAACCGCGGGGTGACGCCGTAGTGCAGAAAACGAGTGGTGACATCGTGGCGCATCAGCGAAACGAAGGTAATCGAGTACCGTTTACCAACATGGAAGAAGGTCGCCCAAGACCTGTGACCGATGAGGTAGATTGGCAAGCGGAGATGTCTTACCTGCGACAGAGTGTGGCAATGATGAGTTCGAAACTTGAAGAACTGTCTGTTCCTGCTGCTCAGCATGCGAAGTCTTACCGACGCGAGACATCGGGGAAACCTACGGGCCCAGGTTACCAGATGGATCGCCGAGGGAAGCTGCAGATCGAAGAGCCGGCACGGAGCCGAGGTAACACAGAGACACGCGAGGAAGTTTCGCTTTCGGAAACTTCGGAAAAGTTACGTAGCCGCTATCTTCCCGAGGACAGCGGGAGAGAGTCACACGGAAAAACGGCAAGGCAATCGAGTCGACAACGTCTGTTGACAAGAGGAAGAGTTGAGGCGAAATTACGTTCGTCAGTGAGTTCTTCGGATTCAGACACCGATAGTGTTGGTCCAGAAGAGGCCATGAGAACCGGAGTCTTTGACAGGAAAAACCTCCGCCAACGAGGAAGACACGAGAGTTATGAGAAAACTGAAAGGGAGACGTATGGTAAGGAACGTCTACCAGAGTACGAGAGACGCGGTTTAAAACAGGCACTTGATAGAGAAACCGAGAGAGAATCGAACATGGGAAGAGACAGAGATCATTTGGCCTGGGATGAGACCCACGAGCGGTACTCTAAAGGGCACAAACCAGATTCGAGAAGTCGTAATTGTCTTAGGTACGACGAATCTGACAGACCGCCAGAGTCAGGAAAAAGAGATATTCGCGAAGAAGACAGAAGAGTTACGTTCGTCAACGGAAACTCTCAGAGCTCTCGCAATAAATATAAACGATCGGAGTCCAAAGACTACGCAGGTGGTGAGCCTCGTAGAAAAGGTCAGAGACCGGCTGAGTACATCTCTGATGAAGACAGTGCAACGTCAGACGACCGAGAGATGACTACGATGTATTCTAAGTGGCGTACAGGGAAGACGTTGGGTACTCTGAGGGGACAGAGTCGGCACCGGTCAGTGGTGAGGACAGACGAGGAAAACGATTCCAGGAGTAACGATGGGGACAACCGGAGAGGAAATCCCAAGAAGAGTGTCGGAAGATCACTTGTTACACGGACAAGAGGCGAAGACCGATCGGATCGCGGTATACGAATCAAGCTAGAGAAGTACGATGGCAAGTCAGCGATCGCAGCCTTTCTAGCAAAGTTCGAAGTTTGTGTACGGTGCAACCGGTGGAGTGATCAGGAAAAAGCAGACCAGTTAATGTGTGCCCTAACGGGTCCCGCTTCGCAGCTGTTGTGGGACATGGGTGCACAGAGGGACGTGTCTTGGCGAGAACTTGTTGAGCGGCTTAAGGCCCGGTACGGGTCTGATGACCAAACTAGCCTATATCGGATGAAACTTCGCACTTACCGGCAGGCTCACGGAGAAACGCTGAGTAGTGTAGTGCAGGAAGTACGAAGGCTAATGGCTTTGGCATACCCAGGACCAACAAGTGATATCGTCGAGACGGTCGCTTGTGACGCTTTCATTGATGCACTGGCAAACCAAGATTTGGGGCAGAAGGTGCGCGAGCGAGAACCAGTTAACCTCGAAGCGGCGTATAAACATGCGGTGAGGTTGGATGCCTATGGTCGATCTTCGACACAAGGTGGTGATTTAGACCGGAGACACGCGAGAGTTAAAGTTACCATGGAAGACCGAAAAGACTCGAGCACTGAGGGGCAACAGTCTCGTCGTCTAGAAGATCTCGAGCGAAAGATTAAAAATCTTTCAAGAGAACTTGATCGAGTGACAATAAATCAGAATTTGGGCATCGTTCCGAGAAAACCTCATGAAAGGGAGAACAGTTCTGATCTAGCGGTGGGAGATCAGAGGACAACCGAACCGAATGTGGGGTGGCGACGGATTTATCCGCCCACACGGTTGCGTAACCCGGATATCGAATGCTACTTGTGCAAACGAAAAGGACACATGAAGCGATATTGTCCTCAGAGAAACGCTGAGACGAATGGTGCAACCGGTACCAGTGAACCTACAAAGGCTGAACCGATACAAGAGGAAACCCAAAACCGACTGGTCAAAGGCAGTAGGGTGGCCTACGTGGTTGCGAGACTGGCAGGAAAACGTATACACTGTCTACTTGATTCTGGAAGTGAAATGTCACTTGTGCCACGACGTTTCGTGCTAGACGCTGTGCTAGTACCGTCAGAACAGCGACTCCTAGCCGCTAATGGAAGTCAGATTGAGGTGGATGGTGAAACTAACCTTAAGATTCGGATCGGAAAGCAGGTGTACCCTGTACCCTGTCTAGTTACAGACCAAGTGACAGAAGTGATCTTGGGGTTATCTTGGCTGGAAGCCAATCAGGCAAGATGGGACTTCGCAAGTCGATGCGTTTTCCTTGGGAGCGAGAAGATCCCTCTGAAAGAGGTCGTTACCGAGTCCATGTGCCGGAGGGTTATTGTGCAAGAGGACATAATAGTTCCTCCAAGGAGCGAAGTTGACGTTCCAGCTTGGGTAGTATACCCGCATTTCCAAAAAGATAACGAAGATTGGACGACCATTCCAATGGAATTATCAAAAGATTTGATAATCGGACGTACGTTGGTGACAGGAAGAGACACGGAAGTGTGGATCAGGATGTTGAATGTTGGAGACAGAGATTCGCTAGTCAAGAAACGGACTGAATGTCCGCTGGAGCGGGTGAACTTAGTCGATGTGACAGTTAATCGAGCCAGAACGGAGTCGTATGATGAGCCTTACCGAAGCGAAAATCCGGAGAAGCCTATGGGCCCAGGTTATCCGGAGGAACGCCGAGGAAAGCAGCAAAGTACGATTGACCGGTTTGGATCGAAGATTAGTACAACGGCCAGTGTATCGGAGCAGACGCTCAACCCACTTGCCGAACAGACCCTAAAACGACTATGGGAAGAAGTGCCAGCAGACATTTCGGAAGAAGAGCGAATCAGGTTACGAAAACTTGTGCTAACGTACAGCGCAACGTTTTCCCTTAACGAAAGTGATAACGGATTCACTTCGGTGATCCAACACGAGATCGATACGGGACAGGAGAAACCAGTTCGGCAACCTTTGAGACGTCAACCGCTTTCCATGTTACCGGAAGTTGATCGTCAGGTAGAAGACATGTTGAGACAAGGAATCATTGAACCTTCGATATCGGAATGGGCATCCAATGTCGTAATGGTTAAGAAAAAGGATGGCAGTATGCGTTTCTGTATCGATTACAGGCAACTGAACCTGAAGACACGGAAAGATGCTCATCCGTTACCCCTTATCCGCGAGAGTTTAGATACCCTGGGTGGCGCCAGATGGTACAGTACGTTCGATTTGAGAGCAGGTTATCACCAGATGGCCTTGCACCCAAGAGACAAACACAAGACCGGGTTCGTTACGAGAAGGGGCAGCTTCCAATTCAAAGTGTTACCTTTCGGATTGTGCAATAGTCCGGCCTCGTTTTGTCGACTAATGAACTTAGTCTTGACAGGGCTAAACTATGACATCTGTCTGGTTTACTTGGATGACATAATTGTGTTCTCAAGGGACGTAGAGACGCACATGCAACGTCTAGAGATGATTTTCAGGAGATTACAAGAGTATAATCTCAAGCTGAAACCATCCAAATGTTACCTGTTACAACAGAGAGTATTGTTTCTTGGTCACGTTTTGAGTGAAGAAGGGGTCGCGACGGATCCGAGCAAGATCAAGGCCGTAGAAGAATGGTCTGCTCCTCGGAACTTGAGGCAAGTCAGATCCTTCGTTGGTCTTTGCTCCTATTACCGACGTTTCATACATGATTTCGCGGTGGTAGCTCAACCACTTCATTTCCTGACCAGGAAAAATGTACCGTTCCATTGGACTGACGAATGTCAGGGAGCTTTCGAAGAACTTAAACGAAAGTTGGTTTCCGCACCTATACTTGGGTTACCGAACGACGAGGGCCAGTACATCCTAGATACGGATGCCTCGGCATACGCCATTGGAGCGGTGTTATCGCAAGTACAAGAAGGAGAAGAGACAGTGATTTGTTACGCGAGTCGGCTCTTGTCGACGGCGGAACGGAACTATAACGTTACCAGGCGAGAGTTGTTAGCTGTGGTGTATTTCTTGAAAGAGTTTCGTCAGTACTTACTGGGTAGTAAATTCCTACTCAGAACAGACCACTCCGCACTTCAGTGGTTACGCAGAACACCGGAACCGATTGGCCAACAGGCTCGTTGGTTAGAGATGATAGAGGAGTTTGACATGGAGATATGTCACAGACCGGGAGCAAAACACGGTAACGCAGACGCGATGTCTAGAGGTCCGGGTGAGGAACAACCTAAAGTGGTTACCATGAGAGTTACGAATGAAGACGTGATGTGGGCACGTCCGATCGGAGAAGTAACGCGCTCCGAGGTTACCAGTGAAGATACAGGCCAGGAAATCCGTTGGACAAAGGAGTTTCTTCGAAGAGAACAGCAGAGCGATTGCAATATTGGTACGGTCCTTGATTGGAAGGAGTCGAAGCATCATCCAACACAGGCAGAACTATCACCTGCTAGCGGAGAAGTGAAAGTGTTGGTGAGCAACTGGAATCAGCTGGAAGTCCTGCAAGGAGTGTTACACAGAGGCTGGATTCAGGGTAACACAGGAAAAGCTGAGCGATCTCAGTTAGTTGTGCCCTTATCTCTACGGCAAGAGATGCTTCAGTTAACACACGCAAGCTTTGCCGGAGGACATTTCGGGATTCGGAAGAGTTTAACTCAGTTGCAACGTCGGGCGTATTGGCCGAGTTGGAAGGACGATGTTAGACGGTTCTGCCAAAGGGGCGATCGCTGTGCTCGTTATCGAAGGGAGAAACCTCCAAGACAGGGTTACATGCAGACTCCTGTGGTCGGTGAACCAATGGAGAGATTCGGAATTGATATAACTGGTCCGCATCCTGTATCAAGTAAAGGCAACAAATACATACTGACAGCGATAGATTACTTCTCGAGATGGGCTGAAGCTCTGCCTATCAGAAACCAAGAGGCCGTTACTGTGGCAGAATCGCTTATGGTACACGTGTTCTCGAGGTTTGGTATGCCACGCCAGATCCTGACGGATCAGGGACCGTGTTTTGAGTCGAAGTTATTCAAAGAGCTGTGTAAACGCATGGAGATTGACAAAGTACGTACAACTCCATATCGACCCTCTGGTAACGGAATGATCGAAAGGTTCCACAGAACACTGAACATGTTGATCGGAAAGGTAGTGTCGGAACGACAAAAGGATTGGGATGTTCACGTACCATATGTAATGGCGGCATATCGAGGTACTGAACATGAAGCGACCCAACGGACACCTAATTTCCTGTTCCTGGGAAGAGAGAACCATACGCCATTAGACTTGATTCTAGCCCAAGTTACAGAGTTCGAGAGACCGTCTTACAGTGACATGGAAGAGTACGTGGAGAAACAGAAAGAGAAAATGGAACGATCGTATCGGCTTGTACGAGAACAGTTAAAGAGAGTAGCAGAAAGAAGGAAAAAAACCTACGATTTGAGAGTGAGACCTAGCAAGTTCGCTCAAGGAGATTGGGTTTACTATTACTACCCTCGGCTAAGAAGTGGAAGGAAGACAAAATGGGCTCGCTATTACACCGGCCCATTCTTGATTATTCAAGTGCTCAGTCCGTGTCTGTACCGGATTCAGAAGAGTCCGAAATCCACGCTAATGGTTGTGCACGTGGATAAATTGAAGCCGTTTTACGGTAAACCTCCGAGTACCTGGTTACCGGAGAGGGACAGAAATCTTGAGTTACCTACAGTAGACTGGCCAGTCCTGGCTCAAGATCCTAATGCAGAACATGAACCAGAGGAACCTTCAGAGAATCCAGAAGAGACCGCTGATCCAGAATTGCCACCTGTACGACGGACGAGACGAAGACCTCGCTTGGATGGATGACTACGACTGTAGAAGTCCTTGTTAGTGACCTTCTGAAGCAGACGTGTATCTAGGACCAACTAGATAAACGCTTAATTGCGTTGGTTTCATTGACTATTCGAGACCCATGTTTCAGTTGCCCTTTTGATGAGAGTATTTCTTTTGAGCGGTATCTGGGAGCATACAGTACCTGTGCTACCAGCAACGCTTAATTGCGTTGGTTTTACAGATTGTCAGTGAATGACTGTTTAAGTTTCCTTTTGATGATATGTTTTCGGTTAAACATTGGATTAGTGGTTAGTACTGAAACGAGTAAAGATTCCAGTACTAGAACGCTTCATTGCGTTGGTTCTACAAGCGAACTATTGGAGAACCATGTTTCCGTTTCCTTGTGATGACAGAATTTCTTTTCGACAGTATAATGCTCGTAACAACGAGTGTTAAGGAAATTCGGGGCAACGCGATTTCCTTGGTTACCGTTTCATGATACTTTAGTGCGCTACCTTAGTGCGCTACTTAGGATAGATCATCATGCGATAGAAGCATATGTTAGGACTTAGATCATGTGCGTAAATATGATAACTTGTACTAGTTAAGATATGAAAAAAAAAAAAAAATATATATATATATATATATATTTTAGCAAAATAAAAAGGTTATCGGATCGAGGCGGGGCAGTACAAACTGTTGTCCGCTTTTATTTTGCTTTCACGATTTTGAAGTGGTACCGGGTGTGACTGATTGACGATGGTTACCAGATCGGGAGACAGTGGGCGACTTTTCTCTCCTTTAGTTCTCCTGGCCCTTGGGGTCCGGTAGAGCCCAGGTTCATGATAGAGGGCCTGTTAAGGTTGGCGATTTGTCAGGAACGACAGGTTGCCAGTAGGGTGGTGGTTCGGATCGAAAGCATCATTAAATAGGCTGTCGCTATCACGGTTCTCATCGTTGTTTGGCGTACGTGCAGGGTGCCGAGATTGTTGATATACCGCCCTATAACCAAAGGTGCATTTGGTTCCTTGCTCTCTAAGTGGATCTGGGTTGGGGATGTTCCTGTCACGTTTGATTAAGGTCCCCGATTTTGGCAGAGATGCTCCGCATCTAAGTAAGGTGGGGAGAGTGTGGCGGTCAAGGTCACAGTGCGTATGTGGGAGGATTTATTTTATGCGAATAGCATCGTTTTCTTTAAGTTTACATGCGAAGGGAACAGCATCGTTTCTCTTAATTTTACATGCGAAGGCCCAGCATCGATCATTTAATTTCTATTTAATTTCAATAGGCAACTGGCCAGCAATGACCGTTGTAGGGAAGACTGATTATATATTTTAAGCCACGGTATAGTGTGGTGAGGGATAAGTAAAGGCTGCCTCACGGTGTGCTGCTTTATACGTGAAGAGTTGGTTCGACTCTTCATACATAGCAATACTGTTCAACAGCGTTGTTGGTTAGTGATTCAGTTACCGATTCAAATATACTGCACTCAGTGTGGTAGGCGAGTGATTTTGGTTACGACAGAGTCAAAGTTCGAGTTTCCGGTTAGTACAAATATATTTACGGACGAAAGGGGCGTCCGAATAATATAATCAGGCGATCCCGAGTACAGCTAAAGAAGTTCACTGTTGGGAGACGGGCCGACAGCGCCGATCCGGCGGGTTGGATCCCTCAGTTGATCGCGAAGCGGTCTAGATCCCGATCGTGGGAAATCTACGGCTGAGTAATACTCGGGGAAGGATACCGTTGATACACAGGAAAACCAATTCAGTGTGAGATCGAAAACCAGGGTGAATTTGGCGACGGGCAGGAAAGTCCCTCTTGGGTTTTGAAGAACTCCGCGATCGGAGCTTGTCCGGTAACCCATGGGAGTAAAGGTGACCTTCTTAAGGTAGCCATTTTCTGGAATTCTGAAATCCTTGAAACCAAGAGTAAATTTGGCGTCGGGCAAGGAAATCCCTCTTGGAGTTCGAAGAACTCCAAGATCCGACAGTGTTTGGTTTTATCCACTGAGACGAGTTTTACGCGATTTCGGCGTACTCGATACAGGGGAAGTTCTACGCGCTTTCGGCGTACTCGGCCGGGAGAGTTTTACGCGACTTCGGCGTCTTCGGCTGGGAGAGTTTTACGCGACTTCGGCACTCGGTGAAGTGACCGTCGGGATACCTGAAAAAACCAATTTAGTACAAAAACGATAATAAGGGTAAATTTGGCGACAGGCAGGAAATTCCCTCTTGGGTTTTGAAGAACTCCGCGAGCGAAGCTTGTCCGGTTACCTGTGGGAGTAAGTGTGACCTTCGTTAGGGAACCAAAATTCGGAAATTCTTGGGAACAAAATTCAAGACATTCTGGTAACCTTACGGGGTCAGCGTTACATTTGGATTGTGACACTTGGATGGCTGACACGCCGGTGGAGCGTTGGAGGGGCTCCATCGCCCGGTAACTAAAAATAGTTACTGGGAAAGACCACTGTTACCGAAAGACCGCAGTACGGGAAAAGACCGCCCGACAACTGATTACAGTGCGGTAAGACCAGGAAAAACGATAGAGTCAGGAAAATCTTGTATTCAAACCAATCGTTATTCAGAGCAAATAACTTGGTGATCGAAACACGTAGTTCCGAGAACTGACCGAAGGCGAAGTAGGGCCCACTTCGTGCGCCGGTCGGAACACAGTTCTGCGTGCGGTTAGGGAGGTTTTAGACCTAGAACCTGTCCTATCAGAAGAGAGTGTCGTGAGACCAGTACACCGCGTTAATATTACACGTGTAAATATTATCGCAAGATGTTCGCGTGTTTGAGACAGCACGACGTGACGACTCGTCAGATGTACACCTTGTCCTCTCGGACAAGAGAACGTTCAGAGTTTTCCCCTATTGACGATAACTCGAGAGTCATGAGATGCAGAATGGTACGTGAGGGTTCGGTTAAGGTGGAGAAAAAGAGGAAGTCTTTGACTAAGAGATCTCACAGGAAGCTGAGGACTCCTGCCGGCAAGAGAGCGAACCCTGTTCTAAAGGACGGCCATCCTGAGGACGAGGACGTTGCCCACCCAGCGACCGCGGCAGTGGCAGAGTCCGAAAGTGAGATGGAGCTTGGCAGCGACACTGTTCGCAAACAAGCGATACCCTCGGGACCTCCTCTTGGAGAAATGGGCACTGAGAGCGGAGACAGGGAACCGCTCGTCTACAGCAGAAGTAGACAGGATAGTGACCCGGGCGACTCCAGAAGGTCAGTTGGCTGGAGCCGAACCCAGCCCGACGACGAAGCAGCGTCTCGGGTAAGACCGACACAAATTGGTACCATGTCTGATGAAGGGTTAGTTGATCTCGAGCGACGAACGTCACACGTACGCATAGGAAACGGGGCCTTCAAATTGATTGGCCTTCAAGTGAGCTATCGTTCAGTCTTTTCAGCTATCAGGTACTACCAGAGGAAGTAGGACTGTGGGAGAGATATCACTTATATGCCATCTTACCTCTAAACGCTATTAAACTATCACACAACTCAGCAGTGAGTCCATGGATTACTCATCCTTGAATCTGGCCTAATGTGCAGACAGTCGCTGCCTGGACCTGTAAGTAAGTATTCGTTTATTCAAAATAGTAGTTTGACACACCGCAAACCATTAGGCCTACCATCAAAATCAAGAAGCATGTTAAAGCGAGGATACAACAATGAAACTATATACAAATCTATTAATATAAATCATTCAGAATATTAAACATGACCCTAGAAAGAAAAGAATCTTTCTTAAGAGAAATATTAGTATTAGTATTATCATTACTATTGTTAATAATAATAACAATAGTACTGGTACTGACACATTCTGCAGCTGGTCTTGGGGAAGGGATGCGTCAACCGTACGTACTCAGGTGGTGGTGGGGGGTTGGAAAAAGTGTGAGTACAGGGAGGGTCCAATTTTCCCGGATTTTTGCGTACGTAATATATGGATGGCCACTAGTTAGATAGAATCATAGATGAGAGAAGTGAAAGAAACTGATCACGAAAGTTATATGAAAATGAACTGAAATATATCAAAAACTTTAAAGACGTCAACGGCCTTTGTAGCTATAAGATCTCGTTAAACATTGGAATAATAATAATCTAATCGAAGAACTTCTACTCTAACAGTGCTGTACTCATAATGCACACGGCATCAAACGATGGTCAATTCAAATGAATCGTAGTTGGGAGTCGTTATTCGCTGGGAATTGGCTAAATCGAAATCCAGTTGGCCAGAAAATCGTGTTGGGACGTTTGGAAAACTTGGAATAATCACAATAATTAAAAGATTTTATTTTTGTAAAATATTTTCAAAATTCAGGGACCCTCCGTACGGTCTTACCCCCTCCAGATGCCCATGCTAAGGAGTGAGCAAGGAGCAGCAATAAGTCGGCTCGTTTAACTGTAGGCCTTGTGGGTGCAGAATCTCCTCTTTTCGGTCAGCCGAATTACGATCTTCTTACGGTATCACTTCGAACCCGTCTGACTTGATGCAACACTCGTCAGTAAAGCCGCGCTTGGCACTTGAGTAGGCCTAAAGAAATTCTTGAGTTATAACGATTACTATATAATGCTCTGCTCGATTCGATAGGGGGCCTACATCCTACTGCACTGCTACTGCTAGATTGTAAGCAGAGGCGTAAATTTGGCCTAAAAAGTGGGGGGGGGGTACCAATTTCTTACATACACGAAGAAGGGCGGAGACTGCAATCTCTGGGAAGGCACAATAATAAAATATTGATTGGCATTGCTCAAAAAATGGGGGTTCGGTACCCCCAGTCCAAAAAGTGGGAGGTACGGGTACCCCTCGTACCCCCACAAATTACGCCTGTGATTGTAAGTACAGCGCTTTATGAAATTTCGAGCTTACGATTAGGGCCTAAGCGTACGATTGCAGCTACAAGCTCTTATGAAAAATACAGTCCGTCCGTCCGTCCGTCCGTCCGTCCGTCCGTCCGTCCGTCCGTCCGTCCGTCCGTCCGTCAATTGTCCATACACGTGACGTTAGCAATTAAGGCGTGTCGTTATCAAACAACTTGTCACTAGCCTAACTCGGTTAAATAATTATCTAATTGTATAAGTATAAACAATACTTGAACGCGGTTAATTTTTATCTGGCAGCATATATGCTTAGGCTAACCACGATAGTGGACTCAGAAGGCCAAACTAATGCCTCAGTGCTGAGCTAGATAATAGATTATTCAACGCGACTTTATGTTCAGTCACTGGCGGCGATCTTGTTTGACAGGTGGGGGGAGGCACGGGACACTTTTGAACTGATCTGGTGAAAAAAGAGGCGAAAAAAATGTGTTGACCTTTTCTGGTGTTTCTTCAAAATTTGTGGGGGGACAACTGTACACTGTGTCCCCACACCTAAAGGTGGGGTCTTGTCCCCCTCTATCCCCCGGGATCGCCGCCCATATGTTCAGCAGTGATATTAGCAGTCAGTACGTGTTTAACGCTTTGTGGCTGCCATGGCCGTTGAGGTTCACCTTACATTATAGCGTAATCAGGGTTTGAATTGTCAAATTTCAACTGAGGTTGGGAGGAGGATTAAAAAAATTCTTACATGTCCGGATGTCCCGGCCAGAATTCCCACGTAAACCGGTCTACCTGCTAAATTGTAGTGGGTGTGGGTGCACGTGACTATACGTGTACTCGATCCTCAGGCCTAACTGTGTGGAAAAAACTCGAACAACGAAGACAGAGACTTACTGGAAAACTCTTGATTTACCCCCTCAAAGTAATTTTTTGAATTAACTGGAAGGGTTGAAAAATGAATTGGAAGGGGTTGAACCCATCCATCCATCCATCCATCCATCCATCCAGGGTGAGAATGGTCTGGGGTTGGGGGCTCAACCCAGGCCTAGTCTTTCTTAGGACCCCAGTTAAGTCTTAATTGCACACCGCAGGGGGTCGTTCCCAACCCCTCAGTTGTGCCAGTGTGATTATAGGCCTATTGTGCAGATAATTTAGCATTTACTTTCACAAATCGCTTTGTGGGTTACTAATAAAGTAAATGCTCTGGTTTATTGTGAGATTTGTGACCATATGAATTGTATAACGCAGTGTATCGCGAACTGTATGCCGCGGCACACTAGTGTGCCGTGCGAGATTTCAGGTGTGCCGCGATAGAAACCTAAAATTCGCTCGTCTCCTTAATTGACTTTATAAGAAATTATTTCATAAATACAATTTTCGGCTTTTTAATGCTTTCATTTTAAAGAATAGTTTATTATTCACAGTTATTCGATGTCATGTAATCAAAAGTAAAAACTCTAGTGACACTAGGCCTAATCTATTCTAAGTTATTTTTGTGTTCACCCATCCTCTCGACGTCATTAGGCCTATTACGGAGATACCAGCATAAGCATAACTGTAACCGAACAAGGTATGTTCTTCTACTTTTTCATTTATTATTACTATAGAACTAATAATGAACTATAAAATCATGTGGATATATCATTTTGAATTTGTTTTATTAGCCGAAAAATGGATTAATTCTTTGCAAGAACCGAAAAAAATGATGGAAAGGATGACAGTTAGGCCTACTGTAGACAGAGTAGGCCTAGAGGGAAAATTTACAGATTACTAAACCAGCCAGTTTATCGAAACGTAAATATAATGAAGATTATATTGGATTTGGTTTCATTTCATCAGAAACAGACAGCTCGCTTCTGCCGTATTGTTTGATTTGCTCAACAACGATTTCCAGCGAGGCAATGGTGCCGATTAAGCTTGAACGACATCTGGCAAAAACCACCAAGAACAGTAGGCCTACTCAGACAGATTATTTTGAGAAACTCAGATTTAACATAGCCTAGGCCCCCTACAAAAGCAATCAAAAAAAGCTGAAGACAACAACAACGCTTTCAAACGAGGCAATGGTGCCGAGTAGGCTTGTTCGATCCCAGAGAAGTCGCAAGTTACAAGATTGCACAGCTTTTAGCAAAGATGCCGAAAATTTTATTTTGCCGACTTTGGTGATTTCTGTTGAGTCCATGATAAGCCATGAATGAGGGTATCGCACAAGTGAGGCATATTCCATTGTCAGCTGATACGATTTGTCGAAGGATTCAAGAGACGTTGATGATCAGCTCTGATATCATTATTTTCATAAATGCAAAAGAGGAAATTGACAAATTTTGGGCACTGCAAATCGATGAAAGTACAGATATCAGCGGTAAAGCCAGTTGCTTGCGTTTGTGCAATTTATCAGAAATGTGAATTTTAATAAATTTTAATTGGTGTGCCGCGAAAAAATTTGCTATGCTGAGTGTGCCGGGAGTGAAAAAAAGTTTGCGAGACACTGGTATAGGGCCCACTAATAAATTTGGTGATTTCATCACTTTAAGGAGTGAATAAGCTGGTGAATAAGCTGGTGAATAAGCTGGTCTCCCTGACGTGGCTTTTGTGTGGCGCTGAGAAATTTCGGAGATTTACATTACATTACATTACATTAAAGCTCTCTATATTGCATTTTTGAATTTTCTCAGTTTGCAAAATGCGGATAAAATATTCACCTCCACATGGATCAAACACATCAAAGTCTAACCAAGCCCCCAGTCTTTTTTCTATAATTCTCACACTGCATCCATCCATCCATCCATCCATCCACCCACCCATCCATCCATCCATCCATCCATCCATCCATCCATCCATCCATCCATCCATCCATCCATCCATCCATCCATCCATCCATCCATCCATCCATCCATCCATCCATCCATCCATCCATCCATCCATCCATCCATCCATCCATCCATCCATCCATCCATCCATCCATCCATCCATCCATCCATCCATCCATCCATCCATCCATCCATCCATCCATCCATCCATCCATCCATCCATCCATCCATCCATCCATCCATCCATCCATCCATTACGAATTGGATTAAGTCTCATAAGTTGTTCCGTTTTCGGTATAAATTGCCTTTTCATCGGACATGCTATCACGTGCCTGTTACGTCACATGTATAGATGGCGGACGCTGCGGACAAAACGGAGGTGACAGTGTGTGCCAAGTGTGCGTCGACGTTTGGCAGTCGGCTCCTCCTCCGCAGTAATAGAAGCCGTTCAAACGTTCCCTGCTCGACAGAACTGATCGCCACGATGCGGCGGCTCAGGATAAGCCCTGGTTTCAGGCGACGTCTGGCCTTTTTCTGCGGACTTTTTGTCCTGATGTTCTGTACCATCCCTCGGACATGCGCTGAAGAGGTAAGCACAGCGGTTATCGTCTGTTTTTCTAAATACGGTTGTTGGTGTAAAATAAACACACGGAAGACGACTCAGATTTGCTTTTGTGTGAACGATATACAGCGTGCCTTTGTAACGGGGATCGTGGTTGCACGGTGACTGAAATCGCGACTAAGCCATGCTTCGGAATGGCGTGCACTGTTACAGAAAGATGAATATAAACTTAATCTAGTAGTCGATGCTAAAGTTATGAAAAACTCGACATCTGACCGAGATAATGGCTAGAGGGGTGAAGAGCGTTAAGTTTTGTACGATACCAGAGTTTTGGCTTTACAACTGATGTATTTGGGTACATTAAAAGTTTAGGCCTATCCAAATTGTCTCAAGTGGAAAGACCTTAGGTCTTTTGAGTGGTATTTAAGCACACCTTGACCGCTTGTAATGAATTAGGGCAGTGAAGAGGAGGAGGAGTCACAAAGGGACAGTCAGCCAATTTTAAAGTTAAGTTTGGCCCGTTATCCTCAGGCTCACTGTTCTTAAATTTGAAACACGAACAGAAGTTGAACTGTTCTTCAGTGCAGATGAAGAAGTTCTAGAGCAGCCCCTTAAGCTAACCTGAGGCAGCCATGGGTATGAAGTGTTAGCGACTTCATTTTTTATCTTCAGCACACGAAGACAGGTGGCCAGTCCTCTCCCTCGCCGTTTCATCCTCCTACTGACAGTGTACGGTCAGTGTACTCATTATAGCTGAGTTAGGGGCGCAGGTGGAGCAGAAATTTCTTCCCTGGTGGGTTTGAACCCCTGACCTCTCGGTTGGCAGTCCAGCATGTTAACCATTAGACTATCACGCATCCCAATGCAGATTCATTCATTCATTCATTCATTCATTCATTCATTCATGCATTCATTCATTCATTCATTGATCCGAATACCAAATTCAAGTAAGTGAAAGTGTATACACAGTACAAATGGTGAAACTTTTTCACGATGATTTTCTATAACAAGCAGCACAAAAGCAGTTGTTTTAAACCCCAAGAGGCAAACCTGCGGGTTATGAAGTGTTAGCGACTTCATTTTCTTAGCTTTGGCACATTTAAGATGGCTTTCCCTCACTGTCTGATCCTCCCAGTCGATACAGAAATCTTAAAATATCGTCTGTCTTCGTGAGGATTTGAACCCTCGCCTCTGGGTTGACGGCGCAACATGCTAACTACTAGAGTAACTAGACTGTCACACATGCTATAGTTCAACAGAAGGTAACCGTAAATCTCATTTTAGCGAAGCTTAAGTATCAGAGGTAAGAGAAGGAATCAGACGTGTAGTTATCTTTCAATCAGGAATCCTCTGGATACTTACCATAGGCGTAATTATTTGGAGGTACCGGTACGAGGGGTAACCATATCCACTTTTCAATATTTTATTATTGAGCGTTCCCAGAGATTGCAGTCTTCGCCTTGCTTTGTGTATTTAATAAATTGGTACCCCCAATTTTTAGACCAAAGTTACGCCCCTGCTCATCTCTGTTGTGGACTCTCCTGTGTTTGCGGTTATCCGTGGCTGCCAGGTCCGTTGACGTTGACCCTACTGTGTGACCGTAAAGGGCGTGGCATCCATTCAAACCGGCAGAGGTGCAGAAGGATCTCACCCGATCAATTCATTGAAAAATGAGCAGGGTCGAGGTCATACAGTCGCTATAGCAAAACGTTTACATTTGCACTTACCGTATTCTCCTTTAATTATTTGGGTCTGTGATGTTCTATGGTCACACAAAGATTGGACGGATGTTAAAATTTCCAGATTTTATGTATTATTGCCATATGATAGTGATAGAAGATCTGTTTAAAGTACTACTGTTGTTTTATTTTATTGTTATGATGTATAAATGTGACATCGCATCATATAATATTGCATACGTTACAACATGTTACATGAGATTAGTTGTTGATCACTGGTGATAATTTATCGTTTTTAATGGTCTTTCTCAACACCTAAGACTGATGAACGAGTTTTAATGTAGGATTTTGCCCTTATTGTAATTATTATAACCATTTATTAAGCACCACTATCAAATAAATGACCAAGCATTAATTGATGGTGCGGAGCAACTGTGAGTGAAGGACTTGCCCAAGGTCCATACACAGTAACCGTCTCAGGGGAGGAGGCTCGAACTCGTGCTCTTCGCATTACAAGGCAAGCGCTCTGACCAATCGACCATCGTGTCCCACATAACGGTAAATAACTGCGGGGTCGCTAATTTCTATGGTAAACCTGTAGGCAAAAACATCCGATGCTGACGGCTTAACAGACTTAGCATTGCAAATTCAGTGTTTCAAGGTGGGTCGGTCAGTTAGCCAACTCGAGTGCTCTGTTTGTTCCTTGTAAAATTCACACTCGAGGTAGAGTCTGGTAAAACAAACCCAAATGGGCCAGTGCACTTTCAGAAGGAGGTCTTATTTATGGTAACCGTTGGACACAATAGCAGATTGGTTAGAGTAACCTTGTCATCTTGTAGTGCAGAGAGTATGAGTTCGAGCCTCCTCCTGTGAGACGGTTACTGTGTACGAACCTTGAACCTCCACTCACAATTGTTCAGCACCATTGATTGATGCTTTATCATTAGCTTGTGGCGCTTAGTAAATTATAATAATAATAAAAGTAATAGTAGTAATAGTAGTAGTAGTACTAGTAGTAGTAGTAATGGTAATAATGATGATGATGAGTGATGATGATGATGGTGTTGTTGTTTTTTGTTGTTGATGTTGATGTTGATGTTGTTGATGATGATGATGATGATGATGATGATGATGATGATGATGATGATGATGATGATGATGATGATGATGATGATGGTGATGGTGGTGGTTGTGGTGGTGTGGTGATGATGATGACTATAGTGTTGTTGATGATGATGATGATGATGATGATGATGATGATGATGATGATGATGATGATGGTGATGGTGGTGGTTGTGGTGGTGTGGTGGTGATGATGACTATAGTGTTGTTGATGATGATGATGATGATGATGATGATGATGATGATGATGATGATGATGATGATGATGATGATGATGATGATGATGATGATGATGATGATGATGATGATGATGATGATGATGATGATGATGATGATGATGATGATGATGATGATGATGATGATGATGATGATGATGATGATGATGATGATGATGATGATGATGATGATGATGATGATGATGATGATGATGATGATGATGATGATGATGATGATGATGATGATGATGATGATGATGATGATGATGATGATGATGATGATGATGATGATGATGATGATGATGATGATGATGATGATGATGATGATGATGATGATGATGATGATGATGATGATGATGATGATGATGATGATGATGATGATGATGATGATGATGATGATGATGATGATGATGATGATGATGATGATGATGATGACAGAAGTAACAGACAACACTTAATGTGGCTGAAACTTTCGTATACCTATAAAATCTGTAAAACCAGCCACAGCAATGTTATGTACTTTGCGCAGTGACCTGCAACGTTAACAACTGCTGGCTGTGCAGAAGAGTTTAGTTATTGTCAGGAATGGAAATACGGTCGTCTGCTTTCTTAATGATCATCTCATCATCATTATTGATTTAAATTTGTCTGATACTGCCTGAATTGGGACTGCCTGATTGCAATGTAACGTGATGGTCATAATCCAATGTTTAATCTAGTATTTTTTGGGGGGAGGGGAGCCAACAATATAACAATACAACTGTATTTGATATTGCCCCCATCCAAAGTTCAGAAGTGCACACATGACCCTGTGAGAAACAACATCGACGGCGATGAGCAACTGTCAGTGAAAGACTTGCTCAAAGGTCCCTACACTGTTGCCTCCTCGGGCAATGCTTGAACCCATACTCTCTACATTAGAGGCCGCGCACTCCAACCAGTCATCTACCGTGTCCCACCTTATTACATATCTTGTCATTCTAAATATGTTTCAGAACATGTAAAGTTAAGCTTGCTAGAATCTTTGTCCTATTCCTTTGTTAACATGCTTCCCTGGGGCTGTAGATTTCAAACAGCTCATGTACCTGAACTATATATGTGTTGGGATAATAGATCATATATCAATATACCGGTACAGAAAGATATTTAACATGCATAAATGGAAATCTTTTGGAGACTTTCAATGGTGTTCTTGCCGTATGTGCCTCATTCATATACTACGTGTGTGTGCAAATAAAACCTTTCTGGTTGATTTATTCTAGATGGAAGTTAAAAGAACAATGTCCTCAGTGTTTGTGGTAATGGATTTTACTACAGTGGTGAACTGTTATCAGTTCGTCACGATTATGGCGTTGACGTGTCTATGTTAGATCTCAGAAGTGAATGTAATTGTAATTGAAACTTTATATAGCACCACTCCAAGAGCAAACTAATTTAGGGCTCGCTCTCTCTGCACAGGCCTATCATTATGATGTCATTAAGAGCTGGAGTTTAACTCCACCACTGCCTATACTCTGGTAGTGCCAGTCCCAGGCTTTGGAGAAAGGAGGAGGGTCACGCTAATCATCTTTGTTATGACACTGTGTCGTAAAACAGCAACCAACCAAACAAGAGCTGAGTGTTTCTCGTAAGCAAAATGCACCTAAAACTAGAGGATGGGTCACCGTTGGTAGGGTCCACATTTTCGTTAACGGAAATAGGAATTAGAAGTAAAATTATCAATTTCCGTTAACGAGAATAAGAACGAAAATTGGGAATTATTTTGAGAACGAGAATAGAACGAGAACTGAAATACGCCACAGAGAACGGAAATAGGAATAGAAATAGGAATTATTTTCCGAACGGAAATTATTACATAATAATTTTTGCGGTATGCGATTTGTACAAGTAAGATCCGTCATGCGACCGTGAGCCATTAAGATCGGTAATCTTCGGCTGTGGTTTCTTTGGGATGCATAATCTGTAATCAGACATGAATCCTACAGCAAGATTGCTTGAAGACATCTGTCAGCACCAGCCTCACAAACAGCAATTCCGAGAGTGTGCGTCCGGGAATTCAAAATGTTGAAGCTGGCGCAGAAAAATAAAGGTATTGTGTCCAAGGACGCACCTAAATTGTGAAAGGATGCATAAATAAATTAACGATGCATCAAAGGGATGCTAAAAATACCGTGTTTCACTGACCCACTGTGTGAGTTGCTTACACTAACCTATTTCATAATTGTATGCATACACTGACCTATTTGAAGTTCACTCTATATAACATGTTGGAACTGACTAACAACTGCACGAGTTGTGGTTTTGCGTTGTTATTTCAGAGCTCAATTATATAATGGGCCCTACTACTACTTCATAACTAGAATTAGGCCTATAACTGAAATTATTTCAGAACTGGAATTAGAACTGAAATTATTTCAGAACTGAAATAAGAACTGAAATTATTTCAGAACTTGAATTAGAACTGAAATAGGAATTATTTTCAGAACGAGAATAGAATTAGAATTGAAATTGAGTCTTCTGAACTGATTTAGAAGTAAAATTGGGAATTATTCTTAGAACTGAAATATCACTGGCCCGGTCCACGCACACACGTGGAACCCAACCAACAGATTCTTGTCAACATTTGACAGGGTCTTATGTTTGTGAGTCTTGCATCTGTGTTTCTGTATTTTCTGTGTGTTATTCAACATGTGTTTATGTATATATGCACCCTTTAATCGCCTTCGTTCGTCTGTGTTGATGCATATATAGGTGAGTAGGTTGTGTCATAATAAGTGCATTTTCTTATGTGCTGACCTAACGTTGGGATCCAGGTGCACGACCCAGCTATATCAGAATCCTTGTTATAACAAGGTGCGTTTCAAGGAGGTTCTGATGTAGCCACAACAGTAGTATCGCAGGAACATCCATAAACCTTTCAAAGTCAGGTTTTGTGTGGTAAAGCTTGGAAATGAGATCCAGAAAACACAATGCAAGTAACTGCCGTTTATTTATGATCTATTAAGCCCTACAGATAGACATAATTCATAACAAGCAGTATTTGTGATTTTTTACGATTGGGGTTAGAAGTGGCCAAGTGAAGGGGCCTCTTAAAATTGGAGTTGGGGTGTATTACGTGTCCGCTCTGAGTACACTTCGACCGTAATCCGAATAAATTTCTACTGGAGTGATTGCAATCCGCTCGTTGTTCCTTACTCGTGTGGGACTTGCGCCAAGTGCACTCAGTGCGGATAGGGGTTGCACTCGCGTTTCTGGGCTCTTCGTGGGAGACCCTTGCCGGTTATTCAGGTATCAGCAGATGTATGCTCAGAAGCGTCCTCCCTATCCTAGGGAGCTGCTCCGGTGGTGGTAGGGAAACACGGGCTGAAGACGGAAGGTGTAGCCTATGAGGATGGCTATGTAGTGGGCCTTTCAACTTGGGATCTGTTTACCATGCGCGTTTTATCTGGCAAGCTGCTTGATGTCAGTGTCATGTTAATTATTTGACCAACAGGCGATCGGGCTCTTGTAACCGTCACCCTACCGAATGAGTTTACGGGCAGCGGGGAGCTTTGAGTGGCAGCTCCTTCTTTGATGCGATTGTGTTGGGTCGGGGTGTAGAGGTAAATACGGCTTGACCTCGGGGCTTAGCGAGACACTTGGATCTTTCGATACCTTGATCTGAGGATTCACGAGATAAGGTTTGCGTGGTCAGGTCGTTAGTGCTTGGTTCAGGTATAGGCCCGTATGTAATTTAACCAAGTTACGGTGTAAAGGGGTCTATGGCCCGGTCAACATCTGGATGAATTCTGGAAAAATAGGCCTGCCTTGTGTAGGGGTTGACTTTAATTTTAATCCTGCCCCATGACACATGGGTCTCATCTAGGACCATATACAGCACATATGGGTCCAATCTGTTGCCCATGAAAATGCAGGCAGGGAGTCTCTCGGCCGTGGTTCTTCGGATATGCCCTTAAAACGTTTTTGCCTTATGCAGTGAGACAGAGGATGGTTAGCTGCCATTGGTTAGTGCGTACGTCAAGGGGTGTGAAGATGCCGCTTCGCATAACAATTGGGGCTTAATTCAGAGATTTGAATCTAACCCGATCCGTACACACGGGAACCTTATCTTATCTAATCTAATCTAATCTAATCTAATGACTTCTATAGCACCGTTATCATAATGCCAAGCAAAGACAGCAGGTGAAAATTCGATACAGATGAAATCGTAATCAAAGATCATGATCCGTTGCAGAAGCAATTAGGAGACGTCCGGTAAATCGGAGAAACCATGCATACGGAAGCCAGGCAGTGGAAATTGAGATCCGAGTCTTAAGTTTAGAAATGAGCCTGAAGTTTAAGACTTTAAATGGCGTGGCACCCATTCAAGCGGGTAGCGGTGGTGAAGGATCTCATCTCATCAATTCAATGAAAATCGAGCAGGGTCCAGGCCATACGATCGCTACAGAAAATTTTTTACATTTTAATGCAGGATAAACAGTCCAGCGCAGATTTTGCATACGATAAGTAAGATACTGGTATTCAGTGTGGCATTGCATAACTTCGTATAAGTATAGCACAGTCTAGAATGCAGGCTAGTATAGTTTAGCATAGCATAATGTTAGGTGTCATGGTCTAGTGTAGATTGGAGTAGGTCTTGTGTACTTAAGATGAGTTTTCACATTGGAATGTGACTAACTTTTCATAATAATGTTAATTAATAGGCCTACGTATATGTGTTTAGTTCATTTAGCAGCATAACTGCTTCACTGATGAAAACGCGATTCACTCGGATCCTTAGTTTAACTTCGTTGGGTGCATTCTCAGGCATTACAGAGTTCCGACACTGAGCATACTTTGTGTAGGAATTGGTAATTGTAAATTTACACGTTTGTTACAGTGACCTTATGACCTCGACCCTGCTCACTTTTAAATGAACTGACCTGATGAGATCCTTCACCACTGCTGCCCTTTTGAAATGGGTGCCAAGCCATTTTAAGGACCCTGTGTATGGACTATGTTTCAGTAAACTGATGGGGTGAGATCCATCACCAATGTATGACCTCGACCGTGCTTGTGTTTCAATTAAATGATCGGGTGAGATCCTTCACCACTGCTGCCCATTTGAACGGGTGCCACATCATTTAAGGTCGCCGTCGACGCCGTGTACGGACGGAATACCTTTGTTGCATTATTTAAGTCTGTAGGCCCACTTGTGGACGACTTAGAATCAGTCCATAAGAATCAGATCCTCTCAGACAGCAAGTTTTTATACACGACAGGATGTGGTGGAGATTATTATCGATAGAAACTAACTAGACTAATGGGAGGCAATTAATTGAAGAATATAATTAGAAGATACAGGGTGTTCTATAGTTTCAGCTCTTTACTCCTCGGGTGGCCTTGCTTTTTGTTTGCTGTGCATACACGTCGAAGTCGATCCCAACGAACGACCCGGTTCTATACATGCCATAGATGAGACGTTCCGTATTCAAACAGTTTAGGATTTGTGGCACTTTTATCAGGGCAGGGCGGTAGATAGATCAACGTATAACTATTCGATACAGGACTGAAGCTAATTGCGCAAATATCGGGTTTACCGTAGAGAAATAATTGGCGCAAATATTGAATTTTGTATGAATTTTGTCGGCCGATTATTTTTAGCTAATTGGGCTGTAAAACATATCTCAAGTGCTACCAGTCGAGGAATTTCCTTCGTCTGGTCTGCTGATCGATGTTTTGTTTGCATAAGTCAACCGCAACGCACTCAATTTGGCCGACCAGCTACTTACTAAACTGCCCAATTAACCGGCGCAGAGACTCCGAGCTGTTTCGCGCACACTCGGAGTGTAGGTCTACTACTGTTTGGTTCTGGAATAGGAGCGAGTAGAGAAAATAGTTTGATTACGAAGTAGAAAATGGCGGAGGTAGCCGAGCAGATTAGGCGTGGAATTTACGCCTCGACCACCCGGGTTCAAACCCTGAACCATCCTTTCAAATTGACCCTTCGAATATCCTGCCTGACCCCTTTGGACCTTAAATTGGAACCAATTTTGACCCTACCTTCCTATCGATTTTGTGTTGACTAAGCGCCTGTGAATAAGTTGATTACCGTGACTGATTTTTTGAGTGCTGTAGAAATCTCGAGATTATGATTACGATTAGGCCTACATGGATCACATGGTTGAATTGTGCGTTTACAAACCCAGAGGCCATGTTCTTTGATGTGAATGCCTCCTTAGATCTAGTACATAAGAAAATGGCAGACAGAAGCAGGTCAATTTGGCTACGAGGAATTGCTGCTATTTGTACACAGAATGTGCAGAGGCGTATGGCGTACACTCCGATCCAATAACAAGAAGAAAAACAGGAAATATGAAAGATATACCTCTGAATAGTTTTCCTTTGGAGGTGCTACAGAAATGTGCAGTTTTACAACTAAGATCATAATCGCCAAAAGAACAGCTTTCACATTGGCAATAAATCGAACCTTCTGTGACAGAGTGCCATGTTGGTAACAAAAAAACCGGCATGTGCTGGATCAACTCACTCAACCCGCTTCTGTATCTGACATTGAACATACCACTATGAGTATGTTCTGCATATGCTCTGAGCATTATCGGAGCATGCGTGGAAGAGGCCGTAGCATTATACCGATGGCATTTCGCTGGATGTTGGGCAAACAAAGTCACGCAAATGCTTAGTTATCGATGGCATTGCTGCTGCCAGTAAAACTGTGACCATGAAGTCTGTCCGGTACCAGACAGATAAGACCAAGTGCCCACTGACCTGAATGTCTTGATCATTAGTCATTGGAACCCAGACAGATAAACGTACAGACTAGAATTGATCAGAGCAATCTTGAAGTCTCTATACATTTGTAGTCGCTGAAGCCCAGACCATTCAACTGGAGTGTAGTTTGCCTTTGGCGGAGTTCGTGTTGCAGTGAAATGAGTGAGTGAGTGAGTGAGTGAGTTAGTGAGAGTTATTCAGTGAGTGATTGAGTGTGCATGTAGATATCAGGACACTTAATATAGCGCATTTTAAGTACCTCACAACAGTGCTGTACCTATGACTATCTAGCAGATCTAAACAAGTGTGTATTGAAGGCACTTAATTAGTGTATGAGCTGCAAAGTCAAGGGCAACAGTGAGTGAGTGAGTGAGTGAGTGAGTGAGTGAGTGAGTGAGTGAGTGAGTGAGTGAGTGAGTGAGTGAGTGAGTGAGTGAGTGAGTGAGTGAGTGAGTGAGTGAGTGAGTGAGTGAGTGAGTGAGTGAGTGAGTGAGTGAGTGAGTGAGTGAGTGAGTGAGTGAGTGAGTGAGTGAGTGAGTGAGTGAGTGAGTGAGTGAGTGAGTGAGTGAGTGAGTGAGCGAGCGAGCGAACGTGCAACTGAGCAAGTGAGTATCTGGAGCGAACAATCGAGCAAGTGAGTGAGTTGTGAGTTAGAATGAGTGAGTGAGTGAGTAAGTAACCTTTATTTCCATCTGACAAGCATGCATACAGTACACAGTAAAGAGCGAATGCAGAAATAGTAAATTTTGAATATAAAGCAAAGATGATCAACTTTCATGCATCGGTTCAACTAGGGTTTCAATCATGGTGTGAGTGTGGTCTCTGTTTTTAGCCGTGTAGGAGACATAATGGTACTATACCTGTGTTGTCATTGCCATGCTTGCAGTTCAGCCAAAAGAATGTTGAACCATGATGTTCTGCCTTTAAGGGAAACAGAAGCATGCTACTGTCAGCTTGCCTTACATTTTGCATACTGGATTTTAAACAGAGGAACTAATCCTGACTTGTAAGAAACAGATCTCGTTTTTTTAAAACCCAATCCAAACACTTAGAGATCTAGATTATTCTAGACCAGTGTCCCAATGGGTGAAGTTCAGTTGCGTCCCTCCAAGCGTCTTGCAACAATAACATCCACCCACAACTGACCCGTGCCGCCGAGTTGGATAAGCCAATTTAGCTGTGATAGCTGCAGGGAACGAGTGGAGCAGCCTTAGAACATTGATCAAGACCAGCCTTATATGAATCTACAATGGCTTATCATTCTCTAATGTTCTGTCTTATCGGAGGCAGTGGCTGAAGCCGACTGTTCCCTGGTTAGCGTTCAGCTTCAATGGCCTCCAGTGCCTGGAATGTCCATTTCCTAGTCTCTTAATCCCTTTAGGTCCTTGGACTCCCCTATTAACAGATGAACAAGGTGGTCTATTGTGTGGCAAGTGGTCTGAGTTGGTGTGCCGACGATTGCTAGTTCAACCCTGCTGTGTAGACTCCTTGGCACCCTCAACAAGTTGTTCTGCACCATTGTCTCACATCTCAGATTTACTAACCTTGCAACTGCAGTGTGTGCAAAAAAACACGCAAATAGAAAAACAAATAATAGATAAGAAACAGCTTTGCCAATTGCATCTTTATAACTTAAATCTTAATTATAATCCGTAATTTTAAAAATAATCTCTGCTGTTTTTAAAGCTTTTAACTTCTGTTTCTGATTGAGTGCCTGTAAATAAGCTGGTTCATAGAAGTTAGCTTTAATGGAGCACTAGACATCTAATCTAATCTAATCTAATCTAATCTAATCTAATCTAATCTGATCTAATGACTTCTATGGCGTCATGTGGAGTTTTATGATCACAGTTCTTACGAGATTTGTATTGTATTAGAAAGTTTTGTGTTATCTTATGTAACATGGTGGTGACTGTTCAGTTTAGACAAATTTCATTTAAATGGTTTTAAATTTATAGTTTAAATTTTCCTTCCTGATAATAAGTCAGATGGGGTAGGGGAAGTTGCACTGAGGAATTTCCTCAGAGTGGCGGGGTATGACATTATTCAGGTGATGCGTGACGGGGGCAGGTGATAGACCCTGAGGAGGTTAGTTAGGTTGGTCAGTGCCCTGTGACGAACATGGTCTGGAGTAGGGCTCCTTCTCTGGAAGAGCAAGGGCATGACCTTTGGGATGCCTATTGGACTCGGGAAGTTGAGGCCATAAAGACTGAACCCATGGCATTGCACAGGTCCTGTTCTAGGCTTTGACTTAACTGGAGCTGGTGATTAGCTGGCCAGTTACCCCACCCAGGTAATTAGTAACTTTGATAAAGTTGAGTAGTATTTAGGAGGTCGATCTGTGGTAACCACGATAAATTATATCTCGCAAATAAATAAGTATAATTTTATGTATGTACGTTGATATGTTAATATCCGGTGTTCTATTCAGTTACCTTATTAATCTTAATCTGTTCCTGTCAGCTGTCAGTGTTGTCAGTCATGTGCAGCATTAGCACTCATCATCATCAATGTCATCATCATTTATCATCATCACCACCACCATCACCACCACCACCATAAAATCACCACCACCACCATCAACTAACCACCACCACTACCATCATCATCATGATCATCATCATGATCATCATCATGATCATCATCATGATCATCATCATGATCATCATCTTCATCATCATCATTTTCATCGTCATCATTTTCATCATCATCATTGTTATCATCATTTTCATTATCATCATTGTTATCATTTTCATCATCATCATCATCATCATCATCATCATCATCATCATCATCATCATCATCATCATCATCATCATCATCATCATCATCATCATCATCATCATCATCATCATCATCATCATCATCATCATCATCATCATCATCATCGTCATCATCGTAAATTGTTCTTAATTATTGTTTCAGTTTTTCTTATTGTTAACATGTTGTTGTTGTGTTATTGCTATCCTTTGAACATTACAGCTTTCCACAGAGGCTGCCCCATAAACATCGATAGCTGTCACAGACTGTCATGTATTGTGTATATGTACATCTATTTAAGTGATAGTGGAATTTGACACCCAGGTGACCACTCTAAGAGGCTGTGGTTTCGCACGTGTGGGGGTGCTGTACTCGTCGACCATGGTGCAATGCAGTTGTTTCAGTGTCGTTCGAGCATTTGCCAATTCTTCTGATCTTGCTATGCTTGGCCTGTAAGTGGCGCAGATCTTGACCCCAGGTACACCTTCCCTGAGACCAGATAAATAAGCAGGCCAGGAGATGTGATTAGTGACTAATAAGGTGGAGAAAAGGTCTTTGTCGGCAGTATATTTAGACGTGTTTGTCCTTGTCTGTGTTTGTGTGTGTATATGTGTGTGTTTGTCCTGGTGTATGTGTATGTGTTTGCGTTTGTCCTTGTGTATCACACTGTATGTGTGTGCTTGTCCTTGTATATGTGTGTACATTTGTCCTTGTGTATGTGTGTATGCTTGTGTCCTTGTGTATGTGCATTTGTTTGTCCTTGTGTAGGTATGCATGTGTGCGTTTGTCTTTGTGTATGGGGTGTGTGTGACTTTGTCCTTGTGTACGTGTTTGTCAGTATCATTCTATGTTTCACTGTCCCTGTCGGTCAGCCACAGAAAGCCTTTGACAATGTGTATCAAGTACTGAACTCAGTGATGGATACAATAAGTGCACTATTGAAAGATTATAATTATCACCGGTAATGAAATCAGTTTATTTGATGTACTTAACACAAAACAGCATGCTGTGTGGCACTAGGATAAGGTAAGCTAAGCTAAGCTAAGCTAAGCTAAGCTAAGGTAAGGTAACCTGATTTTTGGGTTTGCTGACCTATTTGCATTGAAGGTAGAGTTCTCCAGCAGATAGCGATTTTGACTATGGTTACGATTGTCATAATCATAATCGTATACTCCAGCTTTATAAAGCATTACTTAAAACCGAAGCACAGGGCACCAGCTTATTCACGAGCACTGCGTCATGTCAGATGGGTTGTTCAGAGTGAAGAACCAAGTCCTGCTGCCAGAAGAACTGGGAGAGAATGAGGCAGAGGAGCTGCTGAGACGGCTTCCGTCTGGGATGATAGAGACTGGACGGCGGAGGGGTGCCCTGGTCAGGGTACGATGCCTTACGCAGTGCATCTGCAGCACTCATGAAGTCATTAGATTAGATTAGAGTAGATTATTGAAGTAGCTCCTGAATGAGTACTACAACTGTTGATTGTTTCGAGTAGTCTCTAAGATCCCTCTGCTGATGGGAATGCGCTGAAGTAGAAATCTTATCTTGGAGTAAGTTCTACACTTGATCTCAGCTCTCAACCTTCCTCAGAATCTTGACGGATAGCTTGTGCAATCTCCTTTTCTGTTTTACAACGCGGCTTTGTCAAGACCGACTTGTTGTCGTCAGTTAAATGGTAAATTGGTTGTGAGTGAGTAAAGTGAACAAGTAAGTAAGTAAGTATCCATTATCGGCATCTGATGAGTGTCGAATGATTAAAGCAGTTTTTTCATGAATGTATGCACGAATGCATACATCCAATCATTCATCCATCTATCCACACACACACACACGCACACGCGCACACACACGCACACACACACACACGCACACACACACACACACACACACACACACACACACACACACACACACACACACACACACACACACACACACACACACACACGTACTTGCGGGCGCATACACACTCACACACAAACTACAAACGCACGCACACACAATGCTGCATAGCCTACATGTATGTGACAATTGTAATTGAAGTTCTTCTACTAGCACATTTCCTTTCTGTCAACTGTTTAGGAAACGGACTTTGAATTTGAAGACAATTTGCAAGTAAAGCGAGATGGCGACAACGCCACAGTCGCAGCACCACCACCTTCCTCCCTAGGCAACCGGACCGGAGATGAGGCTCTGATGCTGATGGACGAACCAGGCTCAGCCGACGAAGAGGAGGAAATGAGTGGGTCCTCTCCTCTTCCAACCAGCACCAAAGTACCAACTCCTACCTCTACCACACCACCCAGTACAGTCACCACGGGAGTGACGGTGGCTGGTGAAATCGGTGAGCGTGAGCAGTTAATTGTTGTCGGAATGTTACAATTACAAATTTCCTATCTTCATCCAATCAGTCCCATTCTTTCAACCTATACACGACAAGTTGACACAGAGGTATGTCGGTACTCCCCGTAAGCATGCTTATGGACTGCTCTTCTGGATATTGAGCTGATTACGACTTGGTTTTTGTGTGCCATCGGTTGATGCCTTGTGCATTAGACACCGGCGCAATAGAAGTTACTAATTCCAATTACAAATTTTGGGCTCTGATGGAAACCTGACCACGGTTTGGTTTTGGTGTGCATTAGACACCAATGCCATAAAAGTTGTTAATTATTGTTAGAACTATTAACTGATAAATCAATTAATTATGTATTGTATGTGTGCATGCATACATATAGATGTATTGGTCGTTTCTGCGTCTGCCAGTTGAATCCAAGTTATTTCTTACATGTCTGTAAAATTTGACATGCTATGTATACTGTTGTATAGGATTAATAGAAAGAGTTGAGTGATTGATTGATTTGATCGATTGATGTGATTGTTTGATTGACTGATTGATTGATGTATGTTTATGTATGTGATGAACATTTTTGTAGAGCCGTTTGTCCCTCGTGAAAGCACCAATGTTATGATGGTTGAGCCCATTTAATAAAATAATAATAATAATAATAATAACTAATAATAATAAGACGATTTGTATAGCGCCGTTAAGAACTACAAGTTCATCTGTAAGGAAATTGTAGTTAGCAACTTCTGTAGCGCCGGTGTCAAAAGCACAAGATTTTTATTTATTTGTTTATTCCGGACATTTCTATAGCGCCTCTCGAAGTCAACGACTACTCAGAGGCGCTCCCGACTACAGCATTTGATACTGTGCCGGAATTTTCACGCCGAAGCGCCACGAGCAATTGCGAGTGAAGGACTTGCCCAAGGTCCGTACGCAGCGGCTAGAGTGGAATTCGAACCTGCAACCCTCCGGTCACAAGGCGCCGAACTTACCACTGAGCCACCACGCCCCACAAGATGTCAATGGACGGAGCCAAACGATGTTACATTAAGTTTTAAGAAGTTAAGACCTTGTGCATTGTCTGTCACCCAGAATTGCTCAGCGCCATAGAGATATTCTGTCTGTTCTGTTGCATGGTTATGTCTGCACTTCTGAACTTTGTAAAGAGAGCAATATCAAATGCAGTTTTTTTGTTTAAAGAGGAGCTACATAAATTATTTGGGATACAAGGACTTGAGCTAGGATGAAAGGTTGAAATGGTGTGAACTAACAGCATTAGAGAGAGGGTGAAGCAGTGGAGACCTAATTGAAGCTTATAAATTTTCACTGGACAGGAGGCTGTGCAGTTAGAGGGGTTCTTGAAATTAGCACAAAATAAGGCGACTCGAAGACATCTATCAATTATTTAAGAAACCGAAAGAAACATTGGGGCAGAAATTATTCAGTGCAAGAGTTGAGGAGTTTTGGAATGGTTTGGATTAGGGGTCCACCGGAAAGACATTTTCCACCGAGCACCGAATCCCAGTATTTGGATGTACTATTTGACTGCAACGAACTGGGTACCATTTGTTCCATATGCGAAGCTTCACATTTTCATGTAATAAAAAATTATCTAAATAAATTTGTGTATTTGTAACAAGTGACTGATACATTTTGAATTTTAGTCATTTCTGTGCAGTTGTGAAGTTTTCTAAAATTGCATTAAATTCAATAAATTGACATAATTTCAAGAAAATGGAATTGAATTCAATGGATGTGTAATTGTTTTAAGGCTGAACATTTATAAATTTATATACGTAAGTTTATTGAATAAGTTTTTAAAGAAACAATTTTTTTGAAGAAAAAATTTCTTGCAACTATTTGCGACTACAGTATTTGCCGAGGCGAATAGTTCCGGAAACGGGATTTCCAGTGGACCCCTAGTTTGGATGATAATACTGTTTCAGTGGACACTAACACAGCTTTCAAGAGGCAACTAGGAGAGATGGGCTATTAAGCATTCCAGGTTAAATTGCAGTGATCGTAAGATATATTACAGTCTTCTGAACCACCTAAGAACCTTGTTATAATATATTATATTATGTTATATTATATTATATTAATATCATTTACTTTGGCCGGCAAAGGATAATTATGGACTCTGAGGTTATTCCTTCTATGGTTCCTGAGTAATGCGTGAGTCATTTCCATTAGCTCAGGTTTATCTGTTGGCTAATCTGTCAGAGACTATTTCCTTAAATGAGTTCTTGGGCCACAGCATACCCACGCCTGCATACGAGGGCCTACTTGATCGTTGGTTTATGGGTATGGATAAATTGTCCAGATAACCCCTTAGGGGCAGCTTGTGCAACGCCCACATTCCTATATGTAGCAACTGTGTCGTGGTATCAGTAGTTGGGGTACAGAATGCCAGAGGGACAGATCCTATGCCCCTTTCAGTTCCTGGACTTTACTTAGATGCCCTGCCATGCCAAACACCTACTTACTACCCGGTCTTCGATTACAAGCCAAGGCCAAACTTCCACGTGGCCCCATAACTCCGAGGCTCGCTCTAAGGAAGGGTAAAGTTAAGCACCCATGTCTCGTTGTGCTTAACCCTCTGTTTCACTACAACAAAGGGTGCACGATGGTCTAGTAGTTAGTGTGCTGGACTGTCGATCGAAGGTATGGGATTCAAATTCCCGACAGGGCAGACATTTTTTCATATTTTGGCTATACCTGTGCCCTCTGACCAACTCGGCCTTAATTATTACACTGATCGTTCACTGTGGAAAACAGCTGCCGAATTAAGACTGAACAATCATGCGCTTGTCTTGGCGACTGACGGACAGAATCCAGAGCTGAGATGCTAATCGAGGCCGAATTTCTTCCTCACTAGATGCCTGTGGGTCGACTGGCTGGCCGGCTGGTTGCTTAGGACTCGCGGCTGCTCCGTGAGTAGCTGTTGAAAACGGCTCTTAAACAGAGCGCTAGAAATAGAGAGAGCAAGGCAGAGAAAACAACAATACAGGCTGCCGGTTTGGGGCAGGCAGGCAGGCAGGAAAGGAAATGAGAGGAAATGAAAGAAATAACATAGGAAGTTATGCCTGCCTGTTTTTGCACACAATTAACAATGCAGCGTCGTGTCTTTTCAGTGGTTGGGTCGTCAACCTTGAATGGCGGCCATCCGCTGGATGTGCATTTCCTTCTGATGAAGAATGTATCATCTGCCTTTCACAGACCCTTGAAAACGATTCTCTGTCACCAAGGGTGGACTGGCAGCGTCTTTGAGCAGATACCTTTCAGAGAGGATATATAAATTCTGCTCTAGACTGGGTGAATGAGTGAAATGAATGATGTTGAGAAACTCTGGAGATTTACTATACGCTATACTTCTGTGTTTTAATTCACTCTCAGAAGTGCTACACATTGGCTGCAACTGACCTAAAGCTAAGAAAATGAAGTCATTAACACTTCGTACCCATAGCTACCTCGCTGGTTTAGCTTAATTAATTAAGGGACTGCTCTTCTTACGCCGTTCAGGCGGCAGAGGTGCGTCTTTCCCATATGGATCATCTATAACAAGCTCTGCCTACTGTGAGACAGAACAGTTGACTTGATGACCAGATCAAGAGTATGACTAAAATCCTAGAGGACTGCATGACCACTCTCCCTCATATGCCAAGGCTAAGAAAATGAAGTCGCTAGCACTTCATACACACTCTTGGGGTTAGCTTAAGGGACTGTTCTTGTTCACTTCTACGGTTAGCAGTCTAATTATTATTATTATTATTATTATTATTATTATTATTATTATTATTATTATTATTATTATTATTATTATTATTATTATTATTATTATTATTATTATTATTATTATTATTATTATTATTATTATTATTATTATTATTATTATTATTATTATTATTATTATTATTATTATAGGAAGATTTATAAAGCGCAAGTTAATATAACTAAATTCACCACATATATGCGCTCACTGCAAGTGTTACACGTTTATTCTTTAGCGACCATGGGCGGCGATCTAGGGGGGTCGAGGGGGACAAGACCCCCCACCTATAAGAGTGGGGGTCACGCCATACATCGGACCCCCAAATTTAGAAGATACATCAAAAAAGGGCAAGAAATGCAATTGTGTGTAAGGGCGAAAATGAGTTTGAGTGCCTTTTTGACCAGAAAAGTTGTTTTGAGCAGAAGTGTCCCCCCAAAAATTTAAGAAAAAAGTGATGAAATGAAAAACGGCCCAAAAAGTTCTGTGGAGACGAATAGCTAAGATTTAAAAAAAACGGTCTACGAGATCGTGGCCGACTTTGTCCCCCCCCCCACCTCTCAGACAAGATCGCCGCCACTGTTAGCGACCGTATATGGTGTCAACCTTGAACCTGCTAATTTTTCAATGAATTTATAGTTTAGATACGTCGACCACCGCCTCCCGTTTTAACGAGTGCAACACCGGTTGAGGCCCATGCTATCCTGAGATTTAAATCTGTGAAATGTGGCCCCGATGGGTTTGCGAACCTAGACCCCATTATCGTTTGTTATCGCTTTGCATAACACTTAACCCCGTTGCTCGAGATAATGCTGTGGTTGGCTATACGTGTATCTGTGCTTAGCTTCTCTTCTTTCGTGTTTTGTTACCTGCATGGGAACGAATTCAGATAGTTCCTCTTCTCATCCTTGACAGATGGGTGCCAGCTTGCAACCCATCTTGACTCCTCCCAACTTGGATCAGTGAGGGTTGCTGAGGTTGGCTGGCTTGATTAATGTGTCACTTTCGTTGACGTAATGCTGCCCTGTCGACTCCTGCCACTCTGAGGGTTGATTGGCATCTCGGGTGAATGTAGTTATAGTCTTGCCGAAATCCACGAGATAGGCCTACCTCATTTGATCTATCTAAAATTCTAAACAGAGGACTAACGATTATTTTAACTCTTCAAATGGCTACCTCTCATGGTTGATTGGTTAGTTGCTGTTTAACGATACTGTGTCATAACAATTAAAGGAGGTCGACACTGTTATGACACAGTCACACAGTGTCGTTAAACAGCAACTAACCAACCAACCATTAGAGGCAGCTGTTTGTTAATTCAAGCTTGAACTTAACTGTTAGATCTAATGGGGTTTCGTGACCTTCTGACCTGCGTTTTCTTAGGTCTTGTACGTGCTCTTGGTGTTGAAAATTGATTCCGTTTTGGCCTCTGGGATGTAATTATTCTGCCATTTTGGGTAATTATTGTGCAACAACTTTGGTACTTATTCTGCCATTCCTGTATCATTCTACTTTGCCATTTCTCGAGCTGCTCGATGGTCTGGTGGTTAGTATATGTAGACTGTTAATTCCAAAATCGGGAGTTCAAATCTCTGCCAGGCGAAAATGATGTTTCGAACTTGCTGTTCCACTTGAGCCTCTTAGCGAACTTGGCTGCAAGATAAGGGCACTGACCTGACACTATTGACGAGAGATGGTATTTCGATGAGAGGAGTGGCCACCACCTTCGTATACCGAGGCTAAGACAATTAAGTCGGCAAAATATAATACACGTGGCTTCCTCTCTAGAGTTAGATTAAGGGTCACATATTCCGAGGGTGCTGGATATTGTAGTATTTAGCGTCAATCGAGAGGTCGTGGTTCAAATCCCCTGCCAGGACAGAAATTTGTATAGATATTTCGGCTCCACGAGCGCCCCTAGACCAGTGGTTCTCAACCTGTGGTCCGCGGACCACTGGTGGTCCGCGGCCATCTGCCTGGTGGTCCGCGAGCAAAGCATATATAATTTATTTATTTTTGCAATTAAAAACATGCAAACAGACAAATTTAGTTAACTTTGTGAATTTCTGTTTTATTTCAATCGCTAGAATCGGTTGAATGGCAGCGGATTTATGGCAAAAAATTTATTTTGTTTAATTTGTTTTGCAAAATTTTTAGTGGTGGTCCGCGACCGAGACACAAAATTTATAAGTGGTCCTTGAGTCTCAAAAGGTTGAGAACCGCTGCCCTAGACAACCCAGCTATAATAAGTACACTAGCCGTACATTGTCGGTGGGATGATGTGATGGTGAGAGAGGACTGACCATCCGCCGTCTTATGCCGAGGCTAAGAAAATGAAGATGTTAATACTTCACACCCATGGTTGCCGGTCAGACTAGCTGATAGGACTGCTCTTCTTCTTCTTCTTATTCTTCTTCTTCTTCTTCTTCTTCTTCTTCTTCTTCTTCTTCTTCTTCTTCTTCTTCTCCTGCTCCTGCTCCTGCTCCTGCTCCTGCTCCTGCTCCTGCTCCTCCTGCTCCTGCTCCTGCTCCTCCTCCTCCTTCTCCTCCTTCTCCTTCTTCTTCTTCTTCTTCTTCTTCTTCTTCTTCTTCTTCTTCTTCTCCTTCTCCTTCTCCTTCTCCTTCTCCTTCTCCTTCTCCTCCTCCTCCTCCTCCTCCTCCTCCTCCTCCTCCTCCTCCTCCTCCTCCTCCTCCTCCTCCACCTAACCACCTTATCATTGATTTCAGCATATCAATGCACGCACACCTTGTTTGAAAGTGTACTGTCTGTTATTTCATTATTCCATGTTTTAGTTTCACTTTCTGTGTTTCTGTATGCATCCATAGATTTAATTCTGCACCCTTTGAGCACCTCAGAAAAGCACTACCTAGGCTACCTTTTACAATCCAATTGTAATTTGATAATGCCTGCTTTACAAACTTGAGAAGTGCACTTTGAAGCCGGGCAGACGTTAAGAACTATAAACAGAGTGGAAGAGATAAGTGATTTTTTTCAGTTTAGGCTGAAAGACAGTCTCTCGCTAGGAGAGTTGCGAACATGATGAAGTAGAGAGTTCCAGGTGGTGGGACCAGCAACTGTGAATGAACGCCGGCCATAGAGATAAGACCTGTACCAGGAACAACGTACTTTCCAGCAGTGGTGACTGATACAGAACCTTGATTTTTTCTTTTTTTTTCCTATCGGTTTGCAGATTTGGTTGTTTAAGTGCAATTGTTTTTTTTCCAGATTACTTCCGCCTCACAATCAACTTTACCTCGGTGGATTTTACTTTAGCCCTGAATAGTCGAAATTCATCGGAATTTCTCCAGTTGGCCTTTCAGATCCAGTACGCCGTGGAGAAAGAGTTCGAGAATGTCCCTGGAAAACAGTCAGCCACTGTACTCCAGTTCAGGTGCGGGATATTGCAGTCAGAATTTCCGATGTCTGTGATTGCGATTCTCAAGATATCTAGTGATGCTGGAAACTTGGTGTGGAAGAATCAGTAGCTAGGCTATCCAATTTCAAATCTGATTTAATTTCATGTAATTCAAAGCAATTTAAAGTAATTTAATCAGATTTAATTTAATTTTAATATAATGTAACCTAAGCTAACCTAGGCTGGTTTAGTCTAGTCTAGCCTGGTTTAGTCTAGTCTGGTCCAGTATTTCCATCCCATGCATCCATGCATGCATGCATCCATCTATCCATCCATCCATCCATCAGTCCATCTATTAGTCAATCCATCCATCAATCCATCCATCCATCCATCCGTCCACCAGTCTATCAGTCCATCCATCTATCCATCCATCTGTCCATCCATTCATCCATCTATTCATCCATTCATCCATCTACCATCCATCCAAACACATCCACCCATCCACCCTAACCCACCCACCCACCCACCCACCCGCCCAGTGGCGGCGATCTTGTTTGACAGGTGGGGGGGGGACACTTTAGAAATGATCTGGTCAAAAAGAGTTTTGACCTGAACTGGTCAAAAAAGAGGTCAAAAATGTTTCAGGCGTGAAATTTGCTGACTTTTTGTTTCTTCAAAATTGGGGGGGGCAAATGTATGGTGTGTTCCTCCCACTCTAAAAGGTGGGGGGTCTTGTCCCCCTCGATCCCCGGGATCGCCGCCCATGCACCCACCCAGTCAGACTACCGTGTATGTATCATGGGTAGCAGTGTCAAGCCTAATGTATTAGTTGTACAGCGTGATCTGGTTGATCCTCACTATGCCGCACTGCCACATAGCAACATGGAAGCTTTGCAGTAGTCGGCCCCTTTTCTGGAACAGGCTTCCATGTAATCGACCGTCACGAGTTCATCTCCTTTCTATGCTTCTACTTCGCAAGTGGCCGAAGACCAATCTGTTCGACTGTAGTCATGTATTGTATAGGGTTGGGAGCACCTCTGATGAGGTTTCTTGAAGAGTTGCTATCGCACCAGACATACAAACACTAGCATCTTCAACAGTTCAGGAAACGTTTTCTGCTCGACTTAGACATTATTTCTTCACTGGCAACCATCCCGGAGTGCCCTTATGAGTTTCTTAAAGGGCGCTGTACCAGTGCTCTGAAACATACGTACATAAACTACAATAACTTTACCCTACTTGCCCTTAGCTCATGCATCTGGAACATTTCCTTGAGTTTGTGTGTGTGTTTATGTGTGAGTGTGAGTACGTGTTGGTGATGTAGGCCGGGAAGTCTTGATCCTGAGGCTGAGCCGTCTGTCATTGCAACGATCGACTTCACAACGAGCGGCTTCTACGATCCTCTGATTCTATTCAACGTTCTAAATGCCGCCGTCAACAAAGGAAAGCTTGGCTCAATGAGCGTCTCACCCCATGGATTCAGCTTCCGTCCAATTGGTGCTGGTTTGTACAGTTCCTACCGGCGTTTCTCTATGAAGTAGTAGTTTCCATTGTTTAATAATACATTACGGCTGCCAGTGCCATTGGCGTCGGCCTCCTCCTTTACTCTGGCTTGGGACTGGCACTGCCTGAGTACGGGCAGTGGCAGAGTTGTTTATGTGTGCCTGTATCTGGATATATCTATGTAGCGCCCTTCTAAGAACTAATTAGAATGCGGTATTTGTCATCAAGCTTAAGCGATGAGCTTGTTACATGAATCACGATTTAATTCTGCTTGAGTTTTTATTTTTACATTAACTTTGACTTTTTATTTAATCTATTACTAAGTTTTAATTTAGATTAAACGTTGAATGCTTTCTCATGGCTAGCATGAATAGGTCAACCTGTTCCTTTTGATTCCCTAATTTTGGAAATTGCACCTCTTGTATACTTTCTGGTCAGGTCTTCACTCAAAACTGACATGTACTCCTTTTCCACAAATCCTATCCTCATTCCTGTTCTTCCCCTTACCTCGCTCGCTGCTCCAATTCTAAACACCATACACCCTGCCTTCCTGCCTGCAGGACCCTTGGATCTTGACCTGGAACCGAACCTAACATGACCTACCTATTAATTTTGTTTTGACTGAGAACCTGGTAATAAGCTGGTTCCGACGGCATAGCTTTTCATGTGCTGTAGAATCTTGAGATTATGATTACAATATGATTACAATTTATCATACACCAGTATACACCAATCGCCTATTTGAGAATATATTTGTATTTGCATGTTGATAGAAACTGTATACATACAAACTAAATATCCTTAAGAAGGTTATTGCGGATTTTCTGATTGATACCTTATTCAGAGAATAGGCTTTGATCCTTGATGTTGTAAACTGCAGCCAACCATTTCTGCAACTGTATTGCGGCTTTAGTTCGTGGTGCCATTCGGTGCAGCTATTACGATTTATTCTGTCTTTGGCCTGGTTCTTGGCACTTGTGCTATTAATTTAAAGTGTGGCTATCGGTGTACACACCTTTTCCCATCTGACTGATAGCTGGCACTCAGCGCCTCTGAGAGGCTCTTAAGATGCGCTATATAAATGTTCTGTTACATTACATTACATAGCGTTTTTGTTCTTCACTCCCTGTATCTGTCCGTTCTGCTCAGTTGGTTATACTCTTTCATTCTCAACTGAAGACTAAATTGCTTATTCACCATAGGCTGCCTCTCTGTCTTATGTACTGATGTGGATATTGACCTGACAGCGGCTTCGATTTGATGTGCCATCGGTTGATGCCTTGTGCATTAGACACTGCGCGACAGAAGTTACTAATTACAATTACAAAGCATTCCCGCAGTCACAGATATCTTCCTCTGTGCAGTGGTTTGCGAAACTCAACTGTGTCTTTCAGGAATTGGAACCGTCTGCCCCACGACAATTGGTCGTGAACCAACCAGCCTGCCTCGACGAGAGGAAACCAAGGCGAACCTCATGCTTAACAATCGCTTCATCTGTGACGGTTTCCTCACCGAGGTCTCCTACTTCCGGGGATCGCCGGATGGCGCTTTCTTCATCGGTGTCTGGCACCAGGATTCGGAGAACAGCTTCATCCTTCGTCACCGAATTGAGGTGCCTCCAGCCCCGATTGGGATCCACCGCCTGCGACTCCCCGAACCGCTTCCGGTGGAGCGTGGGGACTTCCTGGGGATACACTACCCACGGGGCGCGGAGGAAGGGGTAATTGTACATTCGATTCCAGAAGATAACGTTATTCCGGCAAGAGAAATGTTCCAGACGCTGGTGATCGATGTGTTTGACGACGATTTACCGGCCGATCGAACGATCAATTTCGAACGCTTTACTCGACAGCTGGAGAGCAAGACCTTCGCTCTTCTTGGCGTCCTGTCTGTGGATAGAGTGCCAGGTAATCATTTTCCGCTTGTGTACGGACGTGTACAGCTGTATCTCAACATTTGTTAGTGCCTTTCTAGGAGCATCTGTAAGGTGCTGAAAACAAACACATATCTACCCTACTAGCCTGCCCGCTTTCGGTCCATACGGGACACATATTCCTATATGCCACCCATACGAGGGCCATTTGCGTTACATGAAATGTTCATGGACATAGTGGGAGGGTAACGAGACAAATCTCTGCCTATCTCAATTCGCAGCTTATCTTAAGTCCTAACAAGCAGGGACGTCATTTTGGGGGTCAGGGGGCATTTGCCCACTTGATTTTTGAAAAAAGGGAAAAGGATGGAACAAGAAAAGGAGGAAGACAAAGGGGGTAAAAAAGAAAAAAACTGATACTCAGACTCATGGAATTATTATATACTATTAACAAAACTAGAGTTTGCCTAGCTTTTTTCACAAGAGCCCAACTCTTTAACAGTGGGGGGGGGGGCGGACACTGTAAAGTTGTCCCCTTCAAATTTAGAAGAAACACCAAAAAAAGTAAACGAATTTTTGACCAGATCAGTTCAAAAGTGTCCCTTGTCCCTCTCCCTCATCTGTCAAACAAGATCGCCGCCAGTGCCAAGTTCCCCCCGGAAAATACTCAAATGACGTCCCTCCTCCCCCCGAAAAAAGCTGAAATGACGTCCCTGCTAACAAGGCAATCTATTTTAAACCTGCCCATCTTTAATTTCAGCTTACCGTAAGTTCCATCTTCTAACAAGATTCGAGTGTAAACCGAACTGTTTGTGATAGAAGAGTTTGAAATCTAGTCATAAGATTCCCGGTTCATACATACAACAAATGCCAGGGTGACTGCCTGGCTTCAGTGACAAGGGGTCGTGGCTGGCATACGGAAGGTAAGACATATCGAGGTGGGTTAGTACCTGGACTGATGAGCGCCTGTGGCATACCACACCACTAGGTGCAAATTATGGTTACCTTTTTCTGGGATGGCTAGTTTTTGTTGATATCATGCTCTGTGGTAAAGTGTAGTGAAAACATATTGCGTTAAAGTGTTGGATGGACATAGATATCTTCTTCTTCGTATTATTATATTGTTATTATTATTATTATCACTATTATTATTGTTAGTACTATTAATATTACTATTATTGTTATTAAATATTGTTGTTATTATTATTATTATTATTATTATTATTATTTTGCTCTAAGGTAAACAGGATCCCTCAGGGACTTCAACGTTATTTAATGGGGAGAATTGTCTGGAATGGGCCCTATTATTATTATTTTTCTGCCTCGAGGTACATATGATCCCTTGGGATTGCAAAATTAGGGAGCATTGTTCTGGAATGGCTAATCTTCACAGATGGTTTTATTATTATTATTTTTATTATTATTATTTCTCCCCCAAGGTACATGTGATCCCTCGGAAGTTCAGAAATTAGGGGGCATTGTTCTGGATTGGTTAGTCTTCGCAGATGGTTTTTTAGTGCAAAAGGTGCTGCCAAAAGCAACTGCATTGAGGCGTTTGATTTCCATAGATAAGCACTGAAAAAGAAAGGCAATCTCTCTGTTGTCTCCCTCTTTATTATTATTACTACTACTATTATTATTTAGTAGCTTCTATAGCGCCTGTGACTAATGCACAAGGCATTAGGTTCCATCAACCACTGGTGCATGAATGATGAAAACGAAGCCATCAAGGACTGAAAGCAAAACTTTAGGAAGCCTGAGACTCAATCTAAGATTGTCCAACTGTTTTGCTCATGAGATCGGCGGTAATTGTCCTAATCTGACCCATTTAGATGTGGAGTAGACAGTTGTTGATGCCTGAAGTCGTAAATATCCGAACCCTAATTGGATGCTAGGAAGGAGTCTGGATTGCATAATCCGGGGTTTCCCAGTAAAATATGTCGTCTGCTGGGATGGAATTCGAAGGACTTAGAGGCATTTCTCGACTCTTATCGTCTGGAAAGACCGTGCCAGTGGCGCTCATTAGAACAGACGAATTTCTTTGCATCTCAGCTTCTGAACTTTTGACTTCTGCAGCGCTTGTATAAGTAAGTCACTGAAGTCAGTTAGTTAGGCTACTGAAAAGACCCAATTTGATAAAATGTTTGGTCTAGAATTTGCAATGTCTAGGGGCTACATTTCTGACCTGTTTTTGTGTGCAACGGCAAAAGTTTGAAGAGATTAGTCAGTGAGTCATTGAGTCAGTAAGTCACTGCAGTCAGTCAGTCAGTCAGTCAGTAAGTCAGTCAGTCAGTCAGTCAGTCAGTCAGTCAGTCAGTCAGTCAGCCAGCCAGTCAGTTACCCAGCCTGCTTGCCATGCAGTCAGTCAGTTAGACAGTGAACTAGCTATCAATTAGCTAATCAGTGAGCCACCTAGCCAGTCAGTCATCCAACCAGTGACGAGGCAAATATGTGTGTGTGTTTGTGTGTGTATATGTGTGTATGTGTAGGAACATGTGTGTGTGTGTGTCTTTGTGTGTCTGTGTGTGTGTTTGTGTGTGTGTGTGTGCGTGTGTGTGTGTGTGTGTGTGTGTTGTTTAATGGAAGCCTTTGGGCTATCACCGGGACATTTTAATGATTTCCGGGGGACATTACGTCGATTGACATGAGCTCAAAAAGACCAAAAGAAAGAGTTCTGTGTATTTGCTTCAGAATGTTGAAGAGCTCATTACCGTAATAACATTACTCAAGTGACTGGCTGTGAAGTACTGTAGTATAGCAGAAATTTTTAAAGCGTGCAGTCATACAGAAATGGGAATCGTGGTTAGTCAGTCGAAGATTAAGAGCAGTTCCATATCCAGAAGTTTGAAAGCCAATGAGAAATAGCGAGTTTTAAGGCGTTTCTTGAAGGAAGTGAAAGAGTTGGAGCATCGGAGAAACATTGGAGGTCTGTTCCATTCCCTGGCGGTAGGAACGTGGAATAAAAGAGAACCCATGGTTGTACCACAGACAAAAGACCCATGACTGAAGATTACAGACTGCAGGGAGGGATGCAGTTGTTACAGATGTTAACCGTTACAGTTATGCAAAGTTGTGTTATAGTTGTTCGTTCAGCTGTGAATTGCTACAGATGTGAATTGTTATAAAGGTTAATTGTTACAGATGTTAACTGTTACAGTTATGCATTCTAACTCTTGTGAATTGTTATGCTTGTGCATGGTTACAATTGTGAATTGTTGAATCTGCACTCGTGCATTATTATAGGGGTGCAGCTGTGAACTGTTACAGATTGCAATTATTGCAGTTGCAAACTGTTACAGTTCTGCATGGTTACACTTGTACTTTGTTACATTTGTGCATTATTACAGTTAGTTATTCCATCTCTGAAGTAACTCAGCTTTCAGATAACTCTGCCTCCTCATTGTAAGGGTGTAATTGAGTTGTGGCTGCCCTAGGACTCAACTAGATAAGGAGAGTTCCATCTATGCGTTTACGGTATGCTGCTTATTGGTGTGTGTGTGTCTGTATTTGTGTTTGTGAGTGTCTGTGTATGTGTCTGTGTGTGTGTGTGTGTGTGTGTTTTAAGTGTCATTCTCAGCTGTTTGTTGATGATAGCAGGAGTTGTCTTTTTTGGACTGTGTATCCTACTGAAAGTCTTATCAGTGATCGGCTTAGAATGCCCTCAGCAAATTGTTTGACAATAAATTAGTCCATGTGGCCAGCAGTTAGACAATGTTGCGATCAGCCAGACAGTGGGGCGTATGGCTAAGCAATCCTGTGTGGCTTATTGCTAGACAGTTAATGTGGCATATAGTTCGACAGTTAGTGTGGCTAGACAGTATGGTTCACTGCTAGATTGCTAGTTGCAAACAGCCAGACGGTGAGTTTTTTGACTAGATAGCGTTTGTCTGCACATCCCAACAGTGTACCCTACAGCCAGACATTTAATGTCTCCTATAACTAGACACTCTGTGTGGCTTATATTTAGACAGTTAACGGTAGTGTTATGAACAGCCAGACTGTGAGGTATGTGGCTAGACAGATTTTGTACTGTATGGCTAGACAAACTGTGAGGTATGTGGCTAGACAGATTGTGTACTGTATGGCTAGACAGATTGTGTACTGTATGGCTAGACCGATTGTGTACTGTATCGCTAATGGCTAGACAGATTGTGTACTGTATGGCTAGACAGATTGCGTACTGTATGGCTAGACAGATTATGTACTGTATGGCTAGACAGATTGTGTACTGTATGGCTAGACAGATTGCGTACTGTATGGCTAGACAGATTATGTACTGTATGGCTAGACAGATTGTGTACTGTATGGCTAGACAGATTGTGTACTGTATGGCTAGACAGATTGCGTACTGTATGGCTAGACAGATTGCGTACTGTATGGCTAAACAGATTGTGTACTGTATGGCTAGACAGATTGTGTACTGTATGGCTAAACAGATTGTGTACTGTATGGCTAGACAGATTTTGTGCATTATTACTAGACAGATTGTGTATCCTATGGCTTGGCAGATTGTGTGCCTTATGGCTAGACAGTCTAGAAACTGACCAATCGAGCAACCTGGTTTTCGTCACTCATTATCGTAATCGTAGTTATAATCTCCAACTTCTAAAGCGCCACTCAAAGGCCTAGCGCAGGGCACCAACCTATTCACGAGCATTACATTGCATTACGTTTCATGACCTGACACATTAAATTGCATTTGTAAGACGATCTTGATAATGGTCGGTACTTGATAATGGCTCACAGTGTAGCGAAGTGCCGCTGTACTCCTAGGGCATCGTATGCCGATCCTGCATTGTGTATCCGCCAACGTGCTTTGACAGCGTTGCGAAGATAAGATCGGAGGCAAGCGTTGTGTGTTCCACTAGGATTTGATTTACGGACCCTATCAAAATGTTTTCCGGCTCCACCCAGGAAAAGATTTATCTTTTACATCCTGGGCCATCCATCTGGGACGGAAGATAAAGCCTGGGAACCCGGAAACGGCGATCACAGGGGCTTTTAAAAGTCATCCTGACTGTATAGGCAAATTGTTTGAAACATTTATGGTGCCCTTTCAGGAACTCCCAAAGACGATGAGAACTCATTGAAGGCTATATAAGATGTAATAGGAAGGCCGTAATGATATGTGAATGCTTTAATGTAATGTGAAGGCCTTAATGCGTGTAATGTGAAGACCTTAATGGTATTTGAAAGTCTTAATGTGTGTAATGTGAAGGCCTTAATGGTATGTGAAGGCCTTAATGTAATGCGAAAGCCTTAATGGTGTGTGAGGGCCTTAATGGTATGTGAAGGCCTTAATGGTATGTGAAGGCGTTAGTGTGTGTAATATGAAGGCCTTAATGGTATGTGAAGGCCTTAATGTAATGTGAAGGCCCTTAAGTGTGTAGTATGAAGGCCTTAATGTTTGTAGTGTGAAGGCCTTAATGGTATGTGATAATGTGAAAGCCTTAATGTCGGAAGCTGTATGCAGGACACAAGCGCTGTGTCGAGTCATAGAGGTTGTCCAAAGAAATACCAAGTGAAGAACCAATCAAGTCCAGTTGCCAGAAGACCCTGTAGGGAGTTACGGAGGCAGAGGAGCTCCTAAGGCGGGTTTCGTTGAGGACGAGAGAGATAGGAAGGCGGAGGAGTCGAAGGATTGGGAGAGGAATTCTTTCAGATGTGAGACACTAGCTTTAAATGGCAAGCCTGAGGGGTGATAGATAGTGGAGGTTGATGCGGACAATTTGCGGAATTCAGGAGGGAGATCATTCCAGTCGACGTGGTAGACACAGAGGTGGTAGACACAGAGGTAGTAGACATAGAGTTCCTATAGATGCTCACTACAGTTCAAGAGCAGCATGAAACCGGGTAGTGGAATTTTTGTAAAACCTTCTCCAAGAACTGATAAGGGAGTCATTCTTTCCTTTACAGCAGCTCAGTTGTTGGTAACTGACTAAGTTTAATGAGTAATTAACCCAATTTCTAAATCTAATTTAATCTAATGATTCCATAGCACCATTATCATAATATCCAAGACATCAGTCGATGGTTGCTTCGAGTAATGTAATCATATAGTGTCTGCCAGAGTTAGGGGTCATGTAAAGACCGAGCCAATCGAGCAATCGACCAACCAAACTATCGACCAACCAATCAATCAATCGACCAACCAACCTATCAATCAGTCGACCAACCAATCAATCGTCCAACCAATCAATCAATAGACCAACCGACCAATCAATCAATAAATCAACCAGTCAACCAACCAATCAATCGATCGATCAACCAATCAATTGACAAACCAACTAATTAATCAATTGACCAACCAATCAATCAATTGACCAACCAATCAATCAATCGACCGACCAATCAATCGATTGGTACGGCGTTGGCCTTTGACCTCTGTGTCGGGGGTTCAAACACGTGCCTCGTGTGAATTTTACAGTTTGCTGCTTTGCCTTATTTTTTCTGGTTGATCTGTTGCTTTTGTCATAGCTGTGCCTCAGCCAATTGATCAGAGTTTTGGTAGTTTGCTTTGTAAGAGCCACAGTCAGTACTTACCAGCATACCTCTACAATGCAATACAATGCAATAAAACAATGGAATACAGAATGGTACAATACCAAACAGCATAATACAATACAATAAACTTACGATGATTATATAATCTATTCTAATACCATAACTTTATCTAATCTAATCCCCAAAAAGGTACAACACCATAAAAACAGTGCGTCTGAGTATCAGTAGAGATCTTGATGAAGTGCCGTATAAATATAGGAATGAATGAATGAATTAAATGTTCAGAGCTCAGATATCTGGGAAATGTTCTGTAAGTAACCTTCAGTGTCAGACTACATTGCAGTACATCATGTAATGCATACATTTGACGGATAGTCAGTGGTGTACGTGTGTGTTTACGAATATCAGATTACTTTACATTACACAACATGATAATACACATGCATCTGACTGTGATAGTACATGTATGTGGTGGATGAATCGCTGTTGATTTTTTTCGTATCAGTTAGCACGACCCTTCTGCCCATCGTCTGCTCAGACACGGAGTTCCGTTGTGCGGATGGCACCAGTTGCATTGAGATCACTCAGAGGTGCAATGGTCTTCCAGACTGTGAAGATGGATCCGACGAAGACAACTGTAGGCCTACCGGTAGGCAAAACGTTGACTGATTTCATATCTATTATTATTATTTATGATTATAATTATCATTATTTATATCATTTTTATTATTATTATTTTTTTATATTTTTTTATTTTTTTGTATATTATTATTATTATTATTATTATTATTATTATTATTATTATTATTATCATCATCATTATTATTATTATTATTATTTTAATACGTTATTATTATTATTATTATTTAATAATAATAATAATATTATTATTATTATTATTACTATTATTTATATATATATATATATATATATATATATATATATATATATATATATATATATATATATATATATATATATATATATATATATATATATATATATATATATATGGTCTCCCTCTGGACCTGTGCTTGCTCCCCAGAACTCTTTTCCAATTAGTTTTATACTAGCCTAAAAACTGTCTTGGTTGGCCATGCTGGAGTCAGGAGCACCTCTGAATATGAGTAGCTCCCCTTGAAGAGGTGCTATATAGATATCTGAATGAATGAATGAATGAATGTAGATATATATATATATATATATATATATATATATATATAAATATATATATACACACTGTGAACGGAAAAAAACCAGACCTCTCTTATTACTACGATAATTTTTGTAATAATTTGCATATTTTAATAAAACGTGCTGGAACTTCAGTTTAAAGGATATGAATCATATAACTATTATTTTTTAGTTTTAATGTGTATTCAAAATGTCCTCCTTTGGCCTCAACACACGCACAAAGACGCGCTCGCAACTGACTAATTGCTGAATCGATTACAGCTTGATCAAATTCATCCCATGCCTGAGTTATACGTTCACAAATGACGTCACGGTCACGTCAATTTTTAACTGCTTTAGCGCATTATTATCTGAGATTATAGTTTGGAATAAAATAGTTTTAGACTCAATAACATTTTCAATATTTGGTATTTATTTCCCTATTTATTGTACAGGTCTGGTTTTTTCCGTTCAGAGTGTATATATATATATATATATATATATATATATATATATATATATATATATATATATATATATATATATATATATATATATATATATATATAACATGCACATGTCTCTGCTGACTTTACTTTAATTTTTATGATTATAATCCTACTGTTTACACTATGTAAGGTTACGAGTTGAGTGTTCTGATGTGTTGTGATGTGATATGTTGAGCAGACAGTCCTTGTGGATCTGATGCGTTTCAGTGTGTCAGCGGACAGTGTATCAAAATCTCCCAGAAATGCGACCGGTATAGAGACTGTCATGATGGCTCAGACGAAGCCGACTGTGGTACGTCTTTTGCTCGCATTCTAGTAATGGTAAAATCGTAATATCGAGACTTCTACAACACCTTAACAGGCGAAGTTGCGGGAGCCAGCTTATTCACAGGCGCTCAGTCAAAACAAAATCAATAGGCAGGTAGGGACAGATCAGTTCCAGGTGAAGGTCCAATGGTAAGGCGGGCAGAAGGCAATGCATGTGTTGTAATCGCCTATCCTTTTCATAGGCATTTGAAAACGTTCTGTTCAATCATGTTTTCTAATCGTCAGGAAGTGAGCAGCTCCGAGTAGTTTCTGTTGAAGAAGAGCAATATAAATCACAATTACCGAGTAATGTAGGTGTAATGCCATGATGAAACCCATATATGCTGCCACATATTGCAGGATATGACTATGCTGTTTGACTCATATTGTAATCACATTATTGCATACTAATAGTTTAATTTTAGTTTTCATTGTTTTATATAGTGCCAGTGATTAAGCTGGTCTCCCTGATGCAGCTATTGTGTGGCGCTGAGAAATTTCGAAGATTTACATTTATATTTAAAACCAACAAATGATGTGAAAATAGATATTTACACTCATCATCATCAGTCGCGTCCAACTCGTCAGCTTGCTATCATCATTCAAATCTCTTGTCAACGCTCACTTTTTACTTTCCATAATTCTGGCTGGCATTCATCTATGCCTGCGATTTGAATTCATTGGCATAATAATTCATAGGCATAATTTGTGGGGGTAGGAGGGTACCCGTACCCTCCACTTTTTGTACTGGGGTACTGTACCCCACTTTTGAACAATGCCAATCAATATTTTATTATTGTGCCTTCCCAGAGATCGCAGTCTCCACCCTGCTTCGTGTATGTAAGAAATTGGTACCCCCACTTTTAAAACCAAAGTAACGCCCCTGTAATATGTGTTTGCACAATAATGGCATTAGTGAGGATGAATATGATGATGGATTTATCAGGAGATTAAAAAGTAATGGGAATAGTATGGAGGCCTATCCCTGCCAGCATGCCCACATAGAGCCCACATAGGACCAGTCTTGTTGTCCTCGAGACCAAGGTCTTGGTCTCGAGTGCACTCGAGTTCGTTTTTAAAAGTCTTGGTCTTGGCCTTGGTCTTGAGGTTCAAGGTCTTGGTCTTGGTCTTGGTCTTGAGGTTCAAGGTCTTGGTCTTGGTCTTGGTCTTGAGGTTCAAAGTCTTGGTCTTGGTTTTGCAAGACCAAGACCAAGACTTTTGTCAATATGAACAGTCATTAATTTTTACAAACGGCAAGAAGTTTAAAAATGTATCCAATAATTACTTATACAGTATTGCTTTAGTATTTACAGTACACGGTGTGAATGAGGCTTCACTGTTGTTTTGGCCAATTATTTTGACTTCCGTTTATTTGCCATGAAATGATTTCAAAACAGACTCACGATTTGTACATTTACATCCGGATCTTGAAAAGCTGCTTTGTGTGCTAGCGATTTCAGCACTTGTAGACCGTATTTTTTCACATGGCAGAATTTTTATGAGGCCCCACAAGTCACGTCTTGGTCAGAAAATTCTGAGCAAATTGTTTTTATAAAATTCAACAGGCATTTTGAATAACATTTCGCATGAAAGACTTTTGTAAATACGAAATCGGAATTCTCTGCAGTCTGCATTTAAAGTTGTTTTGCTTGAATAAAATAAAAGACTCCCGTTTTTATTAAAATAACGATCGAGTAGTCCGACTGGACAATTTTTAGTAAGGAATAGAAGTCTGGATATGACTGTGATTTTTTTGGTCTTGGTCTCGGTCTTGGTCTTGAGGTTCAAGGTCTTGGTCTTGGTCTTGGTCTTGAGGTTCAAGGTCTTGGTCTTGGTCTTGAGGTTCTAGGTCTTGGTCTTGGTCTTGGTCTTGAGGTTCAAGGTCTTGGTCTTGGTCTTGGTCTTGAGGTTTAAGGTCTTGACAACAAGACTGCATAGGACCCATATCAGGAGATTTGTATGGGCTCTATACGGAGCCCGTATATATAGCCTAATACGGTTCCCTTCTCCTACCCATACAAATGCTGGCAGGGGGAGGTCTTAAATTTACCTTTACCTTGCTTTTCCTTCCTTAGTTTAGCATACCTTATCTTACACCACGTTTCCCTTTTAGCCTGCAAGCCGTGGCAGTTCCATTGCGACAACGGTTGGTGCATTGAGGAGCAACACGTCTGTGACGGTCGAAACGACTGTGGGGACAGGTCGGATGAACAGAATTGCCGTACGTTCGCACACGTTTGCACATTCTAGTTATTGTTGACGACGACGCCGACTATGTTGACGACGATGATGATGACGATAATGACGATGATGATGACGACGACGATGATATTGAGATTGTTGACGAAGAAGATGAATGACGACGACGATGATGATGTTGACGACGATGCTGACGATGACGATGATGATGACGACAAAGATGATGGTGATGATGATGATGGTGATGATGATGATGTTGTTGACGACGAATGTGAAGATTATAATGATGACGAAGATGACGACGATGAGTTTGATGATGTTGACAACGAATGTGAAGATGGTAATGTGACGAAGACGACGACGACAACAATGATTTTGATGATGATGACGACGAAGATGATGATAAAGATGGTGGCGATATTGGGTGTAATGTTGTGAGTATCGCGTTTTGACCATACGTTCTTTGAACCTGGTGTATCTTAGCGATCACCGTTCCCTCTGTTCCTCGGTGCACCAGAGACCAGTTTACCTGTGGTGATGGACATTGCATTAGGACGGATCTTGTATGCAACAGGAACTATGACTGTTCAGACGGATCGGATGAATACAACTGTCGTAAGTTGTGCTTCATTCGTAACGGCTTTTCTTATAGCATTTGTTGGAAACGTTAGGATAGATGTTCTCCCATTACTATTACTATTATTTTTTATAACAAACATCACATTATATAGAAATGCGAATCTGGGGTGTGGCTAGTCAGTCACCAGCTGAGAGCAGTTAGATATCCGGATGTTTGAAAGCCAATGAGAAATAGTGAGTTTGACGAAGAGATAGAGTGTGAGCATCGAACGGGTATTGGTAGTCGATTCCATTCCGTGGGGGCAGCAACTTGGAATGCATGAAAGTCCACGACAGTGTTACAGTGTGGGAATTAAAGAGAAAAGACGGGTGCGGGTGAACATTTTATCCGTATTTTGCAAACTGATGTCAACGAAATTTGAAAGCAGCAGATTTCAATGCTAGCAGTTTTGCAAGTCAGACTCGAATCAAAATCAATTCCTCTGTTGCGAAAATTCAAAAATGCATACATGATACACCATGGAAATTTCTTCTCTTTGTCAGTTTGTCAGAGACTCAGAGTCAAATAATGCTAAATCACACTAGCACAACTGAGGGGGCTGGAAGCATAGGCGTAATTTGTGGGGGTACGAGGGGTACTCGTACCCCCCACTTTTTGGAGTGGGGTACCGTACCCCTACTTTTTGAACGATGCCAGTGAATATTTTATTATTGTGCCTTCCCAGAGATCGCAATCTCCGCCTTGCTTGGTGCATGTAAGAAAGTGGTACCCCCCACTTTTTAGACCAAAGTTACGCCCCTGGCTGGAAACGACCCCTTGGCGTGTGCAATAAAGACTTAACTGTGGGGTCCCAAAAAAGACTAGGGGAGTGAACCCCCAACCCCTCGACAATTCCCACCCTTCAGTGCTACATCGAAGATCAACCAAGAGACCCATGTCCACAGATCTCAGACAGTGGGGAGGGACGTAGACAGTTGTAGACTTGTGGAATAGTTTCAAATGGTACTACCATACTATGGAAAGTTTCGACCTCCGGGAGCCAGGCCACAGGTCCCTTGTTGGGGAGGGAACCGTTTCCCTGCCCGGAAGTTCGATTTCCGCCCATGTGGTATCTCTCGTCATCATAGAACATAGAGGGATCAGCCTCTCCGGGACATACTTGATTTGCTAGGTCAAGCTGTGGGATATGTCCGGTTTGGCCTTCATTTCTCCCCATCAGAGGAAGAGGTAGAGAGGTGGCAATTGGCGCTACAGAAGCAGTCGAAGTTGCTACATTATCAAATCTTGACTGGCGCTCCAACAGCCTTCGACTCCTCCGTAACCCGATGGTGTCCATAGTGAGACCCCCAGTCTCCAGATATGCATCTGAACTCACTAGGACCGACGACTGGTGGTCACGAATGGTAGGCGGGGCAGAACATTGTTCTGCAATCGTGGGGGGATCACGACCAGGGTCTTGGAATACCACGATGGGGCTTATGGATTGCTCCATCCGGTTTAACCGGTGAGCCAAGTGCTCGACTGAACCCGTCATTCGCTCGTACATGTCTGATTGACGAGAATCTAAAGTCCTTAGTCTCGAGTCTACAGCACTTTGTTGATTACCTAGAGACATCAGTCTAGAGTCTACAGAACTTTGCTGTGTCACCATGACTTGCTGTTGTGAAGCTACAGCGACCAAACTATTAGCCATATTCCCTATTACTTCATGTAATCTGGCCATGGACTCGCTCAAGTTAACACCTGAAGACTCAGGTTGACGATGTGCCTGTTCGTCATCACTTCCATACTCACTTACCGCACGGTTGACTCTATCTGACGAATTAATGCTGCTCGAAGACATTGTGTTGATCAATTATTAGTATTACTCTGTTTCAACACCTTTTGCATAGAATTTACTAAAAGCCGTTACATAGAAAGCACTACTTAGCACTAATGAAATTTTTATATAGTGCTTGATGACTAATTAAAGTTTTAGTTTAGGATGAATCTGCTTGCGATCGTTCTGTTAATTAAACCTAGTATCTGTAATTTAGAATAGTTTCAGATCCCCAATTTTATGACGAAGGTTGGGCTAGGGTTGTTTGACGTCGTAAGATTCAGACACAGCACAATTGAATTCCGTTTTCTCCAGCACGACAGCACGATGAATCGCTTAAACACGTAAATGACGTCGAGACTCGCAAATCAGACAATGCTTTCGCACCTTAATTAGACCTAATTAACGAGTAGCTCTTAATTTCTATTAACTATACGCTGCGTAGCCAGACTAGCGCAGAGTAGGTCGACGCTCAGATAATCTATATATATAACGATCGGTTGTAATGCGCTCTTCAAACACGAAACACGCAGTCGTTGCAGTGGCCCAGATATTTAGTCGACAGACGGCGCTTAACGGCAGAGCGATACACGGCGACGTTCTCTCGCGACCCTGGGTGAGGACGGTGATCACATGTAGGTCACAATGGCGGCCCGAGGTGTTTTCGCCGTCGCAAGAATATGAGAGGAACTCGTAGCTTAAGAATTTGCGCAGAAGGTGAGGTTTGGTAGATCCTGGACAAAATCGTGTAGAATGAAGGATAGCGATTCGGTAGTACGTCTAGTTAGCACTCCAGAATCAGCACGGCAGTTAGTAGATCAGCAGACAGCGCGTCTCGTTTGTACGTCTGAATCAGCACGGCAGTAGGTCGGTAGATAGTGCGTCTCTCGTCAGCACCTGGCACGATCAGCACGGCAGTGTGTAGATAGGTAGACAGCGCGTCTCGTTTGTACGTCTGAATCAGCACGGCAGTAGGTCGGTAGATAGTGCGTCTCTCGTCAGCACTTGGCACGATCAGCACGGCAGTGTGTAGATAGGTAGACAGCGCGTCTCGTTTGTACGTCTGAATCAGCACGGCAGTAGGTCGGTAGATAGTGCGTCTCTCGTCAGCACTTGGCACGATCAGCACGGCAGCGTGTAGATAGAGCGTCTCATTTGTACGTCTGAATCAGCACGGCAGTATGTAGGTCTGTAGATAGCGCGTCTCAATCGCACTTCTGGATCAGCACGGCAGTATATTCGAGTGAGCCTTTGTATAACTCTGCTCGATTCGTCTTCTTCCTTTGTTCTCCTTGGCTGACTCGGTTGCGCGGAGTGAACGTCTGTTGGTTCTTCTCCAGGTTGAGCGAGCTTCTTCTTCCAGGTTTTCTCCGGGTCGTCTTCTTCCTCCGTAGCTGACTCTCGAATGGCGGCTTGCATCGATTTTTATAGTTAATTTTGATAAAGCCTTACTACAGTCGGTAATTCCGCTGTCCAATCAGAGTTATTTTATTTAGCTCCTTCCTGGCTGGATTATGTGTTTGACCGTTTAGTGGATCGTCCCACCCCCCTTATATGATAGGCTGCTCGTTATCTTTATTTCTTATTCATTGTAGACGTGCCTGAGCTATGGTTGACAGTTACCCGTCGCCTGGCCCGCGCCGGAGGCTAGCCCTCCTGCCGGTTTAATTACCATAACCGCCGGTCAGTAACTACGCCCTCACTGTCTTGTATGCCTTGCGGTAGCTGACGCCCCGCTGACCAATCGTAAGCCACTTCAGATTCGGTCGTCACCTGCCCGATAGAAGCAGGTGCTCACCTCCCTTCCGTTTCCATGTACAAGTCCTGAACTATTATCTGTATTAATATTTTAATTAAGAATATATCTATTTAATTTTAAAAAAATGTAATTCTCACCTAGGGAGATTGTTCTATAATCTCACACAGCCCTCCTACATGACCTGAGATGACCCACCTGGGTCATCAAGTAAGATAAACCTTAATTTATTTAGCTTACTCCGAGCTCCTTGAATTCCTCGTATAGTCCTATAATACTTAGCTTCTTACAGTTCAAAACCACAGCAAAGAAAAATAAACAAATCACTACTTTACTTAATAACGTACGTCTTACATGTTATTCCTCCTTAGCACAATTAGTACCAGAGTTCACCTTCCTGACAACTGCTTATGCTCAAAACTATGCACTTTACTAAGAACTACGAAAAAATGATAATGCTTAACTCCGTATCATCCTTACTAACTCCTGATGGCCTTTGCACGACTCATCGAAATAATAATAGTCTCTCCTTTACTCGAATTACTCTTCTTCAGCAGTAGCGTTCGATTAGTATGAACAGTACTTGAAGCTTCCTTCTCCGTGGGCCTATTTATCATTTATGATGCGCTATGTTAACGCTCAACACTGCTCTTCTAGCAATCTTATATATAAATTAATAGGCTTATCTTATCTCTCTTACTCTTAACCTATTACGTTACTTGATTCACAATAACTCTCACGCACAGCAGTAATTATTCGACTCGTATGCGGCTGCTTCTCTTATTCATAGCCCTAGGCTTAATTACTTCTACTTAATTGAACATCTTATAACTCGCTAATTACCTTACTCACTATTATCAGTTCTTTAAACAAAACCTCTTATTCTTACATTGCTGTTTGACACGGTCACTTGAGTGTCCCTGTCCTTCCTTTATCTTTATATTGCGCCTAGCCTTAGTCTAGAGCTGGCGGAGTTCCGCAAAAGATAGCCCTTTGATCAGAAATTGCTGCTTCTGACTCAACATTCTTAAATTGATGGCTAAATGACGATGGGAGATACAAAGTCTGAAGATTCTCGTTGGCAGCTAACTTCATTTGAGTCTCTTTGCCAAGCGTTGTCTTAATGACCTCATTCTCACTGACATCCGTACTATCAATTCCTTCAGCACATCGTTCGCCTGTCTCTGTTGCCTTTGTCTCGTCTCGTCTTCCATTCTTACGAGTCGGAGCTGGTTTACAATTCATGATTAACAGAGCTAGCAGGAAAGTTATCCAGAACGTTAAAATATTTCCCAGCGAATTTGCTTGTTCCGAGACATTTTCATCCAGCACCTTTCTCACGACCTCAGATTCGGCCGTTCGTACGTCCAGGGTTGGCTGAAGATAAACATCTGGTGTGGGGGAAGTAGAACTTGTTGTTGCGGTCTCGGCGCTTGAAACTGGAGCTGGCTTGAGAGCCGCGAGTCTCCGTTGTAGTCTCCGTCTACGATTTAGGCGTCTCCGTCGCTCAGTGACAGCTGTTGGGGAGGGAAGGTCATTAATCAAAGCTGTATCTGGCGCTTGGCTGCTGGACGGTCGCTCCTCTGGAATAAGTTCCGTACAATGCGTACTGAACACATCAGCTCGATTTGGGCGATTTAAACATTGCACTTCCATTTGCTGCTTTCCCAACCATAAAGTTCCCTTTCCAAAATCAAGAATTGCCGAATTATCACGAAGCCATTGCGAACCTATTAGAACACAACTAACTTGATCTGACAGAACACAAGGGAAGTCAATCAGAACGTCATTCACAAGACATTTGATGAATGCCGTGCCTAGGGTAGACAATTTTTCTCCGCTAGCAGTCGACATTTCTGGTCTTGGAGGTCGCATGTATTTACTGTTGATCAAATGCGATGGAACGATCGAGCATCTAGATCCGCTGTCAAGAAGCGATAAAACCTTCTTCCCAAATATACCTATTTCGATGCACACTTTGTCGTCCTGCTTCTCTCTTTGTTCTTGTCGCCACTGATTTCTCGAGCTCGGTCGATAGTCTGTACGACTTCGTCGGTAGGTCCTTGAAGATCGTGGGTAATTGGGAGGAGGTGGATGTCGCGCGTTTATGTCCATTAGCGGTAGAACGCGTCTCGGGGGTTTGATCGATAAAGGGGGCGCGGCAGGTTTCATCTGGTTCCCTGTCGGAGTTTCGTTCTCGAGTACGTAGACTCTTCCGTTTGGTCTAGGAGCAAAGTACGATTGGTTCCTAGAGTAGTGCCTATTCATGTCGCACCACTGAGGCCGTCGTCTGCGTCGTGTTCTGGCTTCCACGTTCTGTATACAATTAACACGTCTGTGCGGAGGGGAATGGTGTCGGTTACGCAGTGTTTCGTCAGCCATTACATGCCTCCATCGAATCGAGTAATCTACCGCCTCCTGTAGATCTTTGCACTCCCTCAGGCAAAGTTCTGACGCTAACTTTCTGTCTGCTAGCGCGTCACAATAACTCTTTATCGCTAAACCGTCAATATGACTCGACGACAATCCTTTGTAGGCTACCGAGATCAATTGGCGTATGGAAGAAGCTAAGTCCTCCACGCTCTCACCTTCTTTCTGCCTTTTGTTCTGGAGCAATGATTGAAAGTACCTCCCCCTCGAACTTGTTCCAAACCTCTGCTCTAATCTATCGACCAGTTTACTTACTGTCGACAACTCCTCTGCATCCCATTCTGCAAGTAAATTAGCGGCCTGGCCCTGTAGTGCACACACTAGATGGCGCCAACTGTCTCCTTCTCCCCAGTGATTATGTATTCTGCATATCTTAAATCTCGTAAGGAATAGATCAAGGGAACTTGAACCATCATAAGAATTTAAAGCCAACACTCCCTTGGACTGGTTCTCTGTCCTTGTGACGTACCTCTCATTCATTTCTGGTTGCGACACTGCATTTCCGGTTTGTTCGCATCCGTTTCTAGGCATCTGATTCATCCAATTATTCAAATCAGGCGGACGTTCATAGCTAACCGCAGCTGTCAGGTTCGTCCGGGGATACTGCATACAAGAGGTCATTGCAGCCATGTTAGGTTCCTGACGATGCTCGTAAGTAAGATGATTATCTCTTACCCCGTCATTAGGTAATCTTCCGACATAAGGTGGTCTTTCTCCAATCGCAGCTCGACATCCTCCTAGTGCAGACGAATAGATCAGTCGTTCTTCTCGAACGGCTTCGGGTCGACGCAGTTCTGGTGGTCGGTAGTTGTACGCCATCGACACCGGAAATCGATCTTCCCACATAGTCATCCGTCTAGGTTGATCACGTGGTTGGTTGGTAACTCCTGATGTGACGTATGGGTTGAAGATGGCTGACTCCACTTCTTGGACAGTGAGAAACGCTGGTCTGGGTTGGTGATCTGTTCGCACGTGTCCGTTGATCTGCGCGGCGGAAGTGCGAATGACGTCACGCGGTTGCACTGTAACTGGTTCCATCCGATTGTTGTAGCGACAATCTTCCGTTTGCGTAGGGTGTCCATCCATGCGTCTGATTGGTTGAAAGGCCGACTGATGACGGTCTGCATCGTTGACTGACATTTCGGTTAGCGCAGGTCTCTTTCGTCCCCCCGAGTTATCATTAATCAAATGGTTAGAATTTGCCAAAAAGTCAAAATTCTCCTTATTTCTAATCTCTGACGATCGCAAGTACTCATCTCTGTTACTTAGATACAATTCATTGCTCTGCATTTCATTTGATTCTGGCTCTACATAAATGCTTCTTGGGGCAAAAGTTACTTGTCTACCGCTGGCTTCCATGATCCTATCATTCTCACCAACGTTGATCCTACTCAAATCCTGTCTAGTGTTATTCTGATTCCACCTTACCTCTTCCCTCTGATTAGTTACCTCGTCGCCTTCATCCCTCTGTTCTAATGAAATTCTTCTTCTACTTACAATATCTGAATCCAAGTCATCAGTATGGAAACCTCTTCCTACATTAAAACCAATCCCATCGGCGTCGCCAGTATGGAAAGTTTCGACCTCCGGGAGCCAGGCCACAGGTCCCTTGTTGGGGAGGGAACCGTTTCCCTGCCCGGAAGTTCGATTTCCGCCCATGTGGTATCTCTCGTCATCATAGAACATAGAGGGATCAGCCTCTCCGGGACATACTTGATTTGCTAGGTCAAGCTGTGGGATATGTCCGGTTTGGCCTTCATTTCTCCCCATCAGAGGAAGAGGTAGAGAGGTGGCAATTGGCGCTACAGAAGCAGTCGAAGTTGCTACATTATCAAATCTTGACTGGCGCTCCAACAGCCTTCGACTCCTCCGTAACCCGATGGTGTCCATAGTGAGACCCCCAGTCTCCAGATATGCATCTGAACTCACTAGGACCGACGACTGGTGGTCACGAATGGTAGGCGGGGCAGAACATTGTTCTGCAATCGTGGGGGGATCACGACCAGGGTCTTGGAATACCACGATGGGGCTTATGGATTGCTCCATCCGGTTTAACCGGTGAGCCAAGTGCTCGACTGAACCCGTCATTCGCTCGTACATGTCTGATTGACGAGAATCTAAAGTCCTTAGTCTCGAGTCTACAGCACTTTGTTGATTACCTAGAGACATCAGTCTAGAGTCTACAGAACTTTGCTGTGTCACCATGACTTGCTGTTGTGAAGCTACAGCGACCAAACTATTAGCCATATTCCCTATTACTTCATGTAATCTGGCCATGGACTCGCTCAAGTTAACACCTGAAGACTCAGGTTGACGATGTGCCTGTTCGTCATCACTTCCATACTCACTTACCGCACGGTTGACTCTATCTGACGAATTAATGCTGCTCGAAGACATTGTGTTGATCAATTATTAGTATTACTCTGTTTCAACACCTTTTGCATAGAATTTACTAAAAGCCGTTACATAGAAAGCACTACTTAGCACTAATGAAATTTTTATATAGTGCTTGATGACTAATTAAAGTTTTAGTTTAGGATGAATCTGCTTGCGATCGTTCTGTTAATTAAACCTAGTATCTGTAATTTAGAATAGTTTCAGATCCCCAATTTTATGACGAAGGTTGGGCTAGGGTTGTTTGACGTCGTAAGATTCAGACACAGCACAATTGAATTCCGTTTTCTCCAGCACGACAGCACGATGAATCGCTTAAACACGTAAATGACGTCGAGACTCGCAAATCAGACAATGCTTTCGCACCTTAATTAGACCTAATTAACGAGTAGCTCTTAATTTCTATTAACTATACGCTGCGTAGCCAGACTAGCGCAGAGTAGGTCGACGCTCAGATAATCTATATATATAACGATCGGTTGTAATGCGCTCTTCAAACACGAAACACGCAGTCGTTGCAGTGGCCCAGATATTTAGTCGACAGACGGCGCTTAACGGCAGAGCGATACACGGCGACGTTCTCTCGCGACCCTGGGTGAGGACGGTGATCACATGTAGGTCACAATGGCGGCCCGAGGTGTTTTCGCCGTCGCAAGAATATGAGAGGAACTCGTAGCTTAAGAATTTGCGCAGAAGGTGAGGTTTGGTAGATCCTGGACAAAATCGTGTAGAATGAAGGATAGCGATTCGGTAGTACGTCTAGTTAGCACTCCAGAATCAGCACGGCAGTTAGTAGATCAGCAGACAGCGCGTCTCGTTTGTACGTCTGAATCAGCACGGCAGTAGGTCGGTAGATAGTGCGTCTCTCGTCAGCACCTGGCACGATCAGCACGGCAGTGTGTAGATAGGTAGACAGCGCGTCTCGTTTGTACGTCTGAATCAGCACGGCAGTAGGTCGGTAGATAGTGCGTCTCTCGTCAGCACTTGGCACGATCAGCACGGCAGTGTGTAGATAGGTAGACAGCGCGTCTCGTTTGTACGTCTGAATCAGCACGGCAGTAGGTCGGTAGATAGTGCGTCTCTCGTCAGCACTTGGCACGATCAGCACGGCAGCGTGTAGATAGAGCGTCTCATTTGTACGTCTGAATCAGCACGGCAGTATGTAGGTCTGTAGATAGCGCGTCTCAATCGCACTTCTGGATCAGCACGGCAGTATATTCGAGTGAGCCTTTGTATAACTCTGCTCGATTCGTCTTCTTCCTTTGTTCTCCTTGGCTGACTCGGTTGCGCGGAGTGAACGTCTGTTGGTTCTTCTCCAGGTTGAGCGAGCTTCTTCTTCCAGGTTTTCTCCGGGTCGTCTTCTTCCTCCGTAGCTGACTCTCGAATGGCGGCTTGCATCGATTTTTATAGTTAATTTTGATAAAGCCTTACTACAGTCGGTAATTCCGCTGTCCAATCAGAGTTATTTTATTTAGCTCCTTCCTGGCTGGATTATGTGTTTGACCGTTTAGTGGATCGTCCCACCCCCCTTATATGATAGGCTGCTCGTTATCTTTATTTCTTATTCATTGTAGACGTGCCTGAGCTATGGTTGACAGTTACCCGTCGCCTGGCCCGCGCCGGAGGCTAGCCCTCCTGCCGGTTTAATTACCATAACCGCCGGTCAGTAACTACGCCCTCACTGTCTTGTATGCCTTGCGGTAGCTGACGCCCCGCTGACCAATCGTAAGCCACTTCAGATTCGGTCGTCACCTGCCCGATAGAAGCAGGTGCTCACCTCCCTTCCGTTTCCATGTACAAGTCCTGAACTATTATCTGTATTAATATTTTAATTAAGAATATATCTATTTAATTTTAAAAAAATGTAATTCTCACCTAGGGAGATTGTTCTATAATCTCACAATACTGCCCCAGTTACCTACATCATGCACCGGATCACGGTTCGCTTCCCGATGGTGGCTTGATCAGAGATTTGAATCTTGGACTAGCACAGTCCATTCACGGGGACCTTAAATGGTGTGGCAATCATTCAAATGGCAGTGGTGATGAAGGATCTCACCCGATCAGTTCACTGAATAATGAGCAGGTTCTAGGACATACAGTCGCTATAGAAAAACAAACATTTAAAGCTACTGTACTGTCGCACTGGATTCACACCTATAAGCTATTAGGGTTCTGGAATTGTGTGTATCGACTGTTTGCAGACTTTGAAAACCCATGGCAGGGCGTGGTTGGACAGTCAGTTGCCCATTGCTTCCTTCATAACGTTGAGATACAAGCGGGAGGTTCTTTGAATTAGCACCACACCAAGGCTACTCGAGATCATGAGTGTACATTAAAAAACCCATCAAGAACATTGGTTTAGAAATTCTTGATTGCAAGAGTTGTAGAGTTGGTGGTATAGTTTCGATGATTGTTCTGTCTCGATGAACACAACCTGAAGTTTAAGAGAAGTGAAAAAGAATTGGCTATTGAACGTCTGTACCTTTTAAATGCAACAAGTAAGTGAGTTAGTAAGTATATTCTTTATTAACCAACTGCTAATCACAGTTTGGTGTACACACATCTAACGGACACAGTTAGAAAGTATATAACATCCTAACAATAAATGTTTTGCACATCAGGGTTCAATGGTTCTTGAATGTAACAAATTTATGCCTTATGAACGGCTTAGAACTCAAGTTGTTATGTTATAACTATGTTGCCAGAAATTAAAACATTTGCATTAATATTTAACTCAAAACAGCTGAATGAATACATTAGCCAGCTAACAATCCATCAAGTTATCTACCGTAATCAGTCAAATAACTCAGCTCAGTCAGCTGTGCGTTGATAGTTGTTTACCAACCACTAAGGGAAAGAGGGCTGGGTGGTTGTGCGGATGCTTGGTATTCCACTGAAGGTTACCTGCCAATCAAAGTACTAACCGGCGCAGAATGGCTTAACGTCATAGTATCAACAAACCAGGAAGCTCAGTTGCATGCTTACATGTGTTAATTGATCATGCCTTATAACGTCCCTACAGAAGTCCTGAGATCAGATCATATCAAAAGTAGGCCTATAGGTTCACATAGGCATCATCCTTCTGAATGGCTTGATTGGCAGCTTTTCATGATCAGGGTATTGTAGATTTCATTGATGGGGCATGGCAGCCCAATGGATAAGAGCATTCGGCCTGCAACGAGGAGGGTATGGGACCTATGGGTTCAAGCCTTCACTCAGGCGATCACTATGTAAGGACCTTGAGCAAGTCCTTGACGTACAGTTGCTCAGCGCCATCCATTTTCTGTCATATAGTCATGTGCTTTTTTAACTTTGCAAGGAGGGCAATTTCAAATACAGTTGTATTGTATCAGATACAGTCATAGACGTAATTTGTGAGGGTACGAGGGGTGCCCGTACCCCCACTTTTTTGACAGGGTTACCATACCCCACTTTTTAGACAATGCCAATCAATATTTATTATTGAGCCCTCCCAGAGATCACCTTGCTTCGTGTATGTAAGAAATTGGTAACCCACACTTTTTAGACCAAAGTTATTCCTCTGGATACAGTTGTATTGTATTGTGTCAAATACAATTGTATTGTATCAAATACAGTAGTAGTGTGTTGTATTCATTACTCACGTATAGCTTTCATGCTGACGACGAATTTCTCCTTTGTGAATATAGAATATACCATTTTCGAAAATGGTGCCATCTAATGTATGTTGAACTGGTGATCTGTTCCAGTTAACTGTGTTGATTGATTTCGTTTTTCCTAGCGCCGCCTGAATGTGTAGCCGACAGGGAGTACAGATGTGGAGATGGGACATGCATTGACGCCAGCCTTCACTGCGATGGCCATTACGATTGCCCCGATGAAAGCGACGAATCCGACTGTCGTAAGCAAATCTCCTGTTGTCTTGCCTTCCGTGGTTTGTCCTGAATTGAAACTTGGCTGTGTGGTTCACATAGCACTGATCGATGACTGATTTATTACTACAGTTATATTTTATTACTTTTATTTATTACTACGTTGCTTGGCGTCTCTGGTCTACCTCTCTGACACAACACAGTGCTTGTGTATTAGCTGGTGTCTTGCAGTTAGATTTAGAGTTGTGCTCTAGAAATTTGGAGCTTATGAGCACGATTACAGTGGCGCTTAGATTAATTTAGAGTAGAACTTGAAACTAAAACCTCTAAATTTGAATAGTCTTAATTTGGATTTTTAGTGACTGGTGTAAAGTATATTCATTTTTTCAATAAGCTATTCGGCACTTACTGGTGTGTTCGGCATTCACTGGTGTGTCTCCGTTGGCACTTGGAAATTTGTGGGTGGTTCCATGAACTGGGTGGCAGAGGTATAAAATCCCGCTGGAACACATCTGCTTTGGTTTTACTACACGATAATTGCAAACAGATTACACTGGATTGGATTACAATACGATACAGTACAACACCAAATTTCTAGTGCACCAATTACACCTATAGTGACCAACAAGCATAACAGATTGTGTTTGTTTAGATTAGATTAGATCAGTTTAAAATAGATTAGATTTGATGAGATTATTTTAAATAAGAATCTTTGCTTGTGACATTATATACTGTTCTGGAAAATGGCTTCAACAGTCAACCATGTTCCTCCAACATAAAATATTAGTCGTGAATTGTTAATTATTAGAGAAATACATGGGAGTTACAGCTGCTTTAACTTAAGGTATATTCTATATCTTGCAGCAACAGAACCTCCCGTATGTGATCCAAGGACACAGTTTACCTGTGCAGATGGAACATGTGTTGATATCACTGGACATTGTGATCGAACCAAATACGACTGCCCGGATGGGTCAGACGAATTCAACTGTGGTGGGTGTTTTGAATGGTTAAATGGCAGCAGCAAGATTTCAGATCCATCTATGGATCGTTTTCACTTTGAACATCTGATGGTCATTTACCTCTTTGATCATTTACCTCTTTAAGATGCATCTGACTGCTTACCACTTCCATGAATCTGTAAGACACTTCTTCATTAGGCTGATTCTTATAGGCTACTTTGTCAACCAAGTCACATCAGTGAGTGCTAAGTAGCTTTTTGAAAACAAAGAAAATACTTTACATATGTCACTAAAATCAAAATTAAGATTATTAAAATTTAGAGGCTTTATTCGTGTTCTAATCTAATTTAATGTTAGTCTTTTACGGTAAGGCATAACACAAGTCTGTTAATGAGATTTGATTCACTTCTGTTTGAATCCAGGTGTGATGCATGAATTTGACAACTTGACACCTTTGGCAGTTAACGCTTTAACGACGAGCATGCATTAAAATGTATGGAAAAGTAATCCCTCTGCATGGGCGTTCGGAAGAATTTTTGTAGGGAGGTAAAATTTTTGTATGGGGAGCAAAGTGACGTTTTTGCATTGAATGAACAGAGAACACATGACAACTTTAAAAATAAATAATGTTCAAGGACTTAACTAAATAATTTAGGGTTTTTTTACATTGAAAATCACGTTGGGACTGTTGTAATAATCATAATAATAAAATGATTTTATTTTTGTGAAATATTTGCAAAATCCAGTAGGGGCAAATGTCCCCTTGGCCCCCTGTGGACGCCCATGTCCCTCTGTTCGTTAAATGGTTAACCTGTAAGTTTATAATTATTGCAGTGGTTTTGAGAGGTAAGCAGAAGGCACTATATCAAGTGTCTAGATATATATACATGCATATATACATATATATGTATGTCACTTTTCGGGATTTTTTTATGTTGTCCACCTGTTGTTTTGTTGTTGCTTCCGTTGTTTTGGCAGAATGACCTCACTAATCCAGTTCTCACAACTGTTAAGCATACGCTGGAACTTTCTAATAACCCGCGTCTATATATTACATGTACTGATCAGGGACGTCATTTCAGCTTTTTTCAGGGGGGGGCAAGGACGTCAAAAAAGAGGTAAAAAAAATTTCACAGCTTTTTCGGTGTTTCTTCTAAATTTTCGGGGGAAAACTGCATCATGTGCCCCCCCCACTGTCATGAAAAGAGGTGTGGTTTTGTGAAAATACCTATGCAGATTCAAGTTTTGTTAATAGTATATAATAATTCCTTGAATTTGAGTATCATTGTTTTCTTTTTTGCCCCTTCTTCCTCCTTTTCTTGTTCCAGCTTTTTCTTTTTTTTCAAAAATCACGGGGGGCAAATGCCCCCTTCCCCCCCAATGACGTCCCTGGTACTGATGTGAAATGGTCATTCAGAATTATAATCATTTTGCTAATTATACTGCAGATTTCTTGTAAAATATATCCCATGCATTTCTGCACCTCAGATTCGCATTTCTGTGTGACCTTGCATGCGTTAAACATATTTGTAATAATAATAATATTAATAATGATAATTATTTCGGAATTTAGTTTGCTTTAACTTTGATGCTTTTGTTCATTTTTAGAACCACTTCCACCTCCGGAGTGTGGTTCACACGAATTTACCTGTGCCGATGGCTCATGTATTGCAAATGATCTCATCTGCAATCGACAGTATGACTGTCCTGATGGCAGCGATGAGTTTCCGTCTTTGTGTGGTTAGTGAAGCTGTCAACAATTCTAAAGCAAGTACATAAAATCTGATTTCACAACACTGAATATCTCAACTGGCTTTTTGATTGAAACTTTCTTAATGGAGAATTTGATAGATTAATTCGCTAGGTGGGGCTCTGGCGTTGCTAATACTTCCAGCCTGTGTTGTGGTAAGTAAAGTGTGATAGAGACATAACGAAAATAATGTGCAATACTGTTGACTGTCGTGGTGTTATGTATCAGTTGGTGGTTGTTTCCAAATGCTGAAATTGCTCCAAGAAATAAGAGCATGCAGAACGGACAGAAGAGCAAAATTAAAGCTATTTTTTATAGTGGCCTTGGCAATAGTATTTGTCTGAAAAATACTCTTTTAATCCTTTCTATAGACACTAGGTCTACAAGGCCTCCAGAACCACACAGATGCGATCCAGAGACGGAGTTCACTTGTGGAGATGGAAAGTGTGTGGACATCAGTGGAAGATGCGATCGAACAAAATATGATTGCGAGGATGGAACAGATGAATATGATTGTGGTATGAAAAGTTATTATTTTAAAAATGATTGTCATTCCAACGTTGATATTGTGCCATGTTAGATCGTATTACCTGTAAAAAATGTGTATTTTGACACTTGATTTTCATTACCACGTTAGTAAACTTAATTCGTGTGACACAGTGTATTCAATTTTCAGAACATTCACATCCTTTGTTTACAGTCGCTTAGTATGAGAATGGTTATTAGCAGAGGTGCCATAGTTATGCTGTTCTGAAACTGCATGTAAACGCTTGCATGTAAATTAGTCTGGAAAATTATCATGTGTTGCAGATCTACTGACGCCTCCGCCACGAGACTGTGATTCATCTCAGTTCACTTGCAGAGACGGTTCCTGTATCAGCAACCACTTGGTGTGTGATCGCAGGCACGACTGTTCGGATGGAAGTGACGAGTTTGATTGTCGTAAGTGACAGATTGAAACTATCATCTGTTGCAGAGGTATACACGCCAGCGACGTGTACAGACCCTTCAAATTTTAAGCTATAGTTTGTTGATATAAAGGCATATAACTTCTTGAAGTCATTCAGGCGATCATGTACAATCGGGGTGCCGATGTGCTACCTGGGTGGGTGACTATGCATCGTGAGGGTCGGTTAGGGTCAGGGTTAGCGTCGTGAGGGTCGGTTAGAGCTTAGGGTTAGGGTCAGTGTAGCCTATGTATGTGTGCGACTAAAAGCTATACCTGCGAGTGGAAGTTGGATTTTAAAAATCAGGGTTAGGGTTAGGCACCCCAATTGTACAATGTACATGATCGCCGTCATTCGCGCTGGGGACTGCTGTTGTATTTTCGGTTTGTCTGTCTTACCTGATCTTCACTTTATCTGTTGCTTACATATATAGATGGCGTTCATGTTCAAAAGCTTATATGATAAACATTCTGTTGCTGCTCCTTGTAATGAACTATGTTAACATTAATTGCAGGTAAAATGAGTTAAGCTGCAATCTTATGTAAATTACAGACACTTGTGGTCTTTGTTGTAATTGTAATTGTAAGTGCTTATTTATATAGCGCCTCTTCAAGAGAACTCATCAGAGGTGCTCCCAACCTGATTACAGAAGACCCCAATCAAACAGAATGGTCTTCAATCACTTATGAAATAGAGGCATGGAATGTTGAGGAAGTTTATATTGCATATTGCATAGGAGCCTGTTCCAGAGGCCAACTACTGCGAGGCTTACATGTTGCATTGTGGAAGTATGCAACTGGGAACAACCAGATTACCCTAGTTGATGCCAATCCATAAGACATATTATGTGCTTACTATCATAATATGTATTACATTTATATGGACATTTATGTAGCACATCTTGTCAACGTTCTCAGTGGTATTAGTAGTGATGAAGTTTGGGGTTTTCTGCTATTTCCAGCTGAAACTCCACGTCCCACATGCGATCCTCAGACTGAGTTCACCTGTGGTGATGGAACATGTGTGGACATCAGCGGAAGATGTGATCGGACAAAATATGACTGTGCAGATGGAACAGACGAACTTGAGTGTGGTACGAATTAGATTGAACTGTAATACTACTATTAGACAAAAAGATAATAGTTTCAAAAATAGTTGTACAGAAGTTCAGACATAAATATGTTTGAAGGTAAAGGGATTAAAGCAATGGTTGGCTGGTTTATTTTTGTATTCCCTGTTTATAAATAGTTTAGAAATGAAACTGATTGAAGTCTCTAAATATAAATGAAGAAATTATTATGTTAGTTTAAATTGTTAGGTTTATTGTTTTCTATATATTCCTTCTTAATTCTGTGTAAATTCGTAGGTTGGAATAGATTTGAGTCAGTTTATTATTGTACATTATGGTATTACTATAAGAACAAAATACGATAAGTGAGATATCACTGTAACATTTCAGATGATAGAGTACTTGCTTATGATGCACAGAGAAATATTTAATTTCTTTATTTTAAAATTTGAAACAGTTGTGTAAGTGCTTTCAATGCTCATGAATAAGCTGGGCCCTGTGCTTAGCTTTTAAGTTGCGCTTTAGAAATTAGGAGATTACGGTTACGATTTCAGTGGAACCAACACCTCCACGACCCACTTGCGATCCACGAACTGAGTTCACCTGTGGAGATGGAACATGTGTAGACATCAGTGGCAGATGTGATCGGACAAAATATGACTGCGTAGATGGAACAGACGAATTTGATTGTGGTATGTCTAGCAGGGAGAGTGTAGGTAAACGAAGAATAGTCCTTTAACTTCATCCTGAAAGGCAGCCATGGGTGTGCAGTGTTAGCAATTTTATTTTCGTTGCCTTAGTAGATGAGGGCGGTTGTCCAGTCCTCTCCCTCGCTGCTTTATCATCCCATCAGCATTGTACCATCATTGTACTCATAGCTAAGTTCACTATGGTGCACGACTGGAACAGAGGCCTTGAAATATCTCTGCTGTTGGATTTGAACCCCTTTCGACCACTGGGTTTACAGTCCAGCATGCTAACTGCTAAACTGTTGTGCTGAAAGATATAGAGAAATTTTCAGTTAACGCTCACATTTACACATATGTGTACACATACATAGCATTATCGTGGTGAGATAAGGTGAGACAAAGTAACTCATTTACATGCATTATGTGCTTATATCAAAATAACCCATGAGTATCCTGCTGAATTGCATTTATCCAAGTACACAGCTATAGTTACCGGTACATCCACTTGAATTAGGAAGCAGTGTGAGTGAATGAATGTTTAAGTTATCCTACCTTCTTTGTTTCTTTTTTCTACTAAATTGCTATACCGGCATGTACTCAGACATTAATATTACACATTTAAGGACCTCCATCAGTGCAACTTGTGGTAGGTTGAAAATGGTGAGCAGAGAGTAATGATACTGTATGATGAAAAGTAAGAATTGAAATACCATTAACGCTGTGAGGTTTAAATTGCTTAACTTTGTTTGAAGCCCATTTGGGATTTTTTTTATTGATTTTTTTATTCTGCCTTCACAGAAATGTACACACGTGCATCGCCTACACCACAAGTGTGCAATGCTTGGGAGTTTACCTGTGGTGATGGTACTTGCATTGATAGCAGGCTCGTCTGTGATAAGAAACTCGACTGCCGTGATTCCAGCGATGAGTCTGAATGTGGTAAGTGGCCACGCAGAAGTAACCCATGTGATGCTTTGCACCACAGTTATAAGATACGACTGGCTCCAAAATTGTATTATTACAGTGACTAGAACATAGTTATTAAAAATACTGTTCTTTAAAATATCTTTTGTTGTTGTTTATTCATAAATGTTTCTATTTGAACAACATTTTGCTGTTGTTTCTTTATATATTATTGTATGGTATTGTATCTAGAAACTTATAAAGTGCCTCTCGCAGAATAACTATTCAGACGCGCTCTCAGCACAGAAGCCCCGGGGAAACAGAAATGCCTTTAGGGAACGCGAGACCGATGAGGAAAACCCAGTCATTAGTTTGACCCTGAGCAGAGGGGGAAGGTCATTCCAGATCGTGGGACCCACTACAGCAAACGCCCGGTGCTGGGTCAAGGCAGTTTTAGCCCTGGGAACAAAAAGATCAAGTAAATACTGTCCTCCTAAAATTAATGTCTTGGTTTAAGCAGGCACGTAACTAGCCTTTTTCGTTTGGGGGGCTTAAGCCTTGAACATGGCAACATTTATACAGTGTTCATACGAATTTTAGCCGTAAGCATACAACGGCTTGACTTGTTTGGGGGGGGCTTCAACTTCGTTTGGGGGGGCTTAAGCCCCCCCAAGCCCAACGCTAGATACGTCCCTGGGTTTAAGAGATATCTGTGTAGTTTATAGACATTTATGTAGTGCATTTTGGTGCTCGGTATACTCTATGTTTTGAAACAACAAGTCCTCCTGTGCATCCCGTATGTGATCCAAGGACTGTAATACTACTATTAGACAAAAAGGATAATAGTTTCAAAAACAGTTGTACAGAGGTTAAGACATAAACATATTGGAAGGTAAAGAGTTTAAAGCAATGGATGGCTGGTTTTATATTGTATTCCCTGTTTACAGTGTAGAAATGAATTTGATTGAAATCTCTAAATATAAATGAAGAAACTATTACGTTTATTTATTGTTAGTTTTAGTTTTTTCTATTTTCTTTTTAATTCTGTACAAATTCGTAGGTTAGAATGAATTTTTTTCAGTTTAATATTGTTATGGTATTAACATTTCAGATGATAGAGAGTACTTGCTTATGATGTACAGAGAAATATATTATCTGAGAAATTTATTTAATTTCTTTATTTTAAAATTTAAGGCAGTCGTGTAAGTGCTTTCAACGCTCATGAATAAGCTGGGCCCTGTGCTTAGCTTTTAAGTGGCGCTTCAGAAATTAGGAGATTACGATTACGATTTCAGTGAAACCAGCATGTGATCCTCGGACTGAGTTCACCTGTGGTGATGGAACATGTGTAGACATCAGTGGAAGATGTGATCGCACGAAGTACGACTGCACTGATGGAACTGATGAATTCAACTGTGGTTTGTGTGGCATGACCTCTGTCTGTTTTACTCTCTGTGTTTCTCTCTCTGTATTTCTTTGTGGCTTCTTTCTGACTGTGGCTTCCTGCATAGTTGAAAGCGGTTACATATAGGACTAAGTAGACTTCTTAGATTTGAGAGAGCGTGTCTTAGGGAAATATGTGATTAGAGAATAAATATGTAGTTGATGCCTTGTGCCTTAGACACTGGCCTTAGAAGTTACTAAATAAATATATTAATAAATAATAATAAGAATAATTTAATTCCTGAGGGATTCTATATGCCGTGATGCAAAAAAATGGCCTGTGTTCCTAAGTAATGCACTTTGACTTCTAGTTATTTGGTGAAGGGTGAATGCTAAATGTGAATTTAGATATAACTACTCAACCTTCTAAACCTGCATGTGATCCACGGACTCAGTTCACCTGTGGAGACGGAGCATGTGTTGACATCAGCGGAAGATGTGATCGGACAAAATATGACTGTGAAGATGGGACAGATGAACTTAACTGTGGTATGCGGCTTTCACAGAATTAATGACTGTGCATCTAATTGTTGATTGAATGTTGTAAGGTATTTCAACTGAGGTATCTGTGTAATGAATATTGAGTTCAATAAACAGGCTGGGTGATGCTGGGAACGGAAATGAAGGTCCGATGAAGCATGTGGTAGTTGCTAAGTAATTCATTGCATGTTTGTAGCAAAACAATGGGGAGTGGTGAGATATATAAGGGTTGTGGCGTAGTGATCTTGTGGTAGAACCATAGACACGTTTACAGCAATCTAACAATGAGGTAAACTTACTTAATGGGTTTATGGGCCACACAATGAATTGTAAATTTCATATTCCTCAGTCTACTGGCGATTTTATTAGACTAAAGTTTTGCTGATGTTTCGCTTTAATAACATATGATGTTATTAAAGCGGTTCAATGTAATGGAGCGAAAAGTATTGTAAGACTGCCAAGTACTTTTAAATAGCTTGTTTCAAAGCAAGTGCATCGGTGATTGATTAGATATTTATAAAAGAATTGTTCTGCATTCTTAAAGGTAATGTTTCTTCCCATTTAGAGGACTACACAAGACGGTGTGAGCCATACCAAGAATTTACCTGCGGAGATGGAACATGTATAGACATTGCCAACCAGTGTGATGGCCGTGTCGACTGCCGTGATGGGTCTGATGAGCATGGATGTGGTGAGATATGATGGCTCGATATTCAACTGCTGCTTGTTATATTGACTTTGTTCTCCAAATTCAGTGTAGGATTTATCGTGTGATTTCATATACTTTTCAGCATATTGTTTTGTAACCATAGCACTTTTTATCATCATAAATATCTGTCGATCTGTCGATGGTGTTGCTATAGCATTTAGACTTTGGTTTGAAGTTTTTTCCAGTTTCTTTTTTCAACTTTCAGATGAAAATTTAATAATACTATTGGCACATTGGTAAATTAGAATTGGATTGTTTTAGACAGCATTTGTCATTCTATATGGATGTTTGACCTAAGATGAAAAACATCTGGCCTTGTGAAAAACAATAACCATGTAAGGAAATATGATGATATTTATGGTAGATATTATAATTTAGTGAATTTTATTTTATGTTTCTGGTAAACTGTGTAAGTGCTTTCATTATTAGCAATAACTGAGCTTAGCTTTTAAGTGGCGCTTTAGAAATTTGAAGACTATGATTACGATTTCAGTGAAACCAGCATGTGATCCTCGGACTGAGTTCACCTGTGGTGATGGAACATGTGTAGACATTGCCAACCAGTGTGATGGCCGTGTCGACTGCCGTGATGGGTCTGATGAGCATGGATGTGGTGAGATATGATGGCTCGATATTCAACTGCTGCTTGTTATATTGACTTTGTTCTCCAAATTCAGTGTAGGATTTATCGTGTGATTTCATATACTTTTCAGCTTATTGTTTTGTAACCATAGCACTTTTTATCATCATAAATATCTGTCGATCTGTCGATTGTGTTGCTATAGCATTTAGACTTTGGTTTGAAGTTTTTTCCAGTTTCTTTTTTCAACTTTCAGATGAAAATTTAATAATACTATTGGCACATTGGTAAGTTAGAATTGGATTGTTTTAGACAGCATTTGTCATTCTATACGGATGTTTGACCTAAGATAGCCAGCCTTGTGAAAAACAATAACCATGTAAGGAAATATGATGATATTTATGATAGATATGATAATTTAGTGAATTTTATTTTATGTTTCTGGTAAACCGTGTGAGTGCTTTCATTAATAGCAATAACTGAGCTTAGCTTTTAAGTGGCGCTTTAGAGATTTGAAGACTATGATTATCATTGTGATCCTTTTCCAGGTACTGCACCTGGATGTTTACCTTGTATCTGCCTCAGTCTTGCTACTTTTTTGGGAAACATTAAATAGTTTATGTAGGCATTACATATTTGTTGTTGTCAATTTACTTTATTGTTAGATTTGGTAACGTCTGCTCCTCGCTGCAATTACTTGTATGAGTTTACATGTGGGGATGGTACTTGCATTGACCTGGAGCGACAATGTGATGGAGAGTTTGACTGTCGAGATCGAACGGATGAAGATGGCTGTGGTTAGGATACTTTTTCTTTTATGTTAGCTCTGAGTTTTCTTGTTTCGAAGAAGAGAAGTACATAGAGCAGTCCCTTAAGCTAACCTGTGAAGCAGCCATGGGTATGTGTTAGCAACTTAATTTTCTTAGCATCAGCATATTGGTGCTGGAAGCCAGTGCTATCCCTTCCCCCTTGATCTTCGCACCAAGAGTATATGGTTAATGCACATATTTTATTGCCGATTATATGGCTAGGGGTACATGTGGATAAAAAATTTTGAAACTTCTTTTTGCTGTAGTGGAAATTTGAACCCAGACCTCTCCGTTGAGAGTCCAACATGCTGACCACTAGATGCAGCAATATATTGAAGTTAAGGAGTGTAAAGTGCAATATGGTTATAACACAGATAAGTTATTGTATTAGGTCTACTTGAAAACCTGCACAATTTTATGTTGTGTTATGTTCTGTAAACATAACTTTACTGATGGATCATAGACTTTTGAAGAGCTGTTAATTGGGATCAATGCACTTTAAATGATGTTGAGCAATTTTAGTATATTGTCTTATTCAAAGCGTTGACGGATTAAATGAGGTGTGTGGCCATGGGCGACGATCCCGGGGGTCGAGGGGGACAAGACCCCACCTTTAAGAGTGGGGAGGACACGTCATACATCGGACCCCCAAATTTTGAGGAAACCTCAAAAAAAGGTCATCAAATTTTGTCGCGCATCAGTGCGAAAAAATTTTTGGGACCTTTTTTTCACCAGATCAGTTCAAAACTCTTTTTTCACCAGATCAGTTGCAAAATGTCCACCCCACCTGTCAAACAAGATCGCCGCCACTGTGTGTGGCAATGATTTTGAATTTTAAGGTGAAGGTGAAAATAGCTTTGATATTGGTGCTTTTTCAGAAATCTGTAAATATTGTTTCAGAATTCCGTCTAGCAAAGCATCTGGCTTTAATTTGCACCCAATATTTGATATGGATTTTTAAGGCATTTTTGTATACTTGAAAATTGAAGCACACACATTTTAGAAGCACCAACTCCACAGCCTACATGTGATTCACAGACCGAGTTCACCTGTGGAGATGGAACATGTGTGGACATCAGTGGAAGATGCGATCGGACAAAATATGACTGCGCAGATGGAACAGACGAATTTAATTGTGGTAAGTAGGTCATATACCGGCTTTTATACTGGAGTGCTTATTACGAAGCAACAGTGTTGCATTAATGTAACCTAAAACTTCTTTATTTATGGTAATGCAAAAATCATCTATAAGTATCAGCTTCTACTTATGCCGTACAGCTTTTAATTGTTAGTAGTTACTTGGACTAAACATATGATGTTATTAAAGCGGTTCAATGTAATGGAGCGAAAAGTATTGTAAGACTGCCAAGTACTTTTAAATAGCTTGTTTCAAAGCAAGTGCATCGGTGATTGATTAGATATTTATAAAAGAATTGTTCTGCATTCTTAAAGGTAATGTTCTTCCCATTTAGAGGACTACACAAGACGGTGTAAGCCATACCAAGAATTTACCTGCGGAGATGGAACATGTATAGACATTGCCAACCAGTGTGATGGCCGTGTCGACTGCCGTGATGGGTCTGATGAGCATGGATGTGGTGAGATATGATGGCTCGATATTCAACTGCTGCTTGTTATATTGACTTTGTTCTCCAAATTCAGTGTAGGATTTATCGTGTGATTTCATATACTTTTCAGCTTATTGTTTTGTAACCATAGCACTTTTTATCATCATAAATACCGGGTATCTGTTGATCTGTCGATTGTGTTGCTATAGCATTTAGACTTTGGTTTGAAGTTTTTTCCAGTTTCTTTTTTCAACTTTCAGATGAAAATTTAATAATACTATTGGCACATTGGTAAATTAGAATTGGATTGTTTTGGACAGCATTTGTCATTCTATATGGATGTTTGACCTAAGATAGCCAGCCTTGTGAAAAACAATAACCATGTAAGGAAATATGATGATATTTATGATAGATATGATAATTTAGTGAATTTTATTTTATGTTTCTGGTAAAATGTGTGAGTGCTTTCATTAATAGCAATAACTGAGCTTAGCTTTTAAGTGGCGCTTTAGAGATTTGGAGATTACGATTACGATTTCAGTGAAACCAGCATGTGATCCTCGGACTGAGTTCACCTGTGGTGATGGAACATGTGTAGACATCAGTGGAAGATGTGATCGGACAAAATATGACTGTGCAGACGGAACAGATGAATTCAATTGTAGTAAGTAATTTCTATAATTTGTTCATATCCGGTACTCTTGTGCTTGTAAAAGTGAAGTATTACATTAGTATAATTTTACGCTTCTCTAGTGTTGATAATGTAAGAGTAATCTGTATATCAGTTGATTTAGTGTGTTATATTTAATAGCAGTTTTTACCTCAAATATCAAATATGTAATGCTAGTTACACAGTAAAAATGTAAAACATATAAAGATTAGACTAAACATGAGAAAAGCACCAAATTTGATGACTGACCGATAAGAATGGTGATCATTTACCGGTATTCACACGCATCAATGTCAGATGGATGGCATCAGGAGTTGGGGATGATCAAGAATATGATTAATGCATTTATATATTTCGTCATCTAATTTATTATGAAGTATGGAAAGCATTATTAAATATATTATATAGAGGCAAGCTTTTTGAGAACTGTTTAGAAGCGGGGCTGTGAATTCTTTAATGTTGTATTTTTCTCATTCAGTAGACACCACTCTGGCACCAAGATGTGAACCATACCAGGAATTTACCTGTGGAGACGGAACATGTGTCGATATTGAAAGGAAGTGTGATGACCGTTTTGACTGCCGTGATAGGTCCGATGAACATGGATGTGGTGAGATGTGATGGTTAATTTTCACTAGTGTTTGCTATGTTGGCTTATTTTGAATAGTTTCTTTTTTCAATTTGAGCTTAATGCTTCTTGTGTGTTTTGACTCTATTTACATGTATTACTATAGCTACTTTTTCCCTCATAATAAAGTTCATTGTGTTGCTATAACATTTTAGAGTCTAGTTTCCTGATGACCAGATTTGTAGATTAACCTACATGCAGCTATCATATCGTACCATATATGGTTATTTATAAAGCGCTGCTCACACCTCACAGTATAGACTATGCAGAGGCGCTCTCAGCGTGACAGCCCCGAGGGAAAGGAAGGTCTTCAGGCAACAGAGAGAAGAGGGCAAGTTCCCAAACAAAATCTTGCTACGGAGTGAGGGGGCAAGTCATTCTATAAGGAACGGCCAAGGATGGTAAAAGCTTGATACTAAGCCATCGAAGTCCTAGCTATGTCAATGTAATAAATTTTGTTATTTTAAAATTTGTATTAACTGTGTAAATGCTTTCATTAATAACAGCAACTCAGCCTCCACAACCCACTCCACAACCCACTTGTGATCCGAAGACAGGATTTATCCGAAGACAGGCTATGTCAATGTAATAAATTTTGTTATTTTAAAATTTGTATTAACTGTGTAAATGCTTTCATTAATAACAGCAACTCAGCCTCCACAACCCACTCCACAACCCACTTGTGATCCGAAGACAGGATTTAGATGTGGAGATGGAACATGTATAGACATCAGTGGAAGATGTGATCGGACAAAGTATGATTGTGCAGATGGAACAGATGAATATAATTGTGGTAAGTGGTCATATTTCAATCCCTTTGCTAATGTTCTCTATACCTCGTATTGTATTGAATTGATACAATCTAAACTTATTTTGGTGATATCAAAGTCACCTGTAAGTATCGTCTTGTTTTTATAAAAATATATACAAAATATATGAAATATATATTGCAATTACTGGTAAAGCAGTTCAGTGTAATGTAATGCAGGATCACACCCATCAGCGTCAAATGGACGGTGTTAGGAGATGGAGATGATCAAGAATATAATGAATGCATTTACATATTTGTCATCTAATTTATGGTGAAGTACAGAAAGCATAGTTAAACATATTTATATAGAGGCAAGCTAATTGAGAACTGTTTAGAAGCATGGCTCTGAATTCTTTAATGTTGTATTTTTCTCATTCAGAAGACTTCACTCCGGCACCAGGATGTGAGCCATACCAGGAATTTACCTGCGCAGACGGAGGATGTGTAAATATTGAAAAGAAGTGTGACGGCCGTTTTGACTGCCGTGATAGATCCGATGAACATGGATGTGGTGAGATGTGATGGTTTAATATTAACTACCACTGTTTGCTATGTTGGCTTATTTTGGACAGTTTATTTTTCAGTCTGAGCTTAAGACTTCTTGTGTGTTTTACATGTGTTGCTATAACTATTTTTTTCCTCATAATAAAGTTCATTGTGTTTCTATAATATTTTAGAGTTTAGTTTGCTGATGACCATATTATTTTGTAGATTAGCGCTAAACCTTCATGCACCTATGTCAATCTAATAAATTTTGTTATTTTAAAATATCTATTAATTATGTAAATGCTTTCATTAGTAGCAATACCTGAGTCTCCACAACCCACATGCGATGCACAGGCAGGATTTAAAGTAACATTTATATTACATTTTATATAGCATCAGTTAGTTGGTGATTTAACATTGTTGTGAATTCTTTAAGGTTATGTTTTCTCATTCAGTTGACTACACTCGATGTGAGGCATATCAGGAATTTACCTGTGCAGATAGAACATGTGTAGACATTGAAAAGAAGTGTGATGGCCGCTTCGACTGCCCTGATGGATCTGATGAACATGGATGTGGTGAGATATGGTGGTTCAGTATGTGATTACTGCTTGTTATTTTAGTTAAGCCTGACACATATTCATAACATTTTTGTTTTCATTCTATTAATACTGTAACTACAATGCATTGTGTTTTTTTATTATAAAGTTCATGGCATTGCGATAGCATTTTAGATTTTGGGTTGCTGATAGCCAGATTTGTATTTGTCAGTTTCTCATTATATCTGTTTGAATGCTTTCATTATTAGCAACATGCGATCCACGAACTGAGTTCACCTGTGGAGACGGAACATGTGTGGACATCAGCGGCAGATGTGATCGGACAAAATATGACTGTGCAGATGGAACAGATGAAATTAATTGCGGTGCTTATAATTCATTATTTTAATACTTTAATATTGTTGAGGCTTATGAGAAAACTGTGACGTCAGCAACAAAGAATTAATGCAGGTGCTAAATGCTGTTTTCATTTAAAACTCTGGCAGATTTTACTTGGAAGCATGTCTTGTCATTCCCTTTTTAAGAAGTTATGAAGGTTTTTCAGTGTACTAAATTAAGCATTTCCATGCAGTTTAATGCATTCTGTTTGGTATGTAAACTGTTTGAGACAGCCTTGTGTGTCAACATGGTTAATGGTGGAACACTTTCCTTATAACACTGAGTGTGCTGGGTCATTGGGTGTATGACTGGCCAGGCATTGTGGTACTAAATATGCATAAGTGGTTATCTAAATAAATTAGTATCGTATATGTTACAAGTCAACTTCAGTGATTTTCATTGGAAGTCTGAGTTTCACGAATACCATATCTAAATATATCTGTGGATTTCTTTTCATTTAAAATTTTTCGAAAATGCATTACATTTAAAAAGATTCTTAGCATTAAAAGTTTTATTTAATGCATATTATAGTGATTGCATGTATATAAATAATTATTGTGGTGGATGTCATATTTCCCTGTAGCAGCACAGTTGTGATGCATAGTTTAGCACTGAATTGGCTTATGCTTAATTGTAGTGAGTCTGGATTTTCTATTATTGAGTTGCATTGATTATTTTCAGAAGAACAAACTCGACCTCCGCCGAGGTGTGATTCTTCCCAGTTTACATGTAATGATGGCAGTTGTGTATATCTTGAACAAAAGTGTGATGGCAGATATGACTGTCGAGATCGATCAGATGAGGACAATTGCGGTGGGTGATACTATATATGTTGTATAATGTTACAGTATCTACAGTAACATTACATTATGTGTGAAAGTTTGTAATTCATCCCCTGCTAACTTTAATGTCAGGAAGAACCGAGCAGTCTCTGAGGCGGCCATTACTATAAAGTGTTAGTGACTTCAGGTTTTATTAGCCTTGGCATCAGGGCTGTAGTCGAGCGTATACGCGGGTATACAGCGTATATTCACCTCTAGAGACCGTATACTCACCTCACAAATATTTATTTTTATTTATATTAAAATACTGTAGCGTATACTGACAAAATACTGTAGCGTATACTCACCTCTAAATTTTTTCGGAAAACTTGCCGGTAGCGTATACTCACCTCCAATTTTACCACTACAGCCCTGCTTGCATATGAGGGTTTGTGGCCAGTCCTCTCCTTTGCCGCCTGATCTCACTGTCACTGACGGTGTATGGTCGGTGTGTGCATTGTAGGCCTAGCTGGCTTACCTAGAGGGCATAGGCAGGGCCGCCGACAGAAATTCCGGGCCCCTAGGCAGAGCAGTCACGGGCCCCTAGGCAGAGCAGTCATGGGCCCCTAGGCAGAACTGTCACGGGCCATAGGCAGAGCAGTTATGGGCCTCTAAACTCTCTTTAGGCTTTATATAAATATAATAAAAAAATATTTCAAAAAGCACAAATTGAAATAATAAAAGTGCGTGTACGACCGTACAATATTATATTTATATATATATATATTATATAAAACTATGATTTTATTCAGATACTTGAAGTTTAAACTGATTGTAGTTAAGCGTCAGATAATATATTTAAAAAGGCATAAATCATAAACTTTGTATAACTGAATATAATATTTTTTATAAGTTGATTGTGGGCCCGGCCCGGGCCCCTAAAAAGTCGCCAGGCCCCTGGGCATTTGCCCCCCCTCTCGGCGGGCCTGGCATAGGCGTAATTTGTGGGGGGTACGAGGGGTACCCGTACCCCCACTTTTTGGACTGGGGTACTGTACCCCCCACTTTTAAACAATGTCAATCAATATTTTTGTTATTGTGCCTTCCCAGAGACTGCAGTCTCCGCCAAAGTGCGAAAGAGATCCGCAATTTCAATTATGTGCATTACAGTTTAATAACTTGTGCAATTTTATTAGATGATGGTTGATATACTCGTAGTTGTTTCTGGTTGCAGTGGTTGATATTACGCTGGATGCTTCTCCTTCGAATCTGCGACAACGTGTTGGTTTGGAGGCAGTGTTCACTTGTTATGTGTTTGGGTCGTCGCGTGCACATCCCCGATGGTTTCGAAGAAATAAGGTGAGCAATCGCAGCCAGAATTGGGAGCATAAAACCGGCTTTGGTTAGCAGAATCTGATCAGAACATGCGTGTCTTCAGTTGAAGATGGTTTATAAGGTGTTGATGTTCTGGTTGTTGGTTTTCAAATTGTTGCTTTTTGACATTGATCTGATACTGATGTTTAATCTGATTTTCTTTCTACACTGCAGTGGTTTGAAGCTTTTTGAACATTCTGATACCCAGAATTTTGATACCCAAATGTTTTTGATACAATTCTCATGTAGATTATGACACTATGACCTGATATAATACCAACTTTTACTTGCCATGAAGTGAGACTTCTGTGTTATGGTAAAGATACCCAGTCTTGTTGTCAAGACCTTAAACCTCGAGACCAAGACCAAGATCAAGACCTTGAACCTCGAGACCAAGACCAAGACCAAGACCTTGAACCTCGAGACCAAGACCTTGAACCTCGAGACCAAGACCAAGACTTTGAACCTCAAGACCAAGACCAAGACCCAAAAAAATCACATTCAGTTTTTTTTAAATTGTTAACTCGGACTACTCGCTATTTTAATGAAAACGTGAGTCTTTATTTTATTCAGACAAATTAACTTTAAATGCAGATTGCAGAGAATTCCGAATTCGTATTTATAAAAGTCCTTCATGCAAAAACGTTATTCAAAATGCCTTTTGTATTTTATAAAAACCAATTTGCTCAGAATTTTCTGACCAAGACGTGGCTTGTGGGGCCTCATAAAAATTCCGCCATGTGAAAAAATACTCTCCATAGGTGCGCACATTAGCTTTTCAAGCACTGGATGTAAATGTACAAATCGTGAGCCTTTTTCAAATCCTCCCATGGTTTTGCAGACCGTCTGGCTTCAGAAAAAGTCTCGTCAGGGCTTACAGATACAGCATTTATAACTGTTTCTGCTGCCGATGGGGTTTCCTGACCAACAAGACTTGCATCTGTTGGTCTCGAGGACAACAAGTCTGAAGATACCCTAGTATGGGGCATTTGTGTGCTGTAGTGCTTTATCATTTCATTCCTATGTGTAATCGTAATCGTAATTTCCAAATTTCTTAAGCGCCTCTCGAAGGCCAAGCGCAGGGCACCAGCCAACTCACGTGTACTGATACAGTATCCTGTATTCACCCCATGTATTATAAATTCCAGATTAGGTATAGATTATTGGATTTTCTGCACCTAGGATCTGCCACATCATGCGAGAAGGGAGAATGGCCGGCTGGTCATTTCGCCTCTTGCGGTCGAAGATACGGGCGAATACTACTGCACAGTTGATGTGCCTGGTGTACGAGAAGCCGTGGTCAGCCTAGTAGTTGATGACGTCTGTAAGAAATCTCTCGTCTCTCATTTAATATGTAGAAGTTCTAATCTGATAACATGTTAAGGCTTCTCTAACGCCGTTATTCTAAAACACTCGGCATCATCAATTGATGAGCGGTTCAAAGTGAATCAATTGTCTGTGATTGTAATCACTTAGTAAGCCTCGAGATCTGAATGGTCAGAGAACAAAAGGCAGGTAAGCACTTTTAAAGAAGTAACTTTTCTTCAAAGGTCAAACATTGCTATATGGAAACTTAGGCCTAAGGCTTCTCGGTAAAACCGTAGTTTCATTATGTAACATTTTCGTCAATCATCAAATTTCTAGTTTCTATGTAGATACCTAGCCGAAACTAGAAATTGGATGATTGACGAAAATGTTACATAATGAAACTCAAACTAGAAGTTGGAATTGCGATGAAAATATATAACGTTTTTGTGCCGAAACTATTGCCGCGGTTGAGCGATGAAACATTTCATATTAAAATTGAAACTAGAAGTTGGGACGCATTGCACTAGCTGTTCTAGTGCGTCATTCAACTGTGCTCTACCCGTTTCTCTGAGTGATCTGATATTTTTCAGATGGACCACCAACTGCGAGACCAACGGTTGTGCCTGGTAGATGTCACCCGAACGAAGCGGCTTGTTTGAATGGTGCTTGCGTGCCTAAAGATTACTTATGTGACGGAGATTATGACTGTACAGATCGATCTGATGAAGAGAACTGTGGTATGCATGTTGATTGTCTTCCTTGCTTAAGTCCATAGCTTCACTGCCTGTGGTATTGATTGAACGCCTTTCCTTGTTTCATCATCCAGGTGTGCTATCTGCCACACACATGTAGTTTCTATCCCTCCACTGAACACTTACGGTTGACCTCCTCACTCAACTTCCTGCCCAGTTCCACAAGCGCCTGAAAACCTTTCCTTTCGTCATTTCGTCTTTCCTTGAAGACACTGACCCGTGTCGGGAGCACCTCTGACTTTGAGTGGCGCTATATAAGTTCTCAATTACAATTACTTAGTCATTTCAATTTAGACCTCCGAACTGCCAGAATTTTCATTTGACTTAACTTTAGTCAGTAAGTGCCTCTCCTTTGCAATGATAACTTGATAAGTCCATGTTTTTGAAACACTATTGACAAGCTATTTACTATGACTATGTAACTCGTAGCATTCTCAGCTGGCAGTTGACATTGTAAAGCACCCTAGAAGCAGCTTGCTACTGACGATGGTATATAAACTGTCGTGATTACATTACATTACATATCAACTGCAAAGCATTTTGAATCAATCAACATACATTAGATTTATTAGAAGAGTGCTGCATGTTTACTTTTGTGAGAGAGTAGCATGATTGTACATACACACAAGCTACTATGTGACATAAGCTTGCCCTTGGAGTACATCTCTGGTGTGCTTGTTTATTTTGAATTCTGGAACAGTGTTGGTCTGTGGCACCACAGTATAAATAATTACACAGTACGTCGACTCCCATCGCTGCTTGTTGACTAGTTTTTCTGGTGATGCCATTTTGAAAATGAGATTTTGAATTATAGATTTCAGCTGAAATTAACGTTAAAAATAATATTGTTAATTCTAATGAAGTCCTCGATGTTGTTGTAACGTTTAAAAATATTTTATGTGATGGATTCCGGTGTATCGGTGTGTAGTCCTCAATGTTGTTGTAACGTTTAAAAATATTTTATGTGATGGATTCCGGAGTATCGATGTGTAAACGTCCCATTTTAAAAATGGCAGTCGGTCACACATTCTGACTGCTGCACCGGCTGGGAGTCGATGTACTGTGTAATTATTTATACTGTAGTGGCACCTCCTCTTCTGTGTTTCAAATTTTTCTTGTTCCCAAACTTCAAACTGCACCTCTGGCTAATGCAAGGGGACTAAGGGGCATTGTCAAATTTCAATTGTACTGTACCTCATTAGAAAATATCAGTGTATTGTAACTTAAAATGTATAGATGTGTGTCACAGGACTAGAGTAGGAAAGTTTGAATACTATTAGGTTAGGATCACAATACAACTTTGTTTAGAGCCTGTTGTACTGTTGTATAACCTGGATTGAATTTTTGTTTAGTGGGTCAGACATCTTGCGAGCCAAATGAATTCCTGTGTGGCAACGGAAAGTGCATCCTTAAGATCTGGAGATGCGATGGCGACAATGACTGTGCAGATTCGACCGATGAAAGAAACTGTGGTGAATACAGTGCTACGTGTCTTTCTTGGTTTCTTTTCAGGTGTTTCTCTGTATTTTTGCAACTAACTGTCTCTTTGCTTCCTTCGTTATTTTCAAAACTACTGAAGACTTCCCTTTATTCTGACAGACCGTGCGTGCTCTTAGAGGTGAATTAATAAATTAAAGATTTGATTACTACTGCTGCTGATGTTGTTGTTGATGTTGTTTTGATGGTGTTGTTTATGATGATGCTGATGGTGGTGGTGATGATGATGGTGATGGTGGTGAAGATGATGATGATGATGATGATGATGATGATGATGATGATGATGATGATGATGATGATGATGATGATGATGATGATGATGATGATGATGATGATGGTGATGGTGGTGGTGATGATGATGATGATGATGATGATGATGATGATGATGATGATGACAAAGGTGGTGGTGGTGTTGGTGGTGATGATGATGATGGTGGGGGTAATGGTAGTGATGGTGGTGATGATGATGATGGTGGTGGTGATGATGATGATAATGCTGATGATGATGTGGTATCCTGTGCTTTCTGCTGTAGCTGCTTCTCAGCCTGGTGCTCCTTGTGGTGCTAATGAATTCAGCTGTACCAGAGAGCATCAGTGCATTCCAGCAGCCTACCAGTGTGATGGCGAGCTCGACTGTCTAGATCAGTCAGACGAAAAAGGATGTGGTACGTTCGGCATTTTCTACAAGACTAGTGTTAATTGAACGATCAGGGCACCCACAAGGTTCACTTGGGTTGGCAGAGTTATCATCCTTAACTTGTTCCAATCCAATCTGGTCAAATGACTAAATATTTGAAATACTTCATAATTATCATCATATCATTTCTTAATTGTAATATATAACTTCTTTCTCACTGTTGTCTAATGCAGTAGGCAACAACCAATGGTGTAGTATCAATTTAGCTACACTACTTCATGAATAAGAATGAATCCTTGGTGTTGTTCAGTTGTGCTGTATGGATTTGCTCACATTCCCTAGATAGTTGCGATCTGAAGGGATTGTGTCTTTGAGTAGACATCTTGAAGGGTTGCTGTTTAAATACTGTTTATCCACCATAGCCTGGCTTCTGGCTTCTCTGCTGTATTGGATTTTGACCCAGCTTTTCCAGTGGATTGTGATTTTTCACTGCGGTTTCACTTCGAGTGACCATCGATTATTGTCTTTGGCATTACGATAACGGCGCTATAGAAGTCATTAGATTAGATTAGATTAGATTAGATTGGATTAGATCTGAATGAGTGAATGGATTTCTGTCGGTTTTGTGTAGATTTTCCCTTGGTGTAATCCGACTAACTGTTTCACTATTTTGGTTTGTAGTGTCGCCCGAAGTGATTAAGCCGCCTCCACGAGAGGTCACGGCTGGATTAGGAGAAACAATTACAATCGATTGCGAAGCCATTGGCGTCCCACCACCACTGATTGTCTGGAGACTGAACTGGGGTCACACCGGCACAGCACCACGTGTGACCTCTCGGACAGACAGAATCCCAGACAGCGGGCGCCCCGGAGGGACAGTCAGCCGTGGGGTGATTACTATCACGGACGCAAGGAAAGAAGACGAGGGGGCGTACACGTGTGAGGCCTTGAACACTAAGGGAAGCATCCTGGCTGAGCCAGATACCATCGTCCATGTCAGACGTAAGGATGTGACAATCTTTTCATCAATATCTTATCAATCAACTAATTAATATCAATTAACAATAACATACTTAACTGGTTGCCTCATCTTAAAGTAGGAGCTGCTGGATGCTGTTTTTCCTGAGGTCTATGCTGTAAATGACACATTCTTCATTTTGTTAACCCCTTCGCTGCGACGGCCTTGTAATCCCGTGTGCGTCATGTATGTATGCTTGTATGTATGCATGTATGTATGTATGGATGGATGTATGTATGTATGTACGTATGTATGTATGTATGTATGTATGTATTTATGTATGTATATATATATATGTATGTATGTATATATGTAACTATGTATGTGTATATGTATGTATGTATATATGTATGTATGCATATATGTATATATGTATATAGGTATGTATATATGTATGTATATATGTATATATGCATTTATATATGTATACAGGGTGAGGCCGAAAAAAATAATCCATTACGAAAATTGCGATTTCTCGAAAACCGCTGAATATTTTGTTACAAATATTTTCATTCTTATTCGTAACATATTTTTGCATATTATTTGAAAATTTTATGTCAGTATCTTTATATTTGTGATCATGACATCAGGCAGAAGGAAGAACTGCATTTTTTCAACTGAACACGGCAGTCACGAAATAGGAAATCATATTTTTACATAAAGTAGCATGGTTTCTGCAGGTGTCAGCTATGAGGGTAAGGGACGCTTGCATTTCATTGACAAGAAGGCCAAAGTCAATGCTAAGTACTACGTGGAGAATCTTTTGCCTAAGCTTGTCGATGACCGGGAAATCAGTTCATTTTCCAGCAAGATGGAGCGCCCGCTCACGGCGCAAAGCTGGCCCAAGATTGGTTAACAAGTCACTGTCCGGACTTCATCGACAAGGATTCGTGGCCGCCAAATTCCCCAGATATGAACCCACTCGACTATGCTGTCTGGGGTGCAATGCTTGAGACCTACAACAAACTTACCACAAAGCCGAAGAACATTCCTGAACTGAAAATACGCTGCAAATCATCTGGAATGACTTGCCACTTGAGACCATTCAGAAGTCTGTTCTGGGCTTTCGAAAACGTCTGCAAGCTTGTGTAAAAGCAAACGGTGGTCACTTCGAACATTCCTTGCACAAAACTTAACACTTGGCCTAATCTTGTCAATAACGATAAGTAACCTTGAACCTTGTTACATTACTGTTTGCGTCGTTACTTTGTTACTTATTGCTGTCAGTAACTGTCTGTTGAAACGAAAATAACATTGTTTCACTTCAGGGTTGCACCATTTTGGTTTTCATGATTCGAATTTCATTAGATTTAGCCCCGCTGTAGATAAATATGTGTCAAATAGACTGGCGAAGTTTTGTAACAAAATATTCAGCGGTTTTCGAGAAATCGCAAATTTCATAATGGATTATTTTTTTCGGCCTCACCCTGTATATGTAGGTATATATGTATATATGTATATTATGCATGTATGTATATGTGTTTGTATGTATATATGTATATTATGCATGTTGTACATATGTATGTGTGTATGCATGTATGTATGTATTAGGGCTGTACCGAATATTCGCTTCGTATTCGCTTCGGGGCCGAATAGTGAGCCAAATAGCTATTCGATATTCGGCCGAATAGTAGCGGTCGGACTGAATACGAATAGTGGTCACGTGACATCTGTTTCTGCACATGCGGCTGTTATAGCGAGTGGAGTGAAACTTAAGTAAGTGACAATTTCTAAGTTTAGTTAAATTATTTCCATTCCTAGTTTACACAGACTGGCAGAAGAATGCAAAAATTACAAGTAGTTAACTGTTTACTTTTAGTTGTTCCATTGAATTTACTGAACTGAAACTTTTGCTTACATTTGAAATTTTGAATGTTGTCGGTGGCCCTATTTTGTACACTATTCTTATTAGTATTCGTACTCGGCCGAATAGTTGGTCCAATTATTTGTATTCGGCCCGAATAGTGATAATCACTATTCGGTACAGCATTAGTATGTATGTATGTATATATGTATGTGTATATGTATGTATGTATGCATGTTTGTGTGTATGTATGTATGTATGTATGTATTTATGTGTGGTATATGACCAGGGCATCAAATGGGTACCTGTAATTTCTATGACGAGACATACTCGTCCTTCGTGCATAGGTATAGCATTTCCATGACGAGACATGCTCGTCATCCACAGCGAAGAGGTTAATAATAAATAAATAAATAAATAAGTAGTGTCGGGTTTGTTTTGGAAAACAGTAAAATGAATTGTCATTAAAAAGTACTGTAATAAATCATCAATCAATGAGTTTCTGTTGTGTTTGTTTTTGTGTTTTGAACAAATATGACATGAATTATTAAAGCTGTATCCAATTAATTATAAGTGCTGTAATAAATAATTAATTAACAAGTACTGGTTTTTTGTTCGGTACAATTATAAACTGAATTATGAAGTGCTGTAGTAAATAATTAATTAATGAGTACTGTTGCTGCTTTTGTTTTGACAGCACCTCACGGAATCTGCCAGGTGCCATATTTCAATAGCGCCGCTCACTCAAAGTCCGACTGTATCGATTGCTTCTGTTTTGGCGTAATTCAAGACTGTACAAGCAGCAATCTCTACCTGTCTCAGGTTTAAGTCGTTTGTATCTCATCTAGTCTAATCTAATTACCTCTATGGCACTGTAATCATAATGTGCAAGGCTTCAATCGACGGTTGCATCAAGTGAAACACTAGTCAAAGTCATAGTTATCTATAAAAAAACCAGGTTTTAATCCGAATCTGAAATCAGTTGTACGAGACCTGTATCTTGATACTATTGTCATCAACATTCTCATTTAGTCGTCATCACTGTCATTAGTTATTATTTTGCAGCAGTTATGTAGCCGAGATAGAAATGATCCCTACAATTTAAAATAATGTGAGGACAAAGTGAGAAATCGTTATTGTTTGTTATTGGTTTTTATTAATGATGATGATGGTAATAATTTTAATAACTTGATTTCTGAACATCTGTTGGAGCAATTTCACATCAAAGTGAATTGTCTGAAGACTTGAAACAATGAAGTACCAATGTAAATTGGACAACTGTTGTATTGCTAACCCTATCTTATTCGTTGTTGGTCGTTACAGTTTGCAACGAGTCGTCAGATGTCGATGGTTGACTTCAGAAGCCGAACGACGCTGGAAAACAATGGTGATGTTGTCGACTTTGACAGCAGCAGACAGCAGTTCATCATCAGAGATTACGCACGAGCTTTGTCTGGAACTGGATACTACTGGAGCCTTCCGACAGGCTTCCTCGGCAACAAGGTATGTGGCTTATTGATACCTCAGGTTTACCAGGTTTATTTATGGTAATTATTATTAATTTATTAATTAGTAACTTCTGATGTCTAACACACAAGGCATCAACAGATGGCGCACCAAAACATGATGAGATCAATATCTAGAAGATCAGTCCACCTAGACCGAGAGGCAGCCTGTGGTGGATAAGGATTTTGGAAAAGGTAAATCAAAAGGTGAGAAAGGCAGGTCTTAAGCTGAAAAATGTTATGTAAATGTTTGGTAATGTAATGTAAGAGCAGCGATGTGTACAGTGTTGTTAAGTCAGGAGCTTAGTTTAATGCATTCAAAGTTGGCTCGAAAACTGACCAAACAACCTGGTTCTTGCATATTTGATTTGATAAGCACCAGTGAATAAACTGGTTCCCCGAACTAGCTCTGTGTGGTGCTCATAATTTTTGGAGATTTACTTTACGTTACAGAATATCGATATCATTACATTATATCACATCATAGTACATTACACAGAGGCATTACTAATGTAAGTGTTGAACATTGTAGTAATGAATGTTTACTATTGTGTGAATGCCTAGTGTTGCCTTTGCTTACTGTACTTGGGTTAAGCTTTCAAAAGTTTATGTGCATTTTCTTAATTCAGTGTAGGAAGTAACCGGTTATTGGCTCTGAAACCGATAAGCACCGATAACTACGTCAAATCCGATTATTCAATCACCGATAAAAAATTCGAAAATTGTAATTTTTAAGGGGTGCGCTTCTTGAGAAAGCTAATGAGATTTTTAAGGGGGTGCGCTTCCTTGAAATTTGCTTAAAATTAATCTAACATTGTAAATTGATAATACATTTTCAGAAATAAGTTTGCTGATGTAGTTTTTCATTGACCGAAATTTTCCGCAACTTCTGCAAGGCAATCGCAAAACACATAACAAAATGCCACAAATTTTTAATATATTTGTATATATATATTTTAACATACCGGTAACCATCGTATTGTCACAACTTCACTCACAAGCTCAACAAATATTTGTGATTATCGGTATCGGAATCACCAGTAAACTGTGCTAAATTGTCGGTATCGGTTATCGGAAGAAAAATGCTTATCGGTTACTCCATAATTCATTGGAATAAGTAGGTTTGGGTCCATATTTGATTTAAATGTTCTAAAGTTAATCTGAAAGTGTTTTCTTCTGAAACAGCTGACAAGCTATGGAGGCAAACTCAGCTACACCATCTACTATGAGACTCGCAGAGGCAGAGCGCTTGAGCCAGGCCCAGACGTCTTCCTCTACGTATGTTTATGCGTTGCTTCCTAATTGTAATCTTGAAATTTCTAAACTGCTACTTAAATAGAGCTAAGCACAGAGCACCAGATTGTTCGCAAGCACTGTCCTGTAACTTAGCCTGCTTTGTTACTTAGCCTGTCCTGTTACTTAGCATGTCCTGTTGCGTAGCATGTCCGTTACTTAGCATGTCCTGTTACTTAACCTGTCCTGTTACTTAGCCGTCCTGTTACTTAGTGTGTCCTGTTACTTGGCCTGTCCTGTTACTTAGCATGTCATGTTATTTAGCATCTCCTGTTACTTAGCCTGTCCTGTTACTTAGCCTGTCCTGTTACTTAGCATGTCCTGTTACTTAACCTATCATCTTATCATGTCCTGTTACCTTAGCATGTCCTGTTTGCATTTACACGGTGTCCTTATTATGTAACAAATTTTAGTACCATACAACCAGCAACATGGACGTAGGTATCGTTAACTAAATGTATAGCCGTGTATGTTATTGAATTCAGATTAATACATCCGCTTTGTAACACAATACTAGTAGATATGCTTACATGACATGATGTGACTGTTTAAAAAAAAATCTTTCAGGTTTCTAAGCATGCTGTGCTCTAGACTGGACTTTCTGAGCATGAAAGTAGTTTTCATCTCATTACAATTATTATTCAGTCTATTATACAAGTATGTTTACTTACTTATGTTTTGTAGGGAAACGATATTTCTCTCTACCATACAGAATTTGTTCGGCCATTTTCAGGCATTGAGCAATCTCCAGAAATCTTGCTGAGAGAGGTGAGAAAACGACTACACGGAAAGCATTCTTGTTGTTCTGTACGATGCCGTTGATGATAAGAATATTTAAATAAAATTTAGACCCAAAGCAACTTCTTCCACCCTGTCTCAAGAAATTAACTTGCCTTTTGTTAAGCAGCTGAATTAGAAATGCACATAAGCTTTCAGAAGCTTAAGCTGGCAAAATAAGCAGACAACACTAGGTATTCTCACACTGATTTCGTTTGATACTAGCCGCATGTGATGTCTTGATTCATATACCGGTACTGTATCTGGTGTCAAAATTGTGGAATTCGTCGTGGAAATGTGTTATGCTGTCTTGTAGAAATCCAGAACTCGACTATACCCATCTTAGTTCTTGCAGACTGTAAGTGTACACTAAGGTGATTTCATTGATATATGTTGTGTTCTGATGGTGCTATTTGAAGTCTTCAGACTGGATTAGCACAGACCTGTTTGAGAAACCTGCTATTCTTGACGATTGACAGGGTCGTCGCAGACAAGAAAGAGAAACTTTTCCTTCACTGGGTCAGACCATAGGCATGCAGTTTTACCAGTCGTTATAATACAATACAATACAACTGCATTTAATATTCCCCCTTTGAAGTTCAGAAGTGAACACTCGACCATGCAACAGAACATCGATGGCGCTGAGCAATTGTGCATAAAGAACTTGTACATGGTCCATACACAGTAACAACATCATTGAAGGTTCAAACCCCGTATTCCTCGTGTTTGTCACAAGCAGAGTGCTCGAACCATGCCCCACATCCCAAGGCTGTGCCAAAGGGGTATTTGTCTCCCAGCTACAAAATCACACCCTGTAGATTATATTATATTGTGATTTGGCTTTTCAGAGTGCCTGGACAGTGGATGAGGATGGAAGAAGACAGGCTTCTAGAGCGGACTTAATGATGGCTCTCCAGCATCTTGAATACATTCTTATCAAATCCAACTATGAAAGCAACCAGGAAGAAGTGAGGTAAACGACTTTTACCACTCTACCATTTACACCACTGTGATCAAAACCATGATTGATGCTGTTACTGTATTTTATTATTGTTACTGTTATTAATTAGCAACTTCTATGGTGCCAGTATATTCTGTACAGGGTATGAACTGATGGTGCACCAAAATCAAGCCTCAATTAACTTAGCATCATGGAAGTCAGTCCTATGATGAATTATTCATATGTGTAAAAATATGTGTGTACCATTATGTATGTCTAATTGTCTATGTGTATTGTGTACGTGTGTATGCTTGTTTGTATGTATATTTTGTATCTGAACATATGTATTGTGCCATTAATTAAGTCTGGTGTAATTTTCATAAAATTTCCAAACTGTCTCTGTAATCAGCCCTAAAGTTGTGGAAAAGGTGCTACGTAAGTGTTTAGTTACAATTGTTTAGTTACGTTGTTCATTATGTTGCACAGCATTGCATTACATTACACCACAGTTATTCTGCATTTAGGTTGGGAACCATATCGATGACGACTGCAGTGCCCGAGGACGTCGGTATGGGACGAGCGGTTCTGGTGGAGCAGTGTCGATGTCCACCGGGCTATTCTGGCACATCCTGTGAGGTAGGACTTGCTCAGTTGTAATTGTAACTGAACATTTATATGGCGCCAATTGAAGAGCAAACTAATGAGGGGCCCTCTCTGTACTAGACTTCATGATGTTAAATGTCTTTATGATCTCAACTCGTATCTTCCTTTGACTATTTCTGGACAACCCCTCTGACATGACGCAGTGCTTATTGATAAGCCGGTGCCATGCGCTTAGCTTTAGAGTAGTGCTTTAGAAATTTTGAGATTACGATTATCATTAAGAACTAGAATTATGTTGACCAGCAAAACAATGAACAGTAAAATCGAAGTTGCCAGTGGCTGTTGTATGATGAACAGCCACTGATCAGTGTTGTATGCAAGACCGTAAACTTCGAGACCGAGACGAGACCGAGACAGTCGAGTTCCAAGACCGAGACGAGACCAAGACAATGAGGTGCCGAGACCGAGACGAGACCAAGACAATGAGGTGCCGAGACCGAGACCGAGACCAAGACACGAGGTCCAAGACAGTACAAGACATTTTTGGCATTTACTACAGTATGCGATAAAAATTCAGGCATCAGTTTCCCCGCTATTCTTAAATACCATTACATTTATGAATATAAGATCCTCAAGCATAAACTCGATGTTGTTCCCATCGTTTCCTTTATGGTGACTTTACACCAGCGATAAACAGCACGCCATTTCTTTTCTTTGTCCATGACCACATTGCGTACTAGACTACTGCAGGTTCTCTATGAGACATTTTCTTGCACTTTCTTTCTAACTCGAAATGATTTACAAAATCCTCTTTCCAATAGCCGATTTCACGTGGTCTCACACGTTCACCAGAGTTTCTAGAAAGACCGTTTTTCAGAGCTTCCGGTTTGATTGGCACATCCGACTTCCGAGTTATTTGTTCATATCGACCCAGGACATTTTTATAGCGCTAGAAATAAAGACATTTGTCGCGAGACTTATAGAGACCGCTTGTTCGAGACAGAACAAGACTTTCGCTTCAAGACAGATTCTAAAAATTCGAGAAATTGCATCGAGACCGAGACCGAGACGAGACAATTGGTTCCCGAGTCTGAGACGAGACTGAGACATTAAAAAACCTATCTCGAGACGTCTCGAGACCGAGACTGAGTCTCGAGACCATACAACTCTGCCACTGATCCAAGATCTGTATCTGGGGCACGGCGAAGTGATAGGGCAGGATTCTCACCTTAATTGTCTGACTGTCTGCCTGCCTGACGCCTTTCGACCTTGACCTGGAACCGAGTTTTACCCGCCGCCTATCGATTTTGTTTTGACTAAGCGCCTGTGAATAAGCTGGTTTTCTTCACTTTTTTGGGTGCTGTAGAAATCTTGAGATTATGATTACGATTACAGTCTTTACAGCTTGTGATGTATATCAATGCCGCTTAAATGCATAGGCAGCTTAGAACAATCTGGACGCCTAGGCAGTTCGCCTATGGACAGCAAACAATTCCGGCTGGTGGGTAATATTGTTACCGGTTGACATTTCAGAGTGCACACTGTTCCTATAACTAGCTTGATACTCCTATTTGGCACTTACACAACTAATTTAATTGTTAGATTACTAACTGAATGGCTACTGAAGGCATTATAGTATGTAAGCTCCATCTCTTTTATTAAATACCAGTACATTTAGAAAATTTTACACACGAGGCCTACATGCAGACTTCTATTATGTGCATAAAATTTGGTTAAGTGTATAGAGTCAAGGCAGTCCCGAGGCTATGCACCAGAGCAGCGTCGACTGTAGCCTGCTCAAGGCGCTTCCTGCGAAAGCCTGTTAGATAATAAGTTCTGATTGACTTCAGTGGATTTGATTTCATGCACAAACTGAATTTTCTTTTGTGTTCAAACGTTTCTTTCTTTTCATTGAACAGCAATGTCGTCCTGGGTATTTCCGTCAGAAGACTGGTAGTTATCTGGGTCGGTGCGTACCATGTGACTGCAACGGCCATTCAGATGACTGTGACCAAGAAACCGGAGTGTGCAGAGTGAGTTTGACACCATAAATGCATGTCCAGTTGAGTCTTGCTGTAATTTTTAGAAGCAGTGTCAATTTATGCTCAATTACGAAACCTATTGTTCGTTCGTGATCATACTACATTTAGTCATTATTTCATGTTACTGCTATGGAAACTTAAGAATACAACAACCACCACCACCACCTGCTTTGCTGTTACTTTTACTATTACTACCACCACCAATACCATGCCCTTATCTATATAGTGGCTCTGTCTCATGTTGATGGCTGTTTAGAAGTGGCTCTGTCTCATGCCAATGGCTCTATAGAAGTGTCTATCTCATGCCAATGGCTCTATAGAAGTGACTTTGTAAAGTTTTTGTCAATTGTTCTGTTTACTGCATTAGGGTTGTCGAGACAACTCTCATGGCAACCGTTGTGACCAGTGTCTTCCAGGATTCTACGTAATCAACCGACATGGAGCCGTCCACTGCGAGCGCTGCCCCTGTCCTCCAGTCGATGACGGGTTAGATAGCAACGTTTCGTTGTTACAGCAATCTGTCTACCTCTTAATCTGATCTGATCTGGGAGCTTCTGTAGCGCCATCATCACGATGCACCAATCAATGGTTGCTTCTAAGCAAAACCACTTTCAGCAGCTCCATAATCTTTTGGAAAGGACGAGTTGAAATGTGTGATGCCCCAGGGATGGGAAGACAGGATGCGAGTAAGGTCTCATGAAATTGGCCTTGTTTTTTCCATTTTGAGGAAGATAAAGTAAGATTAGCTAAGATTAGTACAATATTGCCCTCTTTCCAAAGTTCAGGAGTGCACGTATGACTATATGACAGAGCACCAGTGGTGCTGAGCAGTTGTGCGTAAAGGTCCATACACAGTTACCGTCTGAGTGGAGGCTCGAAGCTGTACTCTCCATATTAGAGGCCGAGCGCTTTATCCATTTGGCTACCATATCCACTAAGTTAAATGAAGGATATTGTTATCATGGGTGAATTATGATTTATGCAAAAGATTCAGGTGTACTGTTTCTTGAAAGGATGACTTCTTCTCAGGTAGGACAAAGTGTGATATGGTAAGGTGAGGTGAGAGAGGCAAAGAGCATTTTGCTGAGTTGTCTAGTGTATGTGGGATTTGAAACGGGTTTCTCCAATGGATTATGATTTTCCATTATGATTTCACTTGAAGCAATCATTGATTGACGCTTTGTGCATTACGATAACGGCCTGTATACAAGTGCTGGTTTCCTGGCGTATATACACTGACTTCCTGTATGTGAGCTTATCTGTTTCATGCTTCACCTACAAAGCACATGCAAATCATTTGTCATCCTACTTATCTTCCATGATCACACCCTGAAGCTTTGTTCAAGGCTGCTCCTCACTTCGATTGGCATCTGCTGGAATGTATGTTTTTCCTGGTACGTGTCTTGTCTTTGACCAGTGTTCATTCACAGTTACCACTCTGGAACTCTCTAACTCCTCATGTTCATAACTCTCATACCGAGACTGTCTTGCGCTCTAAACTGAAAACCTACCTCTTCCAGTCTGCGTATGGCTCATAATGATTGCCCGGCTTCAATGTGCTCTTCTGAACTTTGTAAGGAGAGCATTACCAAAATAAAGTTGTATTGTATGTGAGTCATTGGATCAGATTAAATAAATTAAGACCTGCATCCGGTAACAATGGATGGTTTGGTAAGTTTAATTAGCAAAGTAAAGGAAACTGTCTGTTCATAGTAGGTCTGTTGCCAAGTGTACGGGTAGTGATGGAGACGTGACCTGTGTCGCTTGTCCGCTGGGATACGCAGGAACGCTCTGCCAGGAATGTTCAGCAGGATATGAACGCAACCCTCGCATTCGCGACGACCTATGCCGACCTGGTAAGTCACCCTTTTAATAAACTAGGACACAGTAGCTTACTGGTTAGAGCACCCACCTTGTAATGTGGAGAGTACAGATTCAAGCCTTCTCCTCTGAGACAGTTACTATGTAGTGACCTTAGGCAAAGCTTGCACTCACAGTTGCTCATTGCCATTGATTGATGATTGACTGTTAGATGGTGGTACTTAATAAATGCATAGTAATGATGATAATAGTAGTAGTAGTAGTAGTCGGGTCAATATACGACAAAAAACCACCAAACCCCAAAAAAATTGATACAAAAGGTTTCTCAACTGATTTTGTTACCATTTGGCATGCTTATTAACATAGTAAAAGTCTACTCTGTTCTGACCATTCGAAAAGGGTCATTTTCAAGATGGCGTCCAAGATGGCTGCCGGGAGCTAAAATTGTTCATATCTTAATCAATATTCAACCTAGAAAGGCGGTTTTGGTGTCAAAACGTAGGGTTTATTGCTTAGCATTCAGTTAAAATAACTTTAAAATCACTTAATGTATCATTTCAAGATGGCGTCCAAGATGGCTGCCGGGAGCTCAAATTGTCTATATCACTCTCAAAAGTTAAAGCTAGAAAGGTGGTTTTGGTGTCAAACCGTAGGGTTTATTTCTCAGGGTTCAGTTGAAATAACTTTAATCACTTAATGTATCATTTAATCACTTAATGTATCATTTCAAGATGGCGTCCAAGATGGCTGTCGGGAGCTCAAATTGTCTATATTTCAAGCACTATTCAACCTAGAAAGGTGGTATTGGTGTCAAACCGTAGGGTTTATTTCTCAGGGTTCAGTTGAAATAACTTTAATCACTTAATGTATCATTTAATCACTTAATGTATCATTTCAAGATGGCGTCCAAGATGGCTGTCGGGAGCTCAAATTGTCTATATTTCAAGCACTATTCAACCTAGAAAGGTGGTATTGGTGTCAAACCGTAGGGTTTATTTCTCAGGGTTCAGTTGAAATAACTTTAATCACTTAATGTATCATTTAATCACTTAATGTATCATTTCAAGATGGCGTCCAAGATGGCTGTCGGGAGCTCAAATTGTCTATATTTCAAGCACTATTCAACCTAGAAAGGTGGTATTGGTGTCAAACCGTAGGGTTTATTGCTCAGGGTTTAGTTGAAATAACGTTAATCACTTAATGTATCATTTAATCACTTAATGTATCATTTCAAGATGGCGTCCAAGATGGCTGTCGGGAGCTCAAATTGTCTATATTTCAAGCACTATTCAACCTAGAAAGGTGGTATTGGTGTCAAACCGTAGGGTTTATTGCTCAGGGTTTAGTTGAAATAACGTTAATCACTTAATGTATCATTAAATCACTTAATGTATCATTTCAAGATGGCGTCCAAGATGGCTGTCGGGAGCTAAAATTGCCTATATCTCAAGCATTATTCAACCTAGAAACGTGATTTTGGTGTCTAATCGTAGGGCTTATTGCTCAGTGTTCAGTTGAAATAACTTTAATCACTTAGTATATCATTTACTGACATATCTAAGGACGTTGGACCTATGATCATGCATAATATGGTCGGAAAGCCTGTATTTATATTGCCATTCAGAAGAAAGGATAAAGCCTGGAGCCTTGGAAAAACCTCAGCTATTGTGGTCACAGAGGCAGCCTTGGTAGCTCGCTCTGCGACAATGAAGTTTAGTAGCAGTTTCGGTAGGTGAATACGTTCTGGTGATACAAATGATGAAGCATACTCAACCTTCTTGCTGAAGTTGTTATATGGCATTTTCGCAAAAGAATCTGTGCACTTGCCACCAAGCAGGACACCTCTGTTGTCTGATTCGGGACGGCGAGTGCATTGGCACATGACCGAAGTGTGTCATTTTACAAGCTTCTGAAAAGCATTCTTTTTGTCAACGCCGAATATGCGAGAAGTCGTGTCGCAACCTATCACGGCGTGGATAAATAACAACTGAGAACACATGTCATTTCTGAGGATTTTCTTAAGATGGTTTATGTTGTACACTTTGCCATCATCTTTTGTCTTGTCAGATCCGAAGTAAATACTCTTACAATGTGGCTTTAAAAGGAGAGGAGTAAGATGAGGATATCGGTATCTTCTGCGATTAGCGTAGTTGTGTGTAGAAGAGATATCTCTTCTGCAGCTTCCCTATGTGCACAGACCACAGAGCAATCCCTTTTTCTGAGCTCATCCCTCACCAACCATATCAGTTTCTGTTTATTGACAGCTCTTGACAAGAAGTCCTCTTTCTTGCCTGTTTCAGCAGTGAAGCTGATAACAGGATAAATATTGTGGCCTCTTCTCAGATGCGTATTCATTCATTCAAATGGAGAATTTATATAGCGCCTCTTCAAGGCTATCTACTCAGAAGCACTCCCGACCCAACCCCGGCTGAAGAGCAGGGGAGGCGGCTGCGTAGAGCGGCACGTCTCAAGAGCCGGCAAATTCCGAAAATAAAAATAATATAATTAGTTAATAAGAAATTAAATGGAAATATATGTGCTCAGTAAGGGGCTGCATTTTTTGTCCTTGCAGGTGGCCTATAGCACAAAACTGTCAAAGGCTGCCTCTGTGACCGCAATAGCTGAGGTTTTTCCAAGGCTCCAGGCTTTATCCTTTCTTCTGAATGGCAATATAAATACAGGCTTTCCGACCATTGTCTTTAGTGGATGGTCCTGGCTCATATCCGTCAAAAACAACGGTTGTACCTGCACCATATTGTCGGACGGTGAAGTCGGGTTACGACTGTGCTACTGCATCACAGGTTTCTCCTTTTTTCCACAATATCCGATGAAGTAACGAATTTTCATCGATGACGTGTCTCCCTGTCTCTGGGACAGAATCTATCCCTTGCATGTTCACTGATCGCATGAGCTAGTTGTGACTTATCGGCCTTTCTAAAGAGGGCGGAGGGGAAAGGACTGAGTTCGTAACTCATAACTCATAACCTCCTCTAACGATAATCTCTCCAGTTTCGGCAACTACCAGGAAACGTTCGAATAGAAGAGAGGAATCGTTGTTTCGGCTCGCTGCGACCGCACAGTCCCGGCTTTAGGTATAGGCGATTTAGGCGGCTGCGTAGAGCGGCACGTCTCAAGAGCCGGCAAATTCCGAAAATAAAAATAATATAATTAGTTAATAAGAAATTAAATGGAAATATATGTGCTCAGTAAGGGGCGGCATTTTTTGTCCTTGCAGGACATTATGCATGATCATAGGTCCAACGTCCTTAGATATGTCAGTAAATGATATACTAAGTGATTAAAGTTATTTCAACTGAACACTGAGCAATAAGCCCTACGATTAGACACCAAAATCACGTTTCTAGGTTGAATAATGCTTGAGATATAGGCAATTTTAGCTCCCGACAGCCATCTTGGACGCCATCTTGAAATGATACATTAAGTGATTTAATGATACATTAAGTGATTAACGTTATTTCAACTAAACCCTGAGCAATAAACCCTACGGTTTGACACCAATACCACCTTTCTAGGTTGAATAGTGCTTGAAATATAGACAATTTGAGCTCCCGACAGCCATCTTGGACGCCATCTTGAAATGATACATTAAGTGATTAAATGATACATTAAGTGATTAAAGTTATTTCAACTGAATCCTGAGCAATAAACCCTACGGTTTGACACCAAAACCACCTTTCTAGGTTGAATATTGCTTGAGATATAGGCAATTTTAGCTCCCGACAGCCATCTTGGACGCCATCTTGAAATGATACATTAAGTGATTTAATGATACATTAAGTGATTAACGTTATTTCAACTAAACCCTGAGCAATAAACCCTACGGTTTGACACCAATACCACCTTTCTAGGTTGAATAGTGCTTGAAATATAGACAATTTGAGCTCCCGACAGCCATCTTGGACGCCATCTTGAAATGATACATTAAGTGATTAAATGATACATTAAGTGATTAACGTTATTTCAACTAAACCCTGAGCAATAAACCCTACGGTTTGACACCAATACCACCTTTCTAGGTTGAATAGTGCTTGAAATATAGACAATTTGAGCTCCCGACAGCCATCTTGGACGCCATCTTGAAATGATACATTAAGTGATTAAATGATACATTAAGTGATTAAAGTTATTTCAACTGAACCCTGAGAAATAAACCCTACGGTTTGACACCAAAACCACCTTTCTAGCTTTAACGTTTGAGAGTGATATAGACAATTTGAGCTCCCGGCAGCCATCTTGGACGCCATCTTGAAATGATACATTAAGTGATTTTAAAGTTATTTTAACTGAATGCTAAGCAATAAACCCTACGTTTTGACACCAAAACCGCCTTTCTAGGTTGAATATTGATTAAGATATGAACAATTTTAGCTCCCGGCAGCCATCTTGGACGCCATCTTGAAAATGACCCTTTTCGAATGGTCAGAACAGAGTAGACTTTTACTATGTTAATAAGCATGCCAAATGGTAACAAAATCAGTTGAGAAACCTTTTGTATCAATTTTTTTGGGGTTCAACCATATATTGACCCGTCTATAGCAGCAGCAGCAACAGCAGTAGTATGGTTGGGACTGCTGAGACCATAAGGTATTGATTGGTATGGTAAATGAGGAGAGGTAAGGAATGGCTAAATAAGACAAGGTAAACTCCACTTTCCTTCTGTACCTTTAAGTTAGCTAAGGTATCTTAGTATTTTTAGTTTTTAAGTGGACATTTATATAGCGCCTGCGTAGGAAAACTCATCAGCCTTGTCTCCGACCAGACAAAACAGGACCAAGGTCAAATAGAATGGTCTTTATCCACTTGTGAAATAGATGCGTAGAAAGGACTACAAGCTCATGTGAGTCATGTCACAGGTTGCATGGAAGGCTGTTCAGAATGAAGGGCCAACCATGGCAAAACTTCCAATGTACTTGATTTTTGTATCAGACCGTTGAAGGACCTCTCAAATGTACTGAGACTAAGTCTTCTATTAGATCTAAAATGATAGGTTGGTAAATAAGTAAGTATTTAAAAGGTCTTCATACACGCGATAATGCAAACTTGTAAATACCGTACCATTTTTTGTAGTTGGAGTTAGCTGTGACCCTCGTGGCAGCACTAGTTATCCAAGTGTGTCAGGACAGTGTAACTGCAAGGTGAGTAGGCCTAAATTAACTATGTAAATCAGGGTTATTGCATTGGTGTTCCATCAATGTTCCATCCAACACTTTGACGACAAGTTGCATTGGTTTCCCAGTCGCATGGTTACTCGTTAAAGTGTTAAAGAGTAACCATGTTACTTGTTTTGGAACGAAAAACTCTCTCTGATTCTTCTGTAGTGAAATGAATATTAAATTTTGTGAAATGAGTATTCAGTTATATGAAATGAATATTCAATTTTGTTAAATGAATATTCAATTACGGGTATGTTAAATGAATTATTCAGTTATAAACTGACATTCATATTTTGCATCTTGTGTATGGGACCCATACTCCTTGCATTACTGGCTGTTTAACCGTCTATTTAACAGCCATGCCCCTCAGTGGATTATGATTTTTATTGCCAATTGATGTCTTGGGTCTATAGAAGTCATAGATTATGTGTTAGATTAGGTCAGTAGACATTTTTTGCATCTCTTCTGCTATTTTTTCAGCGACTGACCACAGGGCAGCAGTGTAACGAATGTCGTGAGGGCAGTTTCCATCTATCAGAGGCTGTGGTGGATGGCTGCCTACCGTGCTTCTGTATGGGGGTGACGCAGTCTTGCACAAGCACCACCAGAAAACGCTCTCAGGTAACTAACTACCTGCACCATCAGCGAGATGTAGCGTATGTAATATGATGTTTAATGTGTATAATGTTTGTAATGTGTCTAATGAATGTAGTATTTGCAGTTTATGCAATTCAGTGTATATGTAATGTGTGAAATGTATTTGATGTATGTTATGTTTGTAATGTATGCAGTAGGGGTCAGCCGGAAATCGCCTCGGACATTTGCCTCGGCCGAATATCCCGTTTTTCGGCACTATTCGGAAGTATTCGCCTCGGCAAATACTGTACACACAAATAGTTGCTTGTCTGCCTCACATGCCGGAATTTGTAGGTTCATAATATCAGCTTTGAGCTTCAACTAGCATAGTCATTTTGAAGAAGAAAAGTACAAAAAACACCAACACCGGAAGTCCACAACGGAAGTCAAGTCCATTTCGCTGATTATTAATTTATAAAATTCAAAATGTATTAGTCAGCTATTACAAGTACAGAAATTTATTTTGATAATTTTTCATTCTATGAAAAATGCGAAGCTTCGCATATGGAACAAATGGTACTCGGTTCGTACCCGGATCCGGCAAATAGTATATCCAAATACTCGGATTCGGTACTCAGTTGAAAATGTCTACCCGGCTGATCCCTAGTATGCAGTGCAATGTATGCAATGTGTGCTGCACATGCTTTTTATGTAATGTATGCAAAACCTATGCAATGTATGTAGGGAATGAAATGGATGCAATGTATATAATATGTGCCAGTGCTCTTGAATAAGCTGGTGCCTGAACTTAGCTTTGGAGTAGCACGTTAGAAGTATATGTAATATGTACGATTACGATTACAAATATATGTAACATGTATAAATATGTAATTTTTTAAATGTACTGGTAGGTAACTTATGCAAAGCATGTAATGTATGCAAAAGGTATGTCAGAAGGTCAGTCAGCCGAGGCACACAGATAACAAAAGCAGTCAAGCGAGAGGACTTCATATGTTTTAGTACGAAAACTTTGTTTTTTTCTTGTGAATCTTTCTTTTACTTTTGAGTCTCGCTGTAGTTTGATAAAAATGAAAAGTTGAAATAATCTTAAAACAGTTTATAGAGCATCATTCTGAATTATAATTTGATTTGTAATTATGATAATTTATGTAGCATCAGATTTACGTAGTGAGTACATCTCTAACTGTTTTTAACAGCACGAAGAGTTTTCGCCTCCTAAATAGGCGCAGGAAGACTGTTCCAGGCATTTGAACCGGATTCCAAAAAGACCCAGTTGCCCATATTAGTCTTATTTGCTGGAATGGGTGAAATAAGTTGAATCTGCTCTGCTGTTAATATTGTTTTGACAGGTTCGCTTGCCAGCTTTCTCGCAGGAGCCACATGGAATTGTGCTGACGGATTCCAGTCGTAGGCAGGAACACACGCGGGGCTTGGCAGCAGACGCGAGGACACAGGAGGTTATCTTCCGACGCCTATTGGATCTCCCTCAGAACGAGTACTATTGGCAGCTGTCTCCCAGGTTCCTTGGAAATAAGGTTAGTGAGAGTTTCTCTGCATTTTTTCTGCGCATGCGACTGTGATTACAAAATGCCGCTTTATAAATGATGCTTCATGATTATATCAAGACACTTAATGTAACATGTATCTAGACATTTGTAATTTAATTGTAATTGTAATAGAACATTTTATAAAAGTGCCACTCATCGATTCAGAGACACAATATGGTGCCTTTTGCATACCTCTCAAAACTCTGCTTGCAAGTCTAAATGGTGTTAAAGTTCATAAAGTTAAACATGCCTTTTTAGTCGATGCAATCTCCAGATTTCTTCAACTCCAATGAACTAAGTTGTAGGAACCAGTGTAATCAAAGGTGCTTCTAGAGTAAATCGTAGTGCATAAATATCTTGGTAAGTAAATACCCGTAGGCAAGTAAGTCAGTTTGGATTCTGAGTTCAGGTCCAGGCAAGTAGGTAGTAAGAAGGCTATGATAGATGGTTTTAGCAACTGGAGTGACATGAGCGATGTGGAGAACAGTAGGTACACTGATCAAATCTTTGGAAATAGTGGACCATAATCATTGTTATAATCACAATGAGTCATCAGTGATGATTCTGATTATAACATTATAAGTGAGGGACCTCTGGATGGAATTGTGTTCTACATACCAGTGTTACAACAGATACCAGTTTAGAGCTACATCTTGTTCTTCAAGTTTTCTGCCCAAGGGCATGTTCAAATGTCCAATGGCACCACTCCTCAAAAGGGTGGACTTTTTCCTTCAATTTCTTTTATCCATCCATTGTCATCCAGTCCAGCAGCATCTGTTGATGGTCTTCCTCTCATTCTCTTTCCTTCCATTCTTCTTTCCATGACAGTTCTCAGGAGGGAGTCTCCTGTTATACAGTATCACACTGTTTTGACAATTCTTTTCTTTAGGTTCCTATTCAGAGGTACACGAAAGGCACTATATTCCAGTTTAGATAAGATTGAATTAACGAGGACAAGTTATTAGTGACACTTTATTAATCCAAATTCTGAAATTGTTTGGCAGATAACAAGTTATGGAGGTTATCTACGATACAATGCCAGGTCGATGGATTCAAGTCGTTTTGATACTTCGTCATACACATCTTATCCAGATGTTATCATCAGTGTAAGTCAGGAATTCAATCTGTAAGTCAGAAAATCAGTCTGTAAGACAGGAATTCAATCTTTAAGTTGGAATTCAGCCTATAAGTTAGGAATTCAATCTGAAAAGTCAGGAATTCAATCTTGAAGTCAGGAATGCAATCTGTAAGTCAGGAATTCAATCTTGAAGTCAGGAATGCAATCTGTAAGTCAGGAATTCAATCTTGAAGTCAGGAATGCAATCTGTAAGTCAGGAATTCAATCTTGAAGTCAGGGATTCAATCTGTAAGTCAGGAATTCAATCTTGAAGTCAGGAATTCAATCTTGAAGTCAGGGATTCAATCTGTAAGTCAGGAATTAAATCTTGAAGTCAGGAATTCAGTCTGTAAGTGTCCAAGCATTTGCTGAGCGTCTCCTAAGAACCTTTTGAAGCATTTCTTCCAATTTCGTTTTGTTTGTTATTTTTTGTTTTGTTATTCTGAAAATTGTTTTATCTGTTCGTGGTTATCTTGGGAGCGTGTTTGGTTGTGTCTCTCTTGCAGTGGACTGTCTTTCTATTTGAAATTCTATTTCTGTGTATTTATGTATGTGTGTTTGTAGATATGTATGTGTTTCTGTGTGTATGAGGAGGGAAAACCTATAGATATAATTTACCTAGATTTTGCCAAGGCATTTGACAAAGTACCTCATGTAAGGCTGGCCCAAAAAGTTGCAAGCAAGTGGGGTTAGAGGGCAGGTACTAAAATGTGTATGGCTGTTTATATTGCATCTTTTAAGAATCACACAAGTGTGCTAAATACACAGGTATGATTAGCATCTAACAGATAGAAAATGGTACAGTTTACTGTGATTTGAAAATATGTCGTGAGGTGTCTGTTTTTTTGTAAATAAGTGTGTATGTTATCTGATCATTTATATAGGGCCTTTCTCGAATCTTTCAGAGAGGTGCTTGAACAGGGCTACCTGACAGACCTAAACAAGTGTCGCTTTAATGCATTTGAATGCAGTGCATATTCTGGTAACAAGGCATGGATTATTGGAACAGAATCCCACTGCTTGTTTGTTGTCTGATTAGGGAAATGGTTTGGTCCTGCTGCATACGAGGGCAGAACACCAGCAAGAACCAGTCCAGGTCCAATTTTCTGAAGTAAGTGCAGATATCTTTCTTTCAATAACTCGTCAGATTTCACTGTTTTCAATATTTACTATTTTTAGTAGAAAATAGATTACCAGTTTAAGTGAGCCACGGTTGCTCTACATAACTAAAATGAACAAGCCTTGGTGCCGATGCGGTGCAGTTCAGACTGTAGCTCACATTGTCAACGTTAACTACTGTAGTTATGAGCAGTAGTTAACTGCTGTAGCTAGCAGTTAGTAGTTAAACACTGGTTATTTTTTTGTAGTTTTAAAGTATTTAATTACATTTTATGTTCTAAAGTAGTTTTAACTAGTAGTTAAACTACAAAACCTTTTTGCTCAATTTGTGGGAAGTACATTTTTAAAACTACATATTCAGGAATCAAGTTTTTCAATTGCATGCTTAGCAACTTGTCTCCTGTGGGCCCTATCTCCAAATTATTTTGCAGTCACAGCTAGCTTGTTAGGTTGGATAAAATATTCGTCTGATTTTTAATTAATTAAGTCATATTCATGGTTTAATAGTTTATCATTGCTAAAAGATCCAGCTGAAAGAGCAAAAATACAGACAGAAAGAGTTATAGCTGTAGGCATTTACCTTTTGAGGGCAATTTTTCTGTAAATCTCTCAAACTTCCGCCTTCCTACTAAGTAAGTAAGTCAGTAAGCAAGTAAATTAGTCTACTTACTCATTTGCTTCCTTACTTAATCTACTGGTGTAAATGTTTTTTTCACTGTTTTCTGACAAAAGCAATACTGGAGTCACAGCAGCAGAGGTGGAAGGACTAGTCGTGATGACCTGATGATTACTTTGTCAAACCTTGACTACATCTTGATCAAAGCCCAGTACATAGAGGGCGCTGATGAAGCAGGGTCTGTTACCTCTACTGTCGTCTGACAGTTTTTCTTTGTAATTGTAGTAACACATTTCTACTCACGTTTTCAAGGAGTGCATGATGGTCTAGTGATACAAATGCTGGTCTGGCAACTCAGAGCTCAGGGTTCAAATCACCACTAAGATCTATAATGATTAGTCAAGATTTCTGCACCACTGGCGCCCCCTAGCAAACTCAGCTATGAATTGAGTACATTTTAGGAAGATGAAGCAGCAAGGGAGCTGACTGATCACTCACACTTAGGTATGCATGTATGTGCCTTTCTCTGTGTCTTTCTCTATTTGTGTATGTATTCATGTGAACATTTATGTAGCACCTTTCGAATCTTCCAATGGTGCTATATAACTATACAGGTAAAAACACGGCATCAAATGAAGAATCAGTCAACTGTGTGTAGAGAGTGACAGAGGTTGCTTGTTACTTGTCAGACGTTAAAACAAGCATGATGGCACTCCAAAACCTGTAAGAAGTTTTACTGACTCAGTTGTCTTAGTGTCACTTCTTGGTCAGTTCTTCTAGTGTATGTGGCTCAGTATCTTGGTCGGTGGTCATGCGGTTGTGGGTTCAACTCCTTGTAATGACCCTGGGCAAGTTGTTTGCGCACACATGCCTCGGTCATGAAGCAGTAGAATTTGGTAATGGCTTAAGCTGCAAAGTAAATGGCAAGTCCTACGATGCACTGTCCCTGTGTCTAGAACCTTGGAATTCGTCCATTGCTGGCTCATAGTTCCTACAAAAACGGAAATTAGCACCTCCCATAAGTCCCAGTATGGGACGTGGGACCTTTGCTTTACATCTAGATTTGATTAAATTTTGTTTATCTAGTATTCGTGACATCAGTTTGGATACTGCAGAATCGAGGACGACTGGAACGTCGGAAAGAGCATACGAGGTGGAGGAATGTGTGTGTCCGGTTGGCTACAAGGGTCTGTCCTGTGAGGTAAGTGGAGATAAGACATCTAATCAGGAACACTGGTCACCAACTTGACTTTTGCGTCCTCAATGACTGGTGTTTGTACACCATCATCAGTTGATGCCTTGTGTATTAGACACAGGTGTTGTAGTTAAGTTACCAAGGACTTGGGGTGTGTGCTAATTTTGCTTATATAATTAAACCAGACATGAAACGATGCCTTCAGTCTCTCTTTTTTGACAGTAGAAGCATACTGAAGATCTATGAAGAACAGTCCCTTAAGCCAGTGCGTCTCAAACTTTCTTATGCTGTGGACCAGTAATTGTTTTACTGGCCTTACCGTGGACGTGTTGTTTAAACATCATCTTATGTTTATGACATGTTAGGCTATGTTAAAATGTAGATTTCGTAATAGTATGACGGTTTATTACAACTATAGGCCTACTTTTGTTACTGTTTATTATGTATGAACACTGTGTCATATTTTCATTTTTATGTTTACATTGTATACAGTTAAATATTTTATTCAAACATGATAAAAATTAAGATTCCGATTATCATTCTGCAGCCCGGGAACCAATCACTCGGGACCCGTGCCAGTCCACGGACCACAGTTTGAGTAGCACTGTAGCACTGCCTTTAGCTAGCCCTAGAGACAGCCATGGGGATGAAGTGTTGGCGAATTCTTTTAAACTGAACCAAATTACATGTGATTTGGCATATTTCTGTACAGGACAAGAATACATTTTTCTCAGAGATCTTATATGGTTATGGTGAACAGTGTGTTCAGCATAACAAATTTCAACAAAGAATACAAAAATTTGTTGGAAATACAAACATTTAAAAAAAATTTGTCATGCGTAATCATTCTTGTTGGATATGAGGACTTCTTTAGATTTGTAGATCCTTTTTATTACACTCACAGTGTTAGGAAATACTTACACTCACAGTGTTAGGAAATCACATGTAATTGGGTTCAGTTTCAAAGAAGTCGCCATTTTAACTAAATTATATAAAGCAAATTTAAATCAAAATAATTATTAAAAGACAAGTGCTGGTTACCTAACCTAAGTTTAAATTAAACTTAAACTAAATTAATATAACTTCGTAAGAATTGAATCCCTGCAGATTCTTTCTTTTGCTATAGAGTCCAACATATCATTGGTTGCTGTAAATTCATCGTAATTGTAATCGTAAACTCCACATTTCTAAGCGCTACTCAAAAGCCAAACACAGGGCACCAGCTTAGTCACAAGCGCTGCGTCAAGTCATAGGGGTTGTCCAGAGATGTCCAGCGGAGATACGAGTGGGGTTGCCATGGAGACCAGAGAGAGAAGGCAGGGGACCTGCTAAGGTGAGTTTTGTTAGGACAAGAAAGACCGATAATCATTGCCGACGTATTGTGTTTTGTCTTACAAACAGAGCTGTGATGCTGGGTACTGGAGGTCAGGTACGGTTCCTCCACACAGCCGCTGTGAGCAGTGCAACTGTCATGGTCACTCGGGAACCTGCGACTCCATCACTGGACGATGCACAGTAAGAATCGACTTCTTTAAAGTTCACTCTATCTGAGTAAGTTAATTTGTAGCCTTTATTAGTATTCTTATTCCTTCTGATTTATTATGTGCCGATGTATAACGACACTAAGCATCAAACAGTGGCGCTGAACAATTGTGAGGGACTTGTATGTATGTGTGTTTGTGAATGTGTGGATGCATGTGTGTGTGTGTGTGTATGTATGAATGTATGTTCCGGTATGTGTATGAATGTCTTCTTCTTCTTCTTTGCCTTCAGGCTGGGATTAGTCCCTCGGTGGGGAGGGATCAGCCAGTCAGATCCTCTATCTCCATCCCACTTGACCTCTGGTGTTTTGTTTTTTAAACAGAGAAGCCTGAGGTCCTGCTGAACCATGTCCATCCATCTCTTCTTCTGGTGTCCTCGGCTGCGATGTCCATGCACCTCCGCCTTCATGATTCTCTTTATGTTACTAACAACATAACATAACATAACATAACACTTTATTGGTCCACATTGATTGTACAAAATATTCATAAAGTGACAGTTGTATTTTTTTAAACCCAAATTGAACCATATGATTCATAAGATACACCACAGTTAACAGTTAAAACCAGTACCAACTTAGCAACTTGACGGACTCAATCAGCACCCTAAGTAACTGGGCTACTTGACCAAGTCCTGGCTTATACCAGGGTGTTGAATTTACCTATGATGTAAGTTGGGTATGTTCTGTGTTACGACGTCGTGTGGAGATCATTTGGACGCAACAGGAGACCCAGAAGGGATGAAGTCCCTCTAGGAAGGGTCCCCTTATTACTATTGATACATAACATACCGTAACATGGCGGTGAAAAGAGTTTCGTAGTCATGCCATCTAAACAGATACTACCAATGACCTTTTTTAACACAGTATGCAAGCCAGCTAGCTTATTCATTATGAGATGTTTAACCAGTGCTGGTGCCGCAGTTGATCCCTATCACCCAATAGCCAGCTCTTTAAGTGACCTTTGAATGTATTTAAATTAGGACGGTCTTTTATGTGCTTTGGTATTAAGTTCCAGATTGAGGGACCTGTACATGCTAAAGAGAATTTCCTAATATTTGTTCTTGCAAAAGCCACTCTTAAGTTGGAGGCCCTCCTTGTTGCATAGTGGTGGATCTGCGAGTTCATAGTGAAGAGACACGAGTATTCCGGTGGCAGTAGCTTATTGATTGAGGAGTACATAAAAATCCCTATTTGGTATTCAAGTAATTTATCTAACCTCAGTATGCCCAATTTTTTAAATAGTTCATCCATTAAATACTAGATCCTCCTCTGCCTGCTCCACGTGTCCATACCACCTCAGTCTGGTTTCGCGCACCTTGTCGGATATACAGGCCACTCCGAGTGTTTTCCGGATATTCTCATTTGTCTTGCTGTCTTTCAGGGACACCCCAAGCATCCACCGTAGCATCCTCATCTCAGTTCTCTCCAGAAGTTCCTCCTCCTTTCTCTACAACGTCCATGCTTCTGCTCCATAGATCAATACCGGTCTTATCATTGTCCTGTATATCTTTCCCTTGAGGCGAACCGAGATCTTGCGGTCACACAGCACACCAGACATATCCCTCCACTTCTGCCAGGCTACTTTTATTCTGTTTTTGACATCTTGTTCACATCCTCCTGTAGCATTCATTATCGACCCCAGGTATTTTAGGTCTCCACCTGTTTCAGTACATTTTCCTCACTGTCTATAACCACCAGGTCTTCATCTGTCCTTGAGCAAACCATGAATGTATGATTGTATGGATGTATGAATATAGATGTATGTGTGTGATGTGTGTGTAGGTATGACAGTGTGGATGTGTGTATTGGTGTGTGCGTATGAATATATGTATATTCGTATGAATATATATTATGAATGTATGGATGTATGTGTGTGTGTATCAATATATGTATAATATGTGTATGAATGTATGGATGCATGAATGTATGTATGTGTGCAAAACTGTGCATGCATGTGTATGACTGTATATGGATGTATGTATGTATTGTATGTGTGTATGTATGAATGTATGGGTGTATGTTTGTATTGTTTGTGTGTATGTATGACTGTATGGATGTATGTATTGGTGTTTGTATGATGTATGAATGCATGTATATGTTTGTGAATATATGGATGTATCTATGTATGTATGTATGCATGCATGGATGTATGTATGTATGTATGTATGAATACTGTATATGAATATATAGATGCACGTATTTGTAGTGTATGTAATGTATGAATGCATGTATTTATTTATTTATTTACACAGAACTGTCAACACAACACTGAAGGTGACCACTGTGACGTCTGCGTACGTGGTTACTATGGCGATGCAACGAGAGGACAACAAACGGACTGTCTGCCCTGCCCATGTCCGCTGACTCATTCACCAAATCAGTAAGTTGACCTTTCCCTAAACTAATGACTTCTATAGCGCCGTTATCATGACACTCAACGCTTCAATCAGTGGTCACTGTGCAACCATATGTATGGAACATTCATTATTTCTTTAACGTATGTATGTAGGCATACGTTGTTATGCCGTGAAGAGATGTGTTAAGTTGCGAGACCAAAGAAATGAAAGGGTTGTGAGATACGAGATAATTTTTACATGGTAACGGAGCGGACATACATTTTCGGGGACAAGTTAAAATATATTTTTTTAAATTATACTGAAGATCCGGTTTACCAAGTTGTATTTAGAAACATACAATTATATTTAATATAAAAGAAATATACAGATTTTTTGGCCTAATGCAAATCATTTTGAAATTGTAGACGAAAGCAATAAGTACTATAGCCTAGGGACGGTAACGGAGTGGAACATTTTAAATTCAAAATAAATTCTAATAAATTATTTTATTGTTTTGAATTACTTTCAAAGGTCTTAAATTGTTGACTGATCAATAACGTTTTAATCTAATCACTTAGCATGATCAGGCTAGGTATTGTTTTCTGAGAAATGACTGGGGACAGCCGTATTTCCAATTTAACCAAATACCGGAAAATGACTCACATATGACGCCACCAAGGAATCGATCACAGTGGCATCCCACACGAGGCTTCTGATCACATGCCACGGTATCAGCGTTATTTTCCGTCTGAACGGACCCAGCCCCGGCGGTTCCTTCACAGCCAGGAAACCAGCCCTTGTGAGGCCAGGAAAATGACGTTGTTAAAAAATGACGCATTATTATTATTATTATTATTATTATTATTATTATTATTATTATTATTATTATTAGTATAGTAATAACTACCAAAAAGCTCCAGATGCCTTATCATTAAGTGGATGTCTTAATAAATATACAGATTGAAATTAATCTGGAAAATCACTGTTATTCTAATGATTTAAAAAAATAAAATCTGTAAGTTATTATCTTTAATAATTTTCTTCTATTTTAGATTCAGCCCTACATGCATTCTGGCTCGCGATGGGAAAGTTACGTGCACAGCCTGCCCTACGGGTCATACTGGCCGAAAATGTGATACGTAAATATTTTCCCTTCTGAACTATTTCCGTTTGCCAATTCCAGTCGTATTACTATAGTAGCAAGTTTGTTAACCTGAGGTAGAAACGAGAATCAGAAATTAACATAGAGGTTTAAATGTTGTCTCAGGAAAATCTCGTTCTTGAGATCATTTGACAAGTATCAAATTCTGTTCTTGTTGGTATTTAGGTATTGATGCAGTGCTCATGTGATTTGAGTTTGCTGAACTAATTATAATTGTAACTGTAATCGATATTTATAAAAGTGTCACTCAGCGATTCTGAAGTGCTCTCGACCGAGGTCAGTGCTATCACTAAGAAACAAAATGGACTTAGAGCATTTCTGGAACAGAGGAAGAGAAAGACTGAGGAGCCCAAGCTGCAATAACTGCAGAAGATGGTTCCAACTAGAGTGGCCAGCATAAGCAAAAACTTCTTGATTGAGCAGTAGCCCCATACATGCGGGGAACAACCAGAAGACCAGGAAGTGAAGAGACCAAGGTTCAGAAGCTCTTGAGGTATGAAGGAGCTACCCTGACCAAACTGTTGCACATATAAGAGTTAAGATTTTGAACTGGATGCGCTGGGGCATGGGAAGTCAGTGGTTAGCTGTAGCTGTAGCTGTAGCTGTGTTAATCGGTATTACTCGGTTACAGATTTTTAGTTATTTGTATTGGAATATGTATTTGACAGAAACTTTACTAATTTATTAATTGATTTATTTTCAAAACTAATTGCTTTGTGCTAGAGTGTTTACTTAAGAATATGTTATACATTTCAGTTATGTATTGTTGAAAATGTATTGTTGAATTATTCTTTTAAGAATAATTCCGGGTTGTGTTTAAAGTATTATTTGCATCAGTTTTGTTGTTTTTTGCTGATGATTTAACCACTGATTGATTTATTTGTCTGTTTTTATTGATTTGTCATAATTTGTTTTAATTTACTGTTTTTCCGTTGGGTTTTAAATGTTTTTTTTATTTCTGAAACTGTTAAGTTGTCTTCCTGGTTACGAGGGCAACCCACAGGAAGCTGGGGACTTCTGCAAGCTCGCCATGCCTGACCTGTCAGATTCAGGTAGACTCACCTGGTCATTGTTTTAATAAGGTTGCATAACGGGGAGATACTGAACTTACATCTTGACGTGAACTCTTCACAAGTTGTTAACAGGGATAAGGTTGAAAAAGTCAATGAGGGCCACACTGCAATTCTTCTGTGGCAAGGATCTTTGAGTGAGTATTAGTATGCAAATATCTATATCCATCATTTAATGAACCGGGTATCCATCAACTTCTTGCAGACCAGTTTGCCTTCCACCCCTCAGGATCAACAATGGCGGCACTCAGTGCTTTTTTTCTAGAAAAAAAGGTTTCGGAACGGAAGAATAGGTTCCGGAACGCAACAATTATGGGCTGGCTAAAATCACGAGAAAAACGGGATTGGGGGTTGGGAGGGGTCTCAGTAAACACTGAAAACAGTTCAAAAACACTGAAATTAAATTAAAATAACTAAATTATTGTTTTAATAATTAAAATAAATAAATTATTTTTTAGTAGCTGAAAAAGGTGCCGGAACGCTGTTCCGGCTGAAAAAAAGCCCTGGCGGCACTCATATTTATTCAACATCAGATTTACAGACTACTCAGAACCGAACCCTTCGTAGCGCTCATTGCTCTTGACTTTTCAAAAGCCTTTGATATGGTTCGGCATTTGACCCTTGCCCAAAATCTTCCAGAACTAACGATCCTGGATAACATCTACAACTGGATACTTAACTTCCTTGACCATCGTTCTCATACAACTCGATTTGCTGGCATATCCTCAATCGTCGCATACATCTACTCCTCTCTCATCCATGGTTCAAGTATGGGGTTGGTGGCCTTTATAACAAATGCATCAGAGCTAGAACGGCTACATCCAGAAAACTCGATGGCCAAATATGAGGATGATACCTACCGAATCAAGCCTGCTTCAACGTACCAGACCATACGATCAGAGCTAGCACATATCACAGATTGGGCTCACAGGCATAATCTACGGCTGAACCAAAGTAAATCTCTAGAGATGATAATTCCGCAAGCCAGATGCAAAACCATTCCACAACCTCAGAAAGAAGAGAGTCAACTCCATGAGCGTCCTTGGAGTCTACATATCTGATGATCTCAAAGCGGAGGCCCATGTTAGCGCAACCCTAACAGCTTGTGTTAGATCGCTGTATGCTTTGAGAGTACTAAATCATCGCAGTCTCTCCAATTATGCACTTCAAGAAGTTGCGAGAGCAACAACGCTTTCCAACTCCTGTATGCCATCCCAGCGTGGTGGGGACTAGCCTCAGCATGTGATCGCTTAATGTTACATCGTTTAAAGTTAAAGACAGTAGAGACTTTATTTCCAAAACACTGTACTCAACATTATTTACTCCTCAAAACTCTATATAATTTTGTTCCATACTGCAGTTTATCAGCGTGTGTTTACTTTATTAACAATAAACTAATATCATCATCATTATGTTAACAAGTGCAGAGTGTTAAGTTAATAGCTTTTGGAGACGTAACACCTCTGCGTTAAGTAGAGTGGCACATAAACTGGAAGCACATTGACCACACCATATCTTCTGGTTTAACATGTTCATAGTTCTTGTTCACAAGTCTGCACAATGTCTTCTGAAGTTTAACGTGTTTGTGTTCTGCACTGTACTGCATTTTTAAATTGTTTACTTGCATTAACTTCTTGTGTATATGATTTTACTGGGTGCATTTCGGTTTTTCATTTGGATGTTTAGGTGAATTTTCAAATGTTCAAATGAATGGTTTCTTCTATGTTTACGTCCCATATTTGATTAGCCTTTGATATTTTCAATTTAAAAAATTAAATTTGAATTCGATCATTCATTCAGAGCATTTATATAGCACCATTAAGATACCTATATATCTGGACTTGTATAGAGTGCAGTTTAGGAATCCCTCATAGGCGCTTAAATACCGGTATTCTGATAAACCTCTGGAGGATATTTTCTTTTCAGACTGTGAGTGTGACGAGAGTGGATCGGTTCCAAACACACAGTGTGATCTTCGGACATCCCAGTGTCAATGCAAGGTAAGAGCAGATGCATGTTTGATGTCGAGGTTATAAACTAAGGTGTGTGGATTTGGGCCTGAGATGGTTGGTTAGTCATTAGCTGTAGTTTAATAAAAGTAGAAATAAATATCAGTAAACTTCTTTGACATGCCACATTTGTTCTGCAGTTAATTTGTTATGTAGTGATGTTTTTGTGTGATTACGTTTTGAATATGTGTTTTTGTGAATAAATTTTGAATATATTTTTGTGTGATTAAGTTTTGAATGTGTTTTTCGGTGATTAAGTTTGAACTTTTTTGGGTGATTAAGTTTTGAGCTTGTTTTTGGGTGATTAAGTTTTTAATATGTTTTTGGGTGATTAAGTTTTTAATATGTTTTTGGATGATTAAGTGCTTGTATGACAATTTTCTTAGTCGTGTGGTTAAATTGTCATGCGAGAATATTTTTGTGACAATTCAGTGACGTACTACATCTGTTTTGCTATTAAGTTGTAATATGACTGTGTTTGTTTGGGATTAAGTTGTGATTATGTTTTCGAGTGATTAAGTTGTTATGTGAAAGTTTTTGAAAGTTTTTGTCGGATTAAGTTCTTGTTTTTTTATCTGGTTAAATTATCATGCGACGATATTTCTGAAACTGTTTTTTGTGCGATTTACAGGCATACGTGCACGGCAAGCACTGCACAGAATGCCAATCGGGTTATTTCCATCTGTCAGCCGTCAATCCACAGGGCTGCCTCAACTGTTACTGTATGGGCCACACCAGACAGTGTACCAGCTCCTCCTATTACAGGCATCAGGTCAGACCTATCAGACTTCAATGAACTCTCGTCTTTTGAGGGCCTTGCCTTTCTGAACTTTGACCTCTGGCCGACGCCCGCGGAACCCTTGGGTTCCGCGGAACTGGAACTGGAACTGGCCAGCTCAGCTACTGTGCTTTTGTGGATTTGATTTGAGTTGGTGACTAAGCAATTTACGTTACATTGCATTTCGTAACCATTTTGCTCTTAGTTGTTAACAATTTATCTTATCTAATCCAGGGACTTCTACAGCGCCGTTATAATGCTCATGACATCAATCGACGGTAACATCAATTGAAATCGCAATTAAAAGTCATAACCCATTGGAAAAAACGGGTTGAAATTTCGATATATCAGAGAAACAAGAAGCCAAGCTGATCGTAATTGTAAACTCCAAATTTCTAAAGAGCTTATCTAAATCTAAGCGCAGGGCACCAGCTTATTCATCAGCGCTGCATCATGTTGGAGGGAAAGCCCAGAGATGTCAAGTGAAGATCCGAGTCCAGCTGCCCGTTGGTCCGGTTGCTAATTTAAATTATAATATGGATTTGTGTTATTTTCTGTTGTAGACTGAACCAGATTACACGGACTCTCACGGGTTCCGACTGACAACACGACGCCTTGGGGAACAGATAACGGATGGTATAACAGCAAGTGCATTCGCAAAGCAAATCCAGTATGATGACCTTCCTCAGGTCCAAAAGGATAGGGAAAGCCTCTTCTGGTTCCTGCCATCCAAGTTTACTGGCAATCAGGTAATTGAGATTGTGGTGCTATATAAATTTAAGAAATAGACACAATTTATCATCATCAGGGTTGGTAGCCCATATTATTATTGTTGTTATTTTTATTATTTTTGTTATTATTGTTGTTATTATCATTCTTGTTGTTATTATTGTTATTATTATTATTGTTTTCCATTTATTAAGTGCCACTATCTAATGACCAAGCATCAATCATTGGTGCTGAGCAATTATTATTATAAGTGCAGGACATGCTACACAGTAACACAGAGAGTGGCTCAAACTCGTACTCCCTGGATTACAAGGTGAGCACTATTGTCTGCTATGTCCCACAGTCAACACCCATGTCCCACAGTAGGCTACCATGTCCAACAGTCGGCTACCACGTTGGCTACCACGTCCCTCAGTTGGTTACTATGTTCCACAGTTGGTTACCATGTCACACAGTTGGTTACCGTGTCCCACAGCCGGCTACCATGTCCCACCGTAGTCAGTGTATCGGAGATATTAGAATTATACTGGAGGTCTTTGGTTTATTGCAAATTTGACTATGGTTTCACTTGAAGCAACCTGCAATTGAGTGCCGTATGATTATGGCATTGCAAAAGACACTAGATTAGATTATGATTGTGGCATTGTAAAAAACACAAGATTGGATTACGATTATGGCTTTGTAAAAGACATTAGATTGGATTATGATTATGGCATTGTTAAAGGCATAAATTTGGATTATGATTATAGCATTGTGAAAGACATAAGATTGGATTATGATTATGGCATTGTAAAAGGCATTAGGTTGGATTATTATTATGGCATTGTAAAAGACATTAGATTGGATTATGATTACGGTATTGATAAAGACATAAGTATGGATTATGATTATGGCATTGTTAAAGACATAAGATTGGATTATGATTATGGAATTGTAAAAGACATAAGATTGGATTACGATTATGGCATTGCATTAAACGTTATATTGGATTATGATTATGGCATTGTAAAAGACATAAGATTGGATTATGAAAATGGCATTGTCCCTGTCCGGTCAGATGGACCGGACAGGGAGCCAGAGAGCTGGGAGATGGATTCAAGCTACTGTTTAGTGGAGGTGGAAACAAACAGAATGGAGTGGGAGTGATATTGGACCCTGAGTTTAAGGAGAAGGTGGTGGATGTGACAAGAGTTAGTGACAGACTTATGGCTCTAAGACTGGTGATACAGGGGCAGATCATCAATGTGGTTTCTGGATATGCCCCACAGACTGGATGTACACAGGAGGAAAAGGACAGTTTCCACGAAGACCTGGAAACCTTGATTAGAAACATACCGAACACGGAGCACCTAGTTGTGTGCGCCGATATGAATGGACATGTAGGCATAGAGGCTGACGGATTTGAGGAAGTACACGGAGGTCACGGTTTCGGTAGAAGAAATGAAGAAGGAGACAGATTATTAGAAGCTGCACAGGGATTGGATCTGGCTATTGTAAACACATACTTTAGAACAGTGGTTTTCAACCGGGGTTCCGCGGAACCCAAGGGTTCCGCAGGCGTCGGCCAGGGGTTCCGCGGCAGTTCAAAATTAAATTTTAAACATCAACTGAATATTTCAAAAACGGATTAGCAGTGAACAGAATTCTTCATAGCTTTCAGTCATACTGGCTTGACACAATTCTGAACACAAAATAATTAACATTATTACGTCGATGTTGCACTTTATATGTCTTCAGGCCCATATTACATGCATACCCATATACACGAGTCTACTCGAGCGTGACTTATAGTTTGGAAGAGGCATATGCGTCAAATGGGAATTCTCTGGTTTCCGAATAGCCTATCACTTAGACAAAGTAGGCTACCAGGACATTAATTTTTGCCATTTATTTTTAACCATTTGGACGCTCTGTCCATTCAATAACTATTTTCCATCAGTAGGTTACCTGTTGAGCAGCAGGTCTACGACTGGGTCATAGAAACCCATTTGTAGGAATTAATTCTTCTTTGGCTCAGTTCACTTTGAAAGAGAAGAACTCGCTGAAATCGCGTCTGATGGAATGAATAACATGCAGAGCTAGACTTTGATTCGTTTTGGATATTGGTCGAACAGGAATATATCCACCTCTTACTCAGAAAGATTTGTTGTTTTTGTGCATTACACTTGAGTGGTAAACAGGGGCGGATTAACAAATATGGTGACCCTGTTCAGTAAAACTGTGGGTCCCAGCCCCACAGAATCACAATAAAAAGACACAGAAAACGCGTTATAGGCCTATTCAACAAATCAACATTCATCTATTATTAATTCGTGCCTTCTTTCTTTTTGTACAGTATCAGTAGGTTTTATAGTTATCCTGTCTCGTGTTAAAGTATACATCTTTTACGGTTTAACAATAATTTTTATTAGAGTGAGTCATGGTAAAGAATATTACAATTGCAGGCCTATCACAATATGAACATGCATTAATCCGCCTCTGGTGCTAAAGTAAATACTATATATTATAGCCTGTGCCAGCAGCATAGGTGCAAATAACTGATATTAAAAGTTCAAAATTCTAAAATCTAAATATTATCCCAACATTAGTAGTTACAGTTTAGGCCTATTTCTAGCAATATTGGATGGGTGAAACGCGCCGGGTTCTGTGAGCCAAAGAGCGCTTGTGTAGGGTTCCGTCACCACAAAAAGGTTGAAAACCACTGCTTTAGAAAATCAGATGAACACCGAATAACATACCGCAGTGGAAGAAATGCAAGCCAGATTGACTACTTACTGGTGAGGAGGGAGGATAGAAAGCATATACGTGATTGCAAAGTTATACCAGGAGAGGCAGTGGTCAGCCAACACAGGGTACTGATCATGGACATGATGGTGCAAACTCAACATCAGAAAAGAAAACAGATCAAGCAAAAGGAACGTATCAGAACTTGGAAGCTGAAGGGAGATATAAAAGATGCTTACAAACTGGAGGTGCAGGCACGATTAGCTGGAGCAGAGGAGGTGACATGGGACTAACTGAAAAGCGTCATGCTGGGGGTGGCAAAGCAGGTGTACGGAACAACAAAGGGACAAAAAAGGAAGGAGAGAGATACTTGGTGGTGGGAGGCAGAGGTGCAGACGGCAATACAAAGCAAGAAGACCGCCTATAAGAACTGGCAGATGAATCGACACGATGATGGACGGAGAGCAGAATACAAGGCAACCTGTCGGGAAGCTAAAAGGTCTGTGGCAATAGCCAAAAATAGGGCGTTACAACATATGTACCAGGAGCTAGACACCAAAGAAGGGGAGGGCAAGATATATAAAATAGCAAGGGCAAGACAAAGAAGTCGACAAGATAAACAGTCAGTAAATGTTATTAAGGACAAGAATGGTAAAATACTCATCGATGAGGAGGCAATCAGATCCAGATGGAAAACATACTTCGAGGAACTGCTAAATGAAGAAAACCCAAGGGAGCCTCTACAGCAGGAGACCAACCCTGTAGCAGGACCAGAGATGGAGATCACCTATAAAGAGATTGAGACAGCAATTGCAATGATGAAGAACAACAAGGCACCGGGGCCATCTGGAATGACGGCCGAAATGTTTAAGGCACTGGAACAAAATGGGGTTGAAGGGTTATATGTCATCTTAAACAACTTCATGAAGCAGGAAAAACTACCCCAAGATTTGAAAGAAAGTGAAATACTAGCGTTATACAAGCAGAAAGGAGATGTGCTGGAATGCGGGAATTACAGAGGAATCAAATTGTTGGAGGTCGGACTCAAGGTGTATGAAAAGATCATTGAGAGGCGTATCAGAGAGCGGGTTGAGCTACATGACAACCAGTTTGGCTTCAGGCTAGGGAGGGGTACAACAGATGCAGTGTTCATACTGAGACAGGTACAGGAAAAGGTTTTAGAAGGAAACAACAAAAGATACTGGACCTTCGTGGATATGGAAAAAGCTTTTGATAGAGTTCCAAGGGATGTCGTTTACTGGAGTTTGAGGAAGAAGGGAGTCTCAGAGGTAATTGTGCGCTTGGTAAAGTCAATGTATGAAGGTGCAAGAACAACAGTGAGGAGCAGTATAGGCAACACAGGAGAATTCGAGAGACGAGTGGGTGTACATCAAGGATCGTGCCTGAGTCCTCTACTGTTTATTATTGTGATGGATGCAATATCAGAACATGTAAGGAGAGAGGTACCTTGGGACATGCTGTATGCGGATGATCTTATACTGGCGGACGATGCAGAGGCGAAGATGCAAGCACGTTTTACAGACTGGCAGATGGCAGTGGAGAGCAAGGGTTTTAAGATAAACATCAATAAGACAGAAACCAAGCAATTGAGATCAGAGACATTGCAGGAAAGTCACTGAAACAGGTTGAAACATTTAAATATCTGGGATCGACCATGAATGCACAGGGTGGCTGCGAGCATGACATCAGGAACAGGATTAAGGTGGCTTGGCAGAAATGGAGAGAACTAACGGGAGTGTTGTGTGACGCCAAAATGCCAACTCAACTCAAGGGAAAGGTATACAAAACAATGGTAAGACCGGTGATGCTATATGGAGCCAGAGGCCTGGGCGCTGACAAAAAGGGATGAAGGGTTACTGGAGAGAACAGAGATGAGAATGCTACGATGGATACTTGGGATCTCACTGAAGGACAGGAAAAGAAATGTGGACATCAGAAAGAAGCTCGGGGTGGCATGTATAACTGACAAAGTACGAGAGACCAGGCTGAGGTGGTATGGACATGTAATGAGAAAAGAGGATGATAGCTGTGTGAAAAGAATCATGAATGCAGAGGTATATGGACGCCGCAGCCGGGGACGACAGAGGAAGAGATGGGAAGACACGATACAACAAGACCTAAAACTCCTAAAACTGAAGAAAGAAGATGCTCAAGAAAGAAACAAGTGGAAGAGAAGGATCCAAGTGGCTGACCCCTCTCCAAAGAGGGATTAATTCGAGCCTGAAGGGAAAGAAGATTGTTAAAGACATTGGATTGAATTATGAAAATGGCATTGTAAAAGACATAATTAGATTGAATTATGACAATGGCATTGTAAAAGACTTACGATTGAATTATGATTATGGCATTGTAAAAGACATTAGGTTGGATTAGATTCGTCTGATGCACATTTGATTGTTTTTGTCCAGTCTTTGTTGTTTTGTGCTTGCTGTTGAATATTTGTCAGAATTTGAAACCCACTCTTTTTTACAACATGAGCTCCTTGGTGTTTCTGTATCTCTATTCCGTAGGTGCTTGAAAACCATTTTGCTAGATCCTGGTTTTCCATCTTTAGGTCAGGAGCACCTCTGATGCGTCTCTCTTGAAGAGGTGCTGCATAAATGTAATCACAATTACAATTTTTACCTGTTCTCATACAGGTAGCTTCATATGGCGGCAGGTTGAAGTTTCAGCAGGAGTATGTTCTGTTCCGGGATGAAAGTGCCATGTACCTCGATGCTGATGTTGAACTCATTGTAAGCAGTTTCAGATCAGTTAATGAGTGTATTCGGGTGTCCACTTATCGACTGCCTTTTCTACCAGCTCTGGGGTTAAATTCTTAGTTTTTGCTCCTGTTTCCTATTAAATCGTAATTGTTGCAGTCTCAGTTACAACAATATTCTAAGTTAGTGATGCTTAGAGCATACATGGGAGTTTTAGTCACTGTACGGTTCTTAATTGGGTCATGAACCTGTATCAAGTACTGCTTTAATCTGTTATTATGAGGTGATGTTGTAAAGTGGAATTGGAATTTGGATCCATCCCCAAACCATGCATATCATATCTATGTGCAGAACTGCATTGTATCAGATTTTACTGTGTAGTGAGGACTGTTTATAAAGACTTTGTTGTGTAGTTTTTCTGAACTGGTCTGTTTGTGACCCAGAGTGCAGACAATCGGTTCTACCTTTTCCTACAACCGCCACCTGTACCGAATGAAATCAACTCCTACGATGTCTTACTCACTGAAGTGAGCTATACTCGAATGCTACATTGTAAAGTAAAACAAAACCTTATGAAAGCACAAATTCTGTTTATTTTGCGCTAAGTCTTGGCTCGCTGTTTATAATAAGTTACACTGTGGGTTTTGCTACGATAACAAAATTAGCGTGCTTCAGAAATTTCAGACGTGTACATTGAAGATGGGCAAAATGATCTTATGGATGTTAATCTGATTGCAGCTTGAGTTTTGAGTAACATCGGTTGATGCCTTGCACATTTGACATAAGTGCTGCAGAAATTAGTAATTAATAATGATAATAATTAATGATGATGAAAAAACAATAGTGCTATCTTAACCTGTTCTATGATTACTGTAATTTCCAGGCGTCCTTCCGTCAACTGGATGGTGGAAGCCCAACCCGAGAAAGCTTCCTGAAAACTCTGGCTTCACTTGATGCAATCCTCATTCGAGCCACTCATTACAGTTACATGTCGTCGGTCTCACTTGGTTACCTGACGATGGACACGGCTGTTGCACGCAAGACTCACCAGGCCCAGGCCCTGGCCCTTGAAGTGGAACAGTGCTCTTGTCCACCTGGTTACGCCGGTCTGTCCTGTGAGGTAAATAAATGCATGGATCATCTCAAGAACAAACATACATGCATCCATGCACACACATGCACACACACTTGTACATTCATACATATGCAGACACTTGCAAGCATACGTACATACTTGCATGCATTTGTACTGTCTAGTCTACTCTGAGCAGTTCTGAGGTGCAGACTTGACAATGTGGATTGTGGAACAATCTGGCACTAGACATACGGCAGATCACTAGCATCTTTAACAGTTCAGGAAACGTTTTCTGCTCGACATAAGACACATTTGTTTGGCAATTCCTAGGTAACCATACTGGAGCGCCCGTGTGAGTTACTTCAAGGGTGCTATACATAAGTGTACAAGTGCGCTGATATATACATACATACATACATACATACATACATACATGACAAGAGCAGGGCATCTCTCTATGTAACTATAATAATAAATGAATAATAATAATAAATATATAAATAAATAATAAATATACAGATAAATGAATAAAAAATAAACTCGTTCAGGGATGTTAAGAAATATGTTAAGTGAAATATATTGAAATGAATTTCCTGTTTGCTCATGACGTTTGGATGTGTTTACGTCAGCAATGCGCCGCCGGGTTTTCTCGTGTTGCCGATCCATCTCTGCCTCTCGGCCGCTGCATCAAGTGCAACTGTAACAACCATGCGTCATCCTGTGACCTCAGCACTGGAGCCTGCCTGGTAAGAAAACACACCAGCATACTGTTCTCGACTTAGTGGATTTTGAACTGCATGTCTCCGACGGACTATGATTCTTGGCTATGGCTTCACCTGAAGTGATCATCGATTGTCGCCTTGTGCGTTATATTAACGGCGCTATAGAAGTCATCATATTCTGTTCGTCTGAATTTGTAGGATTGCCAGCATCACACTGCTGGTGACCGATGTGATCGTTGTGAGACGGGTTTCTACGGCGACCCGACTGTGGGCACTCCTGGCGACTGCCAACCGTGTCCGTGCCCTCTGACGACGCGTGAAAACCAGTAGGTCTACTCAGCAGTTATTTATTTGTTATTTTATTTATTAATGTTAGATAGGTGCAGCACTTTTCTGAAAATGTGCTATGTTAAGTGTCCTCATACATACATACAGCAATGGCATACTACCAATGGGGGCGGGTTGGGAGAACAATCTCCAGCAGTTGCCAGAAGTGGGGGGGGTGTTTAATGTTCTGGATAAACTGGTCAGAACACAGTTTTAATGAACATTTATAGTATAGTAACTTGTTATTTCAGTTTCTAGCTTGTAGTAACTTTTGTTTTGTACCATACCTGATGCTGATGTATATAATAAATTAATTTACGGTTCTGAGTGACTTCTAAGTCTCTTAAATAAAGTTTGCCATTCATTTAGTTTGGTACTGCTGATTTTCTGAACTGGTTGCATTTCTTAAGATTTTCTCCGACTTGTTTCTTGGATCCGGATGGATTGCCAACATGTGACCAGTGTCCCACAGGATACACGGGGAGACGTTGTGACCGGTAAGAACACCATTTATTTTGAGTGATAGGATATTCGAAACAAAATTTACTTAGCAACTGCATGCATCTCAAAGTTTGATTCAATTGCCATTTTTCCACTGTAAATATAGTTTTTGAATCCTATGCAACAAAGTATTGACACCTTGATATGTAGAGGAGTTGATTTACTTAATTTGGGGAGGAAGATAGATGAATGATAGCACTCTTGCTTGAAGAACATAAGATCTTGAAAGACGCGGTTCGATACCCATAGCTCCCTATAGGTTGATAAGTTGTCTCAGCTTTCCACTCCGTAGGGGCAGCTGTAAATGAGCAGGCACCTAACAAGCTGCCACGACATGTATTCTGTGAGATCTTGATAATTGTACTGTCATATGTTTCAATGTTACTGCGGTTTGTGAGTGAGCTTGTAAATAAACACGAATATATATTATATTTTATTTCTGTTTCAACCAGATAATTTATGTATTTAAGCAATCTGCAGTGATCTTCGAGTATGGGTCTTTTGGTTGAGCCTCGATGTAGCACTGTCGTTGGCTCTCGTGCATTCCATTTTGCTGCTTCTGAGGAATGGAACCAACTACCAATGTTTGTCCGAAGTTCGAACTCTTTCTCTTCCTTTAAGAAATGCCTCAGAACTCATTATTTCTCACTGGCTTTCAAGAATTTGAATATCTAACAGCTCTTCACCTGGCGACTGACTATTGACTAACCATGGCTCAAATTCGCATTTCTATGTCACCTTGCTTGCATTAAAGCTGTTTGTAATAATAAAAACGTAATTTAAGGTATAGTAACTCTTAGTACAAGTGTTTGTTTGTTAAAGTAAATAATATTTTCATTTCAGATTTGCTGATGGACTTTAAAAGGCCACGGTGATTCACTTTTTATTCACCTTTGTTGAAACTTGTTGAATGGAAATTGATAAACTTGCTTCAACATGAACAGTTTCAATGTGATCCATAATTTTGTTGTTGTTGTAGTTGTGCTCCAACTTATGTTGGCAATCCTGCTATTCCAGGCGAAAGCTGTGTCAAACTCAGTGGCAAGTTTCAGTTTATGATCTTGTTGAATTTAGCAATGTTCCTTCAAACATACTCATAATCAGCTCTGTGATTGCCCAAGTTTAAGGGCAATTATTATCATTAATAATTTTATTATTTTTATTATTACTATTGTTATTATCATTATTATCATTATCATTATTATTATTATTGAGCACTTAGTAAGCGCTACTATCTAGTGACCAAGCATCAATTGTTGGCTTTGAGCAATTGTGAGTGAAGGACTTGCTCAAGGTTCCTACACAGTAACTGTCTCAGGGAGGAGGCTCGAACCCTTACTGTTCATGTTATTACTCGAGCGCTTTAACCAATCGGCCACTGTGTTCCATGAAACTAAACTGCTTATATTTTATTATTTATTTATTTATTTATTACAGAGGTCTTATATAGCGCCCCGTCAAGGTTATCTACTCAGGAGCGCAACAATGACATTATATAACAATGACATAAGTTTTAAGTGGTTCTGAAGACATTTATCAGTGTCTGAACAATTGCTATCTAACACATATAATCATCGATATTCGTTTTTTCTAACTTCGTGTGGATGTGCCCGCTGAGACAGTACTATCTTGAAAACTATTCTACGAGTCTACACTTCCTGCACTGAAGAATTTCTAGCTTAACATTCCTGTTGGTTAAATCATTTCTCGTCGTCGAATCTTTCAGAGGATAAGAAACCCCGGCTAACCGTTTCACCAAAGCGACTTTCGACTGCCGTGTTTGGAGAGGCGATGTTCCAGTGCAACGTCGAGGGTAGCGGTCCTGTCAGGGTCCAGTGGATACGAGCGGATGGCCGACCGCTGTCAACACGGGCCTCCGTCTCGGAGGATCATACGCTCGTCCTGAGAAAAGTCGAGAGTACGGATGAGGGAAGGTACATATGCATTGCCATAAACCGATTTGGAAAGTCGCAGGAAGAGGTCGGACTGACTGTCTCTGGTGAGTACATTTGTTAGTACAAAGTCATGGTAGGCTGCTTGCTTTCAGAAATACTGTCCAGTATTAGTAGTCACTGGAAGAAGAAGAAGGAATTGTAATAGTACCAGTGGGTAATGTAATGAGTAATTGTAATGAGTGATTGTAATGCTGATTGTAAAGGTAACAGTAGCAGTAGTACATGTAGTAACATGTGGAATGATCTTCCCCCTCTGCTCAGGGCTAAACTAATGACTGGCTTTTGCTCATCGGTCTCGCGTTCCCTAAAGACATTTTTGTTTCCCCGGGGTTTCTGTGCTGAGAGTGCCTCTGAATAGTTATTCTGCGAAAGGCGCTTTATAAATTTCTAGATACAATACAATACAACATAGCAATTTGATAGTTATAGTAATAATGATAGTCATAGCAACAGTAATGTTGGGAATGGATTTTTCTATTAAGTATTGATATGGTAGTAATTATGTTTGTAAGTAGCAAGTTTTGTTATTATTATTGTTGTTTTGTGATTTATTATTATTATTATTATTATTATTATTATTATTATTATTATTATTATTATTATTTCTAACTGAAAGGATAAATCCAAAGTATGTGGAAAACTACTCTATGCAAGGGAGAATGCCTTTTAAGAAGGGTTAGTCTTCGTAGATGTCTGGTTTCTCAAACGTAACCCACAGAGTAATCATGCAGAAAAAATACATGTTATTACGATGGAGTTGTATGGTGCGTTTGTCTATGCATGCAGCTGAGAGGCGACTGCAGGTCACTGTCCATCATCCGAAGACGCAGACGGTTCCTGCTGGGGTCACGGTCAGGTTCAACTGCACTGGATACAGTCAGGTCAGTTTGTTTCAACTGCTCTAGATACAGTCAGGTCATGCATGGTCAGGTGCTGCCAACACTGAGGACAATGAAAATAATAAATGTAGTTTCAACTGCAGCAGTTTGAGTGAGGTCAGCATCTACTGCACTGGATTGAGTCAGATCAGCTGATGAAGTTGTTTTTTTTATTTATTCCGGATATTTCTATAGCGCCTCTCGAAGTCAACTACTACTCAGAGGCGCTCCCGACTACAGCATTTGATACTGTGCCGGAATTTTCATGCCGAAGCGCCACGAGCAACTGCGAGTGAAGGACTTGCCCAAGGTCCGTACGCAGCGGCTAGAGTGGGATTCGAACCTGCAACCCTCCGGTCACAAAGCGCCGAACTTACCACTGAGCCACCACGCCCCACAAATCATCAGGAAAACACTCTTTGGGTTCTTCGACAATCGGGTAGTCTTAATTTCTTATTGTAGTTTTAATTAGAAGCTTATATTGCACCACTTTGAGAGAAAACTGATCATAGTTGCTTTCTGCGCTGGCCTTTATGATGTTAAGTGTCATTATGAACAGAAATTTCATCAGTAAGCAAGACAATGCATGGAATGCTAGAAAAGTCACTAGTGGTGGGCCCACACACACACACGCACGCGCACACACACACACACACACACACACACACACACACACACACACACATGTAGCACCCAACCAATGGATTACATTTTTTACATTAATTTTGACATAAATTTTATTTAAATTTGACATAAATTCTGACAAATTTTATATAAATTTTACATAAATTTTGACGTAAATTTGACACATTTGCCATAAATTTTGCCATACATTTTTGCAAATTTTGACATAAATTTCATATAAATTTGACATAAGACAAATTTTATATAAATTTGACATAAATTTTGATGTAAACTTTGACACATTTGACATAAGTTTTGACATACATTTTTTCAAATTTTGACAAATTTTGACATAAATTTGACATACATTTTGACATGAGTGCATCGTCAAAAGTCATTTAGAAAGTGAACGAGTTTGAGAAGCATCTAAATTAACGTTTGGATGAAACAATGTGTGGGAAGTGGGTCTATAAAGTAGCGCGATTGGTCTGCGGGTTTGAGTCGGCCGAGTGGACTCCATGCAGCGACAAGTTGTTCACGTACAGTTGTTTTGCACTTCAGATTCAGATTTACTGACCCTGTGTGAGTAATAAGTGCAATAAAAATAATGAATTAATATAAATGCAGAAAAAGGTCACAGCATCTGCATATGGTGAGTTTGGCAAAAACTTGTTTTTTTTGGCTTTTTGTAGTATACCTACACCCTGGCTTGGTCAAGACAAGATGGTCGGGTGACGCCGAGGGTCGTGGACAATGGTCAAGGAATGCTGACCATTCGGAATGCTGAGGCTGCTGATTCTGGCACATACATCTGCACTGGATCAAACCCTTATAGCATTGCTACAGATGAAGCCATCCTAGAAATTATTGGTACAGTCAAACTTTGTTATTGATCCACATTGTCTTAGAAGCTAATGGTACAAGCAAACCTCAGTAAAGTCCGGTACAGTAAAACCTCAGTTATTATTCACATTGTCTTAGAACGTGATGCTACAGTCAGGGCTCATTATTGATCCACATTGTCTTAGAAGTTCATGGTATACAGTAAAACCCCATTGTTGATCGTCACTGTCTTAGGAGATCATGGTTCATGCTACAGTCGAACCTCATTATTGATTCTCATCATCTTAGAAATTAACAGTACACTCAGACCTTGATACTTGTACCCATTATAGTGCCAGAGTCGCGACCTGTGGTGAGCATAGTACCCCAGTCCGTCCGGGTGCAAACCGGGGAATCAGTGGAATTCCACTGCACTGCATCTGGTCATCCAGTTCCACAGATCCAGTGGACAGCTGGTCCGGGCAGACGGTTGCCTTTAGACGCTGTCACGGAAAACAACGTCCTGCGATTCCACTCCGTCTCCTCCGCCCAGCATGCCGGAGAGTACTACTGCACTGCGTCCAATGCACTCGGAACAGAAAGGGCGATCGCCACTCTCGAAGTCCAGCACGAGACCACCAGTATGTTTCCATCTGTATCATCTTGTATTTGTCCTTGTATACCTCCCAGATGCAGTTAAGGGCTACTTTCTTCTTTACTTTTACTATTAATGTTATTACAGCAGTTTGTAACTTGCACAAGGTCTCAGAGAAATGCGAATCTGGGGCATTGGTTAGTAGGTCTCCAGACAAAGAGCACTTAGATATCCAGATGTTTGAAAGCCAGTGAGAAATAGTGAGTTATGAGACGTTTCTTGAAGGAAGAGAAAGAGTTTGAGCATCGGAGAAACTCTGGTAGTCGATAACTTTCACACATACTTGCTTATTATTTTACATGCATATGCAATTTTTCCTTACCTACTTACTAACTTCCCAAGTGCAATTTTCTGTGCATTGTATCTGGCTATTTATATGGAGCACCTATAAGACCCTTGTAGAGGCATAACTAGAACTGGTTATGACTTATAGAGGCATAACCAGAACTGGTTATGACTTGTAGAGGCATAACCAGAACTGGTTATGACTTGTAGAGGCATTACTAGAACTGGTTATGACTTGTAGAGGCATTACCAGAACTGGTTATGACTTGTAGAGGCATAACCAGAACTGGTTATGACTTGTAGAGGCATAACCAGAACTGGTTATGACTTGTAGAGGCATAACCAGAACTGGTTATGACTTGTAGAGGCATAACCAGAACTGGTTATGACTTGTAGAGGCATAACCAGAACTGGTTATGACTTGTAGAGGCATTACTACATAACATAACATAACATAACAAGGGTTTTAAGTGGTTCAGAAGACGTGTAGTCTGTGTTAGAACCACTGCAAATTTACCTCGAACTCTTAATAGCCCAATTTTCCTAGCTTCTTCTTAAAAGCTGTTATAGTGTCCACTGAGACAGTACTATCGTCCAAACCATTCCACAGGTCTACAACTCTTGCACTAAAGAATTTCTGCCCTAATGTTCCTTTCGGCCTCTTAAATAATTTATACCTGTGTCCCCGAGTTGCCTTGTTCGGTGCTAATTCAAAGAACCTCTCCCACTGCAGTGCTTCCTTTCCAGTGATAATCTTATAAGCTTCAATCAGATCTCCTCTGCTCCTCCTTTTCTCCAATGTTGTTAGTACACACCTTTTCAACCTTTCTTCATAGCTCAGATCCTTGTAGCCCCAAATCATTTTCGTAGCTCTTCTTTGTACTTTCTCCAGTTTTTCCATGTCCTGTTTCAGGTATGGATTCCATACCTGGATGCAGTATTCCAACTGTGGCCTAACCAGTGATTTGTACAACCTTATTATTATATCTTTGTCTCTGGTGACTATTGTCCTTTTTATCATACCTAAAGTTGAATTAGCCTTTTTTGCTGCTTCAGCACATTGCCTTGAAGGTTTTGCACTCTTGTGCATAATCACTCCCAAGTCCCTTTCTTCATCACTCACTTTCAACACCGTGCCCCCCATTTCATATGAAAACTCGTTGTTTCTCCTCCCCATATGCATCACTGAGCACTTTTCCAAATTGAAGAGCATTTGCCAGTCTTGTGACCATCTGAACATTCTTCTTAGATCTTCCCGCAGTATCTCTGCTTCTTCTTCATCATCCACTGCTCTACATAGTTTTGTATCATCCGCAAACTTAGAAATTTTAGATAAAATCCCATCGTCTATGTCATTAATAAAAAGTACGAAAAGCAGTGGCCCAAGCACTGATCCTTGTGGCACTCCACTTAGCACTGTCGTCCAGCCAGAATGTTTATCACCTATGCCCACCTTTTGTCTTCTACCTGATAACCAGCTTTGAATCCATCTTAGTACCTGCCCTCTAATCCCACCTGCTTGTAACTTTTTGGCCAGCCTTACATGAGGTACTTTGTCAAATGCTTTGGCAAAATCTAAGTAAATTACATCTACAGGTTTTCCCTCGTCAATCCTCTCATAGACCTCGTCAAAGAACTCCAACAGATTTGTCAAACACGAACGGCCTTTGGTAAATCCATGTTGACTGCCCTTTATAATATCATGCTCATTCAAATGTTTCACTATGTTATCCTTGATAATTCTTTCCATGACCTTGCACACCACATTGGTTAAACTGACTGGTCTGTAGTTGCCTGGTTCAGTTCTATTTCCCTTTTTAAACAGTGGCACTATGAGTGCATCCTTCCATTCCCGTGGTACCTCTCCAGTCTGCATTGATTTATTGAAGACCTGGGCTAATGCCTCTCCAATTTCCTCCCTCACTTCATGTAAAAATTTTGGATGGAGTTCATCTATGCCCGGACTCTTGTCGGTTTTAAGTCTTTTCAGTTGCTCCACCACATTTTCCTTAGTAAACAGTACCTGTGTTAATCCCTTCTCGCCACAATGTACAAATATTTGTTTGGGCTCAGGTACATTTCCTAATTCTTCTAAAGTAAACACTGAGCTGAAATATTTATTGAGTACTTCAGCAGCTTCCACATCATCCACTATAACTTCTCCCATTCCTTCTTCTTTTTTCAATGGCCCAATTCTGTCTTTCCTCTTCTGCTTACTTCTGACATAGTTGTAGAAACTCTTACTATCCTCCTTTACATTCCTCGATAACTTCTGTTCAAAGTTTTGTATTGCTTTCTTGTTTGCATTATTGCAGCTGTTTCTTTTATTCACATACTTGTTTCTTAACTTCTCAAGTCTGGCAACACTCTCTTGATCCAAATCCAGTCCCTTCTTTGTTTCCTTCTTCAACTTCTGTAAATTCTTCCATGCTTTGTGCTTTGCCCTTCTCTTTCTTTGAACCTCACGTGTTACCCAAGGCCTCTTCTTATTGGTTCTTTTGTGCTTCGGTATGTTTTCTTCGATAATCTCCCTCATACGTTCTCTGAACTTCTCCCAAGCATCATTCACTCCCATGCCCTTTATTTCACTTACCAAATCCCTTTCCTTCAGCATCTTCCTAACTAATTCATAGTCTGCCTTAAAGAAGTTGGGTCTTGTCACATAGGCTTTTACTTCTTGGGTCTGCTCCATTACTAATTCCCATCTCACAACCTGATGATCACTAGTACTAAAATGCTCCCCCACACTCACATTCTCAACCATATTTTCATCCGATGTTAGCACTAAGTCCAAAATGTTGTCTCCCCTCGTTGGCTCCATGACATGCTGCTGCATAAAGCTGGCATTAACAAAATCCATGAAAATCTTATCTTTTTCTCTCTCCCCTTCCATTTTTTCCCAATCAATATGGTAGTTGAAGTCCCCCATAATCAAGGACGTTTCCTTATTGGCCATTTCTAGTAGTTTGCATAATCCTTGGTAATCTTCTTCATTGCCATCTGGTACCCTATAGCAAACTCCCACAAGCATCTTAGATTTTTTAAATTGAATTTCACACCAGACACTTTCTTTGAAGGTCTCGTTCTTCATATCACCTCTCTCTACTGCATTAATGCTGCTCTTAACATACAGCAAAACCCCTCCAGCCCCATGCCCAACTGGTTTCTGGTTAACACGATCCATTCTAAATAATTGGTATCCATCTAAAGCTAATTCACTGTCCATGATCTCCGGTTTTGTCCATGACTCTGCTATTCCAATTATGTCTGGTGATTCCTTATCTGCATACAATTCCAATTCTGCTCTCTTTGTAATACTTACTATACTCCTCACATTTGCAAACATACATTTTAAAATTCTACTACTTCCCATTTCCTTGCATCTCCTATCTTCACTACTGCTGGCTTCTGTTTTTTGTAACTTTTTATCTTTATTTGTTTGACAGTTAGCGAGTCCATTTACTGCACTAACTGTCTTCCCACCAAGTTTAAAGTCTTCATCATCCCAAAGACTTGCCTCGCAACCATGTCTGCACCTCGAGCATTCAGATGCAGACCATCTCCCCCCAAGTACCCACCTTTCCATGGGTTGAAGTCAACCTCCCAATATCTAACCTCCTCCTGCTTGCACATCTCCTTCAGCCTTGTATTGATTTCTACTCTCTTCTCTTCTAGGGCATCACTGATATCCTGCCTAGGCAAAATACCCATGACAACAACTTCCCCTTGTCGGTCCTCCTTCAACCCTTTCATCATTGCTTCATAGCTGCTCAAAATTTCTTCTTTTTCTTCCATTCGGAGGTTATTTGTGCCAACTTGCACTATAACCGTATCCTCCAGCTCTGCCTTCTGCTTGATTTCTGGGAGCATTTGCTCTATTCGAGCCCCTGGCTTGCAGATGGATCTGAACCCTGCACGCTGCATCTGCAAATTCTTTCCAACATGCCTTACTAGGGAATCTCCCACCAAAACCACCTTCCGTTGCCTTTGCCTGGGTGCGCTCTTGGCTGATTTTTGCTGCTTCAGCTGCTCAGATGGCCTGTCCTTTGGTTTCTCTGCCGGCCTAACCTTTGGGTCCTGCACCATATCGACGCTCTCTTTTTCATCGCTACCTTTTCCCATTGAATCCTCTTCAGGTTTCCTAGTCTGCTCCAAAGCCGTGAGGCGCTGCAGCAAAACCTCCAAGCATTTCCTATCTGCCTCCGACCTTTTCTTTTCTTCCTCTAGACTTTCCTTCACTTCCTCCAAACTTATCTCTAAGCAAAACACTCGCGTGCACTGCATGCACGTGGCGCCGGTCTCATCCCCAAAACTATCTTTCGCTCCGTACATGCCACAACATGCGCACACAATGATGTCGCTTTTCTTCAGAGACATTTTCTTTTTTTATCTTCAGGTCGAAATACTCGCTTACTCACTCTGTTATGCTAAAGCTATTTAATATATGCTTCTACTCGACTGCCCTCTGTTATCGTTCCCTTGATCTAACGCAACACGCTAACGCCTTTCTATTTTAAATCTACTTCAATCTACTTCAATCTACTTCAATCTAGCTTCAAGTCACTAACGCTCCTTGCACAAAGAATTATGCACGATCTACCAAAACAATTTCTATCACAAAATCAAAAATTTAGGCAAATTAGACAAAAATGTCCACTTATCTGCAAAATGCGACCTCTCTCTCGAAACCGGAAACCGGAAACCGGAAACTAGAACTGGTTATGACTTGTAGAGGCATGATCAGGACTGGCTATGACTTGTAGAGGCATAATCAGGACTGGCTATGACTTGTGGAGGCATTACCAGAACTGGTTATGACTTGTAGAGGCATTACTAGAACTGGTTATGACTTGTAGAGGCTTAACCAGAACTGGCTATGACTTGTCGAGGCATGGTTATGGCCGTTATGGCCTGGCTTTGGTGTGCCATCGGTTGATGTCTTTTTTATTAGACATCAGCGCAATAGAAGTTACTAATTAAGAAGTAAGAACATGATGATCAGTTGTGAAAAGATGACATTTAACATGGGTTCAAATTTTTCATGCAACTGACTCATGGCAAATGGCACAGTTCTTTGACAGCTAGATGTCCAATTACCGGTACACACATGCAAATGCGCGCGTACATACTTTATTGTACACACTCGCACACATGCACACACACAAACACATGCACATGCTTGCACACAACAACACACTTACGCTCACACACACAGACACACGTGTATAATGAGAATCGACTGTAGTTGTTGGTCTGTTTTCCAGGGCCTCCCTTTGAGGTTGTCGTTGACGGACTGGAGCGCCGCATTGCACCCGGAGATGAGGCTCGCATTTCTTGCTCAGCCAGAGGAAACCAGGCTGACATCCAGCGCATCAGCTGGACTCGTGAAAGGGGTCCACTGCCCTCTGGTAAGCTACTTGGACATAGTGCTCATGTGAACCATCCGTTAGTAAAGTCCTTGACCAATCGCTGAGCTTCTAAAGTGTTTACATTAGTTCAGTAGTATTTCTAAAGTGTTTACGATGCTTCTACAGTTTTTACAGTAGTTTACAACATTTTTACGATAGTTCTAAAATGTGTACTATAGTTTCAAAATGTTTATAATAGTTCAGAAGTGTTGTTTAGTCTGCTAGGGTGTTTCCACAATTATGATGGTATGTATCTGGAGCTTGGAGGTGTTTCTAGTAGTTCTTGAAATGTTTCTAGTAGATCTTGAAGTGTTTCTAGTAGTTCTTGAAGTGTTTCTAGTAGATCTTGAAGTGTTTCTAGTAGTTCTTGAAGTGTTTCTAGTACTTCTGGTAGCGTTTTGGAAGCGTTTCTAGTGGTTTTTCAGTGTTCCACAGTTGTTCTGTAAGTGCAGGTGTTTTCTTTAGGCGCCTATCAAGAGAATGGGAGGTTGATCATTCCAGTGTGTAGGCCGACGGACAGTGGAAGGTACATCTGTACGATCTACCTCGTCAACGGCGAGAGACAGGTGGCTTACAGCACTCTCGTCATCGAAGCCGATGACCTTGACATTGGTTCGTATCTTTCTCTTCAGCTTCACAAACAATTTTAATCATAATGATAAACTAGGGTTCTCTGACTTTAAGCCATAGACCTGACTACAGATGGTTTTGGTGCACCATCAGGTAGTGCTTTGTGCATTTAACACCGGCGCTATAGAAGTTACTAATTATCAAATATATTAATAGTAATCATTATGCCTTGGTCATACTGGTATCTGGTGTGTCGAGGCGTTAGCATTAAAAGCATAATCACGTATTTATTACTGAATACAGCTTTACTTTGTTGCAGAGGACAGACCTCCGCAAGCAAGAACTGATCCCGACAGACAGACTGTGCAACAGGGAACCAGAGCATCTATTCAGTGCTTGGTAACTGGGGCACCAGCATCTGCTGTCAAATGGTCGAGAACCAGAGGACGACTTGGTCCGAACCACCAGGTCAAGTACATCTCCATTGGCGGCTTGATCATTTGGTTTTGTTCCAAGGCATTTGTGCATTTATATAGCACCTTCGGCCACATACTTACATGCATGCAAACATATTTGCATATATGCATACCTACATATATACATATGTACAAAGATACATACATACAGACACTCTGCCTCTGATAAGTTTCTCTGGACGAGGTGCTGTATAAATTTGCAGTCTGATTACCATACATCCATCCATTCATTCTTCCACCCATCTTTGTGCATCATTTCTGTAGAGCCTTTTCTTTGCTGGTTGCAAGTGCCTTGGTCTGATGGATAACGGCATTTGTTAGTCACTGAGAATTTACCAGTAGACATCCAATTATGCTTTCATACTAGACAATTTATGTCCACAAGTGCTCAGATTCTGTCAGTTTCTGCTTTCTTCAGACATTTACTTTTAATGATGCTGGTTGTTTCTGAAGTGCTGCATTCATGGGTGAGTTTAAATTAATGTCATTTAGGTTGATGGTAACGTCTTGACGATAACAAATGTTGGGCCAGACGACAGAGGCCTGTACGTCTGTGAAGTCGAGAACAGGTTTGGTCGGACAACCGCCTCTGCTGTCCTAGAAGTTGAGAGTAAGCCTAACTGCACTCACGAGTTGTAATTTTCAATAATACAATACAATTGTAATTGTAATCGAACGTTTTTCGTGCAACAAACGATTCAGAGGCACTCCTGACCCTAGTCAGTGCTATCACTAACAAATAAAATGGTCTTCAGGTGTTTCCGGAACAGGGGAAGAGAAAGGTATTCTTGAGGAAGATGGTTACAATACGACTGTAATTTGATAATGTCCTCCTTACTAAGTTCAGAAGTGCACACTGAACCCAGTCAGTCTTTTCTTTACTAGTACGGTATATGTATGTATGTATGAATGTATACATGCATGCATGTATGTATGTTTACATGCATGTATGTATGCGTGATGTATGTATGCATATATGCACACATGCGTGTATGTATTGTATGTATGTATGCATGCATGCATGTAATATGCAGATGTTTGTTTGTATGTGTATGTGGACGTTTCTGTTGTGACTTTTAAGGGGCAGTCATCCTTTTCATCCAAACTTATAGTAATAGAAGACGTGTGTTTGTGTGATGCTGTATCTGTTCATCTGTTCCTGGAAATGCTTTGCAGAGCAAGAGGCTCCGGTGGTTGAGATCTATCCGCCTTTGGCAACAAGAACCATCGATATTGGATCGACCGTTCTCTTCGAGTGCCATGCCACGCAGGGGGTTCCAGTACCAACGATCTCCTGGCACAGGTAGACGTCATGCTTACAACGCATGTCTGAAAGCAACAGACGCCTCGTGTAACCGGATCATTCACTGGCATAATAATTGTCTGGTATTGGAGCACAGTCTATGTTGCATCATATCTTCAGTTGTAAGGTGATGCTGAGTGAGCTGAACTTATGTAGCCAGGATATCACTGACAGGTGGTGCTTATTCGTTCATTCATTCATTCCTGCGTTCATTAGTTCAATCATTTATTTGTTCTTTCTAAACGTTTATATAGTGACTTTCTAGATACCTGCTCAGAAGCACTCCCAGCCTAGCCCTGTTGAAAAGACTTTTGGGGCATGCAAATGGGGCTTCCTTTCAACCACGTGGAAAGGAGTGGCATTTGGTGGTAACAGTGATGGTAAAGGTGATGTCAGTGATGGTGGCAGCGGTGGTGGTGTAATGGTGTAGGTGGTGGTGGTTGCGGCGGCGGCGGTGGTGATGTAATGGTTGTGATGGCAACTGTGGTGGTGATGTAATGGTGGTGTGATGGTAATGTTGATGATGATGATGATGAGGGTCATGTTGTCTCTTGCAGAGCTGATGGCCAACCACTCAGCCACACGGTCAAAATCCAAGGTGATGGCAGGCTGGAATTCTCTGAAGTAACTGGACAGGAACATGGTGCATACATCTGTACTGGAAGCAACAGTGCCGGATCCTCCCAAGCAACCACGTTTCTTCACATTCGGGGTAAAAAATTCTGTTTATCGTAGATTTCAATTTTCTTCACAGGAGTAAGAAACTGATTTAAACCGAGTTCGAAAACAACAAAACCAATTTCGATTTCAGTTCACACGAGTGAAACAGCTGATCTTGATTTTGGCCACAAAAGTTAAAAACGATATAAATAGCCAGATGCAACAGGACTTGTTGATATCAGAGCAATTCCTTTACACGCATAACAGACTGGTTCTATATAAATGTTCACTTGTTCAGGGAGGAGGAAAGAGAATCTGATACAATGAGACTAACTGACTTCTGAACAGGTCCTTTACTCTGATGAGTGTCTCTTGAAGAGGCGCTATATAAGTCTGATTTTACAGTTACAATTATGCACAATTGGTAATTCATAAGATACTAGTCGTGTATCTTTAACAGCGACTGACAAGGAAAGAGAGTCTGATACAATGAAACTAACTAGATTTATGAATTGGAATGTGGAGGATCAGACGAGTCAGGGTAAGGAGTGGAAAGTCCATCCGTGGAGTGATAAATAAAATGATAGATAAAGGAACCTGAGGCAGATGGGTGGGCGATTGGCATTGAGTATGGAGTAACCAAAAATTTGCGGAAAACAGGACGGAGGTATTATAAACATAAGTTGCACCTTATTGGATCCGCTATGTAGCCCTGCTTCAGTGCCTCTAAAACATCCTTTTAAGATGCAGTACATAGATGCTTGGATACTTTACACAGCTTACATGAACTTTTTCTACTTTCTGTGCCTCTGGTTATGTATACATAACAGCGAGAGAAGGAAGTATTGCAGGTGCATTTAATAGGATTTGTTGTTTAGGTGCTGAGGCAGGACACATCAGGGTCAGCGCTGGTCCTCATGAACTACGGGTCGCTGAAGGACAAACGGCTGAGTTTCAGTGCAGTGCAACCGGTTGGTTATTTTTTTTAAAAGTTTGGTTTGTTATTATTATTATTATTGCTATCATTATCATCGCCATTGTCATTATTATTATTATTATTATTATTATTATTATTATTTATTATTTTTTTTTTTTTTATTTTTTATTTTATTTTTTTTGCCCGAGGTATTTAAGATCCCTCAGGCCCTAAGAGACTGTCTACTAATAGACTAGTTAAGCTTGGAGCTCATGGTCGTCATAAACTCTACAATTTATTAATATTATTATTATTATTTTATTATTATTATGTTGGTACCAAAGTGATTATTATTATTATCATATTCATCATCATCATTATTATTATGTGCCACTATGTGCTGACCAAGCATCAATTGATGGTGTTGATAAATTGTAAACAATAACTCACAATAACTGTCTCAGAGGAGGAAACTCGAACCCCTACTCTCCGCATTACAATGCGAGCGCTCTTACCAATCAGCTAGTGTTTTAGTGCTAATAGTACATCTTTCGCAGCCAATCCGTCCTCCGTATAAAAGACCTTCACTCTGCTGTTCAGCAGTGTTCATTTGAAGAGCTCTGTCTGACTGTGTAGTCAGACACAACACTTCTGTGAGTCTGCACACTCCAAAAACTAATCAGACAATATGAATTTATCCAGGTATATCCTATTGATAATGGTCCTTACGTTGAATTTCGATGGTATTTGTTTGTATTTATGTATGTATGCATACATGTATGCATATATAAAATTTATGTATGTATGTATGTATGTATGTATGTATGTATGCACACATGTATGTATACAGTATATGTATGTATGTGTGCATGCATACATGTATGCATGCACAGTTGCACACATATGTGTCTATATGGCTATTGAAATAGTGCCTTTTTAGAACCTTGCAAGGTGTTACATACCTAATAGTGTTTCAAATGCAGTTTCTGTAGTACAATGATTTTGACGCCAAGAGAAAGATGTTTCTTCCTGCAGGTCATCCAACACCTAATGTTCGATGGAGTCGAGTCGAAGGAGCGCTTCCTTCCAACCATCTGGAAAGGAGTGGCATCCTCCGACTGCCATCTGTTCGGCTAGAAGATGCGGGAGAGTACATTTGTGTAGGTCGAAGTTCAGCAGGAACTGCAGATGACAAAGTCACCTTGATTGTTGAAGGTGAGGCTACTGTTATTTGTGCCCACTCAGCCCTCCATCCTGTATTGTGGGTAAATGAGTAAGATCACAAGTTGGGAGGTTCAGAGAGGTATCCTGCCATTGGATTGCATTGGTTGTTTTTCTAACTTAGCTTAATTGTCCTATATGTCTGTAGCTCCACACATGTCAGGAGCTTCAATAGAGGCATCTAAGCAGGTGTGTTATCTTTTACCTTTGTGCTTCCAAAGAGTTTATATGGAGGCATCTAAACATGTATGTTACCTTTACCTTTATGCTTCTGAGGGCTTTCAGTAGAGGCATGTAAACAAGTATGTTACCTTTACCTTTATGCTTCTGAGGGCTTTCAATAGAGGCAGCTAAACAAGTGTGTTGTCTTTACTTTTATGCTTCCGAGGAGTTTATATAGAGGCATCTAAACAGGTGTGTTACCTTTACCTTTATGCTTCCGAGGGCTCTCAATAGAGGCAGCTAAACAAGTGTTACCTTAACTTTTATGCTGCTGAGGAGTTTCTACAGAGGCATCTAAACAGGTGTGTTACCTTTACCTTTGTGCGTGTTCTACCTTTATCATTATGTTTCTGAAAAGTTTGCACAGAGGTCTGTAAACAAATGTGTTACCTCTGCTTTGTTTCATATTTCATTGGCCTTTAATTCTGTTGCCGTTGATTGGAGTGGTATTTAAAGGAGCTACATTAAGTGTGTTGATAAACACATGTGTCTGTTTTCAGGGAGTGCACCGAAGGTGACTCTGGTGCCAAGCACGCAGACGCTGCGTCCCGGCGACCTGCTGAGGTTGACATGTAGCGTCCGTGGCGCTCAGGGACTGCGGATCGACTGGAGCAAAGTGCAGGGACAGTTGTCTCCATTTGCCACCGTCACCCGAGGCACCCTCGAGATCTTGTCAGTCGCTGCCAATGACGCAGGACAGTACCGATGTCAGGTCATCGACAGTGACGGACGGACATCTGAAGCCGTCGCAGAAGTCATTATCCGAGGTGACCAATCTTTTTAGGAAATTCTAGCAGCCTTTATGCACATCGCTTTGGATAGGTTCTTAAAATGTGCTCTATAGAAGTCCAGACGAGGGACTGATTGGTTGAGCGCTTGCCCTGTGACACAGAGAGTACGGGTTTGAGCCTCTGCTGAAACGGATACTGTATGGGGACCTTGAGCCTGTCCTTCACTCACAACCGCTCAGTGTCATTGATTGACATCTTGGTCATTTGACAGTGATGCTTAATAAATGAATTATAATAATAATAACAATACAAGAGTGGTCAGCCTGTAACATAGAGAGTAGGGGTTCAAGACTCGGGCGGTCGCTTTGTGTAAGGACCTTGAGCAAGTCTTTCACTCACAGTTGCTGAACACCATAGATGTTATGTCGTATGATCATGTGTGTACTTGTGAACTAAGGAAGGAGGACAATATCAAAATACAGTTGTATTGTGTTGTATTATTTGCATCCTTAGAATGCACATCTGATCAGTTTCTCTGATTAGTTTCTGTTGAAGAGGCGCTATACAAATTTACAAGTTGCATTAGAGGATAGTGGCACTATAGAAGTTTTCAAAGTTGACTCGATTTTAAAGTTTCAATTCCTCAGGTGTTGAACCCTCTCAGGGAATTGAACCCTTGACCTTTGGGTTTGCATCTGATATTATAGCAGTGCTATTGAAGTCTGTAGATTAGATTTAAGATGTTGAATTTCTCAGGTCTATATTTGTCTTTGTGAACAGTTCCACCTGGGGCGTTCATCATGCCACGTTCGATTTCTGCATCTACTGGACAGTCGGTCAACTTCAGCTGTGACGTCACTGGTTCCCCTCCTCCACGGATTCAGTGGATGAAGGACAGAGGAAGTCTTCCCGCAAGTCACAGGACGCAGAATGGAAAACTACTGTAAGATTATCCACTGGCTCGCTGTAGTTATGCATATTAGGAAATTCCTAGCAAACAGGTAAGCATTTTATGGTAGTTGGGTAAGGTAAAAACAATCAGGCAGACCAAGTAGACTGCCTAATGAAGGATCAGTTTCAAGTTTTATTCAGTATTTTGCAGTATTTTACAAATTTACTTTAACTTTCAAAATATCGTTTAAGACTAAGCTGATCGAAAGCCTTCTGAACCACTGGAAACCTATGTTATGTTTACGTTATGGTATACATGTGAAGTTTATGTTATGTTGTATATCTAATTATTGTTACTAAATAATACTATTTGATGCGAGATGCAATATTTATAGGCTTTTCGGTGTTCAGCCACGTGATGGAGGTCGCTACATCTGTGTCGTTACCAACGAAGTCGGAACAACAAGAGACTACGCTCAGCTTTACGTCGGTCCAGGTTAGTTAATCGCAATAATAAAACCCGAGAAAGTTTTCTGTAATTGTTTTCTCGTAATACAGTAGAAACATTTTCATTCTCACCTTAGAATCTCACTGGCTGTTGTTGCTTGAACTGGATTTTGACGATGCCAATGAAACGGACCCACCAAATTCGGATCTTGCAGACTTTATTTGACGAAACATCGATGAATAAGCTTGTCTCATTGACACTGCTTATTGCATGGCGCTGAGAAATTTTGACAGTTTATTACATGGTTGTTAAATGGTGAAAACTTTTGGCAATATACATAGGTTTTGAATGGCTATCTACAATACATTACCTTCATCCTTTAAAATGTATATTGATGTGTTTTGGATGTTTTAGGTGATAATGGCAATGGTGAGGCTGTTAAAGAGAGGCAACAAGTCGTCAGGCTTGGTGACAGGGTTGAGATCGCTTGTGAAGTTCTTGGTAAGAAACACATAGCAACATCAACAGACAAAATTCTGATCTGAAGTTGTAGCTTGTATAGCAATGTATGTGTGTACCTGGACACTTAATATATAGCGCCTTTTAAGTAGCTCATAAAAACGCTGCCACTGGAGCCCATCCATTGGTTGAGCATCAACCAAGGCACTGTCATGGGCTCTCGTGCATTCCATGTTGCTGCCCATAAGGAATGGAACTGACTACCACTGTTTGTCCAAAGTTCGAACTCTTTGTCTAAGAAACACCTCAAAACTCGCAATTTCTTATTGGCTTTCAAACATCCGGATAAGCGGATAATATCTAACAATTCTTCATCTGGCAACTGACTAGCCACGCCTCAGACTTGCATTTCTGTGTGACATTGCGTGTTAAGAAATGTCAATAATAATAATAATAGTAATAATAATGTTCAGAGTCTATGTTATATTAGTGCATCAATTCTGAATGCATCAGTACTGAAAAACATCGTGTTAACTTAGATCAGCTGACCTACCTCTGCGCCTTGCGTTCATATCAATAGGTGCCGTGACTCGTATTGTGCCTCGCACCTTGACAGTGTTGAGTTTTCAGTCATTCTCAAAGGCTGCTTTGAAGACAACACAGATCTGTCATAAATGCATGCGAAAAGTTAATTACTAGGTATAATTGTTGCAGTTTTGTACTGTGTCTTCAAAGGAAATTCCTCAGAGTTGCTCTCAACGTGATCAAGCAGAATGGTATTTTAATTGATGATTTTGAATGATTGATGATAATGACCTTTAATTAATAGTGATGTTTGATCGCTAGCGATTGTTATAATTAATTGGGTGATGAATTGTTTTGTGGGCCATTTGGTTGCAGGTGACGAAAATATAAGGGTCGCGTGGGTCCGGACAGACGGGCCGCTGCCAGAGACTGCAGTGGTTCGTGGTACACTGCTGATCCTACCAAGGGTAGAGCCAAGTGACCAGGGAACATACCGCTGTTTGGCATCTAGTATTGATGCAACAGTCTATGCCCAGGTCACAATCATCGTTCAAGGTTAGGATAGCTGTGGTTTTTAAGAATTGTGTTATGCTGTCTTCTGATGTTATATGTTATGTTGTCTTCTGATGTTATGTCATCTGACATTATGTTACGCTTTATTATGGTATGTTATGTCTGATGTTACGTTATGCCTTCTGATGTTATGTTATGTCTTCTGATGATATGTCATCTGTGATATGTTATGCTTTCTCATGGTATGTAATGTCTTCTGATGCTATGTCTTCTGATGTTATGTTATGCTTTCTCATGGTATGTAATGTCTTCTGACGTTATGTTATGTCTCCTGATGTTAGGTCGTCTGATGTTATGTTACGTCTTGTGATGATATGTTGTGTCATCTGATATTATGTTATGTCTTCTGAAGTTATGTTATGCCCTGGCATGTTATGTTTTTCTGACAGTATATTTATATTACATGACATTATGTTATGTCTTCTAATGTTATGCTGTGCCTTCTGACAGCACTATGTATTCTGATTGCATGTTGTATTATGTTATCTAATTGTGTTTTGATTTTAGGGCCACCGACAGTGACCCTGTTGAAGCAAAGCAGGACAGTTTCTGTTGGCAGCAACGTAACAATCGCGTGTAGGGCAAGCGGAAGTCCAGTTCCAGCGATTTCTTGGATGAAGAAAGGAGGAAGACTTCCAAGGTTAGCTGACAAATTTCTGAATGTATCTGTTACTGATGGGAACTTTTGCAAAACCTCGTTTTACTGAAAGTTATGGGTTCATTTTGTGTAGTTTTTGGGCGTGCGATAGTCTAGTAGTCTAGTAGCATGCTGGACTGTTAACAGAGAGGTTGGGGTTCAAATTCCTGCTGCATGGGCAGGAATTTTGTTTCGAGATTTCCGTTCCACCTGCTCCCCTAGCGAACTTAACTATAATGAGTACATTTGCCGCACACTGTTGGTTGGAAGTTCAGACGGTGAGGGAGAGGACTGGCCAGCTGCCCTCATATCCATGGCTGCGTCTCAGACTAACTTAAGAGGTCACTTTTTGTCTTGTCTTTGTGTTTTTGCTGAACGCTGATTTCTGATGCCAAGTCATGCGAAGTATAATTCAGTGCATATTTCAAATGTGAAAGTCTTCTGATGTGGAATGGCCTGATATAAGATGAGGTAATTGTAATCTGCTGGGCATTAGCTGATTCACGAGCGCTGCGTCGTGTCAGAGCGTTGTCCAGATGATAGTCAAAAGGAGATCCAAGTCCAATTGCCAGGGAATCTAGATCAAGACAGGAGGCAGAGGAGCTGCTAAGGCGGGTGTCGTTTAGGTTGGAGTGGGTCAGAGTAAGAGGTGTTGCCTTGAATTACAGCAGTCAATGCGAGAGCAGATAAAGGCGAGGGGTGATAGATAGAGGAACCTGAGGAATATGGTGGTGGTTGAGTGGCAATGATGATGATGGAGGCAGCATTCAGGACCGATTGAAGGGAGATAGTCATGACTTGGGAAGACCAGCGAGTATTGAATTACAGCAGTCAATGCGAGAGCAGATAAAGGCGAGGGGTGATAGATAGAGGAACCTGAGGAATATGGTGGTGGTTGAGTGGCAATGATGATGATGGAGGAACCGAAAATTTGCGGAATTCAGGAGGCAGGTATTGTAAACATAAGTTGCGCCTTATTAGATCCGCTATGTAGCCCCGCTTCAGGGCCTCTAAGAGATCCTTTTAAGGTGCAGTATAGATGCTTAGATACTACTGTGTATATAATATATACAAAGTATTACATGAGGTAGAGATACGATTCTGGGATAAGTAAAAGATAAGAAAACAAAAGGTAAAGCTATGATGAAGTTAAGAAAAGATTGATGTTTTCATCATGTACTTTACATTTCTAAACCACTACAATGAGCAGGATACCAGGTTATTCATGGGTGCTGTGTCAAGTCAGAGGGGTTATCTAAAGGTACCAAAGAAGTACAGATCAGCTTACCAGGAGATGAGACAGTGAGGAAGATAAGGCATGAAAAGGTGGGACACTTTAGTCAATTGGTTAAGAGCTCGCCTTGTAATGCGGAGGGAATGGGTTCGATCCTCCTCCCCTGAGACAGTTGCTGTGTAGGGACCTTGAACAAAGTCCTTCACTCACAATTGCTCAGCGCCATCGATTGATGCTTGGTTGTTAGATAGCAGTGCTTAATAAATGCGTAATATAAATAACTAGGTAAACGTACATTAAAGATGAACATAAGTTGCAGATAATCTTTTGTTGTTAAACGTTTGCACTGCTGATGTAAAGATAAGATAAAGTTAGAGATAAGATAGTCAGTCTGGTGGTTGTAGGGGTCACATGATACAGAACGACACCCTGTATCTCATCAACCTGCGCTCTGAAGACTTTGGCGACTACATCTGCAGTGCACGAAACAGCTTTGGCGTTGAGGAGGGCGTGCTGTCGATACTGCCATCTGGTGAGATCAACTCTACAGTTGCAATTCTATGTACATATGTGTGTGTATCACTTGCAGAACCCGGTCCATTGGGTGGGTTCTACATGTGTGTAGGATCCCACCAATGTTGACTTTTCTGTCGCCTTACTTTCTGTTGCCTTACTTTGTGTCCTTACTGATGAACCTTTTATGTATAATGAACATCACTTAGTCTAGCATTAGCAGCGCTTTCGTGAGGAACTAGCAACGTGCTGATTGCTGAATTAAGAATATAAATGCATTGATAAGGTTATGTCTATATATCGATAATGAACATATAGCGCCCCTTCAAGAAATCTACTCAGTGGCGCTCCCAACCCAGGCCCGGTCAAAAAGAAAAGTCTTAAGAAAGCCATAGGAAGTACCTGAGAGGTCCCTAGGGAGAGAGCGAAAGGAGAGAGGGAGGTCATTCCAGACGGTAGGACCCACCACGGAGAATGCCCTACGCTGCGCCCTAGCAGTATGAGCATAGGGGACAACAAAATCACCCCGGTAGGCCGAGCGCAAAGCACAGTGCCCCGGACAAGCAGAAGATAAAATAAAGAGCTCGCAGAGGCAGGCCGGGGCCTGCCTAGGACACAATGCCATGCCATGGTGGAGACTCTGTAATGATATCGATGCTGGACAGGAAGCCAATGGAGGACGTCTCGCATAAATTCAGAGACATGGTCAAACTTGGATATACCGCCAACCAAGCGTGCAGCCGACCGCAGAACCCTCTCTAGGCAAACAATGCGAGCCTGAGGAAGTCCAACAAAGAGAGAGGAGCAATAATCCAAACGATTGACAATAAATGCATGTACCAGAGTGGAAGCCGCGGAGAATGAAAGGGAGCGGGATACGACACGCATTTGGCGCAGTTGACAGTAACAAGCACGAGTCAGTTCATGAATGTGCTTAGAGAAGGAGTACATACAGTATGCACTTACCAGATAACAATAGAAATCTAAGGCCAGCCTATTCAATTTTTAACATATTGTAATTGTAAACTCCAAATTTCTAAAGCGCTACTCTAAAGCTAAGTGCAGGAACCAGTTTATTCATAAGGGCTGAGTCATATCATAAGGGTTGTCCAGAGGTTAATGGTCCAGTGGAGATATTAGTCCGGTTGCCAGAGAGACTAGGGAGAGGAGGCTAAGGCAGGTTTCATTGAGTATGACAAAGCTTGAAAGGTGGAGGATCGGATGGATTGGGATAGGAATTCTTGAAGAGGTGAGACTTTAATTTGAAGTTGGAAATCCTGTGGGGTAATGAGTAGAAGAGCCTGAGGCAGTTGACGGTGGATGAGTGACTGTAAATTTTAATTTTAGAGTAAACTGTCAAATACGTGAGTACTTATCGATTGTAAAAATTCTTACAAATTCATTTTCACTCTTCATTTACTGTTAATATTCGAAAATGTATTGGACATTGTGTATTTACTATGCTGTACTTTGCTCATGTTTCTGATTCTGTAGAACTGGTTCCCCACTTTGCGCAGCATCCGCTGTCCTACTTATCTTATCCGGGCATCCGCGATGCATACGTAAACATTGACTTTGAGATCTCTTTCAAGCCGGAAAGAGCAGACGGTTGGTATCAACAATTCTGTTATTACTATTAATGGTACTGTTTGTATTAGTGTTAATATTCGTATGTTAATTAGTTATTTTACAGTAATAAATGATTCAATACTATTAGAAACTACTATAGCTTATTATTAATATTAAAACTGCAATTACATTTACCTCTGTAAAATACAATTCCTATCACCGGTATTGTTATGAACTGTTCTGGATACCATTAGATTTAATTTTGCTCTGATTTTCTTTTGAGGGTGAGATTAAAACTTGTTTATCTTCATTGTTGTAGTTGTTTGTGTTTATTCTTGTCATTGCTTACTAGTCTGTCATTCCAGGAACAGGGAGGCTCCTGCATACATATATGCAAATGTACAAGTTCAATGTGTTTTACTTGACGCTACGTATTGGATAGAGTCATTCGTGCTCGTGAATAGGCTGGTGCCCTGCGCTTGGCCTTCGAGTGGCGCTTTAGAAGTTTGGAGATTACGATTACGAGGCATTCTTCTTTGTTTCAGGGCTGATCCTGTACAATGGACAGTCTCAGGGCAGTGGGGACTTCGTCTTGTTTGGCCTAAGGGACCAGACGGCTGAGTTCCGTTTCGATGCAGGTGCGGGGCCGGTCATTATAGCCAGCGAATCCCTCGTCCTCGACATCTGGCACACGGCGCGTGCCAAGAAACATGGCAGGGACGGTACGTTGTTTTTGTGATTGTCTTTTATCCTGAACTCTGTCACCGCTCCAGTTCTAAACAACAATGACTTGCCTGCCTGTCTGACCCATTAGTTATGACTAAGAACCGATTCTGACCTTACCTGTCATACCAGGAGGGTATGACAGGTAAGACAGATTTTGTTTTGACTGAGCGCTTGTGAATTAGCTGGTTCCTGTGAATGCTTTCTCCAAGTGCTGTAAAAATCTTGATTTGACAAATCTTTTGGATTAAATGCTAACATAACGGTGGCAATCCACAAATTGGTCACCATGTAATCTAATTTTTAATCTAATCAAATTTAATAACTTAAGTAGCACTATTACCATATTACCAAAGGCATCAATTGACGATCATTTCACGTAACTCTGTAGTCATAAACCTAATCTGACTGTTGTCATGTTTCGAGTCATCCCAATATTTTCAACAGTTACTCCGTAACCGAGGTTAATGTTTGACATTTTGAAGGGCTTTCTTCAGCCTTTCCCATTGACTTACTCTAGAATGGAGTGGAGAGAGTATAGGAGGGTAGGAAAGTATAATTGGTGATTAATTGCCACTAAGTATCCATTGATTAAATTAAATTTAAGTCAAGGCAAATGTGCACAATAGTCAAGTGGTTAGCGTGCTGGACTGTCAACTGAGAGGTTGGGGTTCAAATCCCCACCAGGGCAGAAATTTGTTTCAAGATTTCTGTTCTACTTGTGCCCCAGCCAACTGACCTATAATGAATACACTGATCGTACACTGTCGGTTGGAAGATGAGACGGCGAGGGAGAGGACTGGCCACCCACCCTTTTATGCCTAGGCTTGGAAAATGAAGTCACTAATACTTCGTACCCATGGCTTCCTCTCAGGACTAGCCTAAGAGACTGCTCCTCTTTTTCAGTCAAGGCATGTTAATGACAAAATGAGCATTACCGGAATATATTGTAAAAGCCTGCACAGCTGTTCTGCCAGTTTAGATTTCTTTATTTCATAATAGAGATGTTTGATTTTGTGTAGCACTGCTCGTGGTTGATGGCAAGGAGTACAGAACTCAGGTCGTCGGTCGCTTCACCGGCCTTGACCTTGCGCAGGACATGTACCTCGGAGGCGTGCCGGATTTCAGGGTAGTCTCAAGGGCTGCCAAGTATAACTCGAACTTTGTTGGTCAGTATTTTGCCTCTCGTCGTTCATGACATAGGTTGCTGACCGGTAATTTGCTAGAATTTCTTCATTTTGTTGCAGGTTCCATTCCTAGTTTGCCATATGTGAAATTGAGTGCCAGTGCGACAGAAATGCAATGGGGATTCATTATAAGACGGGTCACTGTAACTGAAATTCTGATATCGTAATCGTTTCCTAGTCATTGTTTTTGTGTGCTGATGAAATTGCTGTTGTGTTATGTCTTATGCCGTTAAGTTATGTTATTTCATCTGATGTTGTGTTATTTCCTCTTATGTTAAGTTATATTATTTCTTCTCATGTTATGTATCTCTTCTGATGATATGTTATGTTATGTCTTCTGAAGTTATGTTTTGTCTTCTCATGTTAAGTTATGTTATTTCTTGTGATGATATATTATGTTATGTCGTCTGGCATTACATACATACATACATGCAACTATCATGTAACCTATCCTATTTATTCCAGGTTGCATAAGTCGGTTGATCATCAGCGGCGCTCAGGTTCAGATTGGAGACAGTGCCATCAAAAGTGTCGGTGTTATTGACTGTCCGTCATGTCAGAATCGACCTTGTCGACATGGTGGTTCCTGCCGACCTGCTGCCACAAAGACAGGGTTCCAGTGTAAGTGTGCCGAGGGTTATTCCGGTCAGCACTGTGAACTCGTTGGAACAAAGTGCAGACAAGGTATGTGCGATGGCATCCCTCTTTCCAAAGTAATAATAATAATAATAATAATAATAATAATAATAATAACACTAACAATAACAATAATAGTAATAATAATAATAACAGTAATAATAATGTGATTGTTACCTTATGACTGACAACCTTATAGACTATATAATAATGATAATAGTTATAATAATATTGTTATAATAATAATATTTTCTGTATTCTCTTAATTCTCTTAATGTTAATTGTTTGTATTATCTGGATAACGTTTTAATTCCTGATGGATCATAGGTACCTCGGGGCTAAAAAATAATAATATTAATAATTATAACGATGAATAGTAATAATAACAAAAACAATTATATTTCTCTTGGGTTTCGTAAGCCCCAAGGGATCATAGGTACCTCGAATAAAATAATCATTAATAGCGGTTCCAGACGATCCCTTACTCTCCAGACATCTTTTTGAAATCCAAAGGGGTTATAGCTACCTGGGGTAAGTAAAATATTATTATTATTTTAAATTTCCACCACATATATGTTATCTAAGTCTATTCAACACTTCACAACGCCTTTGCCACCAGGAAAGACATCAACAAAGACAATTCAACAAAAATGCTGTCCCTAGGTTTTATCCTTTGGGAACGTCTACACATTGGATAATAAAACCAACATGCACATGTGCGAATTTATAACTATCGTACTGTAAATTTTGCCTTGCCTCTGTTGGGCTTATGGAAGTATCTAGGTATGTCTGTAGGTATGTACTGCTGTACGTATGTATATGTGCATGTATGTACGTACGTATGTATGTGTGTAATGTGTATGTATGTAATTTATGTATGTATGTATGTATTTATGTATGTATGTATGTATGTATGTGTGTATGTATGTATCATGATGCTTTATATAGCGCCTTTTAGTACTTCACAAAGGTGCTGCATGAATGGCTATTTGAGTTATCTAAACAAGCATGTTTTAAGACAGTTTAAGACATGAGAAGGCTTGTATTGGACAGTGTAGTATCGTTATGTGAATTATTGGTTATGTTGCGATAACGTTATGTGATTCATGTGTCAGATACATGTGGTTCGTATGGTCGATGTTACAATCTGCCAGACGATCAGGGCTTCAAGTGTATCTGCCCTGTCAACAAGTCAGGACCACGATGCGAACACGGTGCGTATACTATTACTATGAGCCTGTTCAGTTCTCACCGGCTTCTCAGTGTCTGTCTTAATGCCTGAGTCTGTTTATATATGTATCTGTCTGTGTCTATCTTTCTGTCTGTTTGTCTTTTGTGTGTGGTGTGTGTATGTTATGTAGTGCTGTGTATGTGCATTTGTCTGTGTGTCGGTCTTGTGTCTGTTGTTCTGTCTGTATATGTCTTTGTGTGTGTGTGTTGGTGTATCTCTCTGTATCTCTTTGTCTCTGTCTGTCTGGGTGTCAGTCCTTCTACATGTTTTTCTTGCTGTCTTTCAGAATTCCTTTCTTGGTGTCTGTTTCATTTGCTTTCTATTTGGCTGTATCCTGCTTGCTCTGTTTCTTTTTTCCAGCTCCCTGTCAGTCTCTCTGTCTGCCTGCTTGCCTGTCTGTATGTATGTATGTGTCTCTATGTGTCTTTCTGCCTACCTGCCTGTCTGTTCTCTGCCTGTCTCAGTGTCAGTCTTAGTGTCTGCCTGCCTTTCTGCTTGTGTGATGATATTGATCCTATGTGTTGTCTCTTCCAAGGTCTTTCAATCCGTGTTCCCCGCTTCAATGGAACTTCTTACATCGCCTATCCGACTCTGGAGGATTCGCTGAGAGAGACAAAGATTGAGATGACCTTTAACCCAAGCAGCCTCGATGACGCAGTCCTACTCTATGACGCCTTCAGTGAACTCGGAGACAATGACTTCGTCGCTCTGATCATCCGAGAACAACATGTCGAGTTCCGATACAATCTCGGCTCAGGTATCTGTACAGATGGAAGATAGGGTTAAGGACAGGTAAAGGGCAGTGAATTAAGGTAAGGTTAGAAAGGTGAGGTTAGATAAAGTAAGGTGAGAAGGATGAGGTAACAAAGAAAAGCTAAGGAATTTAATGTTAGATAAGACAAGGTGAGAAGGGTTCCTGGGTGACATAGCAAAGGTAAGCTAAGGAAGGTAAAGTGAGAAAAGGTAAGGTGAGAAGGGTGAGGTAGCAAAGGTAAACTAGGGGAGATAAGATATGATGCATTTTATACACATATCTGAGATTAAGTACAGTGCTTGTTACTGTTCTCTTGCACTCTGCACTTTACATGCGCACCAGGTTTAGTTGTCTTTTTTATAAATTCTGTTGACAAATGCTATGATGAGTTTTCACTTTACTTTAATTGTCTGTTGTTCGTTTGTAGGTCCAGCAATCATCAAGAGCTCACAGCCTTTGACCAGCGGTCAGTGGACAACCGTAGTGGCCGAGATCAATCAGAAAGAGGGGTCACTCATCTTAAACGGTGGCCGCCCTGTCAAAGGTTCGTAGGCTCTAACTTTCACTTTGTCTTTACTCTGATGGAGTATGAGTCACATGGCCATGCTTTGACAAGCGATCAATCAGTCAGGTTACTCAATCAGTGTGCAACGAATTGACTAACCAACCAATCAATCAATGTTCAATCAAGCAGATTATCCAACCAAGCAGTTGGGTCAATTACTGAATCAATGTTCTGTCAATTGTCTAATGAACCAATCATTCGGTCATGTACTGAGTGTGCAAGCAATTGACTGACTGACCAATCAGTCATTTACTGAGTGTACAATCAAATGAATAACTGACCAATCAATTGATCAGTTATTCAATCGGTGTCCAGTCCAGTCAATCAGACCAAGTGTTAATGCTTGTAGGTCTGTCGGCCGGAACAACAGTTGGCCTCAACCTAAAGACTCTTCTGTACGTTGGTGGCGTCGATCTCATGAACATTCGTCTGGCACCAGATTTCGCTGTTGACGCTGGCTTCAAAGGATGCATCTCACAGGTCGGCTGCCAATCATTCAATCCAGTCATAGACACGGTAGCCGACTGGTTAGAGCGTTTGCCTTGTAATGCGGAAACTACGGGTACGATCCTTCTCCCCTGAGACGGTTACTGTGTATGGACCTTGAGCAAGTCCTTCACTCACAATTGCTCAGCGCCATCGATTGATGCTTGGTTGTTAGATAGTGGCGCTTAATAAAAACTGAAATATTAATGACAAATTCTATAGCGCTGGCATCTACTGGGTTGAGTTTTAGCCTTGTAGTGTGTCCATGTCGGTTCAGAAATCCTCTGAGATGCCTGTTTATGTGGTGGTGGTGGTCGTGCTGCTGGTCATGGTGGTTTTGGTGGTGATATGATGGGGATTGGATGATGATGAGGATTGGATGATGATGATGATGATGATGATGATGATGATGATGATGATGATGATGATGATGATGATGATGATGATGATGATGATGATGATGATGATGATGATGATGATGATGATGATGATGATGATGATGATGATGATGATGATGATGATGATGATGATGATGATGATGATGATGATGATGATGATGATGATGATGATGATGATGATGATGATGATGATGATGATGATGATGATGATGATGATGATGATGATGATGATGGTGGTGGTGGTGGCCTCTGTTCGGCTGATGATGATGGCGGTGGCCTCTGTTCGGCTGATGTGCCAAGCCATTGATGCCCTTTCCTTATGGATGGCTTCCAATCGGCTTCTCTTAAATCCTACGAAGACCCAATTTATATGGCTGGGCAGCCGTAGGCAGCTAGTGGGCGTTGATTTGCACCTGCTAACCCGGATCTTCCCTAATATTACTTTTTCACTTACTGTCCGAGACCTCGGTATCACCCTTGACCAAGAACTTTCTCTTTCGCAGCACGTGAACCTGCTTACCCGAAGCTGTTACTATCAGCTTCGTCAGCTTCGAGTGGTCTCTCGTTCTCTTTCACACGATGCTGCTGTGGTTCTCGTCCATGCTTTTGTTACCAGTCGAATTGACCATTGTTGCTCGATTCTAGCTGGTCTCCCACTCTGAGTCCTAGGGCGTCTGGATCGGGTTCTACGCTCAGCCGCTCGACTTGTCGGGCGTATCCCAAAGTTCGCTTCTGTCTCTGCCTACATGCGCGATGTGTTGCACTGGCTCCCTATCGCGCAGCGTATTTCCTATCGGATCGCTGCCTTGGTCTCTCGTTGTCTTCTAGGCTGCGCTCCATCTTACCTTCGTGACCTTTGCCGCCTGGTATCCGACGTCGTAGCGCGTCGGGCACTACGCTCCTCTGCCAGAGGGGAGCTTTTGGTCCCGCGTGCTCGTTCTTCTATTGGGCAGCGCCGGGCTTTCTCAGTTGTGGGTCCCTCCACTTGGAATGGGCTCCCGCTGGAACTGCGATTACTACCTCTGAATAATTTGCCTGCATTTCATAAATCGCTCAAGTCTTTCTTTTTTAGCCGTGGCTGAGCTGGGAGCGCACCTGAGTAGGTATCTTGAAGGAGCGCTATATAAATTTTCAGAATGAATGAATGATGATGATGATGATATTGGATGATGATGATGATGATAAGACGATTAGCATTAACGTAAAGATGATGATGATGACAATGCGAATGATAGTGATTGTGATGGGAGTTTTGCTGACAGTGATATTGGCAGTGATGGTGGTGGTGGTGGTGGTGGTGGTGGTGGTGGTGGTGGTGGTGGTGGTGGTGGTGGTGGTGGTGGTGGTGGTGGTGGTGGTGGTGGTGGTGGTGGTGGTGGTGATGATGATGATGTTGGCAGTGATATCAACAAAGGTCATGATTATGAAAAAGATAGCGATGATTGTGAAACTGATGACAAAAATAAGTCGATTGTGATGACACTTTATCTCTGCACTGTTTAGCTCAAGGTCAAAGGCCGGGAAGTGGACTTGCTGAAGGATGCCATCGAAAGTGCCGCAGTCAGTGATTGCACTGGAGCAAGACGTGAAAGTGCATGCGATCGGCTGGCACCATGTCAAAATGGTGCCACCTGTAGGGATGTTGGTGACGCCTTTGAGTGCATTTGTCCACCAGGATTTGCGGGAGACACTTGTGCCAATAGTATTAGTAAGGGTTCTCATATTGTTTTGAGTATTGTAATTTGTATTGTATTGTGGATTGTATCTTATATTGTACTAGCTGGATTACCCGGCGTTGCCCGGGGTTATAAGTTTCACACCACCACCACCACCACCACCACCACCACCACCACCACCACCACCACCACCACCACAACGACTGCTTGGCAATGTTGGCAGTCGCCCTCTGGCGGCGACTGCTTGGCAGTCTTGGAGGCCCTTGTGGCGTCTGGCGACCTGTGGCGGAGACTGCTTCGAAAGTCTTGTAGACGCCTTCTGGCATCTAGCGACCTCTGCCGTGGAGTGACTGCTTCGCAGTCGCCCTCTGGCGGCGACTGCTTCGCAGTCTTGGATGCCCTTGTGGCGTCTGGCGACGTCTGGCGGAGACTGCTTCGCAGTCTTGTAGACGCCTTCTGGCGTCTAGCGACCTCTGCCGTGGAGTTACTGCTTCGCAGTCGCCCTCTGGCGGCGACTGCTTCGCAGTCTTGGAGGCCCTTGTGGCGTGTGGCGACCTGTGGGGAGACTGCTTTGCAGTCTTGTAGACGCCTTCTGGCGTACAGCGGAGACTGCTTCGCAGTCTTGTATACGCCTTCTGGCGTCTAGCGACCTCTGCCGTTAAGTGACTGCTTCGCAGTCGCCCTCTGGCGGCGACTGCTTCGCAATCTTGGAGGCCCTTGTGGCGTCTGGCGACCTGTGGGGGAGTCTCCCGTGGACAGACTGCTTCGCAGTCAAAGAGGGTGAACCGGGTGTTGGCGTGTTAAAGAAAACGCCAGAAATCTAGCCCTCACTGCCGGTCTGTAGTCGGCCTCGCCCTTTCGTCGCCTGAGAATTATACTGTTCTATCTGCATTTTTGTTTACTTTTGAGTTAAGCACATATTCCGACCCAGGGTAATTTGTTCTATCTTCCTACAAAATCGCGTTTGTTGAAATGGTGCCTTTGCTGGGAAAAGAACAGAAGTATTTTATTCTATTTGCATATTCTTACTAATCGATTGGGATTATAATATTCTATGTGAACCACCCAATTATATTTCAAAGATTTAATCACGTGAATATTATAGAACAAATTGTGTTCGCGATTATAGCCCAGGATTATTTTGTTCTATAATGGTCACGTGGTCTGAACGGCAAATTGTGATTGGCTCATGATTGCATCTAGAACATTATAATAGTAAGCGCATTCCGTTACAGAAGGATATTATTAGGCTACATAAAGAGACAAAATGTTGAGACCAAATCGACAAAAAATGAATGGTAGGAAGCAAATTTTCACTAAAGTTTATTACAGAAAGTAAATTAGAGCACTTTTCTGCCGGTGAATGAAATTAGAAGTGAAAGCGATATACATAGAATTTTTAAATAACAATAATATTATTATTATTCCTGTGGTCGGACTAACAGGCCTCGTGGTGTGTCATTAGGCCTTATAATTAATTTTAGACAATGGTATAGTGTATATAGCAGTTGATTTTTCCAGAATTTCTTCAGATGTGCCGTGCCACTTTAAACCATAATACTCTCCGTGCTATTAATGAAATTAAGACATTTTTAAAGAACGGGGTTTACTGAAAATGTGGACTCTCTAACAGTTATAATGTTCCATATGATGATGAATCATAATAACACTTAATATTACATAGCTGTTTCAGTAATATTTTGTTCTATTTGAACATATTCCACAAATCGCCTTTAAATTATGTTTTCTTATGCCAGAAGCTTCAATCGTTGTGATTATTAAAAGTTGTGGATGGCCACATAAATATTTTCTAAACATTCTTTCTCTATTTTGTCCCACCAAGGAGTTTTTAATACTAAATTCTAAGGCAGTAAACTTTCTTTTTCGATTTTCTCGATTACGCCAAAATTGCACATAGAACAGTCTAATTCTCAGGCGACGCTTAGTAGAGCAGAGTGGTTGTTTGATATACTGTAAATAATTTAGATCTTTGTCTTTGAACATACATGTGTTAAAATTTTGCTGTAAAACGATGAATATACTTCGAATCGATCGTCATTATATTTTGTGCGAAAGTAAACAACTTACGCGCATTATTAGTGACGTTGGGGAATACCGGCGCCATAAATAGAACCGCGGTATCGTTAAGCGGATTATTAATGACGTTGGGGAATACCGGCGCCATAAATAGAACCGCTTGGCAGTGGAATAGGCGAGCTTGCGCGTTATGGACGGTCGGGTGGGTAGCGTTTTGGGGCATTTTCACCATGGTAGGGTTGAAAACGGAGGACGCGAACCCCTCCACTGGGTGTCCGAAGCCGAGGCCGACACATTAGTGAAGGTTTCGAGTGAAAAGGTGCAAAATTGTAGAAGTTAAGCCCGGTCAAACAGACAGACAGACAGACAGACACACACACAGACACACAGAAAGCTAGCTTTATTTATATAGATATTGTATTATGGATTGTACTGTATTATGGATTGTATTGTATTGTGGATTGTACTGTATTATGGATTTTTCTTTGTATTGTATTGTATTATGTATTGTATTGTATTATGCATTGTATTGTGTGTGGACTGTATATTGTATTGTGTATTGTATTATGGATTGTATTGTGTATTGTATTATGGATTGTACTGTGGATTGTATTGTGTACTGTATTATGGATTGTAATGTATTATGGATTGTATTGTATTATGGATCGTATGGATTGTATTGTGTGTGGATTGTAATTTGTATTGTATTATGGATTGTATTGTATTATCGATTGTATTGTATTGTATTTGGAGATTTATAGAGCACCACTTGGCAACTGTAGAAACTATTCAGAGGCGCTCTTGACGTGGGAGCCCCCGGGGTAAGAGAAAAGTCTTCATGGAGCGAACAGGAAAGGAGGTGACCCCAGATATAATCTTGGAACGGATTGAGGGGAGGCCATTCCAGGAGGAAGTAGCCACAGTTGCGAAGGCACAGTGTTGGGCCACAGGGGCGCCCGCAGGCTTAAAAAATTGGACGCACACCCCAAAAAATTGGACGCACACCCCAAAAAATTGGACGCACACCTCCAAAAAATTGGACGCACACCCCAAGAAATTGGACGCACGTCGCACACCCCCAAAAAATTGGATGCACACCCCTCCTGTTCCCTCCCATCCTACCCGTCCCCTGTCCGCCGCTCGTAGTCATACACTGAAAATGACTCCGAGTGACTGACTCATTAGAAAAATTCAATTTAGATAACATCTAGTGCTATAACATGGCGTATTGTCGTTCACCAAAAATATCGATGCTATGCCTATTCCTTTTGTGGATTTGATTTGGTGGGTGGATGCACATGCGTCCAGTGCGTCACACTGCGGGCGCCCCTGTTGGGCCATAGAAGTCCTCGTCCGAGGGACAAAAGGATCAAGTCGATCAGCAGAGCAGAGGGGACAGAAAAAGGCTACGGAGGTGAGTTTATGCAGTGAATCACAGAGATACTTTGGAGCCAGCCCCTACTGAGATCTGGAGACAAAGAGCAGGATCGTGTACTGGATTCGAGAAGCAATGGGAAGCCAGTGGAGCTGATCGGTCATATATTAAAGTTGAAATGTGAGAAAAGCGGGGAATGTGGGCGATAAGTCTGCCAGCAGCATTCAGGACCGATTGAAGGGAGATAGTCATGACTTGGGAAGACCAGCGAGTATTGAATTACAGCAGTCAATGCGAGAGCAGATAAAGGCGTGAACTAAGGTAGTAAACACAGAAGAAGTAACTGATCTACGAATGGCTCTCAGGGACCTCAGATGGTAGCAGGAGCGCGTTAGTTTCGAGAGGTGCTCAGAGAACGCTAGGTTGCTGTCAAGGATAACGCCCGAGTTGCGAAAACTGGATGAGTAGGTAAATGAAGGGTATTTCATAGATAGGAGTGTAAAATCAAGCTTGAGGAGCTGCTGTTTTGTACCGAACCAGATCAGTTGAGTCTTTGAGGAGTTTAGACAGAGCCGATTAGCAGACATCCAGATATGGAGATCGGATGAGAATCAACGAGTCCGGCTAGAGCAAGCTGCTCAGAAGGAGGGAACTGTATTGTGGACTGTACTGTATATTATATTGTGGATTGTATATGCCTATTGACATTCATTCGTTTTCAAGTAAGATGGGTGGAGTTACATTCTCTAGAGTTTCAATGACTCATCCCATCTGAGAGCCACACTTCATAATGATTCTTAGGACTCGCTAGTTACAGTGTGAATGTGTAACTTAACTCTGTGTATTATATAGCAACACAAGTAAACATAGGAAATTAAATTAAATACATAAATATTTGAGTTTCTGTTACATTTAATTGTTAAGCTTTTTCTGCACTTGTGTTAACCAGCTTTGGCCATGACATCATCTGCTCAGTTCACAGCAGCGAGCAGCTATGTAGAATTGTCACCAGAACTGTTGACGCACAGCGGGGTCAGCGAAGAGGTAATCCGGATGACTGTTACAACGACCTCAGCAAATGGTGTCCTGCTCTGGCAGGGTCAGGAATCAACGTTCTGGAGTCGAGGAAATGACTTCATCGCCCTGGCATTGAAGGACGGCCATGTTATCTTTAGGTCAACAGTAGATTATTTTTTAAATCATAAATCTCATTATTATTATTATTATTATTATTATTATTATTAATTATTATTATTAATAATAATAATTATTATTAGTAGTAGTAGTAGTAGTAGTAGTAGTAGTAGTAGTAGTAGTAGTAGTAGTAGTAGTAGTAGTAGTAGTAGTAGTAGTAGTAGTAGTAGTAGTAGTAGTAGTAGTAGTAGTAGTAGTAGTAGTAGTAGTAGTAGTAGTAGTAGTAGTAGTAGTAGTAGTAGTAGTAGTAGTAGTAGTAGTAGTAGTAGTAGTAGTAGTAGTAGTAGTAGTAGTAGTAGTAGTAGTAGTAGTAGTAGTAGTAGTAGTAGTAGTAGTAGTAGTATTCATAATTGTAAACATAGACTCCAAATATCTAAAGTGCCACTTGAAAGCTAAGCACAGAGTATCAGATTATTAATGAGTGCTGCGTCAAGTCAGAGGGATTGTCCAGAGAGTGATATCCAGTGGAGATCTGAGTCTAGTTGCAACAGAGACCAGAGAGAGGAAGCAGAGGAGCTGCTAAGGCGGATTTCATTTAGCTCAAGAAAGGTTAGAGGCAGAGGATCCAATGAGCCAGAGAAGGAATTCTTGAACAAGTGAGACTTAATTTTGAGTGGAAAATAATAATTATTATTCTTTATTATTTCAAGCTGACAGACGCAGTAAGGTTACATTGAAACATGAAAGTACAATCATAATCTTAACTAAATGCACAGTCTGGCAGCCATGCAAGGCGCCGCCCTAGAGGGTTATTTATGGGAATCGATCCGTGAACCTAATGCTCTCCTGGCCATGAGTATTACCATTACTCTATCTCCCCTCCCCAGGAAAGCCTGTGAGAAACTAGATAGAGTCGTCTGAAGCAGATGATAGGTGAGCGGTGGATGAGTAGCGATAGTGGGTGTTATTGTTATTATTACTCGTTTCTGAGGTTCAAGTGATCCCTCAGGACCTAATTTTTTTTGCAGATTATGAATTATTTCTGGAGTTCTGACGTAGGTGCTGTGTGGACTTTTATCATGCTTTAGATCATGGTGTAGATAAGTGGAGAGAGTTGGATGGTTGAATGGATGGACTGATAGATAGATAGATATTATTATTATTAATTATTATTATTATTATTATTATTATATCAGTCAGATCTTTCCATCATGCTACCTAAAGAAACTTGGCTTGCTGGAGAGAATTGAGTCTTCAATTGTTTGAAAGTGAGAAGCAAGAAAGAGAATTGTCCTGCAAGGGATTATTTCATGCATTTCAATCCGTTGAACAGAGTCATCGTATTTCTGTTGCTTGCAGTTATGAGTTGGGAAGTGGACCGGTGGAGATTGTCAGCCACTATCCGATTGATGATGGTCGGCCTCACACTGTCATCGCTAAAAGGTTAGTTTTACTTAGTTGCTGTTTAACGACACTGTGCCATAGCAAATATATATGATTTGCCTCACCCTCCCTTTTTATCCGGGCTTCAGACTGGCACTATTGGCAGCGGAGTTATCAGTTTTACGGAACTGCTTGAAAATGAAAAGCTCCAGCAAATGATGTCCACATTGTTAAAATTTCACACATCATCCAACCCATTTCTGTGTTATCTAACCTGGCAGCTCTCACCCTTGACCTGACCCATTTCTCATTTATCTGACCTGGCACTTTTTACCCTTATCTTGATCCATTTCTGCTTTGTCTGACCAGGAACCTCTCATCTGTGACCTGACCCAGTTCTGCATCATTGAGCTTGGCCTTTTGCCCTACTCAGTTCAGCTGCACGTGTGCTATACCGCCTTAACGAAGAACTGCAGCCTATTTGTGTTACATGAAATAATGTATTCACAGAGTGAAATGAGGCTTTTCTAATTGATGGATTTGTGCTTCCAGGAAAGGAAAGGAAGGCAGCCTGACTGTCGACAGTGATCCGGAGGAACTTGGAGAATCTCGAGGTCTAATGACTAATCTCGATGCTAATGAGGTCATCTATTTGGGTCAGTACACTCACATCGAGATACATGTACTTGTAAGATGAATCCAGGGAAATCAAGAGTTATGCACACATGCATATTTACATATGCATGCATTGCAGGCATACATGCATACATGACGTCACGCTTTACAGAGTGCAGGGCAGTACCCTTGTAGCTAATTTTTTTGTGTTTAAATTCAAGAAGTTCTGAATTTCTGAGTTTCACTGGTGAATGTTTCTAACCTAACAGCTCTTTGGATATTTTCTGTCCTTGGGTGAGAAATCAAACCTAATGGAAGGACATGTCAAACTGCATGGGGGGTGGGTACCACCCGAAACTCATCGGATTTGGATGAATCCCACAACCCAACCTGAACAAGGATGGGGACAGCTGCCCCTTTAACCCCCGTGGCGACGCTAATGGTCCGGACACGTACATATATTCATACATACCTATACATACCTGCAAACATACATGCATATACACATACATCAAAGTAATGGCGCTACAGAACTCTCTAGATTCGATTAGATCAACCTAGAATGACCTGTAGATCTGCTTCTGCCCAGGAATATGTTACATGCGCCATATATGTTAGCACATGCTCATTGCCCTCCTTTTCCGAGACCAATCTGCGATCGTGAATAAGCTGGTGTTTGCGCTTAGCTTTAGAATAGCGCTTTAGAAATATGGAGTTTACAAAATTTTACGATTATGATTACTTCCGAGTAGCTATTAAGCATACGAGTCACAGGAAATATCCGTCTGACAAGGGCAGTTTTAAAGTCGTCCATGCGTCAGGTTCACATTGATGTTAGACGTTGTGTGCACATTGCAGATTAACATGTAACCAGTGCGAGGATATTTTGGGCCCTGTGCAGAGTATACCATACGGGTTCCCATGACACAAGTCAAATTGTTTTTCATTGTTATTATTATTAGGGTGTCTTGTTCATGTTAATTTTCTGTGACATTTTCGGGCTCCTCTACGTTGAGGGCCCCATGTGATCGCATGGTTTGCACGCCCTTAAGGCCGGCGCCATTGGTTAAAGTGGTTTGGGTGAGCAGTGGGTACTCGAAGTTTTATTGGAACGCATGCGTTACCAGGGTTCTATAACACTATTGCGTTGTGAACAGTGGGAACGCAAGCAACGAATTTCGAGAGCAGTGGGAACGCCGTTGCTACCAACTTTAAATGCTGGCCGACGCTGATGTAACAAATTGAAGAGTTGACTCACCTTAGCAGCTCCTATGCTTCCTCTCTCTGGCAACTGGACGCGGATCCTCAGTTGGTATATCTGAACCTCTGACACGACACAATGCTTGTGAATGAGCTGGTGCCCTGTGCTTAACTTTAAAGTAGCACTTTAGAAATTTGGGGGTTTTAAGTAGGGCTTACCATCATGATTACGATATAGATTTACTGAATGAATGATTCAGTGAGTGAATGAATGAATGAAAGCCTAAGTGAAACTGACAGGTTGTCAAATTTTTTAGGTGGTGCACCAGACGCTCGAACGAAAACGAACGGTAAGTGGGGTAGCGATTTCTCCGGTTGCATTTCGAACGTGTTCTTCCAGTCGAGAGGTCCTCTGGATTTCACGAAAGACACTGCCAAGAGTGTCAGCGTTTCTCCGTGCCAGTCATGATGACATGTGTCACGATTTCTCAAAACCAGTGCCATCTCAGGTCAAACTACACACACTGCCGAAACAACGAACAAACGTCAAAATCCTTTCCCCAGATTGTTTTGACTACGGACGTTTTCTAATGACAGGCTGAAATAATTAACGTCTCTCAGATTTTCAGATACGAATCATGTTAAGCCAGATATATTTATAACTTTTCTGTACAACGTATTGTATAACCGACAGATTTGTGTTTCTTTTCGATGTGGAATTTTGCAAGTTCATTCTCTTCAGTGCAGAACTGAGAGATTTGCTCACGGACATATTACTGAAAGATTTTTGTTTTTTCCCTCTAAAATGGGACCAACAAATATGCTTTCTGTGCTCGACACAAAACCAAAATATTCTGCTTTTCTTTTTGACATAGAACTGAGAGTTTGTTTTCTCTCCAACACAGAACAACACGGAGATATTTGCTTTCTCTTGCAATACTTTATTCTTTTTCTGTCACTGAAATGCGAGACTTCGTTTTATCTCTTCAACATGGGACCATCTAAAAACCATCCACCTTTGCTGTCTGTCTGCGTGCCTGACCCCTTTGGATCTTGACCTGGAACCGATTTCACACCCTCACCTATCGATTATGTTTTAACTAAGCGCCTGTGAATAAGCTGGTTCTTGCGACTTCACTTTTTTGAGTGCTGTAGAGATTTCGAGATTACGATTACCAATAGATTTTGGTTTTTCTCTCCAACATAGAAATGAAATATTCTAAATATTTCTCTGGCATAGAACCGATAGTTTATTTTTTCTTTAACAGAAATGTGAAACTTTTTTATCGCTCCAACATAGAATTGAAATGTTATTTATAAACTTTGTGGCTGTTCGCTTACCTTCTGTATTCATGTTTCTGATTCTTGTCATGTGTACAGATTGTAGGTTCAGCCTTCTTTACCATTAGGCCTAGCAGTAGTTTTGGTCGGTAGCCAAGAATGCCAGTTAACGATATTTACATAATTAAAGAATTGTACGCATACGTTATATTTTAACACAACGTGATCTTATGACAATTAGCAGATAAGTCCGTATTGTCTTTTTAATAAATCAGTTAAGACGTCTGTTTTGTAAACTGTATCTAAAATAAGTTTTTAAATAAATCATTTAAAATCGAATTCATGAATACTTAAACATGGAAAACTATCTATTGGTCATCAAACAATCAACTGATGCCTTGAGTATTGTTACGGTGGCACTTTAGAGATTCTTGGATTAGGCCTAAAGGATTATACTTAAGCTTACTTTCTGCTATGTGGAGTAATGTACATGTAACTGCATTAAGATCTACGTCCTTATACTTCTTTGTCAGTTACACACATTTCGATGCTTCTTGATTAGAGCTTTCAGTTCGTTCACATTTTTACCTGAGTCATCATACCCTGATAATAAGTGGCCAATTCACGGCCTGTCTATCGTTTCCTACCCTAGCCCAAACCTTGTCAGATCAGCGACAGCACGTGCTTGTCCCAAGCCTGGAGAAAGAAGGGCGACGCCAATCATCTTTATTCTGACACAGGATCGCTAAACAGTAACTAACGTGCTTGTTTCGGATGCGACTAATAATTTATTAAGCGCACTGATTTGTTTTCCAGACTTTTTCTCCCGTCTATTAATATTGCCTCTGTAAGACTATTCCATCTCCATATAAACTAGGTATAAGACCCTGTAACATGTTCAAAGAGACCCGTCCTGAGCTTCTGTGAGACTGTTCCATCTCCATGGAGACCAGATATTAGAATTTTTTAACATCTCCAAGGAGACCAGGTATTAGACCTTGTTCCATCTCCAAGAAACCAAGCCTGAGCTTCTGTGAGACTTCCATCTCCATAAACACCAGGTATTAGACCCTGTAACATCTCCATAAAGCTCAGGTATTAGACCCTGTTCCATCTCCATAGAGACCGGCCCTGAGCCTCTGAGAGACTGTTCCATCTCCATAGAGAACAGTTATTAGACCCTGTGACATCTCCAAGAGACCAGGTCTGAGCCTCTGTGAGACTGTATTAGACCCTGTAATATCTCCAAAGAGACCAGGTATTAGACCCTGTAACATCTCCATAGAGATAAGGTAATAGACCCTGTTCCATCTCCTTGTAGAGACCGGACCTGAGCCTCTGTGAGACTGTTCCATCTACATAGAGACCAGGTATTAGACCCTGTACATCTCGTCAGAGATCAGGTATTAGAACCCGTTCCATCTCCATATAGAGACTGGTCCTGAGCCTCTGTGAGGCTGTTCCATCTCCATCTCTTCTTTAAGTACTCTGCCCTTCGGCAGGTTTCCACTTCCACTTCCATCTCCATAGAGACTAGGTATTAGACCCAGTTCCATCTCCAAGAGACTTTCATTTCCATAAAGATTAAAGACCACCTGTATTAGACTCTGTAACATCTTGTTAGAGATCAGGTTTTAGACCCTGTTCCATATCCATAGAGACCGTTCGTGAGCCTTTGGGAGACTGTTCGATCTCCATCCAGATCAGGTAATAGATCCAGTTACATCTCCAAGAGAGCAGTCCTGAGCCACTGTGATACTGTTCCATTTCCATAGAGACCAGGTAGTAGACCCTGTAACATCTCGTTAGAGATCAGGTATTAGACCCTGTTCCATCTCCTTATAGAGACTGGTCTCTATAGAGACGAAGCATTAGACCCTGTAACATCTCCATAGTGATAAGGTCTTAGACCCTGTTCCATCTCCGTATAGAGACCTGTCCTGAGCCTCTGTGAGACTGTTTCATATCCATAGAGACCAGGTGTTAGATCCTGTAACATCTCCATAGAAACACGGTAATAGACCCTGTTCCAGCTCCTTATGGATACCGATCTGAGCCTATGTGAGACTGTTCCATAACCGTAGAGACCAGGTATTAGACCCTGTAACATCTCCATAGAGGTCAGGTATTAGACCGTGTTCTGTCTCCATATAGAGACTGGTCCTAAGCCTCTGTGAGGCTGTCCCCATCTTCATAGAAACCAGGTATTAGACCCTGTAACATCTCCATAGAGATAAGGTGTTAGACCCTGTTGTATCTCCATATTGAGATCTGTCCTGAGCCGGCTGTTCCATCTCCATAGAGATCAGGTATTAGACCATGTTCCATCTCGAAGAGACCGGTCTTGATCCTCTGTGAGACTATTCCATATCCATAGAGACCAGGTATTAGACCCTATAACATCTCCAGAAAGACCAAGTATTAGATCCTGTTCCATCTTTATATAGAGACTGGTCATGATCCTCTCTGAGGCTGTTCCATCTCCATAGAGACTAGGTATTTGACCCTGTAATATCTACATACAGAACAGGTATTAGACGCTGTAACATCTGCATAGACATCAGGTTTTAAACCCTGTTCCATATCCATAGAGACCAGTCCTGAGCCTCTGTGAGACTGTTCCATCCCCATCGAGACCAGGTATTAGACCCAGTTCCATCTCCCAGAGAGCAGTCGTGAACCTCTTTGATACTGTTCCATTTCCATAGAGACCAGGTATTAGACCCTGTAAGATCTCGTTAGAGATCAGGTATTGGACCCTGTTCCATCTCCATACAGAGACTGGTCCTGAGCCTCTGTAAGGCTGTTCCATCTCCATAGAGTTCTATCTCCATATAGAGACCTGTTCTAAGCAGCTGTGAGTCTGTTTCATCTCCATAGAGATCAGGTAGTAGACACTGTAAAATCTCCATGGAGGTCAGGTATTAGACCCTGTTCCATCTCCATACAGACTCTGGTCCTGAGCCTCTGTGAGGCTGTTCCATCTCCATAGAGACCAGGTATTAGACCCTGTAACATCTCCATAGATATAAGGTCTTAAACCCTGTTCCATCTTGATATAGAGGCCTGTCTGTGAGTCTGTTTCATCTCCATAGAGATCAGGTAGTAAACCCTGTAACATCTCCATGGAGGTCAGGTATTAGATCCTGTTCCATCTGGTCCTGAACCTCCGTGAGGCTGTTCCATCTCCATTGAGACCAGGTGACTAGGTATTAGACCCTGTAACACCTCCATAGAGATAAGGCCTTAGACCCTGTTTCATCTTCATACAGAGACCTGTCCTGAGCCTGTGTGAGACTGTTTCATCTCCATAGAGGCCAGATATTAGACCCTGTTCCATCTCCAAGAGAACAGTCCTGAGCCTCTGTGATACTGTTCCATTTCCACAGAGACCAGGTATTAGACCCTGTAACATCTCCTTATAGAGACTGGTTCTGAGCCTCTGTGAGGCAGTTCCATCTCTATAGAGTCCAAGTATTAGACCCTGTAACATCACCATAGTTATAAGGTCTTAGACCCTGTTCCATCTCCATATAGAGACCTGTCCTGAGCCTCTGTGAGACTGTTCCATATCCCTAGAGACCAGGTATTAGACCCTGTAACATCTCCACAGAGATACGGTAATAGACCCTGTTCCAGCTCCTTATGGATACCGGTCTGAGCCTCTGTGAGACTGTTCCATCTCCGTAGAGACCAGGTATTAGACCCTGTAACATCTCCATAGAGGTCAGGTATTAGACCGTGTTCCGTGTCTATATAGAGAAGGGTCCTGAGCCTCTGTGAGGCTGTTCGATATCCATAGGGAGCAGGTATTAGACCCTGCAACATCTCCATAAAGACCAGGTATTAGATCCTGTTCCATCTTTATATAGAGACTGGTCCTGAGTCTCTCTGAGGCTGTTCCATCTCCAAAGAGACTAGGTATTAGACCCTGTAATATCTCCATACAGAACAGGTATTAGACGCTGTAACATCTCCACAGACATCAGGTTTTAAACCCTGTTCCATATCCATAGAGACCATTCCTGAGCCTCTGTGAGACTGTTCCATCTCCATCGAAACCAGGTCTTTGACCCATTTCCATCTCCCAGAGAGCAGTCCTGAGCCTCTGTGATACTGTTCCATTTCCATAGAGACCAGGTATTACACCCTGTAACATCTCGTTAGAGATCAGGTATTAGACCCTGTTCCATCTCCATATAAAGACTGGTCCTGAGCCTCTGTGAGGCTGTCCAGTGTCCATCTCCATAGAGTTCTATCTCCATATAGAGACTGGTCCTGAGCCTCTGTGAGGCTGTTCCATCTCCATCGAGACCAGGTATTAGACCCTGTTCCTTCTCCATATAGAGACCTGTTCTGAGCATCTGTGAGTCTGTTTCATCTCCATAGAGATCAGGTAGTAGACCCTGTAAAATCTCCATGGAGATCATGTATTAGACCCTGTTCCATCTCCGTACAGACACTGGTCCTGAGCCTCTGTGAGGCTGTTCCATCTCCATAGATACCAGGTATTAGACCCTGTAACATCTCCATAGAGATAAGGTTTTCGACCCTGTTCCATCTCCATATAGAGCCCTGTTCTGAGCATCTGTGAGACTGCTTCATCTCCATAGAGATCAGTTAGTAGACCCTGTAACATCTCCATAGGGGTCAGGTATTAGACCGTGTTCCATCTCCATGCAGACACTGGTCCTGAGCCTCTGTGAGGCTGTTCCATCTCCATAGAGACCAGGTCCAGGTATTAGACCCTGTAACATCTCCATAGATATAAGGTCTTAGACCCTGTTCCATCTCCATATAGAGACCTGTCTAATGATGATGATGATGATGATGATGATGATGATGATGATGATGATGATGATGATGATGATGATGATGATGATGATGATGATGATTGATGATGATGATGATGATGATGATGATGATGATGATGATGATGATGATGATGATGATGATGATGATGATGATGATGATGATGATGATGATGATGATGATGATGATGATGATGATGATGATGATGATGATGATGATGATGATGATGATGATGATGATGATGATGATGATGATCTGTTCTTTAATTAAGCGCCTGCAAAAGCACTGAGCTGTACAGTGAACATACATATAGTAGAAACGGCAGCACGCAGGGCGCCTTGCATACATGTATACAGTAGAAGCACATGATAACAGTTTACAGGAGTCGAATATAACTGTTTAAGCGGCAGCAACACGGCGCCATTCATGGCCTACTATCAGTGTGTAATCTAGTCCCCCTGTTCTGGGGGGGGGAAACAAGGTTTCTCGGTGGAAATTTCCCCCCAAAAAGGTGTCTGCCTTACAATATTGCTGAGTTCTGGGGGGAAAACTTCAATCCTGGGGGGAAATTCCCCCCCCAAAAAGACGTCTAGATTAAACACTGCCTACTATTCGTTTAACCACCGCTACCACCTAGCGAGTGGAAGGCTGAATAAACCTTACCAAGAAACTGCTTGCCTCATCGTTTTTGGGCTAAAGGCCAATTTAAGTGTCGAAGACCACTTGGATCTCGACTATATAGTTCCAGTACGTAGGTCGTAGGCCTATATCATGCTTCTGCGACCTTGCTTAGAATTAAATCAATCAATCAATCAATCAATCCTTTTATTGAAGCCATTTGAAGTACAAGGAAAAAATAAGCGACCATCGCCTAATACCTTAATTGTGCCTTTTGATAGGTAGCCTACGGCGTACCTATGGCACCAGAAAAATTTTGAGTTTAGATGAATTTCATCTATGGATATATCAGGTATAAGCCTATATTATATAGATATATTGCTCAATCTCAGTCATCAAGTGAAGCAATTAATTCGTAGGCCCTACCTTTAATCTCGACTTTCTGTTGAACAGTGATTTTCTGTTAAAGGTTTTCATGTCGATCAGTCAGTTAAGCCTATAGCTGATCAATTTGCGTCTTCAAGTTGAATGATTCTACTTCGAAATTCTGCATCGTTGTAATCGATGAGTTTCGACGATTTTCTTTTCGAAATGACATTTCGTGTCGAACTTTCTATTACTGGTCAATTTCAAATTGACCAGTAATAGAAAGTTCGACACGAAATTGACAATTTGTGTGTTCGAAATGAGCAGTTCTTTCATCAAATTTCACTTTTCTATTTCTTCTGATCGACGAATTTTTACAATTTTCCGTTTGAATGTCTCGCCATTAGGCCTACGTCTAATCACCTCAATGTCAATTTCCAAACTGAACCTGAGCGACTGATTTCCAAGGCACAAAACAATCGGCCCATAGATGACGTCATATCGGAGCAACAATATCGTACGTGACGTCTTCATTATTCATAAATTTATGCTATCAGTAGTGTCGTTGCTTTGCTAAGTAAGCAAGTAATTTACTCTCCATGGCACGCAATCTTATTTATCCAAATGACTAAGAGGTCGTTTCCTAGCTGTAGGCCTATATGAATTGCCTTGTAAATAATATTAGTAATTAAATGCCGATTTTCAACGATCGAAAGTAGGCTGCCCAAAATGCTGCGGATTCACTGTATACCTTTATCTGAAGCTGCTATACTAACCGCTTTTCAGGTCTTCCATTAGAGTCCTGTATACCTTTACAAAAAAGTTTACCCTTATCCACTCACTCCGGCCGAAATCACGATTTACTGTACCTTCAGGCTACTCATGCTGCTCTTCCTGTCCCAGGCTTTTTTACTTGTTAATTGGATCCTCGCATGCCAGTCCAAAAAGTGGGTACCCCTCATCGACGTATATACGTCGATGGTATAGGGGCCATCCATATATTACGTACGCAAAAATCCGGGAAATTGGACCCCTCCCCTGTTCGCAAGCGTACTTTCTTCCACCCCCCCTGCGTACGTACGCTTGAATAGCAGCCCCCCCCCAAGACCAGCTGCAGAAAGTGTCTCGACAGCTCCAGGCAGCGACTGTCTGCACTTTAGGCCAGATTGAAGGATGAGTGAGGGCCAATATAAACAGGGTAATGTGGACGTCATAATTATAAATTTATTTTGCTTACGTACACATTTTGTCCCCCCTCCCCCCCCCCCCCGTACACAAAATCGCCTAAATCCGACCACCTTCCCATTGCGTACGTAATATGTGGATGGCCCCTCGACCGTACCCGCGAAAATTACGCCTATGGCCACTGCTGTTCCTAATATTTATTAACGAAATAAATGAAGGTATTTTCTCTAAAATTTCTCAGTTTGCAGATGGTACAAAACTAAGTAGAGCACTGATGAGGAAAAAGTATGTCACTGCTATTCCTAATTTTTATTAACGAAATAAATGATGGTATTTTCTCTAAAATTTCTCAGTTTGCAGATGGTACAAAACTAAGTAGAGCACTGATGAGGAAAAAGTATGTCACTGCTATTCCTAATTTTTATTAACGAAATAAATGATGGTATTTTCTCTAAAATTTCTCAGTTTGCAGATGGTACTAATCTAAGTAGAGCACTGATGAGGAAAAACAATTATATACTGCAAGAGGTTCTACCAAGAATGTTCATATGACCAGGCAGATGCTCTTTAACCGTCATGCTGCAACCTGGGACTGGGTAATTTTACCCCCATGGTGGTTTTTCACGCATAACTTTGAAACGGGAAGAAGTATTCAAAATTCCTGTGGCTAATTTTCCTGAACATGTTTTGCCTACAACAGGCAGTACTTTGGTGAGATACTTACACAAGTACCTCACCAAGTATATCTGTGTTATAGAAATCGACTTCCTTGCCTGTTGAAGATACCAATCTCGGAAGAAAAACAAGACAATCACTACCGTATCAGGCCTTTAACACTACCTTTTAAATGAGGATGCTATTTTCAATACCCATATTTCAGAAGAAACAACTGTAACCACAACGAATTGTCAGAATTTTGTGTTATCGTTTTTTAGATACAACTCACAATCACTTCACTTCATTTCATTAGCAGTAAATAAGCAAAAAGTTAATTGTGTAACGTTATCAGGTGCTGGTCAATCCAAAGTCTAACACGAACTGATTCCCAATGACAAAAAGGCACCAAACAGTTCTATTCTAATATTAAGTACTTTAATTATGTAACATTACCATAAAACGTTATGTGCAAGTAACTTGTAACTGAGTGGTCTTTTGCATGCACAACTTTGCTCAGTAGCAACCATCAACTGATTCCTTGATTGTTACAGTGCCGCTATATTAGTTTTTGGATAATACATCATTCTTACTACAAAGTACCACTTTACTTTCTGCTGTTTGGAGTAATGTAACAAACCAATCACGTGATACCTCTTTTGGCAATATACACACGTTTTATGTTTCTTATACAGTTTAAATGTTTTTTCCCAGCTTCCCCTCAATTCATAACAATATCATATTATGCGAGGCGATTTGCAGAAATGCAAACCAATTCATCATAGTCAAAAATAGACAGAGGTCAATTTCTCATGATGCGGTGGGAGAAAGTTTTCAGAAAATGCCACAGGAGAGTTTCACAACAAATGCATAATACTTGCATATAAACTCACTCATTTAAACTCCGCTACAGAATCTCCTCGAAAGCGTCTTCTCGACCCTGAACAACCTTTGGCAAACCCAACTGTGGAAATCCAGCAACAGGACGCTGTTGTAAGCTCCAACACAAACCGATTTATGCTGAATAATTTGATTCATAGCACCTATAGACGCTCTCCCAAGATGCTAACTCAGAAACACTCAATAAAAACAACCTTTTGCTTTCAGCCGTTACTCTTTGAGACAGAAATCCTTGGCCGTGGCCATCTCCATAAAACTTCCTCCACCTGGTTTCAAAATCCTGAAAAGTTGGTTCTATTGTTATTTCCCAACACGTCTCCACCCTATGACCAAAACTACTTTTCCTTTCTCCCTTTCCACTTTCCATCATATGCTCAAGACATCTCTCCCATTGTTGATGGTTTAGTCTCATCAAACGGACGAATTATCTTAAACACGGTGCTATATAAATGTCTGAATACATTACAGCCATATAGTCAAACACTTGGCCTCCACTTTTACACTGAGAGGTTATGGTATTAGATAGTCAATGCACTACATAATTAACAAGCTACGGGCATACACAGACGATGCAAGATGCCATGAGGAAATAAAAAGAAGAATATCCATGGGAAAAGATGCATTTTACAAAAGAGGAGAGCTGATGAGAGGAACCTTAAGCAAGAATCTAAAGAAGAGAATGGTGAAGACACTGGTGTGGAGTGTTGTGCTGTACGGCTCCGAGACATGGACAATGAGGAAGGACGACATAAAAAGATTGGAGGCCTTCGAGATGTGGGTGTGGCGCAGAATGGAGAGAGTTAGCTGGGTGGAACGGAGGACGAACGAGGAAATCCTGCAAATGGTAGAAGAACAAAGATCACTCATAAGTACTATACGCGGACGACAAAGGAAATGGATCGGGCACATCCTAAGGAGTGAGACACTGCTAAGAGACATCATGGAGGGAAGGATGGAGGGGAGAAAGACGCGAGGAAGACCGAGGGCAATGCTGCTAGACTGGATGATGACAAAAGAAGAAGGATACAGTGGACTGAAGAAAAGAGCACAAGACAGAGAACGATGGCGTCATTGGTCATACGAACCTGCCGGTGGGCAGAGAACATAAAGAAGAAGGGCATACACAGCATACAGCATTGTTACACAAGTTATTTCTTTCCTCTGCAGCTTAACTCTCCACATTCAGACACTTGTTTGGCAGTAAAGCATGCCTCACTGTCACTGTTCGCAGTTCATTCTTTCAAAATTCAGTGCTACACCTTCATTCCATTTCCTTCGTTTCATTTTCTTCAACTCCACACTTCATTCATTTCGTTTTGCAGTAAAATATGTCTTGATCTCACAATTCAGTTTTCCAAATAACCAAAATAATTAAAAACGATAGTCAGAATGTTTGTACAAGTCTGACAAATCTACTAATATCATAAAAACCAAGAGCAGAGAATGCACGAGACTACCATCACGGAATCTGAACAAGCGATCTGTAAAACCATTTGGATAAAATATGTTTGCATTTTGATTATTCACATTTTGCACGATAACTGGCAGAAATAATTGGCGTATCACTTTGTACAGTGAAGTGAATAAAAGCAACAGAAATGATACAACGCGTAGAAATCTCATCCGATGTAACGATCTAGGTTGACCATTTTGATTATGTTGTGGCACTGTACAATGTCTTACGAAGATATCATGACGTAAAGAATATCTCAACCGATTCCATCACAGATGATATGAACTCCTCACAGCTGAAAAATATACAATAAACATCATAAACTCAATTTATACCACTGAATAAAAATCGACAAATTGATATATTTCTTCATATTATTATTTAAGTAATTGTAACTGATTATTTATATAGCACCTCTTCAAGAAAACTCATTAGAGGTGCTCCTACTAAAGATCAAGACTGAACAGAATGGTATTCAACTGCTTGCGAAATAGAGGCATGGAAAGTAGAAGCTCATGTCGCAGATTGTACGGAAGTCTGTTCCAGAATGAGAGGCCAATCACGGCACAGCTTACATGTTGCATTACGTCAAACTCAAGTTTCAAGAACTTATATAGTGCCTTTAAAATGCCGATCAAAACTGTTAATTAACCTTATATCATCGCTTACAAATTGTTCTCTTTCACTGAAGCTGAGCTAGGAATGCTGCAGAAAAGTCTTCGTTTGGACAACTCACAGGAAATGTCTCGATTTGTAAAATTTTTCCTGGTTCGAGCCTGATTCGCACTGATACAAGACACTGTGCATTTTAAATAATTAAGTAGTAGAAAAAGTTTAACTCCATCGGATGCCTGCTCTCTTCATTTCTGTAACACCTATCGGCCACAGTGGAGTTACATTTCTTAAGGCGATTACATGTATTTCACTTGACCCAGCAGGATTCGAACCACGACTGTGCAGGTAAAAGGCAAACACACATTACCAATAGGCCACAGCCCACAAAGTTGACAAAACAATGGACAGATCACTTTTCCAAAAACAGTAATCACTTGCAGGTGCAACTTTCAAAATCAAATACCCATAAAGCGTTTAATTATATTGCAACTAAAGTCAAAGTTCATCTTGCAGAGGTAGCACGCTGTGTTCAAAAAACAATTGTATGCGTCAAGCTGTGACTGTTTGGACAACAGATTACAATTTTTTACTTCAACTTCACTTGAAAAGCAACCAACACACACTTTAATAATGGTGCTACAGAAGTCGTCCGATTAGGTTAGAATACAACTGTCTACATTTTGCTTGACCTCTCCAAACTTTGACCATAACTTAAGCTGACCGAGCAAGCTCGTTCTTGCGGACTTGACTTGATACATTCCCATGCATCTAATCTAATTTAATCAAAGAACTTCTATAGCACCAATGTAATATTAAATGCTCAGACATTAGTCAACGGTCGCTATTAATCAAATTCATTGTGCAAGCGAAATTCCAGGGTCACTTATCTGTTCTCGCGCAGCTTCGTGTAGTGGTAAGACATTGTAGCAACTAACCAGCATCTTCAATTACATAAAACTTATCACAAGGATCTTGAAAGGCATTAACCTTTCAAAGGTCATCATCTCGTATTCCATCGAATGCATTGTTCTCGTTGAAACCCATCGACATGGGATATCTTGATGCGGCGGATGATGGCTTTTCCTTAAAAACAGCATTTGCATATCAATTAAGAGTAATTTAAATAAAAAATAAGGCTTAACCCCTTTAGCGTGGATCCCGAGTATACTCGGGCTATGGAATCCGTTCCCATAGCGTGTATCCCGAGTTAACTCGGGCAAGGATAGAATTCACCACCTAGTAAGCGTGGAGCCCGTATAAACTCGGGATAATGTTTGAAGGTCATGTCTGTTGTGCAGAGGGAGTATAGTACATGTTGTAGCAGCCGTGGGGTAACCTTGGCCTAGTCACGTGGTCACTGGCGACTACTAGCCGGCCGTCGTCGTGTCCATGTTTTAGGTCAAAATGGCAGGTCGCAAACGTGGTTTGTCTATTGAAGAAATAACACGGTCACTTTCATATGATAACTTTATTCTTTGTGGTTCTGACCACATATTTTGACATGCCATGGTGCTTCGCGGGTGTTTTATGTTGTACCTTGGCCTAGTCACGTGGTCACTGGCGACTACTAGCCGGCCGTCGTCGTGTCCATATTTTAGTTCAAAATGGCAGGTCGCAAACGTGGTTTGTCTAGGGAAGAAATAACACGGTCACTTTCATATGTTAACTTTATATTCTTTGTGGTTCTGACCACATATTTTGACATGCCACGGTGCTTCACGGGTGTTTTTCTGTTGTACTTCTGCCGAAAATGTGCAGAAAACTTATTTTTGAAGTGAATAAAAAAATTTGTTGGGGGTGACGTAATAATGCAAAAAAACTTAATGGATTATTTCCAGGACAATCATAGCATCATTAAAACACCAATATCTGAAAAAAATTTGGCAAAAAAATTCCACATTATACGAGAGTTAACAAAAAAATAATTCCACGCTAAAGGGGTTAATTAAATAAATTAAAAATATGTTCACGATGCTCACACCAAGAAAACTTCTTTAAGCACATGTAAAAAAATTAACATTTTGAAAATGTTAACACATTCTGGTAACCCTATTATAAGATAAACTGATAACCTGGTTATCAGATAAGCTGATAACAATTAACCAGGTTATCAGATAAATACAATTTTGCATTAATATTTTTAAATATTTATTTTTAAGTTTTCATTTTTATGAATGCTTTTATTTGTATTTTTATTTGTATTTTTATTTTATTTTTATGGATGCTTGTTCCTATGTACCATAATGAGTCAACCGTCAACATGCACACACTGAATGCAGCAGAAAGTATTGTAAATGGATTAATCACATCAAACCTCTTGACTTTTACAACCACATTCATGCCATTATTCAATCTTCTTAATAGCTGGACATACAGACGGAGCTCAATCAAATCTAATGATGACCAAAGAGCCAAAAAAGATCCACAAAAGATCACACAACAGCAGAAGATCAAATAACTGCAGATCATCAGAAATCGACAGAATGCAACTGGCCCACAGTGTTTTAGAGATGATATGAAGGAGCTATATAAATACCTACATATACCTACAGACTCTGATGAATCTTCCTTGAGGTGGCGCTATATAAATTTGCAATTACAATACTACCCAAGATCGTAGATCTAAAGGCGATCAACAAGCTCTGAAAGATCAAAGATCAAAACACGTCTGCATATGACTAACAGGGGCCTTTAGTGAGACATGATTTCAACAGTGCTATTGCTAAGCATAAAGCAATACAAAAACTGGTGCTCTGGATTAAAAATTTCTCTACTTAATTATAACTGCTTATTACTTAATTAACTACATTGTCATTCCTTCACCCACCATAAAATGGCAGTCCAGACAAGGCGTTAATTAAACTCACCAAATGATCCTAAATATCATGATAAAATTCATTAAAAAAAATAAATTTATTCAATATCTGTGTCTAAACCTTGTTGCAACATCACTCCTTTCATTCCTAAAAAGCACCAAATATTAATCGTCAATCATTTTCGCAGGCGTCTGATTTGTCGTCAGGCGTCGATACTCACGGATGGACCAGGCAGACGTATGAGTGGAGGCTTTGGTTCCAGAAGCTCCGGACTGGCCGGAAGGTTGAGAACGGCTTGCTACGAGTAAGTAAGCAGGTTTCAAAGAGAAAAACACACACGTGCATATGACATACAGTTAATGAAAAAAGCAGAAGCTACCCTGCTAGCATGCCAATAAACATTTGATGCCACCCAGACACACATATAAACAGAAACATACTGGTAAATATATACACACATATATTCATACATATATACAAACATACTGGCAAACACATGCAGTGCATATTTTAAGAAATTTCCACTACTGGGACAAAGTCGGGCGTCTGGTTGATCAGTGTTTAACCTCTTATGGAACAAGGCCGACCCTTTTTGGAAATTTCTTCCGCGGTCGAGAAATCAAACGACTTTTTCCGGAATTTGTACACGATAAGTACATTTCATCTTTAGAAAAAGTTGATGACCTTTTTTTAGTCCCAACTCCAAAAAACATTGAACTTTTGCTAACTTTTTCTACATTTGATCTTTAGAAACAGTTGATGACCTTTTTTTAGTCCCGACTTCCATATAACTTTTCCTCACTTTTTTTTAAAACTTACCTTGGCAACTATTGCAAATTTTCTCTTTACTGCTGGGACAAATCTTACAATTCCTCCAACATTTGTCCCACTACTTCTAGTTTACACATACATTGCCAGGGACAAATCAGCCTAACTACTGGGACAAATCCTAAGACTACTGGGACATTTGTCCCACTAGTTATACAGTTAAAATATGCCCTGAACACATGCATATAAAATTATATACACACGTGCATATAGACATCAATACAGATCCATTCCATACCGTATAATATTTACATACATACCTGCACACATGCACATACAAATGGGTAAGGTAGGAAGGGAAACAAACGAATAAGCTCAAGCGGTTAATAATGAACAACAAATTCATTATTAATAATAATGTACCGTCAAAACAATCGGCAATCAAGAGCAAAACAAGCCTGGTAATAAATGTCGTATTTCAGAGCCTCCATGGGGTTCCTCAAAAGGTGCTATATAAATGTTCCAACACATACAACACAGACATGCTCGAGTGTAACGCTAGCTTTGGTGCTGTACCAAAATTCCACCTTGTAACGAGGTCTTCACCACAGCATACAAGACAACAGGAAAAGGTAACACCACGTCATGCTACGGTCACCGATTGTAACTCATTTAGGAAGTCCAGTTGAAATGTACTTTCCCAAATGTCTTCACTCATTCATTCACTCATTTATTCATTCATTTGATCATTCGCTCAAACAGAGCTTTAATACAACGCCCCTTCAAGATAACTACCCAGAGACACTCCCAGCCCAGCCCTGACGAACGGGGTCGGCTCAGAAACTGCCTTCTAAATACTGCCAGTATTTAGGATACAAGCAGGCACTGGCTGTGAGCAACTCTATTAAGAATTACAACTTAACTAATAATTAATCTGTGTAGGTAAGATACAAGGTAAAAGCGTGCAGGGGTGTTGAACATAACCAGTCAAGTGTAAAGGGGTACATGGGTAGGGTGAATTGCAAGCAGTTTGTCTTCTCATGTACCTCGGTCGGTGAGGAGGGTGATCTGGTCAATGAACCGCTCAGCTGTCGCGCAACACCAGATTTGTTCGACAGCCTTCCTCTGTCTTGTGGCTGCACACACACCAAAACAACAACATTCATTGTTTTATTATTATTAATATTATTATTAATATTAATTAGCTACTTCTATACAGCCAGTGTCTAATGCACAAGGCATTGATCAATGGCGCACCAAAATCAAGCCATGATCAGGTAAAATGTTCTTAATGACATTTAACAGCACATAGGCTAGTGTACAGAGCAGCTCTCTTTTTTTAATGGTGCTATATAAATTTCGAATTACACTTACCACAAATAATGTAAACCTGTGCATCATAATGTGATACCAAGCAATGCAATCATAATTGTAAACCCAGACAATTCTAAAGTGCTACTAAAAAGTGAAGAGCAAGGCACCAGCTTATTTACGAGTGCTGCGTCAAGTCAGAGGGGTTGAAGTCAAGTCAGAGGGGTTGAAGACAAGTCAGAGGTTGAAGTCAAGTCAGAGGTTGAAGTCAAGTCAGAGGGGTTGAAGACAAGTCAGAGGTTGAAGTCAAGTCAGAGAGGTTGAAGTCAAGTCAGAGGGGTTGAAGTCAAGTCAGAGGGTTGAGGATCAAGGGGCGGCTGCCAGAAGATCAGAGGAGGTGACAGAAAAGCCGTGCTTAGGTTGAAGGATGCCCGACTGCTCATTACTATTGTTACAACTGTTGTTGTAGCTACTTCACTCTGCATTTAGTAAGTTAGCATTATTTACCTGATTATTATTCAATTATTATATTATTATTTAGCATTATTATTATTGTTGTCATCAGTATTGGAATTATTGCTGATGTGCTGTTACTACTGTTATTATTAGTATTTTATTATTACTATCATTTAAGTAATCATCAAGAAAGAGGGGTCAAGGTTAGTATAAGCTATTAGCTTTTCTTGGCTCCTGTTGCACACTACTTGCTGATTCATGGCTGTAACAGTAATAAGCTTACTTGTTTTGTGCAATAAACAATTCACAATGTAATGTAATAAATCCTGTAAAGTGATTCACAATATAAACTCTTCATCGCATGTCATAATTAATAAATCCCCATTAAGCTCTGTGAGACAATGTAGCTGGAAATGTCCACCTTCTTCATTCTGCGTCCCTCTTTCTTCATGATCAGTTCGTCAACCATTCCCTGAAGACACATGCTCATCAGAATCGCCTGAAAACGTTAACAGATCCACGTCAAACAGGTTTGTTTGCAAGGCAACCAGGTCACTTACTGAATTTACTGAAGGGAATTTGAACGGGATTAGAGTAAAATAAAATTAGCTTGTAGTGCAATATACTGCATAAACTGGCTCTACACTTCATAAGATTGGTGAAAAACTGATAATCTGGCTAAACAACTGATAATCTGGCTATATAACTGATAATCTGGCTATACAACTGATAAACTAGTTATATGACTGATAAACCGGCTGTAAAACTGATAAACTCGCCATACAACTGATAAACTGGCTACACAACTGATGAAGTGCCTTTATACCTGATAAGAAGTATGAAAACCTGATATACTGAATATGAAAACTGACAAAACTGATAACCAGTTAAAAACGACTGAGCAGACAACCAGTCTGACCTGACTGCTGAAGAGCGTAATCCACTGGAGCTTATTCTTAGCCACGAGGTATTCAAAGGCCAACTCCAGCCGACCTGAACCGCCTTTGTTGGCACGACTGGAACTCGCATCTGGAATCTAACAGCAAACATATCTGCTCAGTATCTTTTGTAACTATAAATTGGTCGTTCAGCAGCTGGTGAAACTGATTTCAGACAACTTTAGGAAGAGAAACTGAACTAAACAGAAACTAAAATTAACCGACAAAATACGACAGTAAGTTTGTAACAAAGGAAATTTTCCAACCACAGATATGCTGTACGTCAAAGGATACATTATGCTGCTGCTCAATGCTGCTGCTAGATTAATTGCCCGTCTTCCTCGATTCTCTCATATCACCACCTTTATGGCAGAAGAACTTCACTGGCTCCCGCTTTCTGCCTGCATCCAATTTAGGGTCCTCATCCTTGTCTCTAAGGCTCAACTTCGTTTCGCTCCAAAATATTTATGTGACTTAATTCATCTCTGCTGCTTCTCTTCGTCCTCTTCGTTCATCTGACAGTTTGGACATCCTCGTTCCTCATGTCAGGACTTCTCTGGCTCAATCTAGGTCTTTTGCCTCCATTGGCCCTGCTCTTTGGAATGAGCTTCCTCTGTTCGTTCGTTCTTCTATTCTCTCAGGTAACGTCTCTTCCTCTTTTACCCTTCTTAAAACTTGCTTTTTCTCTCGGGGTCTCTCGCACTGGGAGCGCTTCTGAATGGCCCTCCTGCTAGAAGCGCTTTATAAATATCGTGCCTATAGAATTATAGTTCTATGTCCACTTTTTTGAAAAATCAACCTAATGCCATATCCGTTATCAGGATGACATGGGCTATGTCCAGAATAGTCAAGCTTAACTGTAGACGCTTTCTTCAGCGCTATCTGTCAGGATTATATAGCTCTATGTCCACGAATTTGGACAGTATTTTAAAGTATTTTAATGCTACAGAGGTACAAGTCCACATTCAATAGAATGAATGCTTTTGTGTCACGTGCATATTCGATAGATCCGCGATGAAGTGACGTTTGAAGAATAATATTATACGGCGTTATGTCCATAGCCAATACCAGTGAGAGATCTGAACACGTGACTTGGACTTATATCCCTATACCACTCGCGTTGTCTGCAATCATGGCGTTATGTGCCCATAACCTGGACTTTTTAATCTTATACAGCTCTATGTCCAAAAATAGTCAACACTGCCATAATTATATCAAAATTTTACTCATACTCAGTGTACATTATAATCGAAAAACATTATATAGTCATACTAGGGGAACACAGTGCTGTCCAAAAAATTTAATTTCATTGCCATCAATGAAACAGTGCGAGACATTTTCGTTTTTCTCGGTTTTTAAAAAAGTGGACATAGAACTGTATAATTCTATAGGCACGATATCTTAATACAATACAATACAATACATATGCTTAAATTAGACTGACTGCCAATCGCTTGGCTCGACTGATCTGGACCATTTTGAGAAATTACTTGTGTTCTGAGACCTTAATCCGATGTATATTTTTTGTGAAGGTGCTTTTCATTACAGTACTCTGAATTACCTTTCCCACATTAAAAGTAATGCCTACGACTCAGTTGAAAATGTAACTGGAAGTTAATACAGCACTACTTCAAGATAAAACTAATCAAATGAACAATCCATGTCTCAGGCATAGTAATCCATGTTTATTTTTTCACTTTTATTAGGAAATAATGCTTACAAGTATAATTTTCCTGTACTGTTGTAATTGTAATAGAACATTTATAAAAGTGCCACAGTCACTGCCACTCAACGATTCAGAGGCGTAGTTTACATTCACAAATACCTTATGCCTAGATGATGTTAGATATCGATACGAACACAAATCTCATCCGTAAGCAAAACAATGCACAGAAACAAGATGAATGAAAGAACGAAAGTATGAATGAACGAATGACAGTATGAATGAATGGTGAATGTTGGGTGAATATATTGGGTCATTCCGTGCCAAATCAACCAAAATTTACACTTTTCCCCACTCTCCGATTCAGAATTTTGTGATTTTTTTACCAAAAATTCCTGATCATTTGATATGAAGAACTGGAAAGTTTCACAGGTCTGCAGCAAAAATTGACCGAGATACGGGCTGCTGAAGTTGGTGGGGGTAGGACGAAAATTGTACGCGAATTTGCGTCTGTAAAATTTTTGTCATTTTCAGACTTCCATAACTTTTGATCTAGAGCAGCTACACACATTTGGTTTTCAGTTTTGAGTTCTGTGCAATGCACAGATTTGCATGATCAAGTTAAATTGGTTGTCTTTGATATAAGGAATTAACCAGAGTTGTTGAAAAGTGTCAAAATATTTCTAGCCAAACCCTTTTTTCTCATGTTTGCTGACACACTACACCTGCAGTATATGTCAAAAATTAATAATTTTTGTGTGGTTTTATTCAGCTATTGGAGTAGTTTTAAACCTGTAATTTATTTGTGTCTTGGTTGACAGGGACTGCTGTAGCACTTAGCCAAAAACCCTTCATCTCTGTGATAGTGGTCACTTTCAACTGACCAAATGGTCATGTGTATCACCTGATAAAAAAGTCAAACATACATCATTGGAAAGCTTACAGAACAGCCTTTTATTGATACAAAATTTGTGTTGGTGCTCTAAAGATTAGGTTATTAAATTAATTTTTTCAAAACAGTGATTTTTCTATTCGCATTGTAGCATTTCCGTGACATTGGTCACCATCAACTGACCAAATGGGCATGTGTACCACCTGCTAAACAAGTCAAACATACATCATTTGAAAGCTTGAAGAACAACCTTTTTATTGATACCACATTTTTGTTGGTGCTTTGAAGATGAGGTCATTAAATAACTTGTTGAAAAACGTTATTTTTGTTGGTCGCATTGCTACATTAAAAATTACAGAACATATTTGATTTGAAAGTTATTATCACGTAGACAGTTTCAATAATACACTCTAACTTTCTGCATCAAGTACACATTTCAGTGTTCCTCCTGAAGAACTTTAAGAAGTGTGTCTCTGCAAAAATCTTGAACAAGCGTTCTGTTTCATTTATAATTCCATGGTCCAAGTGATAATATCGTCCTGTTGTCGTTATGGATGGTACAGGCAGAAGACACAATAAATGTTCTGTTGGCACCCAACAAGCATCTTTCTTTCTGGGCCACTGGAATGAACCCTTGGTCCCTGTAGCCCTCATAAAATTAACTAGTACATCTTCTTTTCTGTTTCTGTAATTTCTGCCCATTTACTTTCACACTAACATAGTCCTTCTTTCCAGGGCACATTCTTGAGAACTCATCACTCTCGTAAAATGCAAGAACTTTATCCACAGTTGTTTGTGACAGTTCTCTTCCTTTCTTGCTCGGCAATGGATCTGCTAAAATTCACCTTTTGAGAATTCAGAAATCTTCTTTAATCCAGTAGAACGGGTAAAGACTACTTTATGACACTCAGTCTGCTGGTCACAGTGTATACCAATGCTGCAGTTATCCATTTACAAACAGTACTAAATTAAACACACTGAAGAAAATGAAATTTATGCCCTGTGGTGGCAAAAGTATTCAGAATATTAAGTAATTCAAAACAAAGAAGAAACAAAATGGCCGTGCACCATAGAAGAGGTCATGTGACCACAGATTCTAAGATAGAGAAATTATAAACACTCTCTTTGCTATACAATAGTACATTTTAAAATATGGAATACCAACAAATTGAACAGTGTTGAAATAACAGCTTTAATTTAAGTTTCTTGAAGTAGGAGAACCATCTTATTTTGTACATAATATATATGTACTTAGAAGTTCAGAAATCATAAAATTTTTAATGCATGCTACAATGCGAACAGAAAAAATAACGTTTTTCAACAAGTTATTTAATGACCTCATCTTCAAAGCACCAACAAAAATGTGGTATCAATAAAAAGGTTGTTCTTCAAGCTTTCAAATGATGTATGTTTGACTTGTTTAGCAGGTGATACACATGCCCATTTGGTCAGTTGATAGTGACCAATGTCACGGAAATGCTACAACGCGAATAGAAAAATCACTGTTTTGAAAAAATAATTTAATAACCTAATCTTCAGAGCACCAACACAAATTTTGTATCAATAAAAGGCTGTTCTGTAAGCTTTCCAATGATGTATGTTTGACTTTTTTATCAGGTGATACACATGACCATTTGGTCAGTTGAAAGTGACCACTATCACAGAGATGAAGGGTTTTTGGCTAAGTGCTACAGCAGTCCCTGTCAACCAAGACACAAATAAATTACAGGTTTAAAACTACTCCAATAGCCGAATAAAACTACACAAAAATTATTAATTTCTGACATATACTGCAGGTGTAGTGTGTCAGCAAACATGAGAAAAATGGGTTCGGCTAGAAATATTTTGACACTTTTCAACAACTCTGGTTAATTCCTTATATCAAAGACAACCAATTTAACTTGATCATGCAAATCTGTGCATTGCACAGAACTCAAAACTGAAAACCAAATGTGTGTAGCTGCTCTAGATCAAAAGTTATGGAAGTCTGAAAATGACAAAAAAAATTCAGACGCAAATTCACGTACAATTTTCGTCCTACCCCCACCAACTTCAGCAGCCCGTATCTCGGTCAATTTTTGCTGCAGACCTATGAAACTTTCCAGTTCTTCATATCATATGATCAGGAATTTTTGGTAAAAAAATCAAAAAATTCTGAATCGGAGAGTGGGAACCATTGGTTGAGTTGGCACGGAATGACCCTATTGCTCTGTTGACGTACCACGGAAGAGATTCGCCAGCATCTCATTCTCGTTACCTTGAAGCTGATCTCCTTCTCTTCATCCTATGCAAAGCCAGCATCATTACAGTTGAATAACAAAGTGGACTTGAATTAAATATAGGATTACAGTCATGTTTACAGTAATGTAAAAGATGGATTAAATAAAAACAATTACCATAACATACGACAGAAAATGATAGTTGTGTTTTAAAAAGCTTCATTGGAACAGTGCTTGTAAAAGGTGCATGCAGCATCTCTGGTGAGGCAAGGCAAGGTTAGACAGGCAAGGATCAAGGATAGATGAGGCAAGGCGAGTGAGGCACGGCAAGGCGAGTGAGGCAAGGCAAAGTGATTTGAGGCAAGGCAAGATAAGTGAGGCAAGGTGAGTGAGGCGTCCAGTCAGGCAATGAAGGGGAGTGAGGCAAGGCAGTGATTTGAGGCAAGGCAAGATGAGTGAGGCAAGGCCAGGAGAGTGAACAATGCAAGGGGTGAGGCAAGGTAAGGCGAGTCAGGCTGGTTAAAGGAACAAGCAGATTAGAGGCTATTCCTTTTATAAGGCCAAAAATACGAAAAGGCAAGACGTAGAATTGTGGAAAGATGTTTCAAAACTAAGAAATTCACCCTGAGCCATAAAACAAAGATTTCGGTGGCCAGTCATACATGAAATGGTGCAACAGAGCTCCAATAAAGCAGGCAGAGTCAAACGAAACAAGCGTTGGAAAACTCAACCCAGACACTACCTTGAGCTGAAGTCGAAAGTTAAGTTCTCTGTTGCCAGCGGCAACTACAACCCGAGTGTCTGGCTGAGGGTAATCTGTGGTGCACGGCTTGAAAATGACGTAACCATAGTATTTCAACGTTCGAACAAACCTGAGGTACTGAAAAGAAATCAACAGCCAATTAATTCAAGCTTTCATTTGCAACTTAACTGGTGCCTAAATCTGTGGTTTATGTTGTGGTTTAATATTAATTACAATAATACCAATACTACTAATAAGAATAATAATAATAATACCAATAATAATAGTAATAATTATAAAAAATAACAATAGTAATAATAATAATACCAATAATAATATCAATAATAATACCAATAATAATAATAATAATAATAGTAATACCAATAATAATAATACCAATAATAATAACCTGTAACATGTAATAGTAGTAGCAGTACTAGTAGTAAATAATAAAAATAAGAGTAATAATAATGCTACTACTAATAATAGTAATAGTAGTCATAGTAGTAGCAGTACCGTAATAATTGAAGGCAGTTATCAAAGGTAGTAACTCGATAGCATTTCATCGATAAAAACCTCTTTTTTTGATCCACGCTGTTGCAGAGAGGACAATCGATTGCTGTGGTCTTTGTTGAGAGAAATCCATCCACGGTCAACATCGCTCTCAGCCTTAAAACAAAACAAAGAATACTGTCTCATATAAACCAAGACATAAAGCGACGCAACATCGTAAGGGGGTCTTCCATTCAGGACATCCGCACAGACAAGGATGCAGGGCAGAAACGAACAAGTGGAGAAGTTACACCCAATGCAAAATTCTGCATCTAAATTTGGTACATACAGTCGTTTTGGTACAGCCTCTGCCTTAAATGCCAACCGCAGTCATAAGCAGACAATCTGTACTGCATTTGCATCTAATAATTTGTGCTTTTGTTGGACACGGCAGTTCCAATGCACCCCCACACCATACGACAGCCTTGCAAGATCACCACGGTAGCCCTACACTGGAATGTGAACGTATGCAAGGAGAAAAGAGGAAAGGCGACTTTTCTCGATGTTTTTTATGGACAACCTGTAATACTCTTTACCATAACGTTCCTTAATGTAACGTAGGATATCATATCAGAATGTACCCGTAATGAACTGACCTGTAATGTTCCGCTCACATAGTCGTGCCAGGTGCTATAGCACGTGTCATCGATATTAGTAAAATCACTAATTGATTAATTATAATATTAGCCTTAGGACAAGTCCTTCATGCCTCTAATGAGTTTCTCTTGAAGAGGCGCTATATAAATCTGTGATTACATTACATTAAGAAATACATTTTTACAGAAATCAAATAAAATATATTCCTAAGTCAACACAACAAAAGATGAATATGGTGGAAACTAGATATAGAAATGTGCCCATGAGGAGTTGCAGTTGAAGGGGTGCTATATAAATTTGAGAATACAATTACGATTACAATTACGATCAGAAGTTGGGTGTTTTTCCAAAGGCTACCTGAACGTAAAGGAGGTTCATTGCAACCCTGTCTTCTAAAAGATCATCATCAAACGAACTATCCCAGTACCTAGCAAATCAAAGATAAAACAAGTACACAAAATTTAAGGAATCAAGTACTTCAGTCCCTAGGCTCAATTATACCTAACAGTCAGATATCAAATGCATACATACATAAATACATACATACATACATGTATGTAGCGCTTCTGAATGGCCCGCCCACTAGAAGCGCTTTATAAATATCCGAATACAATACATACATACAAACACACATGCAGATATACACACTATTGCAGTAATGAGCATTTATCTTAAATGTACGTTGAATCGAGTTAAAGCAACAGTCTGCATATGCAGTGGAGAAGTTAAAGAATGACTAGGTTCTTAAGGTATCTCAATTATTGGTACACATACTGGTTATTTTAAGTTTACAAAATATAACAGCATTCATAAATATCAAAACTTCAAAACATGCTGACAAGGCTTGAAGCTGTAACACATCACTTACATTTTACGCAACATAATCCAGTGAGTTCCGGAGCCGAGTGCAGACTTGAGCGAAATGTATGGTGACTCAAAGTCTTGCAGCTTTCGCACAACTAGCAAACAATGAAAACATTCAATGTCAAAGCTATCACTATGGTTTACACAAAGGTCTCAATCTAAGGTTCGTTCGAAGATAATTGACTTAAAGTGGGGCATCTGTACACGTTTAAAGTAGCATTTCAAACCAGGGCTCCAAGTAATTTCTTGAGACAGGTAAAGATTTCCCGAACATCCAAAATGCAACATGGAGGCTTGGTCATGGTCAGACCCTCAGATTGCTTCTTTTACTTTCTAAGCCTCTATTTTGCAAATGGTTGAAGATATTCCATTCAATTGCAGTGGTCTTGCATAGTCAGGTTGGACACACCTCTGATAAGTTTTCTTTTTAAAACAGGCACTATATAGAGAAGCACTTACAATTACAATGGAACAATGTGCTGGCGAGTTTACTCGTTTTATAGCTGAGCTTGCCAAAGGGTGAAAGTGGAACAAATATCTCAAAACAACTTCTGCTTTGTGGATTTGAACCCAGAAGCTGTGGGTTGACACTACAACAAGCTAATCACTGATGTTATAGTCTGGCTTTAAATGACACTTAACATCATATAGGCCAGCACAGAGAGCACCACTGATTTGTTTTTGCACTGTGAGCGGCGCTGTATAAATATCCGATTACATTACACACATTAGAATATCTCACACTGAGAGAACAAGCACAAACAAGACCTCAGTAACATGAACATAGATCGTAGAAAGTTGAAGCCCCAACCCACGATTTACAGTCCACCAAGTTAACCATTAGACTGTCTCACCCTGAGAAGAATAACAAACATGACTTCAGAACCAGCAACATGACCTCTAAACTGAGAACTTACCCTCTTCCAGCCTACCTATGGCTCTTAATGTTAGTCCAACTTCACTGCACACTCCTTCGTAAGGATGGCATTTCTAAATTACAGTTTTATTGTATAGTATTAACAAGCACACTGATGATCACAAGAACTTCCTACTTGAGCTGTCATTTGCAGAGTCCTTGCTGACGAGAAAGAGTCCGAAATAGTAGACAAATTGGTCCGATAATTCTATATGGGAGGCGACAGCCTGTTCAAAGCGCAGAACAAAAACAAAAGCAGTATGAAAGGCTAGTAAAATGTGCCACAGTGGATCTGTACATGTACTGTCCAGTTGGGAGCACCTCTGACCAGTTTTATTTTCAAGTGCTATATAAATAAGCACTTACAATTACAATAAGAATTCAATCTGATATTCAACTGACAAAACTTTCCCAAGCAGCTTTCTGCAAGGCATACAAAATAGGATTTCACAGTAACTTTACAACACATTACATTACATATTACATCGTTCCAATATGCTGACCATAACATTACAAAATATTACAGCACACAATACATTATGATGAGCAGCCGAGCATAACATTACAACACAGTACATTATAGAATACATTATGACAAGCAGCCTACCACAACACGCAATATTTTAGATTATATCATGGTAAGCAAGTGACATAACATTACAACACATTACGTTACATTACAGAACACATTACGACATACAGTCAACCAAAAAATCAAAAAGAAATTATATATGCAGTATACTACAATATGTTACAGTGAGAAAGTTGGCTTTGGAAATTGGTCCTTACCTCGAGAACATCCTCAGTCTGTTCAGTCGATTGAATCTTTACGGTGATTTTGTGTCCGTTTGCGAGATATACATCGAGGTTTACATCTTCAGGTTTCTCATGCTGACTCTCCTGATACACAACACACGAGACATTCAAATTCCAAACATTCAAAGGAATGTGTGAAGCAAAACAGTTATCATCATTAATGTTCTCATAATTACTCAAAATTTCTTTACTCAAGGTACCAGCAGCAAATGATTCAAAAGGATTTTTTTTAATTTATTAGTACTTAAAATTTCTTTACTCAATGTACCAGCAGCAATGATCCACGAGGATTTCAAAAAATTATTAGTACCCAAACTTTCTTTGCTCAAGGCATCAATAGCAATGATCCCAAGGATTTCAAAAAATTAATAGTACTCAAACTTTCTTTGCTCAAGGCATCAATAGCAATGATTCCAAGGATTTCAAAAAATTATTAGTACTCAAACTTTCTTTGCTCAAGGCATCAATAGCAATGATCCCAAGGATTTCAAAAAATTATTAGTACTCAAACTGTCTTTGCTCAAGGCATCAATAGCAATGATTCCAAGGATTTCAAAAAATTATTAGTACTCAAACTTTCTTTGCTCAAGGCATCAACAGCAATGATCCCAAGGATTTCAAAAAATTATTAGTACTCAAACTTTCTTTGCTCAAGACATCAATAGCAATGATCCCAAGGATTTAAAAAATTATTAGTACTCAAACTTTCTTTACTCAAGGCATCAATAGCAATGATCCCAAGGATTTCACACTATTAGCTAATTTATGAATTCACGTCAAAAGCACGGGCAGCTGGGAAAGCATAAGTCTTCAATAGTTTACAAATGAAATTTGAAGAATAGAAGAGTCCATTGAATCTGGTGATGGTGACTAAAACATAAGAGATTAATAAGCAAGACACAATTTATATAGCGTCATCAGTTGCTGTACAATGTTAATTATCAGCGCAAGTACTAAGAGTTACACAATAAGTAGAATTTAAAAGAAAGTCAGTAGATTAGATGGTCTTCTGGTGACTGGACTTGGATCTTCAGTCAAAAAGATTTATTCAGAAGAATCAACAGGAACTGATACTCTGATCCATTGAATCATTCATCTTTCAATTTCTCTGGTTCTACATGAAACCCACCTTAGCAGCCTCTCTGCCCCTTCTCTCTGGCAAACTGGACTTGGACCTGCACTAGGCATCTCTGGACAAACCATATGACTCGACGTTAATAAGCTGGTGCCCTGCGCTTAGCTTTAGAGTAACATTAACTTCAGAGATTTTGAGTTTTATGAATATGTTACTTAAAATCACAGAGTGAACCACCTGTTGTGCGCTTAGTAGGAATCCGTTGAAAACCGAACTGTTGGCGACCGATGAAATTTGACTGACTGCAGAAAACAGAAGATGAGTAATGTAACATAACATGATGAAGTAACTTAGACAATAACAGTGATAGCACCGTAATCGTGCTTCACCCAAAAATCGAGCTAAGCCAGGATACGTAATGTTGACAAAGGCACACTACAGATCAGTTATATCCTAATCTAATCTAATCTAATGACTTCGTCTGAAACTCTACTTACAGTGTGGACTTGTTTAACCCCTCCAGGTTAACGCATCATTCTGCTTATAGCAGTGGTGCTATATTAACTTAATGCCTTATTGGTTAACGCACCATACAAGAACTGCAGTGTAGCACTAATATTGACTGTAAGCACTATCCCTTTCTACATGCAACCTTGTTTACCCGCCGTATCATAAGACATGTCCCCCAATGACCTTGTGTTAAATTAACAAGTGTATGTTATGTAACTTTTATTGCTCGCATTGACAACTGACATTTTATGGCACACTTTGAGCAGCTTGCCACTGACGATGCTATATAGACTCATTATTAAAATTACAATTTCTCTGGTGGCATTATCGTAAAGCACAAGGTATCAATTCACGGTCACCTCAGGCCAAATCATGGTCAAAACTTATAACCTGCTGGAGAAGTACAGTCAAAACTGAATACGTCAGGTATAGAAGAAGTCTTGCATCACCAGGTTGCATGCACCTCTGAGAAGTTTTCTATGAGAGGCGCTATATAAATATGAAGTTACAATTACGATTACACCAATCACTCATGAATCATACGCTGTTGGATGAATCTTTCGAGCTCAAAGCGCCTCTCGTCGAGTTGTGTTGGTGTCAGTGGCAGCAGTTTTTTCGGTGGGAATGACGGAAGAATAGCTGAACCAAACTCTTTCTTCAACTGAAAAAAACAAACATTGACTGCAGCTAAACATTTATATAGCACCTTTGCCAATTATATCTTAAACTTTGTTCTGTATCACCACTTCTGATTGGAAATCAGAGGCACTATATAAATGCTCTGAATCAATGAAGGAATGCATAAATGAATGACTAACTGAATGAATAAATGAAAGAACGAATTAATTGGTGAATGAAGGAATGAATGAAGGAATAAAAGAAGGAATTTGAAACTTAGTAGACAGTTCAGCAAGATAACTGTTGTGCAACATGATATGTAACATAAATCTCCACAATTCTCAGCGCAACACAAAAACTGTACCAGGAAGACCAGCCTATTAATACATCAAATCCAGTCCACAAGATTGTTATTTCTGCATTTATTAAGCACCACTATCTAACAATGAAGCATTGATAGATGACACTGAGCCATCATGAGGGAAGGACTCGCTCAAGGTCCCCTACACAGTAACCGTCTCAGAGGAAGCTCAAACTCATAATCTCCGCTGAAGGCTCCAATAAATAGGCTACTGTGCCCCACAAGAGCCAAACTGTTGAAGTCAGTGTCTAGTAGATGGTCAGAGGGGAAGACAGTGTGTGTATCATACTGCGCTGCCCAAGTGATCATCTTCACTTTTAATTCTGTAGCACGTACCTGTACATAGAAGTCGTTGAACTGTCTGTATCGAACTGAGCAATGGTATACACCATTGATATGAATGTTGAAAACCTGTAAAGCACAATTAGATAAGGTAAAAATCATCCGCAATAACAGTCGTATTTCTGCTCCAGATGTATTACGCCAATTAAATTGCCTATTAATTTTGCACTCAATTGGTCTGCACCCATCTCAGCAATTTTGACCTTGTAACGAATTAGATCTACTCTACAAAGCTTATTTTCATTCTCTGCTTTCCTCTCTTTAGTCAGTGAGTGGCTGAGCTTGACAAATAAGTGCGATGCCAAACAATTCCGGGTGATCGCCTTACATTACACCCAGGGTGGGTAGTGTCTCGCTTTCTACTCACTCCACAAACTAATCTACTTCAAATTCTAGAGAAGAAGTTATGCATAGGGGATGAAAAACGGCGCCGTACGGAGTAACTGGATCCTTTCGGATCGAGTATGTCGGCTGTGTCCGGAATTGAGAAATGCATGATTTTAGAAAACGCCTTCCATCGCCACACTGAAAACAAGATCACGTGACAACTAAAGCAAGTAAGGAAGTCGACGAAGATTATGAGCTCAGTGACTCCATCGTAAGCGTGATCTAGAGATTTCTACAGCGCCGGAAAAAGCGAAGTCGCGGGAACCAGCTTATTCACAGGCGCTCAGTCAACACGAAATCAGTGGTCCATCGTGTTCTTGTCTTAAAATCTCTGTCTCGTATGCTATTATTATACTTGAACGGGTTGGGTGATCAATTAGGCCTACTTTCAAATTCCTTTGAAAGTATTTGAAAGGAAGGAACTTTTATTAACTGACACATATGATTCTATTTCAACTCTAGGAGCTAAACAGTATTGAAGTGATGTTAACAGTACTCCTTTAAAATCAATTGACCTTGATTAAACCTAAAACCATAAGGAGTTGTTAATTATAACTTTAGAAACTCAATTGCATTTGATATTGTCCTCCATCCAAAATTCGCAAGTGCACACGACAGAACGTCGATGGCGCAGAGCAGTTGTGAGTGAAGAACTTGCTCAAGTTCCCTCCCGGCGAGGCTCTAAACTGGCGAATGCAGAGCATGCTATCCAAATACTTGCTTAATTTTACCACAATATAAATAATTATTTATACTGTCATTTTACATCGTTTATTTTGTGGATTGCCAGGCAGGTAGAATAAAATCGGTTCCAGGTCTAAAAATTAAAGCATTTCTGACTCAGACTGGACGACAACATTTTATGTTTGACATGATCCTTAAGATAATTATAACGCACTGAAAATGTTTCTAATAGCTGCTTGTTTAGAAATGTGTAAATTTTGTAAAGTTGACTCTACAATGGCCGACACTTAAGCCTCAGCAGCGGTGAATAAAACCTCTATCTAAGGATAAATAGTTACTGGTGGATCATGTGGTATGATTTGATTGTATCTTATAAACTGTTAGGACGTTAAAGGGATTTTTGACAATTATGTCTTTCGAAATTCATTTTAAACACTAACATGAACAGACATCAGGTTTTAACAGGGTCAGCAAATGCCGGGGATCGCTGTTTTGCGGTCGGGAGCGTCGAAGGAACTCATTTCACGGTATGTTACTTGTTTTGAAGTCTTTGGTGTGGATTTTGCGTGTTTTTGACATGGAGCACCTCGTTTCAGCGTTCTCTGCGTGCACTGGTCTTGACTGGATTCTCTGGTATTCGTCCGGTTTATCGACAGAATTTACGTCCCTCGTAAATCATTGAAAATTGGAAAAGTGGTTAGATTAATTTATTTTGGCGGAAAGCCTGTAAATTTAAAGTCGTGGATTGTTGGCCCACTTATTATCTCTGCCGTCATATGATTGTGGAGTGTGAAGTATGCGAAGAATTAAATGCCATCGAGTTCTCTGCCACAGTTAGTAATTGAAGTGAATTGAAGTAGGCGTGGGCCATGCTTTTGAGAGCTCAGGCATTCGGACCAGTTAAATATAGTTGGTAGAGCTAATCTAATATAATCAACTTCTATAGCGCCTATGCACTAATGCCCAGGGCATAAGTGTGGGGGCGTGGTGGCTCAGTGGTAAGTTCGGCGCCTTGTGACCGGAGGGTTGCAGGTTCGAATCCCACTCTAGCTGCTGCGTACGGACCTTGGGCAAGTCCTTCACTCGCAATTGCTCGTGGCGCTTCGGCGTGAAAATTCCGGCACAGCATCAAATGCTGTAGTCGGGAGCGCCTCTGAGTAGTAGTTGACTTCGAGAGGCGCTATAGAAATATCCGGAATAAATAAAAATAAATAAATAAATAAGTAAGTGGTAGCTGCTAAGTGATATCAGTATGCGTGACAATATGCAGTGTGAACTCTGTCAAAAACCAGGTAGGAGTGACAAGAAGATGCAATAATAGCGGACTGAGTAAATGCATGCAGGAGAAGATAAGTTTATGGTGTAGTAATGGACTGTAAGCCGAGAACAGCTTGACTTTCCTGATGAGGGGTGGGGGAGGGTGCAGCATTTTCTCTTTATTGTGTGCCAGATGCTCAGAGTTAATGAAGTTATAGAAAAAGCCAGAGGGTTGTCTGGCATGTACCAGTGCATATTTTAAGGAATTTTGACTACTGGGACAAAATGTAAAGTAATCTTCACAAACTTAAAACTTTTACGCTTTTTCAACAAAAAATTTCTAAATTCATCTCCGAAAAAAGTTGATGACCTTTTTTTTTTTTTTTTTTTTTTTTTTTTTTATAGTCATCACCTTCTTTTATAACTTTTCTCGGGTCTCCCAACCAATAACAAGGGGTCATTCAACAATAATGTCATACCTTTCTCATCATACTACTGGGACAAATCTTTAAATTCTTGCAACATTTGTCCCACTAGTTGTACTTTATACATACATTGCCTGGGACAAATCGCTCTGACTACTGGGACAAATCCTAAGACTGCTGGGACATTTGTCCCACTAGTTATACAGTTAAAATATGCCCTGGCATGTACCATGTTTAATCAGTGATTACCATCAGTGGCGGCGATCTTGTTTGACAGGTGGGGGACACTTTTGAAATGAGTTTTCTTGTTAAAAAATTTTTTCCCAATAAATTTTTTTTAACCTTTCTTTTTTGTTTCTTCAAAATGGCGGGGGAATGTATGGAGTGTCCCCTCACTCTTAAAGGTGGGGGATCTTGTCCCCCTCAACCCCCCCAGGATTGCCGCCCATTATTACCATATAGTGAAGCTAAAAATGCACCTGAGGGTGAGGGTCTCTGCTGGAGATGTTAGAATCACAAGTTCTACATGCTATTTGTGGTGAACACATCACCTAACATGTGCACTTTGTGAGTTCATTAATGTCATTTGGCTCTTAACTTAAAATTTGTCAGACTTCTGTGTTTGTCGACTGAATAAATATCAACTGGGCTTTTTCCATAAAAGATTATGATTACTTTGCCACAGTTTGACTTTGTTATTACGCATTTACTAAGTGCCACTATCTAATGACCAGGCACCACTATTTAATGTGCAGGCTTCAATTGATGGTGCTTAGCAATTGTGAGTGAGGGACTTGCTCAAGGTCCCTGCACAGTAGCCGTCTCGGGGGAACCCCTACTCTTGGTGTTACAAGGCAAGTGCTCTAGCCAGTTGACCATTGTGTCCTACATGGCTGATGAGGATCTGTCATCTTTAGTTCATTCAGTTTTGGAGATTTGACTCGAAACAGTATCCTAAACGCCGGTTGGGTGTGTGTTACAATTTTTAATCAATTCTGTTCAAAGGCTGCAGGATCATCATGTCTTTTCAGAGCACTAGGTAACACGATACTCATTGTGTGCTGTACAAATTGTGCATATATGATAAAAATTTCAATTGAGATGTTTTTCTCCATGGTTTAACAAGTCCATTGTATGGGTCTCTTCTAAAGCATGAGTCACATGTGCTGAGATTTATTATCTCGCTGCTTGACAACCTTGTTATTCAAAGAGTATTTAACCCAGTTACAGCATGCAAGAGGAAAAAACTGAATCTTATCTGATTAGAGTGAATGAATGAAAGAAGGAATGAATGAACGAAAACACAAACAAATGAAAGAATGTGGGAATTCATGAACAGACGAGTGAATGCATGAAAGAATGAATGAATGAAATCAGTCAATCGAAAAATATCAAAATATATGAACAAGAGAATGTGTAAAGAGACAAATTAGGTGAACAAATGAATGAATGAACAGAAAAAGAAATGAATGATTGAACAAATGATTGAACAACTAAATAAACAGGCCAACCTGACCAGAAAGAGAAGAGCAGTCCCTTAGGCTAACCTCAAGGGAATGCTTTGGGGTTTAAACTGTTAACGCCTTCATTTTCTTAACCTTGGCATATGAGGCTAAGAAAATGGATGAGTGGCCAGTCCTCTTCCTCACAGCCTGCACCGACAGTGATGCTGAGTTTGCTCGGGAGAACTTGTGGGATCGAAATCTTGAAAGTCTTTCAGTTGAAGCAGGGTTTGAAGTTCCAAGACGAGGGTTAGATGCGTTCAGTTTCTGAATGTGTTATCTGTAAACATGAACTCTGTGAACAGAATAATAATTATGTTCGACCTCATTTCTTCATTGGATCATGATTGTTGATTGTTATGTCACTCGAAGTGATCGTGGCATTATGATAATAGTGCTATAGAAGTGATTAGATTAGATTAGATGAACACCTTAATTACCTGAACTCGTTAATTATCCAAAAACATTAATTATCTGAACACCTTAATTATCTGACCACTTTAATTATCTTAAGACATTATTAGAAAACTTTTTAAAGCATCCACGCACATTGATTATTGGAACACTTTAATTTACTAATCCTTGTCAGAATGCACTAATTACCCTAACACTTTAATTGTCTGGCATGGTGAATATTCCTTTTTAGAAGTGGCTATGAGAGTGTCTATTTATGTTAAACTGATTTAAAAATAACTTTACAAAAGCCGATCTACTTTTGTTTGTCCTTCAGTTGAATGGTGTTTACTTTAGTTGTGTTCTTTGTCTCTTGTGCCGAACATTCAGGCCTGCCAAATGTCGGTAAAAAAAACTGTTTGCGCCTAAGAGTCTGGTTCAGGGTGACCAGGTACTGGATTAGGTTAGATTAAGGTTTGGTGGAAGCTCATCAGAGTTTTAATCTGTTTGGAAGTTCTCGTTAATAATTGGTGGGGGATTTTTTTAATCCCACAATCAGGACAAAGGCTGATTGGTTAGAGCGTTTACCTAGTAACGCATGGAGTACGGGTTCGACCCTCCTTCCCTGAGACGGTTACTGTGTAGGGACCTTGAGCAAGTCCTTCACTCACAATTGCTCAGTGCCATCGATTGATGCTTGGCCGCTGGATGGTTACACTTGATAAATGCATAATATATAAATAAAATTATCGACCGATTGCTTCAAGCGGTCTTGGCTCATTTGAACTTTCTGGGTGAAACTTTAATTGAGTGATAATGAAGAACGTAACTTGTTGACTTTAAGGGAGGGGAAGGGAGGGAGGTTCTAATAGTTGCTGGCTAAACTGAGATTTGTGTTGACATATTGGAGGCTATTGTTATTGTAACTGCAAATTTATATAGTGCCACTTCAAGAGACACTCACCAGAGGTGCTGTGATCATAGCAATTTAAGGTTTTATGAACTCGTGTTCGCTAGTTTATATATTTTTGTATCAGGAAAGGCTCCCTGTGTTCTGTTTAGAATGATTGAAAGTAAGAAAGAAGGAACAGATGAATGAACAAGAGAGTGAACAAAGAAACAAATGAAAGATTGAATGAATGAATGAAATAAAAATAACATGAATGAATGATGAGATGAATTAATGAATTCATGAATGAACAAATGACTGAGTGAACAAATGAGTGGCTGACCTTAAGGTAACACCGCCGCTGAGGAAGAGCCTTAAGTGTGAAGTGTGGGCAACTTGCTTAAATTCTTAGCCTCAGCTTATCCTCCACAGGCTGCCTGTCTGTCCGAGTACAGCTTGGTTTCGGTGCACCATCGGGCGATGCCATGTGCAGTAGACACCGGTCCTATAGAAGTTACTAATTAAATAAATTAATTAACATGAGGCTAAAAAATGTGTGCATGGTCACTGGCCAGTCCTCTTCCTCAATGGATTTAAACATTTAAATATGGGTTTGTGCTTGGAAATATATTTATACTGTTGCCCAGGTTATATTTTTACTCAAGATTGTTTAATTATTATTATTATTGTTGTTTACTTATTAATATCTTTTATAAAGTGCCTTTTTTTGCTCTTTCAGACTCAGTAGGCCTGAGTCTGATTACAGTAGTAGTCTTCCACTTCAAATTATTAAGTTGGTTTGATGTTTATTAATATTAGTGTGCTTATTACCATTTATTTGTTAATTTTCTTTTATCATTGCAAGTTATTTATTGCTTTTCATGACTGTTACCCGATTTGGAAAGGTTTGTATGGAACTGCTAGATAAAGGTATCTTTAACTTCTCAACTCCACCACTGCCCGTCCTCTGGTAATGCCAGTCCCAAGCCTAGTTAAAGGAAGAGGGCGTCGCTAATCATGTTTGGTATGACAAAGTGTCACTAGGCAGAAATTACTACTTTAAATTTCATTATGTATCTTTTGGGAGTTAGAGTCGGACTTTGATAGCGCAGGAAATAGGTCAGTTCAGAAGGAAATAGGTCTGTTCAGAAGGAAATAGGTCAGTTCAGAAGGAAATAGGTCAGTTCAGAAGGGTTGGCAAATTCCAGTATTTTGTGCCCTCTGGACTTTAGTTGACTTTTAAAAGGTTTGCTAGTCCCGGTTAATGTGATATGATGTTGTTGTCTGGCCTTTTGCCAGGACATCTTGCAGGTCAAGGCTACAACTGTTTAGATCCAGTTCATTCATTCGATTGCTCATTTGTTCATTCATTCATTTGTTCATTATTCATTTTGTCGTTCACTTGTTCAGTCATTTGTTGATATGCTGTTCTTCGTTTATCGTCATTCATCACTGATTTTGATTCATATCCAATTACTACAACTGATTTACACGAGTGACTCTTGTTTATCTCTATCCGGGTCTCAGTGTCGTCAACATTAAGTTGTGAAACAGAATGTCAGCATGTACCTTGTTATCGGCGAGTGACCTTAAAGTGGCGGACAAAGTTGCTAAATTCTTAGGTAGGGGAGGGAGAAGGAAGGAGATAGGGAACCTTTGCTGTATTAATCTATTCCATTTTGTGGTGTTCATGTCTGTATTAAAATCGGCCGATTGCATTACTGGCACTGTGACCTGATTAGAAAGAAATCCTGTTGTTGCACATGCCCCTTTGTCATCATAATTACCATGGAATCACCATAATATTACCACGCTTTCCTCTGTATTCAGAAACAGATCTATATAAATAAAGCCAGCTTTCTGTGTGTCTGTGTGTGTGTCTGTCTGTCTGTCTGTCTGTTTGACCGGGCTTAACTTCTACAATTTTGCACCTTTTCACTCGAAACCTTCACTAATGTGTCGGCCTCGGCTTCGGACACCCAGTGGAGGGGTTCGCGTCCTCCGTTTTCAACCCTACCATGGTGAAAATGCCCCAAAACGCTACCCACCCGACCGTCCATAACGTGCAAGCTCGCCTATTCCACTGCCAAGCGGTTCTATTTATGGCGCCGGTATTCCCCAACGTCATTAATAATCCGCTTAACGACACCGCGGTTCTATTTATGGCGCTGGTATTCCCCAACGTCACTAATAATGCGCGTAAGTTGTTTACTTTCGCACAAAATATAATGACGATCGATTCGAAGTATATTCATCGTTTTACAGCAAAATTTTAACACATGTATGTTCAAAGACAAAGATCTAAATTATTTACAGTATATCAAACAACCAGTCTGCTCTACTAAGGGCGAGGCCGACTACAGACCGGCAGTGAGGGTTAGATTTCTGGCGTTTTCTTTAACACGCCAACGCCCGGTTCACCCTCTTCGACTGCGAAGCAGTCAGTCCACGGGAGACTGCGAAGCAGTCTCCCCCACAGGTCGCCAGACGCCACAAGGGCCTCCAAGACTGCGAAGCACTCGCCGCCAGAGGGCGACTGCGAAGCAGTCACTTCACGGCAGACGTCGCTAGACGCCAGAAGGCGTATACAAGACTGCGAAGCAGTCTCCGCTGTACGCCAGAAGGCGTCTACAAGACTGCGAAGCAGTCTCCCCCACAGGTCGCCACACGCCACAAGGGCCTCCAAGACTGCGAAGCAGTCGCCGCCAGAGGGCGACTGCGAAGCAGTCACTCCACGGCAGAGGTCGCTAGATGCCAGAAGGCGTCTACAAGACTTTCGAAGCAGTCTCCGCCACAGGTCGCCAGACGCCACAAGGGCCTCCAAGACTGCCAAGCAGTCGCCGCCAGAGGGCGACTGCCAAGATTGCCAAGCAGTCGTTGTTGTTGTTGTTGTTGTTGTTGTTGTTGTTGTTGGTGGTGGTGGTGGTGGTGGTGGTGGTGGTGGTGGTGGTGGTGGTGGTGGTGGTGGTGGTGGTGGTGGTGGTGGTGTGAAACTTATAACCCCGGGCAACGCCGGGTAATCCAGCTAGTGTTTAATAATTTGGGAGATTTGGCATATGCTTGCTTAAACTATCATTGCTACCAGGGGCGTAACGTTGGTCTAAAAGTGGGGGTAGCCCGGGGTACCAATTTCTTACATACGCGAAGCATGGTGGAGACGGAGATCTCTGGGAAGGCACAATAATAAAATATTGATTGGCATAGTTTTAAAAGTGGGGGGTACGTTACCCCCAGCCCAAAAAGGGAAGTACGGGTACCCGTTGTACCCCCCCCCACAAATTACGCCTATGTTTGCTACTATCATTACTTTGCAGCTCGCCACGTTGGCATATGCTTTTAAGTCCTAGTTGCGAAAAATAGCGTCGTATATCCTGAACAAACACAACAACATCTGATCCAGAATTGACCAGAAAACCAGATAAACTGAATTTCTATGCGACCCGTTAATAAAGGATGATTGGAACCAGTCCTCTGGTCACAGCGACGGCTAGAATCTGGTCTGACATCTGGCACCCCTTAAGCATAGTGTGCAAAATGGCTCATAAATGCAGTTGTAAAAGAACTGATGCAAAATATCATTGATAGTGAGTCTTTGGTAGTTCCGGTATATTGCAAACTGCCAAGTCTGACTCCTGCTCGTGTCTGGTGTCGGGTTGATACTACGGCTAACACTTCTGCACCTTCTTGTTTTAAGCGTACTGGTGAACATGGCTACAGGCTGAACACGTTGAACATGATTGTCTAAACTGTTTGAAATGAGGTGAATGAGCAGCTTTGTTAATCGATGCATCTTTTATTATATCTAGTTGTAAATGTGTGACCTTATAAGCTGCTCATGTTATTGTTTTGTTTTCAAAATGTATGTAATCGTTGTGTACATGTAATGCATGTGCGCTTGTCATATGCAAATAAAGGCTACTTACTTACTTACTTACTTGGTTGAAGGTGTCATGCATCTTGGTCAGCATTTGTAAACACACCTTGTCTTACTGAGAAGGGTGTGGTTGAATTGGAACAAATTGATGAATTGTACAGTACATGTGGCCTTTAGACCCTGCTCATTTTCCAATTAATTGATCGGGTGAGATCCTTCACCACTACTGCCCCTTTGAAAGGGGGGCCACGCCATCTACGGTCCTATAACGACCGTATGGCCTCGACTCTGCTCATTCTTCAATGAATTGAGCGGGTTAGATCCTTTGCCACCACTCTCCTTTTGAGTGGGTACAAAACCATTTAAGGTCACCGCGTACAGAGTACAGACCACCTAGCCCGAGATTTAAGCCTGAATTTAATAAGCCACTCTCCGTATAGGCGTGGGAAAGGATGTGGAGGGAGGGGAAGGAGAAAGGCTTGAGAAGGATTGTAATTGATGTCCAGAGGTTACTTGAGGAAAAGTATATGTCTGTGAAAGTTGTTTTCATTTGGCAGTTTTGGTTGAAGGTATAAACTGCCTTAATGTGATTGTCATTAGAGGCAAGCAATGCAGTACAAATACCTTCACAAATCTCAAATACAAATACATGCATAAATATTTGTGCACACAAATACATGCACATTGCACAAATACATGCACATTGCACAAATACATGCACATTGCACAAGTACCTGCACAAATACATGCACATTGCACAAATACATGCACAAATACGTGCACAAATACATGCATATTGCACAGATACATGCACAAGTACCTGCACAAATACATGTGCATTGCACAAATACATGCACAAGTACCTGCACAAACATGCACATTGCACAAATTTATACATGTACAAATACGTGCACAAATACATGCACAAATACATACACAAATACCTGCACAAATACATGCACATTGCACAAATACATGCACAAATACCTGCATAAGTACCTGTGCAAATGCCTGCACAAATACCTGCAAAAATACCTGCACACTGCACAGGTACCTGTAGAAATACGTGCACGTGCACTGATACATGCAATAATACCTGTACAAATACATGCACTGATACCTGCAAAAATACTGCACTGGTACCTATACAAATACATGTACAGATGCATACATGGATCTGGATTTTTATTGTTGCTTTGATCTCTATAATAATTGCTCTGGGGGGGAGGGGAAGAACAGCGGACAAGTGAGAGGACTGGCTGCCTCGGCCCTCGTAGGCCAAGGCTGAGAAAGTGAAGTCGCTGACACTTAGCAATTACGGCTGCTTCTTGACCCTGGCGTTAGCTTAAGGAACCACTCTTCCAAAGTATTTTGAAAATATAGAATAGAGTACTTTTCAAAAGTATTTTGAAAATACAAAATAAAATAGTATTTTAAAATACTTTAGAAAATAGTTTTTCAAAATACTTTTGAGAAATCAACATTTTTTATTTTTATTGCTACTTGCTAGTGTGTAGTTTTATGTTGCATTAAGTGTACCTGACAGTGAATTATGACTTTTCTGAACTTATATAATTATGAGGTCGTGGTTCTGAACAAGTAGACTTCATAAACATTCAGGTGACCATCTGGGATTGGTGCTACGTGGGAGACAGGACAAGTAGCAGCAGGTGCTGTTCTGACCAGTTTTAGCAGTTATTTTAACTAGAACATGCTGGAGTGCTGCCAGTGCTAGGTTGGTTATAAACCAACCGATTCGTGCCACGTGGGAGGCCCCAGGGGTGAAGACCCCCAAAAATAATACGGGGAGGGTTGCATGGGTTTCGAAGATCAGAAATTTAACATCACGTAGTATATATCAGTTATTGTTTTAATTATGCTAAATGTCTATCTTGAAGACTCAACCACAGGTTAACAGAGATTAGTTAGGCTATTTTGCAATTTTGCTGAATGTTGCTGGTTTCAAGGATGGCAATTTACTCAAATTTGAACATGCAGTATTGTTAACAGGCCCTATCTTTAAGCTTATCTGAGGATGTTAAATACAGCATTTAACAAATTTATGATTATTTGATATAGTTTTTTTTCTCAAATAAATAGGTGCCTGATGCTCAGACACTATTTTGTCAATTTTGACTAGGTACAGTCATGACTACAACAGATTTGCGCATTTGCGAACCTGATATAGGAGTCGGGAGCGCCTCTGAGTAGCCCTCTGAAGAGGTGTTATATAAATGTCCTAATGAATGAATGAATGATGAGTGAATAGACTGAAGCATTGATAAAACAATACATCCTGATACAACAAACTCAAGTATTTGTTGTGCCAGAAGATTATTACTTTTTTTAAATGTCACGTCCTAGTCGAGGTCTTAAATCTTATAACATTAAAATAATAATTAGAAAAGTATTTTGGAAGATTATTTTGAATTATGCAAAATACTTTGGGTGTACAACGTGATTGCAACTAATGTATGTGTCCAACTGTTGTACTCATCTAGTATCTTTATGTATTTGTTGCTGGCACAACAGTTGTGATGGTGTGTTTTAGGCGTACGGTACGGGTACAACCGTTGTCATTCTTGCCAGCGACTTCCAGAGGGTTCAGATAATTCCGAGTCCTCTGAATGGATCAGATCTTGAGGTGTCCGGGATCAGCTGCTGCAGTGACCTCGGAAAGGTTCGTCTGTTCCATTGTCTGCCTCCTATTTGCTGTTGATATCATTTTTGTTGTTATTATTAATTAATTAGTTTTTTTGCCTGAGGTACAAATGATCCCTCAGGACTCAAAATGGCTCCAGAGAATTATTACTGTCCGGGTTGGCTAAGACTCATCAAGTTCTGCTTCGATAGGTGACTGTATGCACAAATTATTATTAATTATGATATTATTATTATTATTATTATTATTATTATTATTATTATTATTATTCAGCATTTATGAAGTGCCACCATCTAATGACCAAGCGTCGATCGATGGTGCTAAGCAGTTGTGAGTGAAGGTCCCTACACAGTAATTGTCTCGGGGAGCAGAAACAAACCCATACTCTGTGCGTTACAAGGCAAGCTCCAGTGATGTAGTCGAGTCCACCTAAGCCGAGTCCGAGTCAAGTCCGAGTCCATCTAAGCCGAGTCCGAGTCGAGTCCGAGTCCTGAGGTGTTCGAGTCCGAGTCCGAGTCACTAAAGATCGAGTCCAAGTCCGAGTCCATCCACATCAAAATACACTAAACCAAGCAATTCAATGCCATAGAAAAATAACAGAACTCTTTAGACCCTATAAAACAGAAAGAATTTTTAATGTAATTTACCCAAATTTCACATTAAACACATTAAATTAAATAAAGTTTTGTTCGACAATCTGGCACGATCATGAGGACACATAAAAATTCTTTCCCTGCTACACACAAGTAGGTAGGAACAGCTAGAACTGCAAATGCCACAAGTGCAGTCGTGTCATATCACGTCCTCGCTCCTTCTCCACACTGGAAAGGGCGATACGAAAGTGTCTTCTAATTCGAAGCGACAAATTAATAACTCCATGCACAGTTTAGCATTATTATTGAAGATTATGTACAAATCGACGATCTCTAGTATTCGGTTCAATATCATGCCCTTCACGGTGTTGGCCTCTATGAATGTGCCCCATCCACGCCGATAACAGACAGAGGGTCTGTTATCGGCGTGGACGGGTCATATACCCCAGTCTATTCATGATACTCGTCTTCGCTTCATTAGTTTCTATTGTCTGCTGGTAGAAATGGTTCCACCTGTTGCGGCTTATGCCTATAGGCCTATATTTGCCTATACCAGGCCAAATAGACACCCTCTGTCTTATACCCCAGGCTCCCCAGCCTATTCATTATACTCGTCTTCACTTCAAATGGAATAGTTCTACCTGTTCTGGCTGATGCCTATAGCGACGGTCGGCCGGCAATTCGCGTCAGTTCTCGCATGAGGGGTGGTCTTGGCCGTGACACGTCAATACTGTTGCCTGTTCTGCCCAGAAATTGTGACTCGGAAAACGAGTCAGCGAGTCAAATTCGAGTCCAGGGTTCGAGTCCGAGTCCAAGTCCGAGTCGTGACAGTCCAAGTCCGAGTCCGAGTCCGCAGAAAATCGGTCTCGAGTCCTTGGCCGGACTCGAGTACTACATCACTGGCAAGCTCTCTAGCCAACTCTATACTGTCTTCACCTGGAGCATATTCCTAAACCCTTAAGATCGTTATCATCGTGGCATCTGTCATTATCGCCTTGTCAGTGCCATCGATGTTCTGCCCTGTAGTGGCTTGGTCCACTTGCAGCTTTGGAAGGAAGGCAATATCAAGTACAGTTGTATTGTATTGTATTGTAGAGCACCTCTGATTAGTTTTGCTCTTTGAATGGTGCTATATAAATGTTCAGTTACAGTTACGATTGAAGTTATTGTATCATCATCTGCATCATCAGAAGCATCTTCATCATTATGATATTTTTGTTTTGCTACATCAACATGGCATCCTTAGTATTATCGTCATTATCATCATCAGCAGCGTCATCATCATTGTCATTCTTATTTACCTTGTTACCTTGTTTTATTCTTACCTTTATCTCCATTACCTTAACTTTACCTATATCTTACATTCTGTCTTCCCTACCTGCTCTGTTATTTGTTATGACTGTTGTTGTTTGTTCGTTGAGTTGTTTATATCTCGGAGGATTTCTGTTCTGTAGATTGCAGCTTCCTATGGTTCGAAAGTCTGCATCTTTGAGCCGACCCCTTTGTCCAGTCACCACACCAGCAGCCACGTAAGGAGCACTCACTTGTAAAATTGTAATTTTAATTGTGTTCGTAAGCTGACATTTATGCGGCACTTCAAGAAAAAACTCGTGGGTGGTGCTCACTTCTTGTGTGGTGAAGAGGTCGCTTCTTCAGATCTCACTAGCACGTGTTTTAGAGAGATTAATGATTCTTTGATACTAGAGCATCGTTATCATAAATTTTTAGCAAGGGTTTAGTGATTTGATCTGGATCAACTGTCTAAAAAATAAATGTCTGTTCATTCTTACCTCTTGTCTTTTTTAAAACCGTTGATTTCCTATCCTCTGTTTTTTTTTTTACCTAACCTTGATATTTCCTAAGTTACCTTGTTGTGTTTTCTTACCTTTATCTTCATTACCTTGATATTTCCTAAGTTACATTGTTGTATTTTCTTGCCTTTATCTCCGTTACCTTCATTTTTCCGGTATCTTATCTGTTTTTTTCCTACCTCCGTTTGATATTGGGGTACATGGTAGTGTAGTGGTTAGCATGCTGGAATGTTAGTCAGTAGGTCAGGTGCATACATACACACATTCTGTACTCTGTCACTGGGAAGATGAGGTGGCAAGGGAGAGTGCTGGCCACGTGTCTTTGTATGCCGAGGCTAAGAAAATGAAGTTGCTAATGCTTCATACCCATGGCTGCCACATAAGGTTAGTTGCTGTTTAACGACACTGTGTCGCCCTCCTCCTTTCTCCAGGATTTGGACTGGCACTACCGCATGTATAGTAGTAGCGGAGTTTGCTGCCACATAAGGGGCTGCTTTTCTTTTATAGTCATCGGGTAGCTGTTACAGTCGACTTTGTAATTGTGATTGCAAATTTATATACCGGTAGTGCCATGTTGTGCACTGTGCTTTCAGAGATTGGACTATCAGTGGTACCACACGGGTACCATCGATATCGAGGGCGATGTTCTGGCTCTCAAGTGGAACTTGGATGGTACGTACGAGTCTTCTGGTGAAAATCTTAACTGTTCAATGGAAAAGATAAGAAAAACCGTAGCCAACTGGCCAGGTTTCGATGTTTTTGAGAGTTCTGTCTTCACGAGCAGATAACTTCTTCCTTAGACACCTGTTTTTTGCTAACAAGTGTAGGAAAAGCATCAACTCATTTCATCATCTTCATCATCATCATTATTTTATTAAATTATCCGATGTAAGTTTAATCCCTCAGGAACAAAACTTACGCTACTAGTTGTTTTGGGTTTCTGGACATTAAGGCCGCATCCTCTGCAATGGTGTCATATCTTGAAATGCTATGGCATTACAATTATTATTTGTATTATTATTGTTATTATTATTATTATTTGTATTATTATTATTATTGCATTTATTATACTCGCAAGGTCAGTAAATCTGAACCTTAGACTCAAAGTGAACATGAATTATTTGAGTGAAGGACTTGATCAAGGTCTCTACAAAGTTACTGTCTGTGGGGAAGGGGCTCAAACCCATACTCTGCGCGTTACAAGTTAAGCACTCGAACCAATTGGTCTTGTAGAGCAGATGCATAAACTGTTTCGTTTGGGAATGCAAGTCCTGATGTCTGCTATGAATTTTGAAGGGCTTTTGAGATATTCATAAAAGTTGCTGTATGCATACAAACTGTTGAAAGAATTTATTTATTGATTAACCATTTCATTTATTAACCAACAACTTCCATCATAGACAACAAGGCATTATGCAAATTTCGGCTAGCTTGTGTCATTTTGGGTAATTAAAGGTCAGAGTACAGACTAGTACAGTGATTGACCCGTTTGCAAGGTGAAGTTTTATTACAGACGGTCTTCGATTTAACGTTCTCTTGCTTTGACAAATTGTTTTACAGCGAGAATAAATGCAGGTCAAACTAGCAATCGAACAGTGCAGTAATGAAAGAAACGGTTTGGGAAGAGTTTAACTGTTAAGGAATTTGCAGTCTTGTGACAGGATTTTTTAACTTTTGAGTGCACATGATTGGTTAATTCAAAGGACTTTTTATATAAGTGTTCAGTTCATACATACAGACATACATACATACAGACAAACATACATACATACAGACAGACATACACACATACTTGCATACATACATACACATTCATACGTTCATAGACATACATACATACATACATACATACAGAGACATACATACAGAGACATACATACATAGAAATACATGCATATATACTTACGTAGAAATATATACTTACAGACATACATACAATCATTCATATGTACACATACATACATACATGGACATACATACGTACATACAGAGACATACATACATGAATACATACATACATAGAAATACATTCATACATACATGCATATCCTCATCATAATCCATTTTGTTTAGGAACTCGTCTGCTTACGTCTGGTGCTGTCCTTGAGATGTGGCAGAACCTGGAACCAGGTCGAGGTAATGACGAACGCAGACCGTCGTTCTTCATAGAGGATGAGGACCAGTTTCAGGTTGATCCTCTGATGGAGTGGACCTGCGTCTGGAAGTCCCATCTGGCAAATCCAGTCGTCGTCATCAAGTTCTCCTCCGACGGACTCTTGTTTGCGACTGCCGGTGAAGTATGTACGCCACCCCTTCATTCGATTGTTTTGTTTATTATTATTATTTGTATTATTACTATTATTATCATTAGTACTATTATTACTATTATTACTTTTTGTATTAATATTTATTATTATTATTGCTATTATTATTAGTAGTAGTAGTATTTGTGTTATTACACTTTATATTATTATTTTTTTATTACTAGATTTTTGCCTGTCCTAAAATGGAAATTTGAAAATGTATTTTGCAATGTGGGTTATTAAAACAAAAACGTAACATAACAAATTTGTGTTTGTTTATATTACCCAAATAATAATTATCGTTCCCCGATGCATGATGCCAGCTGGCAAAAAACCGGGAAGATCTTTGCCCGTCATTAAATTTGTGTCACCTAGGTAAATTGGCCCGTTTAATGCACACGGCATCAACCCATGGCACACCAAATCCAAGCTGCAATCAGGTAAATATCCAAAAGATCAATCCACTAAGACTATGGCAAATAAGCAATTTGGAAAAGGTAAGTCTTAAGTTGAGAACAATTTGAAAAGTAAGTTAAATGCACAGAGCTCTGTTCTGTGTATTTTAATGTGGACTGAGCGCAGAGAATAGAGATGCGATGTACAGTGTTTGCTATATAAAATATTTTGTTAGAAGCTTGTATTTGGTCAGCCTTATAAGACAGTGCTCAGATGCAGTGGGACCTAGTGGTTAGAACGTTCGCCTTGTAGGGTGGAAAGTACAGTTACTGTGTAGGGACCTTGAGCAAGACCTTCACTCACAACTGTTCAGCACCATCGATTGATGCTCACTGGCATTTGATAAAATAATGCGTAGTAATACTAACGTGTTTATTTTTATTTTAGAACGATCGATTGGTTAAAATCTGGTATGAAGACAGGAAAGGTTAGAAAACCCTTTTCTTGTTTTCACTTGTTAGGTGGGCTTCGAACGATATTGTCTGTTGCAAACGTGTTTTCTTGAACATTGGCTAACAGGCTGTTAACCCTTCTGCTGCTTCTGTGAACTATTCATGATTATATGTGTGTGCTAATTGCATTAGATTGCATTCCATTCCATGATATTAATAATATTACATCAGTCTACACTAGACTGAAAACGGTTCTACTTGGCCGTGCTGGAGTCGGGATCACCTCTGAATGAATGAATGAAAAGATCACACAACATCACATTCCATAAGTTTGCATTAACACTTTAACAACAAGAATGTGTACTAAAAGCGACTGGGAACCAGTGCAGCTCATCTTTAAAGTGTTAAATGATGTTGCATTACAATTCAGATTACATTGCATCAGATTACATGATGTGAGATTACATTACCTAAGATTACATTGTATATGATTACATTGTTTCAGATTAACTTACATTTAATGGGATGTTATTACATGAGCGTAAATTAAAAATCCATTATTGTTATTATTATTAGAACATATTTAACATGTGCAAAGTCACGCTTCCATCACATTAAGTTACGTGACATCAGGTTACATTGCGCCACATTTAATTACTGTAGATTAGATTACATTACATTAAAGTAAATTTTATTAAATTACATTTTATTTTTGCAGTAAATTGTTGGTAGTTAAAGCAGTTCTTGGTTGGTTTTGCTGTTCTTGTAGCAGGTCTTCCACTGCTGTTGCGGTCGGAGAATTCCTTGTCCTCTGATAGCCGCCTGAATTTCAGCTTTGTTTATCTGGCCCATCCGAGGGCCGTCACAGGATTCAGCTGGAGAAGAACTAGCAAGTACCTTCAGAAGTAGGTTCCAGTCCACAAAGTAGACTCAGACGTAGGTTCCGGTCTGCACAGTGGACTTAGAAATAGGTTTCAGTCCACTTAGTAGACTCAGAAGTAGATTCGGGTCCACATTTTAGACTTAAAAATAGGTTCAGGTCTACTCGGTAGACTCAGAAGTAGGTTCCAGTCCACATGATGTATTTGGAAGTAAAATCCAGTGCACGTGATATAATAAGAAGTAGGTTCCAGTCCACATAAAATACTTAGAAGTAGATTCCAGTCTACTTGGTAGAATCAGAAGTACAGTAGGTTCCAGTCCACACGATATACTCGGAAATATTGTGTTGTATTGTATTTAAACATTTATAAAGCACTCAAAATAGGGAATAGGTTCCAGTCCGCATGGTAGACACGGAAGTAGGTTATGTTGTACATTCTATCAGAGCCACATTCTGAAGCTCAATTAAATCCAAGCTTTTGAATTGTACCGCCTCATAATTTGTGCTATATGAGTGAGTTAAAAGGATACTTCAGTGTACTTTTTATATTATCATAATGGTGCTATAGAAGTTGTAAGTTCAGATCTGGCACTGTATGTGGTTGTTGTGTTTCTGTTTTTCCCAGGGGGTCAATTGCAAACGTTTTGCTAACTTCATGCAAAGACAACATTTGTCGCATGTGGTGTGAGACCGTCTTGCCAGAAGATGGTCTCGTGGATACCCAACAGCTGGAGCCAAAGGACTCGTCCAGCACATTGGGCACTGGCCAGAGCAAGAAACGCATTGTCCAGCGCCTCTACAGAATACGGTATGCTTTCCAGGCATACAGCATGATCGGATAAAGGCGCTCAGTTATTTATCTACCAGTTTGAACTCCACTACTATTCGTACTCTGGTAGTACCAGTCCCAAGCCTCGATAAAGGAGGAGGGTGATGCTAATCATCTTTTTTATGACACAGCGTCTTTAACAGAAACTAACTTTACCAGATTCAAAATGAATCTCGGGTGTACGCCATGAAAGCGTCGAGTAATTTATCCGACTGCTCCAAAATGGATCGTAAGCTTAAAGACTCCAAACGAAGACTATATTTGCTCACAAATTGCATGTCTTCAAATCTCAGTGTTTGCAATGCTTCAGCACTGTTGGCTGATTCTAACAAGTGCAAACGTTTTGTTAACCTCGTTAACAAATATTTACAAGCGCCATGGGGGGGGGGCTGTAGAGTAATGGATAACACACTGGCGTGAAGAGCAGTAGGTACCGAGATCGATTCCCGTACACCCCGTTAGGTTTATTCAGCCTTCCACTCTCTAGGTGGCGGTGGTGATTAAATGAATAGTAGGCCGTGATTTGCTCCCTGTTGGCTGTCGTATAAAACAGTTGTAGTCGACTCCTGTAAAACTTATCATGTGCTTCTACTGTATACAAGTATGTAAGGCACCCTTCGTGGCTGCCGTTTCTACTATATGTATGTTCACTGTACAGCGCAGTGCGGTTAGCAGGCGCTTAAATAAAGAAAAGATTATTATTATTATTATTATTATGTTGGGATTTCTTGTGCATTGCACTTTCCATCCATTGGAACAGTCTTCTTTAAATGTTTCAATTAGTTCAGCTTAATGCTCATTTGCTTTAAGTTGCACTTATTTAGATCTGTTAGACAGCCATTGTTATCATTATTATTATTATTATTATAATTATTATATGAAGATTTACAAAGCGCAAGTTAATATAATTAAATGCACTGCATATGTGCCACAGCACTTGCTGGAAATGCACTGTATGTTTTGTTATGTTACAGATTACATAAATGCAGTTCACTATCGAGCAGACTGTGCTGTCCCATGATTAGGCTGCAGTGCTATGTGACAAAAAGTTTTTGCGTTTACTTGTAAGCTAGAGATCGAGCAGATTTTGACTTCTCATATGTGTTTTATTTTCGACTTTCGATTTGCCAGGCACGCATTTCAGAGACGGAAGAAATTTTCCACTTCTCAGGTCCAGGGTAGCAACAACTTGATTGGCGCTCTGAGTGTACCAGATGCTCAGAAGTTCGGTGGCCACAGCAGCGAAATTGTGCCTTCGTTTCACTTTCATTTGGCTGCGAGCATCAACCTTCTTACAGGTAATTGTAATTGTAATTTGAACATTTATGTAGTGCCAATCAACAAAGAGCATAACAAATCAAAGGTGCTTAAAGTAGAAGAGTTGCCACTGGCAGGCCCATGCGCACATGTAGAGCCAAAGTCAACAGATTCCCATTGATAGATGGCGTAGATGTTCAGGGTCTCGTGACCAACTGCTAATAATAATAACACTAGGATTTGAACCGTAGGTGCCAAAAGAGGTGATTGGCATCGGCAGTTTGCCACTGTGCCACCGATGCTCACTATAAATGAGTGGTCATGTTACATTTATGCTTTACATGTTACAGATTACACATGTTATGAATATATGTTGCGTTAAGCTTTATGTTGCATTATATTACAGATCACTATGTTACATAAATTTACGCTTTGTTACAGTATATTTCGCATATTTGTAACATTTTGCTTATGTTACATCAATCGAGAAATTGTAACGTTACATTTACTTTTTTTCAGTATTACTAATATTTGGTTCACAGATGATTTTATCACATCTATGCTCTATTACGTTATTTACAAAATAAAATGTTACGTTCCATTTACACTTTACGCATACGAATCATCCTGTTGCATCTGCATATAATATTACAACCGTGTTGCAGAAACAGATGTTGTTCACTCGCTGACATTGTTTCTGTTGTTCGATCGCTGATGTTGTTTCTGTTGTTCGATCACTGACGTTGTTTCTGTTGTTAAATTGCTGACGTTGTTTCTGTCGTTTCAGACGTTCCGCTTATCGGATCTCTCGGAAACGCCAAGAACGAGACGTTTGACTTTGTCATCCACTGGCTGGATAACAAGGAATTTCATGCGACTCTCGAGGCGGAGAAGCTCATTGACGAGTTGTCGCACAGGTCGCCGTTGGTTGAACACGAGAGCGTAGATTCAGCGATGGGCAACAGCATCAGCAGCCCGGGACGATTTGGCAATGGAAGGAAGTCCGGACTACCAGTGATTGGATCGGACCCAGCCATTACCGGTATGTTGGTCTGTGTGTGGAGGGAGGGATTAATGGATAGATTAATAGGTGGATGGATGGAAATGGCAGACAAGGAGGGATTATTGGATAGGTTAATGGATAGATTAATGGATGGATGGACGGATGGATGGAGGAGGCACAAAGAGGTTAATGTCGGAATGGAGGGAGTAAGGCATGGAGGGATCAGAGTGACACCCATCCTGTTGATGATCCCAATGAGGATTACAGTGTCTGATGATTATGATGACATAGGGATAATTACCAGACATTTATGACAGCTACTGCCATCATATTCTTGTGCTATACAACTCACAATGTGTATTACGTGTTATGACGTGTCAGAAAGTTACAAGAAGCTGTCGACAACGATGCAGAAGACAAAGAGCTACATATCGATGTTCACTGGAAATCGACCGACCTCATCGACAACTGAAATACCATTGGACCACGAAACCTTCAAGGTATGCACGAAGGACTCGATTGGATCTCTGCTTAGCTACAGCAGTTATGACTGTAATGGGACTGGTAGCCGATTGGTTAAAGGGTTTGCCTTGTAACGTGGAGGGTATGAGTTCGAATTTCTGCTCTGATACGGTTACTGTGTGGAGACATTGAGCAAGTTCTTGCTCATTGCCATCAGTTGATGTTTGGTTGTAAGTTAGGACTAATGTTTTGTTTAATGAAAGCATGATGATGATGATGAAGAGGAGGATGATAAAGAAGAGGAGGAAGAGGGAGGATGATGAGGGTGAGGAGGAGGAAGAGAAGGATGGTGATGATGATGATGATGATGATGATGATGATGATGATGATGATGATGATGATGATGATGATGATGATGATGATGATGATGATGATGATGATGATATAAGTAAATAGTAGTACTGAAAATCATTGTGAACGTATGGACTTGTGTTGTCTTGCTAGCTTCCTCCCTCTCCCTGCCCCTCCTTCCCATCTTCCTCTCTGCCTGTCTGTGTTTGCGTGTGTGCGTCTGTCAGTGTTTATCTGTCTTTTTCTGTCTCTGAGTTTCTCTGTCTGCCTCTTTTGATCTGTCTGTGTCTTTCTTTGTCTGTCTCTGTCTTTCTCTGTATGTCCCTGTCTCTCTCTGTGTCTGTGTCTTTCTCGGGCTGACTGTGTCTGTTTCTCTATGTCCCTGTCTCTCTCTGTGTCTCTGTCCTTCTCTGTATGTCTCTGTCTTTCTCTGTATGTCCCTGTCTCTCTCTATGTCTGTCTCTCTCCGTCTTTCTCTTCTGTCTTTGTCTTTTCCAAAGTTTACTGAATCAACTGCAATCAGATGTTGCTTTGATAGCAATGGGCAACAGTGCAACGCCTAATGTTTCTGTTGCTGTTCCGTTGCATGGCAGGTGGACAACAGCACTGAGCAACTGGAGCACAAAGTTGAGCAACTGATGCTCAGCTGGCATCAGGGCAGCGACATGTTGTACGGCATTCACCCGCTAGATGGCAGCCTACTCATGTGGTAAGACCATCTTGTTATTATTGCTATTAAAAAAATTTATATTAATATTTATGTGTTTAAGTGAAATAGTTGCTGTTCCTTGGGATCTAAAGATGTCTGGAGGTCAAAGATCTATCATAATCTCGAGATTTCTATAGCACCCAAAAAAGCAAAGTCGTGGGAACCAGCTTATTCACAGGCGCTTAGTCAAAACAAAATCTATGTCTGGAGTGGTAAATCTTTGTCAGTACCTGGCCACATGCCTGTCATATTTTGTTACATATCTCATTGCTACCTCAGTGTACATCATTCATGCACATGCATACATTCATACATACATACATACATACATATACAGCCACATAATACAGTATCATACATATGTACACATACATAGATTATACATACGTACATCTATCTATCTATCTATCTTATATAGCGCCCCTTCAAGAAATCTACTCAGTGGTGCTCCAGGCCCGGTCAAAAAGTAAGGTCTTAAGAAGGCCACAGAAAGTACCTGAGAGGTCCCTAGGGAGGGAGTAAAGCGAATGAGGGAGATCATTCCAGATGGTAGGACCCACCAGAGAGAATGCCCTGCACTGTGCCATAGCAGTACGAGCATAGGGGACAACAAAATCACCCAGAGACGCTGAGTGCAAGGCACGGCGCCCCTCGCAACCGGAAGTTAAAGTGAAGAGCTCGCAGAGGTAGGCTGGGGCTCGCCCTAAGACACAGTGCCACACCATGCAGGAGACCCGGTGCATACATGCATACATTTAACATCACAGTGCACAGATTGCCTTTGTTTACGTTTTTCTTGAAGTAACTGATATATTGATTTCTAGTTGCAGTTACAATATGTGCTTACATAATTTACATATATTACATACACATACTTGCGTAACGTTACGTTGGGAAATTGTGTTAGGTTGTGAAATTGTATTTCATTGTGTTATGTTGTGAAATTGTGTTACGTTATTAAATTGTGTTATGTTATTAAATTGTGTTACATTATTAAATTGTGTTATGTTATTAAATTGTGTTAAGTTGTGATACTGTGTTGTCAGGGTTGTCGATAATCTGGATGAGTCGTCGGCGGGAACGTACGGCCAGGTGAAAGTGAGTCTTTCAGCAATGATGCCCAACACGTTTCCAATCTTCGATGCGCTCACGATGCTGCCCAACGTCTGGCTCTACTGCGACTATGGACGACTCGGCCTCAAGTCGCTCAAGCTCGAGTCGGAGTTGAAGTTTGATCCGATTTATCAAGTGCCTTCGAAGTCTCGAAATGCCACGAACGCGACCGGAACGAACTCGTCCGGTAGAAGCGATAACAGTCTCATTCCGAACATTCTGATGGTCACGAAACACAACAATGGATCGATTAACATGTGGCAGATCAGTTTTGCCGAAAACTCACAGTTTTCCGCGATCGTCAATGTGTCACACGTCTCCCGTGCTTCCGGGCATCGATTTCACACGGACAGTTCTGCTTGTCACCCAGTGTTACCGCTTCTTCTAACCACCTCTCACCACGAAAGCACAAACTCGGGCGGATCTGATCATTCGTTTGTGAGTGCAAAATCTGGTGATGACAGTCGGTCGTCGCAGTCGAGTTTGGCCGAGGCGTGTCTCAGCGAACTGATTCTTTGGCATGTCGCCCCGATCGGGCCGCTGTCGAAGTCGGGTGGGATTATGGAGTTGGCGAGGATCAATTCGCCCGTTCCTTTGGCGTTTTGCAGAGTGGCCTGGTTTCCTACTCTGCTACCTGTGTGAGTAGCATAAATCACTCAAAGGCCTAATTTTTCTGTATGTATTAGACATTATCTGTATATTATCTATGCATTTGTTGGTGAACAAGCTTTTTTGGTTGGTTGACCTCCTTTTTCGGAACTCTCTCCCTGTGTCTGTGCAGTCTGTTCAGTGTCCAGGACTGATCTTCTGAATATTGACCTGATTACGGCTTGATTTTGGTATGCCATTGGTTGATGCCTTCTGCATTAGACACCGGCACAATAGAAGTTACTAATTACAATATTACAATTTAGGTATGACTATGGATACATTTGTGTTCAAACTATATTTTTGTTTCTTTGGCTTTTTGCGGCATGGTCTGGCTCCCTGTTCTGATGCCTGTGTTTGTTGTGTGATTCAGTCAAACGAATGGTTTTTCTTGTTGTTTTTTACATTATTTGTACATTTAGATGTGTGCACATATGTGTTCGAATGTCACTGTTGTTAAAGGTGCACAATTTCAATCTTGCGGAATTCAAGTTTATATAGATTTATTTATGTAGAGCATTGTTATTGTATATTGTCGTTGCTGTTGTCTGTTGCTCTGCCATATGTTGTCTGTTGTCATATGTTGTTGTTAGAGCACTTGCTTTGCAACTGATAGCTGTTGTTTGGTTGTTTTTATGTGTCAGTTCCACCCTTGGCAACATCAGCAATTCACCAAGCGCTTTGTTTGTGGCGTCGGATGGTGCCAGCCTCCGTATCTACCAGGCAGTTCTTGACGGGCGACTCATCCTTGCCGAACAACAAACAAAACAAACTAAACCAATGGTACTAAACCAATGGTTATTTGTGTAGCCCCTTTTCCAGGCATTCCTAAGGAGTACCGTTTGTTGGGCTGTATGAGTCTGTTCCAGTTTTATTTGTATGTAATGTGATTTAACAGTGCAACCAATTTGGGTAAACAGGGAATCTGTGTTAGCTGAATCAGTTGCAACAGTATTAATGAATTAATTTTCTTAGCCTTGGCATATTAGGGCGGGTGGCCAGTCCTCTCCCTCGCCGTGTCTTCTTCCCACTGACAGTGTATGGTCAGTGCACTCGTTGCGGCCGAATTGACTAGAGGGTGCAGTTGGAGCAGAAATCTCAAAACAAATTTATGCAGTGGCGGAGATTTGAACTTCTGACCTCTCAGTTGACAGTCCAGCACTAACCACTAGACCTTAAGATAGCTTGAAGAGGCATGTAGAAGGCATTATTTTTAGTGCCTGCATACATACATACCTACATGCATAGATACACACTTGCATACACAGATACATACACTTTTGGTGTGTACATTTAGAGCAGTGGTTCCCAAGCTCTTTTGATGGAGGGCAAAGTCTTACTTTTAAAATATCATGGCGGGCCACAGAGATCTGAGGAGCCGTCCTCAGTTGCTTTCATTGTGGACGAATGCGTGCGCTGGAGCGCCAGCAAATAGTGGTCTCTGGGGAAGCGTCGTAAGTTTCCCCATGCGCAGCATTTGGTAACATCTGACATCGAATGGAACATGTTTTTGGCATATTGTCAGTGCCAATTTACAACAATGCAAGATAAAACACACGTCTTTTTCAACGGAAGTGTAAATACGCTGCATAGACTGCCATAGAGCTTGACGAAAAGTGAACTAAGATTAAAACAAAATAATAGAAAAAAAGAACTTAACTTAACTTAAATCGAAAATCAAGAAAACAAGGTAATTTAATTTTTTTTCAAAATTTGTGAGTGACTGTCGCGGGCTACATTAAAAGGATTGGCGGGCCACGGTTTGGGAACCACTGATTTAGAGCATAGTGGGTGGTCTGTTATGTGAATTTGATATGAGTTAGCATAATCTGAGAGACGAGCGCATCCTCGTGTTGACCTTTGAATCATCTTGCATTCTTGGTTTCAGCTGCTGAGATCAAACTCCAATGGCAGCGCTGCGGGAGATGAGTTCCCACCATCGGATATTAGTGCCGTCAGTGACCTGTGGAATGTCGTCAGCCTCCAGTCGACATCTCGACCCGGTTGCATGATCGATCTTAAGCCGATCAATGATGCTGTACAGGTAAAGACTGTCTGGCGTCTGAACCATAGCAGTCGTAGGCAGTTTCATAATTGTAAACTCCGAATTTCTTAAGCGCTACTCTAAGGCTAAGCACAAACCTAGTCACGAGTGCTGAGTTTTTGTTGGAAGTGATGGTGTTGGATGATGTGGGCAATGACGGTGGTGGTTCGTGTGGTGGTGGTGGTAGGGGAGGCGGTGGTGTGATGATGGTGATGACAACGATGATATGATAAATTGATAATGATGATGAGTAGGGGGACTAGGAGGATGATGATTTATAAGTAGTGAGCACTAAGAAGTATATGGTAGTTACGATGACTTCAAACGGGAGGATGATTATGGTGATGATGATGGTGATTATAATGGTGATGATATGTGTTTGTAGTTGTGATGACTGCTGAACACTGGGATAATTGATGATGATGATGGTGATGATGATGATGATGATGATGATGATGATGATGATGATGATGATGATGATGATGATGATGATGTTGATGTGATTGTCAGTAGACGTCACTTGTGCTCTGAACTTTTTGTCCGTTTCCACGGCAGAACTGGCAAAACGTTCAGCTGATCCATGTCTTCCAAGAGCTTCTCATTTCCGGTTGTAAGACAAACCAGCGCAGAACCGAGTCCTCTTCACTGCCAAAACCCATCGATGATAACTTACGGAGTTCGTCCAACTTTGAGGAACGCTTCTACCTCGTGGTTATCGAACAGATGGCAGAAGGAAATTCTGTTCTAACGATGTGGCTTATAACAATCGCTTCGCAAGGTGAGTTACGCTATTGACGGTTTGGTTTTAAGTGTTCTTATTGCATGTAAGTTAGGTGGTTAGTTGCTGTTTAACAATGCTGTGTCATAACAAATTAGTGTCACCCTCCTCCTTTATCCAGGCTTGGGACTTGCACTATCCAGAGCACGGGCAGTGGTGGAGTTGTTGCATCTAGAAATAGCCAGGTATGCACATCCAAACTTGTGAATAGAAGACTTGAAGCTATTTCCTCATAAGGAGTATTGTGATATTAGTTGTTTTGTTGTAGGGATATGTTTAGTTTTTAGGATGTGACTTGCTTAGTTTTAAGACTACCTCGCTTGACTCACAAGTTATAGGTCCAATTTATTTATTTATTTATTAAGGTCCTCATCCTTGTATCTAAGGCTCAACTTATGTGACTTACTTCATCGCCCTCACTCTGCTGCTTCTCTTCATCCTCTTCGTTCCTCTGACCGTTTGGACCTCCTTGTTCCCCGTGTCAGGACTTCTCTGGCTCAATCTAGGTCTTTTGCTTCCATTGGCCCTGCTCTTTGGAATGAGCTTCCTCTGTTCGTTTGTTCTTCTATTCTCTCAGGTAACGTCTCTTCCTCTTGTACCTTTCTTAAACTTGCTTTTTCTCTCGGGGTCTCTCGCACTGGGAGCGCTTCTGAATGGCCCTTATAAATATCCGAATACAATATAATACAATACAATATAGCCCTGACTTCATAAGCTTATGAAAAGTAGTTACATTCTTATAACTTAACAACAAATGTCCTTAAAACTAAACATCTCTAGTCTTGTGAGGCAACAGGCTGTAAACCCAAGGCACATAGTTATCCAGGGAGTGTTTGCCATGGATTTTGAACTTGAGATGTTAAATGTAATCTAGTATATGTAACGTAACAAATCATTTATATAGCACCTTCAAAACGCCTTCCCAAAGCACTTATGTTGTCAGATGCAAATTTCAGTATCTCACTGTGGTGTTTATGATGCTCTGCAATGTACGAAATTGACATTGCTTCACCTAATCTCTACTTGACTTGACATTTTCTCGGCATATTACATGCAACGTAACAAGGCATTTGTATATTGCAGATGACCTATGCACTTTTGACTTGGAGAACAATCCAGATTCATCACTGCCGTTTTGCATCAGTGTTGATAAGGTAACCGTTGCAACCTACTGATAATTAATAATAATAATTAATAATTAATGGATTACAGCTTTGGAAACGTGTTGGTCATTGACGTGTTGGAGTTTTTTAACACTTTAACAACGAGAGCATACTAAAAGTGACCGGGAAACCAGTGCACGTAGTCTTTAAAGTGTTAAAGTCCAATCACAAGTCAAAGTCGTCGTAATTTGAGATTGTTTTGAAAATGTCTGATTTTAAAGTTTTGTGTACTGTAACTTTTACATGTTGTAATTTTTTACACATTGCTTTCTTATATTTATGTCCTGTGAATTTGAATGTCATGGCCGATGTGTCATGCTTTGAGGACACGTTTTTAGGTTCTTGAAGATGTAGAAAGGGACACAGGGGCGTAGCAATGGGTTGTGCAGGTTGTGCAAAGCACAAGGGCCCCCGGCGGTCAGAAGGGCCTCTGGCAGCGAGTATCAATTTTAGCCTAGAAGTGAATCTACATGTACAGCAAGTTAACAACAACTTGCACAGTAATAAACACTCAAATGATCAATCATCTTCGAAATTGCACAACTGTTACTCGTTGACTCTCATCTACATTCAGCGATGATGTCTGCACTGCCTACATGTTCCTGTTGACTTTGCCTGTGAATGTTGCGCCATGTGAACGATCATTTTCAAAATTGAAGCTAATCAAAAACTATATACGAAGTACAATGTCAGAAGAGGGACTGAGCGACTTGGCAATCTTGTCAATAGAAATGAACATGCCAGAAAGCAATTGACACTTCAGAAGCGGTAGATATTTTTGTGTAAGAGAAGGCGCGGAAACGATTTCGTTATTTTTACCAACCAACCCAACTGTTTCACAATTTGACGGAATTGAAGTGTGGATAATTCATATTTTAGCAGTAACAGCAGATGGAACAGTGTTTTAGATTAATTATGCTCTAGGCCTAGTTCAATTTTTGATGCTAACCTGGAGAAATAAAAAATTTTTTTATAAAAATAAATCGGAGAAAACAATTGAAGGGTAATTATTTAATTATTATTTAATTGGGGTGCGATTTGTGATATTTGCATATTTCTCACTGTGCGAAATAAGCAAATATCGCAAAAGCGCCAAGCGTTTTTTGCACAGCGGTTTTTTCAAATCGAAGGGCTTCAAGGGGCCCATCATCGAAGCTCTGCACAAGGGCCCACAAAAACCTTTCTACGCCACTGAAAGGACAGTACGATATTCTTTGCAAAAAATGATAGTCTTTGAAAAAGACGATTATTCTCTGAAAAGGATGATTCTTTGAAAAGGATGATATTCTTTGCAAAGGACAACATCCTTTGCGCAGGAGAATTCTTTTAACCGGACGGTAGTCTGTGAGAAAGCCAATTCTTTGAAATGGATAATCTGGGATTAATACTCCGGTCGTACTTGTAATCATGTTCATTCCAGGTCTACTGCCAATTTCTTCCGCTGCCCAAGGGTGTTTTCGTTACCATGGCAACAGTTGCCGCGGGTCATCTGAGTTCATCGTCGATCTACCCAGCGTGCTTTGCTCCGTACCTGCTTTCGACAGCCTGTACGGATGGTCGCGTTCGCTTCTGGCAGTGTAGTATGTCCGTGGGAGATCATCAGGGCGACCGGACGGTGTACCAGTGGCAGGAGTGGCGAATGATGACGACAGAAAATCAGGGAACCAGTCTGATTGAAGTGGAAGGTAGGAATTAGGTTAGATTAGGAATTAGGTTAGATTAGGAATTAGATTAAGAATTAGATTAGATTGGGAATTAGATTGGGTTAGGAATTAGATTAGGAATTGGAATAGGTGAGGAATTAGATTAGGAATTAAAATAAATTAGGAATTAAAATAGATGAGGAATTAGATTGGATTAGATTTGTAATAGCTGTAAACTGATCAACTGTTATTCTAATTTAATGGGGAAATTTCTGTGTAAGATTTGTAGTGATGAACGTGGCATAATCCTAGTTCGTGATGTTTGGCATCACGTTGTACGTGGGCTAGCACACGTCTGATAGTTTGCTCTTTAAGTGACACTATACAAATGTTTTATTACAATTACAATGTACAATGGTATCAGATCGAGCTTTCCCAGTTTTCTATTGTAATTATGTAGTCACAGATTTACATAGCATCTTTTCAAGAGAGACTCATCATCTACCTTTTTTGCAAAGTGATGGACTTGATGCTTCTCGCGATCTGTTATTATTGTTATTATTAATATTATTATTATTATTATCCGAGAATTCATGTCTAGGTTCTGTTCACTGAGAAAATCGAGTTCCATGCCGCTGCCTCCGTTAAGAAGGCAATGGATATCGACGGGTTTGTTGCTCTTTGGCTCTGGGCAGCTTTGACATGGTGCCTTGGAAAGCCACTGCATTGAAACGCTGCACCATCACCGATAGGCTCTTGAATAGGAAGTTTGTTTCGCAGGAGTCATCATAATTATTATTATTATTATTATTATTATTATTATTATTATTATTATTATTATTATTATTATTATGTTCCATTATCTAATGACCAAGCATGAATCGATAGTTTGAGGAATTGTGCATGAAGGATGTGTTCAAGGTCTCTATGGAGTATATCTCAGAGGAGAAGGATCGAACCACGAACTCCCGCGTTACAGAGCAAGCGCTCAACCAGTCAGCTACAGTGTCCCACAATCTAGAAGAATTGTTACTCATTCCAACTGAGTGAAATCTTTCAACTTATTTAGTGGCTATTATTTATGATTATTATTATGATTACTATTGTTATTAACATATTTTTCTATTGTTTGTTTGTTATTTATTTATTTCCTACTGAATATTTATTCATTTCTTTGTATTTATTGTTTTCTTGGATGTTTAGGAAAGGTGTTGTCGATGAGCAGTGCCTACAGCGGTCGTTTGGCAATTGCTCATCGATTGTCGCATAAATTCGACACCCAGGGTCCTCCTGCATCGACGTCAAATTTTCGAAGCAACCGTGCGGTTTCGCAGGCTAAAGCTCCATCGGACAGACTCGTCAGTCTGTTTGTTTCTGTTTTTGAGTGCGAGTCAACTGGTGAGTTATAGATTTCTAGCTTATGCTGTAACAGAGTTCGGTTATAACACACTTAATTATAATGCAAATATAGTGTGACACGGTGGGGACATCAGTAAGCAGTTCTTGACGTCTCTCCCAGGGAAAGCACTACATTGAGTTTCTGGAGCATTTTGCAATCAGTTTCCAGAGTATATAAATAAGTTTATATTCTAACCTTAAGTTTTGTCTGTTCCAATCCAACTTGACGTCTTATCTTCTCTGACTTATTGGATTCTCACTGGACGCCTCTAACAGATTACAATCTTTGACCAAAGTTTTCATGAAGCAACCATCTGCTGACGCTTGACTCGTTATGATAGTGGCGCTATAGAAGTCCTTAGGTGTATGTATGTAGCTGGAATTACATAAATTGCATTTTAGGAACCCCTCGAAAATGCTATGAACATGGCTGTCCATAGGGATCGGAGCAAGTGCATATTAACATAACTAGAAAAAGTTACTTGAGCAGGGTTTAAAGAGATAGCTTGTATGTCAACGTGAGAATATATATATGTATATCATATAAATTCTCATGATATATGTGTGTATAGGTAGATATATATGTATGTATATATGTGTTTATTTGTATAATGTATATGTGTGTATGTATATATATATATATATATATATATATATATATATATATATATATATATATATATATATATATATATATATAGAGAGAGAGAGAGAGAGAGAGAGAGAGAGAGAGAGAGAGAGAGAGAGAGAATATATATGTGTATGTAATTTTTCAGGTGGTGCCAAATGGACACTTGAGGACACCATTGAGATTCCGAATGTGGTCATTGCTGACCCAAAAGTGGACATCGATCTTAGTGTTATATTTGACGGTGAACAGAAAGACCAGACGAGTCGTTTTTCGACCGTCCAACCATCCCTCGTCTCGACTCCGGCGTTCCCTCGAACGTCCTCCGTTCCAAGCTTTTCGACAGTTCAGAGCATCCGGCGTATCCTCAGCCGAACAGACATGTCGAGGGCGCGTCCCTGTCTGAAACACCGCACCCACCTCGACTGGGTCTCGACCGAGGACGGGTCGCACATTCTCACGGTCAGCGTAGGATCCAAGATCCTCCTCTACACCGCTGTTTCCGTTGAGCCGCGGACGAACCACAGACAAAACGGACTCCGAGGGGGAAAACAGGTTTCGACGGAAACATCCTACACGACAATGGTGACCGCTTCCGAGGTGAGGTGGGTGGTGTTGCGAAGCGTTGAGCTACACACAGCTGACGGGCTGCCTCCGCTGCCAAAACACCTGACATGGGTTCGCAATGGTATCCTGGTCGTTGGTATGGAGAATGAGGTGCACACGTATTCCCAGTGGAAGCTTCCAGTTGACGAAGACAAGGATTCTGATGTTGTGGTGGAGCCCGACCGATTAACTGCTCGTCATTCGACCTGCGCATCGACCGCACGTTGTCGGACGATATCGAAAACGATGTCTGGGATAAAGTTGAATGCGTCGATTGCAAATCTATCTCTGCTGGCAACAAAGCGAGCAAGGAGAAGCGAATGCAGTTCTGTTTCAAGGACAGCGGGCACGAAAGTTGAAAGCGCCTATGTGCTGGGGGCGGTCGACGAGCGTGGGCTTTTCGAGGCTGCCCGGCTGACTTCGCCATGTCTTCCGCAATACCACCCCAGGCAACTGCTCGAACTTCTTGCTTTTGGGAAGACGCGTTGTGTCCGGTTGGTCCTGTGCCACCTACTGCGATGCCTTGCAGGCCGGTCGAACCAGACGCAGCAAACACACACGACTACCGGAGAGGAAGAAGCAGATGCGATCGAGAACAAGACCTCCGGTGGTTTTGGAAGGAGTCCCCTGAGCGCCACGGCATCGATGAGCGAAGAATCCGAGGTGAACTTCCTGGAAGTGACGTCGATTCCGCCTCTTCCTCTGTACGTTCTGTTGTCCACCGAAAATGCAGACGCTTCTCGTTCAGGATCGCTTAGAGACATTACGGTGAAGAGCGTCGACTATGAAGGACTGTTTAACACAGGGCCATCGTCAGAGTCGGCTTCTGTTGGTAGCTCCATCGAGGAATCTGCTCAGAAAATGCCGCTCGACAACCAGTTTGGTCGAGCGCAGGCGCAGCTGCTTGCTCGGTACCTCGAACATACGCAGTTGCCCGACATGTCGAGTCTGGAGCAGACGAACCTGTTGGCGCTGGCAGACGCAATGGCGAAGACAACTCCGGAAGTTGAGGGAAATGGCCAACCAATGCAGGGTGAGTATGCGGTGAAGTTTCGTTGGCTGACTTTGCCACGTATGAATCGTTGAATGGTTTTGTACTGGACTTCTACCATAGCCTCAAGGGTTCAAGTGTGTGCACGTATGTATGTACATGATGAACATTTATATAGTGCATTTTAAAACCACCTCAAGGCCAAGGAACAGTTCTGAAGAGGTTTGACTGAGAGAACATGAGAATGTTTAACTCAATTCTTCATTTAAATCGTTGAATGAGTCGTTTTTCCTCATTGTATCAGGTACAGTATTGGTTCTTCTTTTTTTCCCCCGAAGTTGGCAGTGTGACTTGTGGAGGTGCTATATAAACTACAGGAATTGTGTTACGTCATTCGCTAGTTTTCGTTCCTCTATCGATATTCAGATGCATGCATGCAACAAATACAAAATGCATTTGTACACTTTCTTTTGAAGGATTGGGTAAAAGAGGACTAGCGGAAATAATCGACGACTGTGGACTGCGGTTCCTCGTTGCTGCCCAGCAGCATGCGAGTCTCATCAGTGCTCTGCCGGATCACCAGGGGGCAGCACTGCAGCAGCAGGGTCTTCCTTCGGCTTTTTACATCTGGGCCTTTCACTCTAAATCCAAACAGGTTAGCTCTATATTGCACTTATATAAGTTGGGAATGCATGACAGTGTAGAACTCTAGTGATATTTTTTTTTCACGCCGTTGACATATGCGCCAGTGCTTCAACCAATGGCACACATTTACGTGTGGACTGCGTAAAATCAATATCGTACGGAAGCGAGGGACCAACAGGTCTCCATGGTCGGTGTAACGCAAGGACCTACCAGGCTGACTGGGAACTGGGAACCTGAGGTAGTCGGGTGCGCCGCAGACTATCGGAGCTCTTCTTACTTGGAAACATGGTTTCATTAGGAGTGGATGTCAAAATTGAGTTAATGCCTTGTACAGTATGATGCTGGCACTTTAGAAGTCGTTGGTTTGGATAAGATTACATTGGCTTCTCACTAATCTAATCCAATATAACGGTGTGGATTATTCTTGATTAGATTAACTTCTGATGATGGCTGTTGTAGGAGCTTCTGGAATCATTGCCATGGAAACAGAAGGAAGACGTGACCTGGAACGAGCTGAGACAGTTTGGAGTCGGATGGTGGCTAACGGATATCGAGATACTAACGCACTGGATTGAAAAGGTACGTTTCGTTTGGCTCTCCAGCTTCATTACGTAAAGCGATTTAATCTTACCAGATTTTTTATAGCATCCGCAGAGGCAGGTTTATCTCGAAGTTTGTTTATCTGGAAGTGGTTGTTTATCTTAAAGTTGTTTGCCTGTAAGTTTCTTTATGCATGGCCTGGTTTGCTTGAGAGTTTGTTGTTTGTTTGGTTAGGTTGCAAAGACTGCCTTCCAGGTTAACAAGGATCCAATGGATGTGGCGTTGTTCTACCTATCCATGCGCAAGAAAAACGTCCTCTGTGGTCTTTTCAAGTCAGTATTTTCTTATTTGCTTATTTGTAATTAACAGTATTTTAAGTACTACGTAATAGCCAATTGAATTTCTTGTGTATCTGGGCATTCAGTATGTATCTGGGCATTCAGTATGTATCTGGGCATTCAGTATGTATCTGGGCATTTTGTAACATTTCTTAACTACATCACAAAAGCGATGAATACCTCAACAGTGTAAACTGACTGAGGCATTGTTAACATGTGTGGTTATGTTCCATTGTTACAATGTCATGTGGTATTGTTAGTATGAATGGTCAAGTTACGTTGTCATGTTACATTGTTAGCATGACTGATAATGTTACACTGTTGGCATGAGTGGTCATGTTGCATTGTTGTGTTGTACTGGTAGCATGAATGGAATGGTCATGTTAATTGTCATGTTGCATGATTGGCCATCTTACAATGTCATATTGCATTGTTAGCATGACTGATAATTATAATGTTACATTATTAGCGGTACATTGTAATGTTCCATTGTTGGCATGAGTGGTCATGTTTTATTGTTATGTTGCACTGGTACCATGAGGGGTCGTTTACTATCTTTCTCATCTTCATCTTTCCTGCATTCGTTCTTTTCCTACTCTGTTCTTTGTTCTTCGTTCTTCTGTATGTTCTTCGTTCCTCTGAACGTTCTGTAGATTGCAGGATGACAGCACTAAAGTGCAGTTTTTCAAGAACAACTTCAGTGAAGAACGCTGGCGCAAAGCTGCTCTGAAGAATGCCTTCCATCTGCTCGGGCGACAGCGCTTCCACCAGGCGGCCGCATTCTTCCTACTTGCTGGAGCAGTCACGGATGCTCTTCAGGTATGTAGGCGAACTGTTTCGAACGTTCTCTAAAACTGTTTAAGCCAATCACAGATGTTACATGTTAGGAAAAACAACTTTATTTGTATATAATAATAATTACACGGACAATTTCTAGAGCGCCGTAACGCGACCATGCCGCTACAAGGGCGCTGAATATATGTGCAGTTGTGCATGTGTTTGAGAATACTTAGAGTTGTGATATATATATATATATATACGTATATATGTGTGTATGTGTGTGTGTGTAATGTACATACATGAATGGCTGTAGTTATGTATGCATTTTATGTACATGTGTAGTTGTGTACATTTAATATAGAGATATATGTATGTATGGAATATTAAGTGTACAGGATTTATTAAGTTGTTTATAGTTTATATATATGTGCATTTACACTTATATGCATGTATGTATGTATGCATGATTACACACAGACAAGCAAACATGCAGACACAAATACTTACAGACACACATTCGCTGCATTATATGCAGTCTTCTTGTCAAGATCTTAAACCTCAAGACCAAGACCTTGAACCTCAAGACCAAGACCAAGACCTTGAACCTCGAGACCAAGACCAAGACCAAGACTTTGAACCTCGAGACCAAGACCAAGACCAAGACCTTGAACCTCAAGACCAAGACCAAGACCCAAAAAAATCGAAATCAGGTCAAGACTTCTAAAAATTGTCAAGTCGGAATATTCGCTATTTTAATGAAAACATGAGTCTTTTATTTTATTCAAGCAAATTAACTTTAAATGAAAACTGCAGAGAAATCCGAATTTGTATTCAAAAGTCCTTCATGCAATCTCTTATACCAAATGCCTTTTGTATTTTATAAAAACCAATTCGCTCAGAATTTTCTGACCAAGACGTGCCTGGTGGGCCTCATAAAAATTCCGCCATGTGGAAAAAATACGTTCTACAGGTGCTGAAGTCGCTGACACACACGCACACACTGAAGCTTTTCAAGCACTGGATGTAAATGTAGATAGTGAGTCCTTTTGAAATCTTCCCATGGTTTATCATACCGTCTGATACAGAATAACTGTTGCTGCTGCCAATGGGTTTTCCTGACCAACATGACTTGTATCCATCCATAGATATTGGTCGTATGATGCAAGCAGGCTTGATACAGAATTCTTGAGTTCTGTTAAATGACTGTTCATATTAACAGCCGGTCTTGGTCTTGTGAGACCAAGACCAAGACCTTGAACCTCAAGACCAAGACCAAGACCTTGAACCTCAAGACCAAGACCAAGACCTTGAACCTCAAGACCAAGACCAAGACTTTTAAAAACGAACTCGAGTGCACTCGAGACCAAGACCTTGGTCTCGAGGACAACAAGACTGATTATATGGCGCATTTGTTGTGTTTGCCAGGTGTGCCTGAGACACTTGAAAGACTTTCAGCTGGTCCTGGTCATCATACGTCTATATGAGGGTGGAACACTGGACGGGGTGAGCGCCAGATGCAGGCGCCTCCTCAACACTGAGATACTTGGCTTTGACGAGACTGGTCGCATCCACAATCCTTTGGAGGGATCACATGATCCATTCCTCCGAAGTATGGCATACTGGCTGCTCGATGATCACAAGGCTGCGCTCGAGACATTGCTCGTTCGAGAAGAGCGATCAAGGGGATCATCTTCGCACGAAGAAATACCAAGTTGGAAGGACTTCAGTGGAGCTCGAGCAAGCGTTTTCAACGTCTACCGTTACCTGAGATCCCACGCGCAAGTCGTCGAGAAGAAGTTTCCCCGTGCGAAGGGGTTTTCCGGCAGTGAAGCAGTCGAAGCAAGTGCCCTTGCAAGGGGCATTACTCCAGTCGAAAGGCAGCTCTATTTTCAGACGGCACACATGTATTTCCGAGCCGGGTGTCCACTTCTGGCGCTTGAGGTCCTGACGAACTTACCGCAGTTGATTGACGAAGTTGGTGCCATCAGCGAACCAACAGAAACAACTGCTGTGACATCTGGTGGTGGCAGTTTGATAGCGGATATTTTCAGCAGTTCGGAAAAATCCGGCGCAGTCGGGCAGAGCTCACTAGATTTCGACTGGAGTCAACCAGTGACAAGAATCGATGAGGATGAGGACAAACTGGATCTGAGCTTAGGGTCATCCTCTACGGACGAAGAAGACGAGGACGAGGAAAAACCAACAACCGAGGTCGTCAGTCAGAACCAGGGTACCAGCGTCTGCGATGTACAAAACCAAGGTACCGGTGTAACAGATGTAATGGCGCAGCAGCTGAATTTCATTGCATGCGTGAAGATCCTCGTTAACGAGTTATCGACGCTGGCAACCGGTTTCGAGGTGGATGGTGGACAACTGCGATTCCAGTTGTACATCTGGCTGGAGAAGGAGATGGAAGTCCTGCGGAAGCTCTGCTACACCGGAGACATGGACGAGAATGAAAGCGACAAGGCAACAGGTAGGCAGACAAGGCGACAGGTAGGCAGTGCGAAGGGCAGTGGTCAGACATGGATCTTTATATCATCTTGTAAGAGAGAAGTTTTTTAGCAACTGTTATAGGTTTAGTTATGCTATAGGTTATTTTCTGGTATAATTTTGTAATATTAATAATAACGATAATAATAATAATAAGTGCTGTGTATTAATAATAACCTATCATTGCAATAACTGTCTTTCCAGATGTCGACGAAGAGGATGACCTTGTTTCTCAGAAGTCCTCGTCCGGTTCAGACGTCACGGGCCGTGCTCTCCACGAGACGATCCTCACCGAGAAGTCGGACTTTGATGCGAAGCTGCATCGGATGGCACGTCGCAAGAAGTGGCTCAAGGCTCACGAGCAGGTGCTCAGCACACTGCTCGGCTACAGCATCCTGCACGCGACGAGCGCGAGTGGGCTTGCCTCGATGCAGATGGAGCTGCTGTTGCTGCTGCAGGAACTTCAGCAGACAAAGATGCCACAGCAGCTGCAATGGCCAATCCCATTTCCAACTACGCTTCCGCTGCTCGCGGCGAGCGTCGCGAGCGCCAAGACGGTCATCTCGGACCCGATTCAACACCTGCAGGGCATGTGTCAGGATCTGCTGCACACTCTGATTGAGTTCAAGACTGCACCAGCCACAGATGTCGCCACCAGCAAGGTAAGTTTATGACTTGTCCAGGTGCCTGGAATTAAGTTAACAAATGAATTAAGAAAAACAAATAAGGTTTCCAAGGAATTTTAAGTAAATAAATTAGGAGTCCAAGTATAACAGGGTTAGCACCTTAGCTTTTAAAAGGTAAATTCGTGCAAATGAAAATGGAAACCTCATGGTTTTAAGGTTAAATTGAAGTAAGCTACGCATATTAGGTTTCCAGAGACATTAAGGTAAATAAATTAGGTTTCCATGTATATCGTGTAACTTAGCTTTGAAGGTGAATTAGGGTTTTAAGGTAAATTGAGGTGAACATTATTAGGTGTTCATGTTAATTTAAGCAACCCAACCAAGGTGCCTAGGTAAATGAAGTTAGACAAAGAAGTTGAAATAAAACTTCCTGTTGAGTGTAGGTAAGAAAATTAGGAGAAATTATTTTCCAGGTGAATCAAAGTGACTAAGAAAGTTAGAGAATAATTTATCTTGAAATTAAGGCAAGTTCATGAAAAATTAGGTCATTAATGTACTGTGCTTATTTAATAATGTACTTATAAATAAATAATGTACTTATTTCTTACCCAAGTTAAAATTGTTATTATTACTAGATTGTTAATATACTGTTATAAATCTTAGCAGAGTTGAAATTACTATTACTGTTATTATTATTATTATTATTATTATTATTATTATTATTATTATTATTATTATTATTATTATTATTATTATTAAATATTATTATTACTTTGTTACTGTTACTCTGTTGTTATAAATGTTATTTCTTACCCGTGTTAAAATTATTGCAATTACCATGTTTTTGCTGCTGTTGTTGCTTTTGCTGTTGTTGTTGTTGCTGCTTCTAGTGTTGTTGTTGCTGCTGCTGCTGTTGTGTTTGTGTTGCTTTTGCTGTAGTCGCTGCTTCTGTTGTTGTTGCTGCTGTTGTTGATGTTGCTGCTTCTAGTGTTGTTATTGTTGCTGCTGCTGTTGTTGCTGGTGTTGCTTTTGCTGTAGTCACTGCTTCTGCTGTTGTTGTTGTTGCTGCTGTTGTTGTTGGTGTTATTATTATTACTTTTGTTATTATTTCACTTATAATTATTATGGTTGATTGTTGTCATTACTGTGTCTGCCTAGGTCTGTTTGTTGCGTGACCTGAGCATAGCGTTGTCCTCGTGCGTTTACCAATGTCTGTGCGACAGCGACAGCTTCGTTGTCTCAGCAGCAGACGACATCGACATCGGACTGGAGGGTTTTACAAGCACACAGGTCACCTACAGGGACAGCTACTTGATGGCTGGCGCCAAGAAGAGGACTGCACCCATTGACCCCACGGCTGTTCAGGCACCCACGTCACTTCCGGCTTCATGGCCAGGTGATGTATATGACTTTTTCTAGCAGCAGCAACTAATCAACCAACCGCTGCTTGTACTCTTGCAGTGCCAGTTCCAAGCCTGTAGAAAGGAGGAGGGCGACGCTAATCATCTTTGTTATTCTGCAGTGTCATTAAACAGCAATTAATCATCTTATATTCAGAGTCGTAAAAAACAATATATTGACTGCGATCAAAATGAGCATCCTAAAGTAGTTCATTCTGCTAATGGTGCTATATTAATTGGCAAATACAATGCAGTTTTTTGTTCGTTCAGGCGTGTCGTCGCTCGTCACGCTGATGAACCAGAAGTGCGACGAAGATGGTCCACAGCTGCAAGTGTTGCTGATGGAGGCACTGGTTGCGGTCTTCATGAGCCTTGTCTGCTACGCTCTGTCTGTCTATGACGCCATCGTTCTCTACCGCCTTGTGGCGCACCCACTCGACGAGGGCGTCTGGCCGCTGTTGTTCGGGGGCGGTTACAAGAGACCAATCCGGGTCGCGGTCTCCAATGACATGAAAAGTAAGCAGCAGATGTCGGCTGGAAGTAAGATGGGGAGCCTTGTGGTTTTCTCGACCAAACATAGTGGATTTTGTTTAATCCAGGGAACATTGTGTTTCCAAACAAATCATCGTAATGATCTCTATTATTATTATTTTTATTATTGTTGTAAATTTATTTGGAGTTGCTATCTAATGATCAACAAGCGTCAATCCATGGCGTTGAGCAATTGTGAGTGAAGGACTTGCTCAAGGTCTTTAAACAGTGACCGCCTGAGTGGAGGCTCGAACCCATACTCTGCATTACAGGCCGAGCGATCTGTCATATCCTATATTCTGTAAGTGTGTGAGAACCATTTGATTTGATCCTGGTTTTCCGTCATTAGGTTGGGTGTGCCTCTGATGAGTCTCTGCAGAAGTGGTGCTGTATAAATATGTGTGATTACAATTACAATCCATGCAGCTATAGGTCTTATATCTTGACTGAATGACAAGCATCTGCTGATAAAATCGTGGGTGAAGAGTTGTTTTTTTTGGTTTCTTGGTTTTTTTAAAAACCGAAAAAAAACCGAAAACCACAAAATTTGTTTTTTTTATTAATTTCTTATTCTTGTTTAAGTTATTTTAATACATTGATTTAATGATTTTTGATTTTTTAAATCGCAACTAAATTAAACTGAGTTGGAGCTCTTATTCGTGTCATTTTTTTATGATTTTTATGATTTGAAATCCGAAAATCTTAAAACAAAAAACGAAAACAACAAAAACCATAAAGACCAAAAAATCAAAAAATCAACTTTTCATCTTGAAAAAAAATTTTTTTACCCCTGGATAAAGGAGTTCTTTGCAAAAAACCATGGCTGAATCTCTTTTTGTATTTGTTAATTTCTCAGATCCTAATGCAAAGTCCGACCACAATGCGAACATTCGCAGCCGGCTGCATCGACATGTCTTTGGTCCGCTCGGCCTCAACAGCTTCATTGGCGATGACCGATCGATGTATCAGGAACAGTTCATTCCTCCACAGATGAACATGATCAGCTACTTCTTGGCTAAGGTTCGATCTCCAAGAGCTTGATTCTGAGACTGTTTAGCACATGCGTAGTTAGCTATATTGCTTAGGGTATATATCCCATGCATCTCTGTGCAGGATGATGGCGGTTCACCTCCCAATGGTGGCTTATTTAAGAGATTTAAAGCTCGTAGCTCCTGATGGTGGCTTATTTAAGAGATTTAAATCTCATGGCTCCCAATGGTGGCTTATTTCAGAGATTTAAATCTTGTGGCTCCCGATGGTGGCTTTTTTTTAGAGATTTAAATCTCATGGCTACCGATAGTGGCTTATTTAAGAGATTTAAAACTCGAAACTCCATACGGTGGCTTATTTCAGAGATTTAAATCCCATAGCTCCCAATGGTGGCTTATTTCAGAGATTTTAAACTTGTGACTCCCGATAGTGGCTTATTTCAGAGATTTAAATCTTGTAGCTCTGTACAGTGGCTTATTTCAGAGATTAAAATCTTGTAGCTTCCGATGGTGGCTTATTTCAGATGTTTAAATCTCATAGCTCCAAATGGTGGCGTATTTCAGAGATTTAAATCTTGTAGCTCTGTACAGTGGCTTATTTCAGAGATTTAAATCTCGTAGCTTCCGATGGTGGCTTATTTCAGATGTTTAAATCTCATAGCTCCAAATGGTGGCGTATTTCAGAGATTTAAATCTCGTAGCTCTGGATGGTGGCTTATTTCAGAGATTTAAATCTCATAGCTCCGGATGATGGCTTATTTAAGAGATTTAAATCGAGGGCTAGAACCATCTGTAAACGGGTACCTTAAATGGTGTGGCATCCATTGAAATATGTAGCCGTGGTTAAATCATTTTTCAATGAATTGATATTTACTGAAAAATGGGAAGGTTCGAGGCCATACATACGGTCACAATTGAAACACATTTACATTTAAGGTTCGATCACCAATAATTGACGTACTGGAGATTCTGTGGTGCCTCGTGTTTCTATGTTTTTCATTGATCTGTGGCCATTTAGGTTAAGAAGACGGATAATCCAGGAGTCGACTATGACTCAGCAGATTCAGTCAACAGTGACGATGATGAAGATGATGAGGATGTGGTTGACGTTGGTGTTGACAATCCTAACGTTGATGATTTGAAAGATGACTATAATGAAGATATCGTCTTTCCAACCCCAAAAACGTAAGCGCGTCTAAGGCTTCGTCAACCACGAACGTGCGTTTATGTATGTGTGTATGTATGTATGTATGCCTATGTATGTATGTGTGTATGTTGTATGTTTTTGTGATGTATGTATATATTTTTGTGTGTATATGTGTATGTTTGAGCGCTCCTGAGTAGACAACATTGAAGGGGCGCTATATAAATGTTCCTTAATAATAATAATAATGTATGTATGTATGTATGTACGACTGTATGTATGTATGTACGACTGTATGTATGTATGTTTGTCTGTATGTATGTGTGTATGTATGACTGTATGTATGTCTGGATGTATGTATGTCTGACATTGTCTGTTTGTGTGTGTGTATGTCTGTATGTATGTCTGTAGGTAGGTATGTTTGTCTGACATTGTCTGTATGAATGTTTTTGTGATGTATGTATATATTTTTGTGTGTATATGTGTATGTTTGAGCGCTCCTGAGTAGACAACATTGAAGGGGCGCTATATAAATGTTCCTTAATAATAATAATAATGTATGTATGTATGTATGTACGACTGTATGTATGTATGTACGACTGTATGTATGTATGTTTGTCTGTATGTATGTGTGTATGTATGACTGTATGTATGTCTGGATGTATGTATGTCTGACATTGTCTGTTTGTGTGTGTGTATGTCTGTATGTATGTCTGTAGGTAGGTAGGTATGTTTGTCTGACATTGTCTGTATGAATGTATTATGACTGTACCTATGCGTGCTTGTGTATATGTATTTATATACACGTAGCACCTATTGGAAAAGTGGCTTATTTACCTTAGATAGCCGTGTTTAAGCACTCTACTTAAACACGGCTATCTAAGGTGGGTGGGTAAAGTGGGTGGTTAGATGGATGGGTTGTTTGGGTGAATGGGTGGGTTTTTGGGTGGTGATGGGTTTTGAATGGGTCAGTGGATGGTCTCATTACTACTAATTAAAAATAATAAGTATGAAATAATAATAAAGTATAGCAGTCTATGAATATTATATGGGACTGTCCGTACTATGGCTTGAAAGTCAGCATTATTATGAGTTTTTGGTGAATATATAATTACTAGACGATTGCCCGTTCTAACACGGGCATTTTAGGAGTGTCTGTCTATCCGTGGTTTCTAATATTAATTAGAAACAACGGATAGACAGACACTCCTAAAACGCAGCTTGAATATAAATGTAAATGTACGCAATTTTCTATACCTATCGTATGGCCTCGACCCTGCTCATTTTTCAATGAATTGATCGGGTGATATCCTTCACCACCGCTGCCCGTTTGAATAGACGCCACGCCATTTTAAGGTCCCATGTATGGACCGTGCTAGCCAGTGATGTTTAAATCTCTCAAATAAGCCACCTTCCGGATGCGAACAGCAGCCCGCATGCTTTCTTTCACAGGGGAGTACAGGACGCAGCCTTCGCTCTTACCGAATAGATCGTTACCTGTGCACCTAGTCTGAAACGACTATAGGAAGTCTATCAATTAAGTAAGAATCTTGCTATGTGTGCCAAAGTAAGCCTTTTCGAATCAGTTCGTTTGACTTTGAAATACTTTGGAAAATGTAAACATGAACGTAATTGGTCAGCGACTTGATGAATTTCAGTAACCGTGAGCCAGCACGAATAATGATGATTTGGAGTGGCCAGCTAAGAATAGGCTCTCGCCAGAGGCCGGGGCGACCTTTCGCCGCGGTGCCTGGCGGCGAGGGGGCGACATCTCGCTGCCTCTGCCGGGGCTGCTTCGCTGCCTTTGCCTCTTGGCAGAGGCCGGGGCAGAAGAGGCCGAGGCCGCGGCTGCTTCGCCGCCTTGGCCTCTTGGCAGAGGCCGACCCGGCTGCGCCGCCTAGGCCTCTGTGGTGGCTGGAGCGGCTGCGTCGCCTCGCCCTGCGGATTCACGCGTGCTGCTATGTGCAACTCTTAAGCGTAACATGCCAATGTGGACAGACTGATGCCATGAGTCCATGATATTTCTGTTCTATTATATTATTAATATATGTTTATGAATATTTATATATTTCGAATCTGTTTAATGCAGCAGAGGTGAGGACAGACTGAGGGAACACGTCGATCCAAACTCATACAGCTGGTGTCTGATGCGGTATGCGGTCATCAAGTACATCGGACAAAACCTACGCGCGTTTCTTCCCAAGATCGGAATGGATCTTACAGGTGCGTAGCTTTCCAATGAGATTTGCTATTGGTTGTAATGCTGTGGGAATGCGATGAAGCCGAGGATTTATGTTGCTCCGTTTTCTAGGCCGAATTTCGTAGGATTTGAGTGGAATTATTGTGTCTGTAAATTTGTGCAGAGTGAGTGACTAGCAGGCTGAAATGATTTTGCCTCTTCCCCAAAGTGCAGTTCGATGGATGGAAGAACGGATGGATGGCGAGTAAGGTGGGTGGGTGGATGGATGGAAGGATGATGGATGAAGGGGTGGTTGGGTTGGTCTGTGTTGGTCTGTGAATGGATGGATGGAGAGAAGAATGGATGGAGGAATGGGTGGGTGAGTGTGTGTGTATTTGGATGGATGGATGGGTGGGTGGGTGGAAGAAGGGAGGGAGGGATGGATGGTGGATGGATGGATGGATTTTGGATGGATGAAGGAAGTAAGGGAAGCTGGATGGGTGGATGGATTATCGGATGGACGGACAGATTGGCAGGCAGATAGATACGTATGTATACTATGAACATGGTTGATGATATGAGAAAGACATACAGACAGATGGATAAACATATATGGTTGATTTGGGGTTGGCGTTAGAATTTAAATTTGAACTGTGCAGAGCTTCCAACACGATCTCCTCTTGTCCACTCCGTCAAGAAGAACCTTGAGGTATGGGAAGGGCAGCTGAGGATGCAGATGGAAGCGTTCTCAGGTCCTCCAAAAGGGTACATCCCCGGCTGCTCTGTGGACTCATCCCTCGGGGTCAACATCGTCAAGTACAGCGCCTTGGCGAATCCAGCCAACACGCCTTTCCTGTAAGTGGTCATCTGCCTCACCGATATGTTACTTTACATGACGTAATGAGTGCAGGTGTACTGACTGACAACTGACCAACTGACCGTTGATTGACTGACTGCCTGACTTCTGATTGATTGATTGATTGATTGATTGATTGATTGATTTATTGAATAAATGACCGACTAACCCACATCACTTGACCTGACTGACTGAACTTACTGACCTGACCTCATTTCATTTCATCAGATTGGTTGACAGATTCGTTGATTGCTTAATTTTGTATTGATTGGATTTGATTGATCAGTTGACTTTGTATTGATTGACTGTTTGATTGAGTGATGGATGCATTGATTGTGTATTTACTGATCAATTGATTGATTGATTTAATTGATTTGAATTGTCATGTTTTAGGTCAACGCATTATTCCGCACTTCCTGCCAAGCGTCTCTGGAATTACTTGGTGACAAGGGAATGTCTGCAGGACGTCTTCATTCGCTACATTCTTGGAAAGGGACGTAGCTTGACGGAGGTAAACTTCGCAACTGAATGCACGTCGCAACTGTTAAAGAAACACGGATCATCTAGCTGACTGGTTGAGCGCTTGCCTTGAACGAGTTTGAATACGGGTTTGAGCCTCCTCTCTGGAGATCGCTACTTGAGCAAGTCTTTTATTAGCGACTGCTCATTGTCATTGATTGATGCTTGGTTGTTAGATAGTAGCGCCTAATAAAGGCATAATATTAGTAATGAAAATGGTGATGATGATGATGGTGATGGTGGTGGTGATGATGCTTTCATGTTATGCTGAGAAGCTGACAGATTTTGCATTACACTCTCATTATTCTAGTATGAGTAGTGGTTTCTGCTTAATCACGCTGTATCATAATAAAGATAATTAGCATCACCATCCTCCTTCATCCAGGCTTGGGACTGGCACTACCTGAGTTCGGGCAGTGGCGGAGTTCCTCAGTTATCTTCTCTAATCATTATTCTAAGACATCTGTGCCCTTAGCGACCCCTAGCGAATACGGCAATAAAATGAGTACACTGACCGTACATTTTTGTCAGTAGGGGATGAGGAGTCGAGGGAGAGGACTGGTAACACGTGCTCATATGCCAAGGCCGAGAAGTTTTGCAGATTAGATTTTTTTTCTTTAATTAAGCGCCTGCAAATGCACTGCGCTGTACATGTACATGTTATGCGATAAACCTTAACTACTAACAGAACAGACAGCCTGCAATACACGGCGCAAATTGCAGCCTACAAAGCATGTCCGCCTATGGGACTCGATCTCTGTACCTCTCGCACTCTACGCCAGATGTTATCCAATGCGCTATCGGGCCCCCAAACTTACAAGATTACAGTTGATTAGATTAGATTTGTACGTTCTGATAATTTGATGATTGTCGTATTGATTGTTGATTTTTTATTTTATTGATTGTTGACTGTTTGGATACAGATGAACTCGTCTGAGCCTTTCTTTCGCTCGGGATCGGAGGCGATGAAGGTCATCTACAAAGACCAGGAAACAATCGCCTGCTTCTCCATTCTCCCGGTAGCTTTCGTTTATTTGTTTACTATTTGTGGGTGGGTGGGTGGGTGGGTGGGTGGGTGGATGGATGGATGGATTGGGCGGACAGGCAGACAGATGGAAGGACGTACGGACAGGGGGGTGAGTTTTGGGTGGTTGGGTTTGATAGATGGATGGATGGGTGGGATTTGGGTGGCTAGGTGATTGATTGGGTGGGTGGGTTGAGTGGATGGATGGATGGATGGATGGATTCTCAATGGTTGCATGCTGGCTAAATGATTGGCTGGTTTCCTGGAAGGATAGATGCATGGTTGCCTGGATTGCTTTCTTTGATTGGTTGACTGTGTAGGCTAATGGATTGATCATTTCGTTAATTATTGACGAACGGGAATGAATCTCTGTTTAAACTAAAAAAAGCAATAATTGTAATTAAGCCGATGTTTGTGTGTTTTCCAGTCGAATTCCGACTGCGTAGTGGTAGCAACACAGAAGGAGTTGGTGGAGATGAACATCAGTCAGATTCTTTGCCCTGTGACGTCCGACAGAAGCTCAGACCGATGGGACAACATCGAAGTCATCAGAAAGTAGGTTTCTTCCATCTCGGAGAATCTATTTAACAGCTTCTGTAGCACCAGTACGAAGGTAATGAAGGTAATGCCTTTCTGTACATGCCTTTAAGGAAACCGTTCAGAAGCACAAAGGTAAAGGTAACGCACTTGTGTTTATATGGGACATGGCGGCTGATTGGTTAGAGCGTGTGCCTTGTAACGTGAAGAATACAGGTTCGATCCTCCTGCTCCTGGCGGTTGCTGTGTAGGGACCTTGAGCAAGTCCTTCACTCTCAATTTCTGACCGCCGTCGATTGATGCTTGGTCATTAGATAGTGGCGCTTAATAAATGCGTCATAACAATAATAATAATAGCAATAATAATTCTGTCTTTTTAAAACTAATAATAATAATAGTAGTAGTAGTAATAACTTAATAATAAACTCTTCCGAAGTGTGGATCGGGTGTGGAAGGATCTTTGGGTGCCTGTAAATAGTTTCTTTCAATTCTTTCATTTCTTTCAATTCTTTCTTTCATTTGTTGTTTGGTGATCAGTGGATGTCAGATGTAAAATAGTGCCAACTTATTGTCATCTCTCGGTGCATTCGGCGATTTTGGCGATAGGTTTGGGTGATCAATCTCTCACTATCTGGTATTGTTATTATTTCATTGTTCTTTGGTTTTGCTTAGTGTTACTACAAGGCCATTGTTGGGGATTACTTTCAGTTAGGGATTACTTTAAGTTGGAGTTTCTTTGAGCTGGGGGTTACTTTGAGTTGGGGGTTACTTTTGGTTGGGGGTTACTTTGGGTTGGGGGTTACTTTGAATCATGAAACAATTGCAAGATCTTCTGTAATATTGATTGTTATCCGGTGTTCAGTAAATGTTAAGTATTGTAAGTTGTTCGATGGACATTCGGCCCCTGTGGTTGTTCTTGATAATAGTTCATCTGAGGCGCTGGATTCTATGGACGATGTCGATACATGCATCATTCAACCTTCGAAAGTTGGTCGATCCTATGGTATTGAAATTCCAGTCCGACGAAACTTTACTTCTTCCAGCTCCTCTCCTGTCAACAACGGCTTGACCCCTTCTGCGCTTGTGGGACACGGAGGCCAAGTGGTAAGTGGTGCACACTGGTCAATTGGTAAATGGTGCACTAAGGCCAAGTGATAAGCAATGTAAAGTGGCCAAGTGGAAAGCAATGTAAAGTGGCCAAGTGGAAAGTAACGTTCCCTCTAAGGCAGAAATGCAAGTGTGGAAGCCTTGTCATCTGCTGCGCAGTGACTGCAAGAGAAATGGGCAACAATTTTTCATCTTAATGGTGACCACATGATGCAGATGAATGTGCCATTGTTTTAAAGCACTGTGTAGTGTGCTGTGCAGTGTGACTATGATTCTGTGCGACTTGATTTGTATTTAAATTTGAACTTTAAAAAACCGAACAATTTCTGCCTGATTTTAAACATTAAAAAATTCCCTCCTGTAACGTCCACTGCACAGGCATCATAGGTGCTTGCGTGGGCTTGCAACGGCCGCTGAGCGGCTGCACAGGGAGAACATTGGTGGTAGAGAGAACATTGGTGGTAAGTGGTGCACATTGGCTACCTGGTAATTGGTGCATGTAGGCCCAGTGGTAAGTGGTGCATAATGGCCAATTGGTAAATGGCTTGCAGTAAATCTTGGATGCCAGAATGTCCCTGTTTCAGAGTGTCGAGTATGTATGACACCATGATACATATTCATATCTCACGCACATTCACGTCTCATGCATATTCATATCTCACGCATACTCATGTCTCACGCATAATCATCAGCAGTACTGGTGCATTGGGAACTGTTGAATTTCTGATTTTCTAACTTCTGCAGGTTCTGAAGCGGCCTTTGAGTGGAGTGAAGAAGATTGCAGCTCATCCTCAACTGCCCTACTGTAAGTCATAGATACACTTACTTGCACATACATACATGCACATGTATATACATGCATACGCATGCATACACACACAGACACATGCATACCTACACATTACACACACAGTCACACACATACATACATTCATACATGCGTATATATGTGCATACATACATGGATACATAACTGTACAGACATACTGATTACCGTAGATTGCTGTTGATTTGCAGATCTGACCGGATTTCAGGATGGCAGCCTGCGGTTGTGGGAGTTGGGTCGATCAGAGGTCGTGGGTGAACCGCGTCGGGCTAACGGATCCGTTCCGAAACTGACAAGGGTGCTCTTCAACTCGCAGGGTAACAAAGTAAGCTCACAGTTTCTCATTGGATTTCAGGCATTTCAGTATCTAACTGTGCCCCAGATTCACACTTTTTGGTAACCTTGTGTTCATTACAAATTGTGATAATAAAAATAATAATTCGTTCAGCGATGTTGCGGAGAACAAGTCTGCTTTTATGGATACATGTTAATAGCTTGTAGCACAATGCTTGTTCCTGAGGAATTACACTTAGTTGAGGTAACAAAAGTGACAATGTAATTTAATACTTCTGATTATAACAGTTTGATCTTATCTCATCTGATGGCCATTTGCACACAGCACTTTTTCATGCTTATGGCCAATCTGTTGAAGCAGTTTTCTGGTGAAAATTCTGTGTTTTACCAGAAGCCTATGAAATAGCTCGTGAAACATTTTGAGCTGCACTTTCTATTACGATGATATGCACCTACGGCTAACTTCTTACGACGCAAGCTTCTTGGTCTTAATTCACCTCTATTCCATAGCCGCTTGAAAACCATTTGTTCAATCCTGGTTTTCGGTCTTTAGGTTGGGAGCATCTCTGATGAGTCTGTCTTAAATAGGTACTATACTGGTTAGAGCGCTCGGCCTGTACTGTGGAGAGTGCGGGTTCGAGCCCTGCCCAAGGCAGTTGCTGTGTAGGGACCTTGTTTAAGTCCTTCACTCACATTTGCTCTGTCACTTGGTCGTGTGCACTTCTGAACTTCGGAAGGAGGGCAATATCAAATACAGTTGTATGGTATTTTATTAATCTGTTATTACAATTACAATAGCCGCATGGATCTGATCTGTTGCTGCAACTGAACGACGCTTTTGATTCGCTCTGTTTTCAGTTTGGCGTTAGCGACGTCGATGGCAGTGTCTGTCTCTGGCAACTTGGTCACAATCTCAACCTCGGATTGCCTTTCGTGGTTAGACATTTTGCGCTCTTTCCTTAATGGGTTACATTATGAATAATTTATAATAATTTAATAATGATCTACAGTTCTATGTGCAAGTTTGGTATCTGTGCATTTGTCACTCGTAGCATTTATTCGTTCTATTGTTCAGAGCGTTTTCTGAGTGTCCATTAAAAATAATCTAATGAGGGGTTATTGTAATTAGCAACTTCTGTTGTGCCAGAGTCTAACACGCAATGCAAGATCTAGATCAGTCTGCTGCGACAGAGAGGCAGTCTATGGTGGATGAGCAGTTTGAAAAGGGTAAGTCTTACTTTGCAAATGAAATTTTATAAGCAACTAAACAGAACAGACGGACACAAGGAGAGACTTCCTAAATCGGGGTCCATCAACCGAAAGAGCTCATTTGCCAAGAACGGTTCTGGTTTCTATGTATCTGACCAGAGGATAATCCGACGACCTGGTTGAATAATGATGGTTTGGAGAATGAAGATTGGAGGAATGACGATTGGAGGAATGACGATTGGAGGAATGGGCATTGGAGGAATGACAATTGGAGGAATGAGGTTTGGAGGAATGACGATTGGAGGAGCGAAGATTGGAGGAACGAGGATTGAAGGAACGAGGATTGGAGGAACGAGGATTGAAGGAATGAGGATTGGAGGAACAAAGATTGGAGGAACAAGGATTGGAGGAATGAGGATTGAGGGAATGAGGTTTGGGGAATGAGGACTGCTTTTTAGGTATTTGCTGCTTATAACACGCTACATCATGACAGGATTTCTGATGCAACAACAACGGTAAGGGATATTGTTCCCGAATGTAGTTCTACTGTAAAAATAAACCTTGTTATATAACATTCTCTGTGGATTCATTGTTATACGTTTATGTCGCTCCCAAAGACCATTTCATATATCGGAGGAACTGCTGCGACTCTAATCATTTGTTTGTGTTAACAGGAAATGAAATGCCACAACAAGGGCACGAACGATTTTGTGTTTGTTGGTTCGTCCAGTCTTTTTGCAACGGCCGGTCATTCCTCGGACAACTTCAATGTCTGCCTGTGGGACACGCTTCTGCCGAAATACAAGGCTCTCGTTAAAGGTATATGGGATTAAGTAGACACTTTGCAGTGACTGAGTGTAGAACAGCAAGTTTCTCTCAACTACTGGCTGAACAGCAGTACTGAGTTTAAAATAAAATTGTTGTTAAAGTATTACAATATGATGTATTTATCAAAATATAAAATATCAAAAAATTATTGAGCAACAATCCTATCCAATGTGTTTCTAGACAACAGTGTCGCCTGATGTGCTACTGTGCAATGGTGCTGGTGTATTATTTTCTATATCTTACAAACTAAACAACGATTGTGCATTGGACAGGTTTCCACTGCTACAGCGATGGTTGTTCTGCGCTCGTTTACGCGCCAGGCCACCAGGCGATCATCAGCGGAGGAAAGAAAGGCGAACTGTACATATTTGATGTGCGTCAGCGCCAACTACGACACACGTTCCAGGCGCATCAGTCAGCGATCAAGTGCATCTCGTTCGATCCAACGGAAGACAGCTTCGCTACGGGTTCGGCAGATGGTGAAGTTAAGGTAAGAAGTTTTTGTGATCGAAAGCTCGGACATTTCTAGATTGCGGCGTAAAGGCTAAGAACGCAGGGAAGCAGCTTATTTGTGAGCACTGCGTCAAGTGAGAGGGGTTGTCTGGTGATATCTAGCGATGAGCAAAATCTGACCAGAGAGAGGAGGCAGAGGTCTTTATAGTAATCATATATTTATTACGCACTTCGGACAACAATGGTCTTTTGGTTTCCGGGTTTGGTTCACCTTTGCACTTGATAAACACAACAACGTTTGCCTTATCATCGTCTTTAAATTGTTTTACATGACAGTCATGGGCGACAGGCTGTGTAAGGCACCCGAATGATAGCTTGAAATTTTGGTGCAGTATGCATCTGGATATTTTGCACTGTAACATGTAGGGCATAGCCTGGTACTGACCCGGATAACCGGAAATTCCGGGTGTCGAACACCCAGAAGACACCCGGAGCTGAAAGGTCGTCCGGGTGGGTAAATGTCAATTAAAAGTAACATTATGTAATGACATCGGAACAGTAAGTTGCCTTGGCGACGGCCTTCGGCTGTCCATGATCTGCCGGTGTTTTCTTTTGATTATTGAGAACTCCAGCAAGTCCCTCTCCCCTCCTTTCGCCTATGCCCCGACAATTTCCTTTGATTGTTAAGAACTCCGTCAAGTCCCTCTCCCCTCCTCCTTTCACCTATGCACTGACAATTTCCTTTGATTAATTATTGAGAGCTCCAGCAAGTCCCTCTCCCCTCCTCCTTTCACCTATACACCGACAATTCTCTTTGAGTATTGAGAATGCCAGACCATTGCAGATTTTTCCTTGTTTATTAAAATGTTCTGAAGTTGATTCGTAGATAGTAGAGTGGAGTTATTTTTGGGGGACTTAGTGTTCGGATTAGAGATTTTAGATTACTTTTAGTTTTAATACCTGGACCTGGTACCCGGTCCTGGCAGATTTTTATTCAAACTACCTTGGCCCGGTACCTGGTTGAAAAACGGCACCCGGCTATACCCTAGTAACATGTGTATGTAGTGATCTAGCAGATGCATTCTTAGATAAGCTGAGAGTGACTGATATAACATACCAGTCAACAGTGATGTAGCAGTCTCTTAGCTAGGGATTTCTGCATGCACTTTCTACAAACACTTGACAACTGGTCTTTTCCTCTGAGGGCGGGCCGAGAGTGTCTCTGAGTAGTTATCTTGGAGAGGCGTTGTATAGATGCTCTGATTGAATGAGTGAAGTAGAGATGATTCAACTGGCTCTGCTCCAACCAGAGAATTATTTTTATAAACATTCCAATACAGGTACACAAGTTTTGCAGTAACATGCCAAAATGGGGCTGTTATGGGGAGGTAGGGTATTTAACTGAAATGGAGCCTCTAAATTCTTTGCCATGCCACTGTGTATAAATTTTCATTTTTGGTATTGCTTACATTATGTTTAAAGGTCTGGGGTTTAACGATTCACAATCTGCTCTACACCTTCTCCTGCGAACGCAGTCGGAGTTCTCGGTTTCGTAGTTCCGGAACTGCGATCTCGGAACTCTACCTCGGTCCGAATGGCCACCTGTTTTCCAGCTCAACGGACGGTACCCTCAAACTGCGTCAGCTCACGTACAAGCACAACATCGTCAACACATGGCAGAACGAAAGTCAGACGGACGTCACCCACCTCTGACGAGCTCGAATGTCGGTGAATTCGGAAGTTTTAGACATTGTTGAAGACTGTATGCGACTTTGAATTTCAAGTGTGTAAATTCAACCACCTTAGTTGAATTTAAATTTCAGATGTGCATATTCGAACTTCTTAGATGACTGTGAAATGCACGGATGCAAGTTTTAGCCATCTTTGTTGACTGAACAACAAAACTGAAATTGTTGGTTTTGTGATGTTAGCAGTTATTTTCTGTGGTCAGCTGCAGCTAATTTTCCGAACATTACTTGATCATTACTGACCTGCAGCGATATTTGAAATTTTGTCGTCTTTTTGGGTGGCTTGTAATATATGACTTAGACTTGATAGTAGAATTTTAGGCAATGCTGCTATTTTTGCCCTATTTCTTATGGTAAACCTGCAACAGACTTTCATGAATGGTCTGCGATATCATTCAGTGACAGTATCCATATATGGGGCTGCAGGTTAAGGTTTGCCATTTTTGTCTGCACCTCCTTTGTAGATTTACGCACACTGTTCACGCCATAGGTGCTCGAAAATAAATTATCTGGATTTCAATTGCTTCGAAGAATTTGAACTTTGTGATAAATTAATTAATTAATTGATTGATTGATTAATTAGTGTCTAGTGACTGGTCATACGTCGATCTGTTTCAGCACTTGAGATTCTGAGATTGCAGTGTTCTTAGTGATCGCTTGTATTTTTTTTGTCAAAATCCGATTTTTGTATGGAGGTAGAATGCACTATTTTTGTACCTGGCCATTAGTTTGTACACTTTGGTATGTTTTCTTGCATAGGAGTTCTGCTATGTGTCTCTACTTGTTGCTTGAGTCTCTACTTGTTGCTTGAAATTGGGTCTGAATCCACGTTACTCATAATGAAAAGCATGCTGCTCGTTGCGAAAGCCTTTTTACCCATAGTAAAATCTATGCTACTTGTAATTAATGCTACCCATGACTGAAGCCATACCGCAATTAATAAAAACCTACAGTGCTACCTCTAATAACAGCCTTGATACCCATCATTTAATATTTCCTTGCTACGTGTAATAGAAGCTGTGCTACCCATAAGGGTGGGACATTGTAGCTGATGGGTTAGAGTGCTCGTCTTGTAACATTAGTGAGCATGGGCTCGAGCCTCCCTTGAGAACGTTACTGTGTAGGGACCTTAAACAAGTCCTTCACTCACAGTGGCTCAGCCATCTTTGCTTGGTCGTTAGATATGGGTGCTTACTAAATGCGTAATAATAATAAAATGATAATAATAATAATAACAACAATAGTAATAAGAACTAAGGGAAAATATATAGGTTGATATTTCTTAAAATACCATATTGTACTTTACAAGTTGAGTTCTGTATTAAGATATTAAGATACTGTTTTGTAAATAGACAGAAAAGCATATGTTTACAGCAAGATGTGTTGGACACATCAACTCTTGAGCATTTAATTTCAGGCATTTCCCCCAAATCAGAGATTTTGTGAAGTTACTGTATTGTCGAACTTGGGACCGTATCAAAAACTAAAATTTATAGCAAAGTTCACAGTTTAACAAGATTTAAAAAAATTATACCTGTGAAGAAATTAGGAGACACATGTGTAGTTGAATCAGATCAATACAACAGGAACTGTTACAGATTTTCCTTTTTAATACATTTAATAGAAATGTATGCACATCAATGTATTCTTATTTAGGTTGGCTGCAAAACTGAGTTTTTCATTATTTATTTTGATCTGAAGTGGATCAGTTGAATGGTAGTACTATCTGCAGAAAATGAGATTCCTCACGAAAAACAGGATTGTTGTCTTTTATTGGTAATCCTCCTGGTGAATATTTTTGCTTAACTGGCATCGTGAACATTAGCGTGTGTAAAAATTGGCATTTTTTGCAGCTTAGCTTGTACAGAATATTGATGTTTTTCGTTCTATGTCGTTTTGCATGGCTGTGTTTTAAATAAATTTTGTTGCAGACGAATGTATATGTTAAACGTTTAGATTTTTGTTTATCTTGTGTATGGTTAAAATCTGTCAGTGTTTCTCAGCTTGCTTTGTCTGTTTCTGTGTTGTCACTTTCTTAGTATTGGTCTGTATTGTTGCAGGGAGATCGACATGTTCCGAACTGATAATGTATATATTAGTATTGAGTAATTTGGAGCATTTGCATGATATCTTTGGTCGATGGAGATGGCAATGTTAGAATGAAAATACCAGTTTTCTCGTACCATGCGTCTAGAACTTATAGAGTTTTGTTTCGTGGGTGTATTCTACTTTAATTAAAACTACAAATTCAGTACAGTGTAATGCAAAATCTAGAAGTTTCTCCATGCGTCACCAAACACTGGTAGTGAAACCAAGTTTGAAGTTAGTCAATGGAGCTGGATTGATTTCGTATTGGATTTGATAAAATTCATCAAATACAGTTCTCGTAGTTGCTACATTCCTTCCATTCACAAAAAAGACTAAGTTAGGAGAATGAACTGGTTCAAAGGAAGTCATTTACGCAACGACTCTACCAGTATGTATGCTGGTCAAAATCCAGGGTGCGGGGACCTTTAAGCATGGTCTGCGTAAACATCTGTATAAGTATTTGATAAAACACTGCCATCTTGTGGTTTTGATTGCTTCTGAACTATAGACTGGCTTGTTTGAGATCTGGTATTTTTCCAAAGTATTTGTTATTATTGCAACAGCGCCGGTATTATAATCTGCACTTTTCAGGCCATGTGAAATAGTACAAACTATTTTGAAAGCAGTTGTGTTTTGTTTTGCATTCTAAGGCTGGGACTTTGGGACTGTATAGCAGCAACATGGATGTTTGCTTTGCAACTTTAGATCAGATAAAAACACTTGAACACTGTGCATTTTGGTTGCAGTTTAGAACATTGGCTAGATAGGCAGATTATTGACGAGTTAGTGCGAGAATCAAAGGTTTTGTCCAGCAGTGTTTAATCTAGGCACCTCTCGGGGGAATTTTCCCCTCAAGAATTTTTTTCCCCCAGAGAAATAAAATAAAATAATAATAGTTTTGAGTTGTTGTTGACATTATAATATTATATGAAAATTTTGTTAGAATATGTAACGATATTATTTACGATTATAATATAATATTATGATACTATCACGTTATAATGACATAGTTTGCAAGCAACCAAATCCTATGCAACATGGTGATATATGTTGAAATCTCTAAAACTTTGGCATGATTATTATTTTAAATCATTACTATATTATAAAGTTCTTTAACTTTTATTGCTAGTGGTATGATTAACAAAGTTTTCAAATTCTCTTGATACTACTGTTCACTAAGATCAAGGTACCCTTGGGTGGGATCAATGTGCCCCATAGGTGGAGCACATTGGTCTTTTACAGGTGTAGTCATGACATTGCAAAGACTTACAAAACTATTGCCTGAAAAGAGTGTATTTGTTCTGACTATATGAATGAAACATTCTCTCTCTCTCTCTCTCTCTCTCTCTCTCTCTCTCTCTCTCTCTCTCTCTCTCTCTCTCTCTCTCTCTCTCTCTCTCTCTCTCTCTCTCTCTCTCTCTCTCTCTCTCTCTGTGTCTCTGTGTCTGTGTCTGTGTCTGTCTGTCTGTCTGTCTGTCTGTCTGTCTGTCTGTCTGTCTGTCTGTCTGTCTGTCTCTCTCTCTCTCTCTCTCTCTCTCTCTCTCTCTCTCTCTCTCTCTCTCTCTCTCTCTCTCTCTCTCTCCATGCCTGACGCCAGCCATGCAATGATGACAATTTAGCTTACGTATTTTTTACATTTGTACTCTCAAGCGCATTAAAGTTTCTAAACTACATTTACATACCGTGATTTTTCACGGGTTAGGGCCTACAGCTAGTTCGATGCAATGTCAAGATAGGCCTACACTCGTTACGAGTATTAGGCCTATAATTCTCTTGACATTGCACCGGAGCAGCAGCAGCAGAAGTGAGTTGATGAACTTGATGAATAAAGAAATTATTATTAAGTATATTTATTGAAGTCTTAAACACACTCCTGTCAGCACTGAAATAACAGAGTAGGACCTAATTTGCTTAAGATGACAGCTTAAAATGCTACTATTAGGCCTACAGTGTGGAAATTAAAAAATTAAAAACCCCTCTGTTCGGCGCTCGTCCTTCGGGCGCTCGTTCGTCATTCCCCCACCTACCTTTATTTTCACCCACCCCACCCGGGCACCCCCTTCCAGAAGAGAGGGGACTAGATTAGGCCTAAACACTTTGTCCGGGTTGTATTTCTAGGACCAGAAATTCAGAAGAGCCATCGATTTTTTGGCAGCTGCGGAAATTTAGGGCCTATATGTTGCAGGACATGTTTCAACTGTATGTATAACAGTATGGTTTACATAATTTTGAGCTATTTATTTGTATTTTTACATCGTGTTTCCACCCGTTAAAATTTCCTCACCATTTGCCGCAATTATACATTGACAACAATGTGGCGTCGTTCTTCTGCCGTATGTGTAAGATGTCAACATTTGAAGCTTTGTATATTGAATGGAGAATTGTTTGCCCGATTAGTGAGTGTATACGCAAACTATAATTTGTAATATATCATTGCTAATTTAGAATATTAAACGGGCATGTGAAAACTGGTTTTTAACATTTTTAGATATATTCAGTGCCTTTTATGTAAGGCCATTATATAACGCGCGGTTACAGCATAATAACTTAGCCTGCCCTATATGCCTTCTATATATCTGTAGACACTTCATAGAGCGCATTCGTTAATTTACTTGTGCGTAGGCCTGTGAATAAGCTGGTTCCCGCGACTTCGCTTTTTGGGGCGCGATACAAATCTCGAGATTATGATTAGCTGACGACGGTTACGTGGCCATATGGAAGTACTTATAGGCCTACTTAGTACTTAGTCCTTCCGGTGCTGGTCTGCACATCGGGCGACGCATCTCCTCCACTCTCCTATATGGAAGTAAGCAGTGGCGGCGATCTTGTTTGACAGGTGAGGGAGACATTTTTGAACTGATCTGGTCAAAAGAGTTTTGAACTGATCTGGTAAAAAAAGTTTAAAAAATGTTATGACCTTTTTGGGGGCTTTCTTCAAAAAGTGGGGGTCCGATGCATGGCGTGTCCCCCCACTGTTAAAGGTGGGGGGTCGTCTTGTCTCCCTCGAAACCCCCCATGATCGCCGCCCATGCACCGGACGTTACAATGCGGACGTAACCAAACAAATTGGACTAATTACCGATTCCCAACTTGGTTGCACTAGCTTCTTCAGCTGATAGACCTAATTTTGGAAAACTATTCCGCAACTGCTCGTTTTGCTAAAGTCTCTCATTCATTTCAGTCTCAACCTATAACTTACTTTTTTCAATTGGCTTATCACCATATAGGTGCATCTATCCCCCAAAGTCGTTGGAGCAACTTCCCCTTTCCTCCCTCCTCTTCCCTTTATTCTTCCTCCCCCAATAATGATGGCACATACACTGACAGATCTCCCCTCCCCATTTTTTGGATGGAGCATTTGCTCCAAGGTTTCTGTGGAGTAGACGCCCCTGTAGGCTGTAACCATAGGCTGCCTCTCTCACAGCTGATTTTCTGGTACTGGAATGCGATTTTGATTAGAAGTGACATAAGTTTCGATATAATACCTCGTGAATTATGATAACAACCCCATAGAAATTTTAATATTAGGTTAGATTAGTTGGGAGAAGGGGATCTTACAGAACAGTGTGGTGTCAAATTGTGGATACGGATAAGCTTAGCCGAGCTTTTGGTACCAGAGAAACACAAGGTGAGGGAGAAAATCAACTTTAGATGTCAGCAAAGTAGACTTTGATTCTCAAAAAGATAGATCAAAACTAGAAATCTTAACATAGAGTCTTATGGGATTGATGTTCGCCCGTTTAAGCTAACCCCAGAATTTGTGTGGCGCCACTATGTTGAGTCGATGTTATCTAAGAACAAGCTTGGGTTGATTCGGTCAAAGTACACCGTTTCCTAACAGGCATGCAGCTCAAAACGGAACTCAGTTCAAAACAAAATGTAATAAACGGAGATAAGCAGCAGTTTACGATTCGTGTTTTTCAGTGTGAGGTAGTGACGAAATAATTTCACTGCTGCGTACTCCATAATTATTTACAATGTAATTTGATGCAAGACCTACACTGTAACTTGGAATGCGCGGTTTAGATATAAGTAGGATAGCGATATTTAAGTTGTCACTTAACCCATTGCGATTGTCTTTTTTATACAAGTCGTTTGTCCCCAAATATGACATCATCGCTAGAATGACGTAATTTTCATCTATTGTATATCACTTCATTTCTGTCAAACGCTGCGGACGAAAGACGTAGAACATCGACATTTCAACATTGAAAACTATGAAAAAACGACGAAATACAACGAATATTGTGAAGAAAATGACGACCAACAGTTTGAAAACGATGAAAAACAACGAAATACAACGAATATTGTGAAGAAAATGACGACCAACAGTTCCCGAACTGAGCGGCAGTCGATCATCGAAGTGAAAAAGAAATCATTCGTAATGTAAGTTTATGACAGAAATTTTAACATCGTCATTTCAACGACCGAAAATAATCGGTCAGTAAGCAGTAAAGTATGGCAAAACATGAAATTATAATTTGATGCACGTAAGAAATGAGTAGGCCTACGAAAATAAATAAGAAGAAGAAGTATTACGCAAAAGTAAGAAACTTTTATGGCATTAGCTCCCTTATTTTATTGCATCTGTTCATAATTTTGCTTTGTTAAAAATTTAGATATCGCGCTTAAAATTGCCATTCAGGACCGTTCTACGTAAAGCGTCTATTTGTCTCCTGATCATAGTAAAATTTAGAAGGTCCTTCTGTCTGTCTCTGTCTCTGACTCCCTGTATGTCGCAAACAGTGAGACAGAGGGTCAACAGACGACAGAAAAGGGACAAACACACATAAGTCCTGCCTTGCTCTTCTAGCTCTCTTTGATGTATCGTCAGCCTTTGACATGGTCGATCATGAGATTCTTCTTTGCCGTCTTAAAATCTCATGTGGCTTATCTGGTTCCCCTCTCGGCTGGTTCCAATCCTACCTTACTGACCGGACGCAAAGGGTGATCATGAGTACCTCAAGAACGCCCTGGCAGAGGCGTAACTTTAGCCTAAAAAGTGGGAGGTACCAATACCGTGGTCTAAAAAGTGGGGGGTACCAATTTCTTCTCCATTTTCGTTTTTCGCATGATAACCATTTTGAACATATTCCCTGCCAGTATTCTCATTAATTTTGGCTCTCGATTTACCTATGTATCTAAGCACTTTCATACTTTTGGCGGAGATTGCGTTCTCTGGGAAGGCACAATAATAAAATATTGATTGGCATTGTTTAAAAAGTGGGGTACAGTACCCCCCAGTCCAAAAAGTGGGAGGTACGGGTACCCCTCGTACCCCCCACAAATTACGCTTATGCGCCCTGGGTTGGGATTAACTTCGGTGTCCCCCAGGGTTCTGTTCTTGGTCCTATCCTTTACATTCTTTTTACCTCTGGCATTCACTCTCTCTTCTCTAAGCACCTTGCATCTGGCCATCTCTATGCTGATGGTGTGCAAACTTATTTCCATGGTCCCCTAGCAGCTCCTAGCTGACCAACTTCTTCTTGTTCGAACCATCGACTCTCTTTCTCAAGATCTTCGCTCTTGGATGTTCTCTAATCGGTTGAACCTAAACTCTTCGAAAACCCAACTCATTTGGTTTGGTACAAAGCAGCAATTATCTAAACTTGATTTCTCACTTCTCTCAGCTCACTTTCCGAACTTCTCATACTCTACGAATGTCCGCGACCTGGGGGTCACCTTAGACAGTTCACTGACCTTTGCTTCTCACGTCTCCTTACTTACTCGCACTTGCTACTACCACTTGAGAAGACTGCGAGCTATCCGTCGATCCTTCCTATCCTGCAGTTTTTACTACCATTATCCATGCATTCATCTGTTGCCGCATTGATTATTGTAATTCTTTACTGGTAGACCTTCCGAAAGTCCGTCTTCCTGCTCTTCAATCAGTATTTAACGCGGCTGCTCGCCTCATTGCTCATCGTTCTCGATTCTCGTCCATCTCTGCTTATATAACTGATGTTTTGCATTGGCTTCCTATCTCTGCTCGTATCCACTTCAAGATCATAACACTTGTCTCTAAGGCGCAACAGGGCTTAGCTCAGGCCTACCTCTGTGACCTGCTGCTGATACGCAAACCTCTCTCTCTCTCTCTCTCTCTCTCTCTCTCTCTCTCTCTCTCTCTCTCTCTCTCTCTCTCTCTCTCTCTCTCTCTCTCTCTCTCTCTCTCTCTCTCTCTCTCTCTCTCTCTCTCTCTCTCTCTCTCTCTCTCTCTCTCTCTCTCTCTCTCTCTCTCTCTCTCTCTCTCTCTCTCTCTCTCTCTCTCTCTCTCTGCTTCTCATCGACCCTTACGTACGTTCTCTGAATCTGCTTGATCTGTTTCTTCCCCGGGTGAGGTCTGCTATGGCTCAGTTTCGCTCTTTCGCTGTCGTGGGACCATCCCTATGGAACTCCCTTCCCTTGGTACTCCGTGGGACCCTACTTACTAGGTTCTCCCTCTACGTTGTTCGTCGTTTAGAAGACTTTTCTGTTTCCACGAGGCTCACACGCTGAGAGCGCCTCTGAATAGTTCACACTGTGAGAGGCGCTTTATAAATTCTCAGATACCATACCATACCATACCATACCATACAGTCGAAACCATGGCAACCAGCATTATGACGTCATTTGCATAGACGTAATAGTCCCATTAATATCAACCAGGTAATAGAAGAATGTTGGACCACAGACGTCAGCTTTATGTTAACATAAAGATAATTGAAGTGCATAATGACGTCATTGTGTATAATTCGTATAGATTCCGCAGAATGTGTTGAAAGAAACCATTCTGATAGTTGAAAAACGCCTGAAGACGAAAGAAGGTTGGTTCTGGAGATTTTTGTATGGGAAAAATAAAGATGAATTTGCAACAGCCTGACGTCCTCAGCATCTGGTCAATATAATACATGACCTCAACGTTTGAAAAACTACATGACGTCAGCTGGATCAACTACATGACGCCAGCTTATAGTCAACGACACTACCCCAGCTTATGGTCGACTACATCGCGTGTGGTGATGTTAATTGTAATCAAGAATTTATATAGCGCCACTATTAATCAGAGGCGCTCCCGACCCGTGTCAGTGTCTTCACTGACAAATAGAAATGTTTTAAGGCGCTTGCGGAACTGGACAGGAGAGAGAAAGAGACAGACAGACAGACAGACAGACAGACAGACAGACACACACACAGACACACAGACACACAGACACAGACAGACAGAGATAGAGGGGGAGGGCAAACCTAAGGGCCTGAGGGAGGCTGTTCCAGCTGGAAGGGCCCACAGCCGCAAAGCTACGAGACTGGGCCGTAGCAGGGCGCATCCGAGGAACAACCAATGTTTGGATGTTTGTGGGTTGGATGGGTGAGTTTGGTGGTGGTTGGTAAGATACAATGGGAGCGCGGTACCTTTGTAACTGCACGAGATGCTGAGCACAATGATCACTGACCTGTAGGGGCGTCTATCCCCCTCCCCCGCCCCGAAGTCATTGGAGCAACTTCACCTCCCCTTCCTCCTCTTCCCCTTCCCCTTCCCCCCCCAATAATGATGGCACATACACGGACAGATCGCCCCCTTATTTTTTGGATGGAGCATTTGCTCCAAGGTTTCTATGGACTGGAGTAGACGCCCGCCTGCTGACCTGATTGACTTGAGACTGGAACATGAAGCTTCCTGCTGCGTGTTAGTGCGGTGCCGACAAACGAGGATAATCTTGTATTTTATTCTTTCCAATGATGATACCATATCTGTCATAACGTGTAATAATAACCTCAGTGGTTTTACTGTATTTCTATAGGTATGTGACTGGCGGCGATGATTCTGGCATTTGGCGAGATGGGTCGATAGTGACGCATGTAAGGGTTGCACTATGGCTCTGTGTCGTCGGTGTGCGTGTGCGTGTGTGTGGTGTGCGTGCGTGTGGGTGGTGTGCGTGTGCGTGCGTGTGTGTGCGTGTACGTGTGTGTGTGTGGTGCGTGTGTGTGTGCGTGTGTGTGGTGCGTGTGTGTGTGTGTGTGTGTGAGTGCGTGTGTGCATGTATGTGGTGTGTGTGTGTGTGTGTGTGTGTGTGTGTGTGTGTGTGTGTGTGTGTGTGTGTGTGTGTGTGTGTGTGTGTGTGTGTGTGTGTGTGTGTGTGTGTGTGTGTGTGAGTCAGCGGCCTGCTGGGCCTCTGGCGTGGCGTTAAACCCCGTAAGCCCTTGTTGGCAGGTGGGCCCCTGGCGTGGCGTAAAACCCCGTAAGCCCTTACGCTGACTCATGTGTGTGTGTGTGTGTGTGTGTGTGTGTGTGTGTGTTTGTGTGTGTGTGTGAGTCAGCGGCCTGCTGGGCCTCTGGCGTGGCGTTAAACCCCGTAAGCCCTTGTTGGCAGGTGGGCCCCTGGCGTGGCGTAAAACCCCGTAAGCCCTTACGCTGACTCATGTGTGTGTGTGTGTGTGTGTGTGTGTGTGTGTGTGTGTGTGTGTGTGTGTGTGTGTGTGTGTGTGTGTGTGTGTGTGTGAGTCAGCGGCCTGCTGGGCCTCTGGCGTGGCGTTAAACCCCGTAAGCCCTTGTTGGCAGGTGGGCCCCTGGCGTGGCGTAAAACCCCGTAAGCCCTTACGCTGACTCATGTGTGTGTGTGTGTGTGTGTGTGTGTGTGTGTGTGTGTGTGTGTGTGTGTGTGTGTGTGTGTGTGTGTGTGTGTGTGTGTGTGTGTGTGTGTGTGTGTGTGTGTGTGTGTGTGTGTGTGTGTGTGTGTGTGTGTGTGTGTGTGTGTGTGTGTGTGTGTGTGTGTGTGTGTGTGTGTGTGTGTGTGTGTGTGTGTGTGTGTGTGTGTGTGTGTGTGTGTGTGTGTGTGTGTGTGTGTGTGTGATTAGAAGGAAGGAGACGGAAGTGGAGTCGAGATGGCCGAGGAATTAATGCCTAAAATACTCAGAAATGTCAACTGCACGCCCTTTCTTCAACCTCTCAGCAAGGAGCCTGAGGAAGCGCCGTTAAGCTACCCCAGAGGGGTTCTGGGACGAAGCCCCAACATCAGTGGACATTTCCGCAAGGCCGAAGACCAACTCTTAACCGTCAGGGTTCCAGACGCCTACCCACTCTGTGGGCTTCATGAGCACCAGCGGTTTTTTGTTATACATAAGCGAAGTTCATAGAACAGTTTTGTAGACTTTTTGGTATTAAGTCATCAAAAGTTGACCAAATGTCAGTATTGTGAACTTGGTGAACTGTGTTTCAGACTGAACAACTAGTAACTGCGCACTAGTTATTTAGTTTCTCATGAAAAAAAAACATTTATGTTAAACGATGTTCTGAGTGTGTGTTCAAGATAGCCAGGCTCCAAACTTATTGAACGCCCCTTGTACTTCGGGTTGAGAAGCATCTATATTCTATAAGGTAAAGTAAGGTAGGCCTTAAGATGTTAAACACTGGATAGTACAGGCTTTATCAGAGCTGTTAAGACTTCTAATTAAAGAAGATTAAGTGTACCTATTACAGGAGAGCGAAATCAAGGTGTGACTGGAAGTTTTCACATTAATGGGAGTAATGTGAGCATCTCTCAACGTTCATATGCAAGATAAGATTGACGTGTTGATGTTAAAAATTGGATACTTCTAATTACCACAACATGGAACTTTAATGGTGCGGTATCCATTCAAACGGGCAGCAGTGGTGAAGGATCTCATCCGCCCAGTTCATTGAAAAATGAGCAGGATCGAGGGCATATGGTCACTATACAAAATTGTCCACATTTACATTTGCACGACTCCTATTAAAGCAGCCATGATCATAACACAGTTCTCTTTGATCATGGTTTCGTGTTGTATAAAGAACTTCTCTTCAAGTGTCACAACGAACATTTGAGAATACAAGTAGCCTACATTCTGTCGAAACCAATTTTTCCAAGATGCAAGATTTTCGCAACATTGGAATGTTTACATACAAACACTGATAAAAAAAAGAGAGAAACCAAAGCCAAAATTAATACTTAATCTCACTTACAAGTCGACTAAATTCAATAATTATAATCTGTAAGTGATCAGCAACGACTGTTCACGAAAATAAAATCACCTCAATCATTACTCCATGTAGCCCACTATGCAACAGGCATAAAGACTTTATGGCCAATGCCTACATTTGAATCAACACAGGTGCAGTGCATTTAACTGTTGGTACTGGCACTTTTCTTTGCAGTTACCAGTGATGGGCAATAGTTAACTAAAAAGTTGCTAACTATTAGTTTAACTAAAAAAATTTAGTTAAGGAAGAAGTTTAACTAAAAAAAAATAGTTTAGTTAAAACCATAGTTTAACTAAAAAATTTTAGTTGCTAACTAAAAAGTTTAACTAAAAAAATCAGCAATATGCAACTATTTTTCCACAGTGAACATTGAACACTGTCAGCAAAAAAACATTTTAACATTGCATGGTTTTAGCATTTACAGCCTGTGTTTTCAAATTCATACACTACTTACAGTGCACATGTAACTGTATGCCAGGACAGTACATATTGCATAGTTTGAAGGTGAAATTGTCATTGACGCTTTGCATTATTACAGTTCACTTAACGTATTTTATTGCAAAAATGTTTGTCGTAAATAGTTGGAAAATAGTTGGAAAAAGTTTAACTACTTTTTTTTAGTTTAGTTAACTAATTTCCAAAATCAGTTGCCAACTTTAGTTTAACTACTTTTTTTTAGTTGGAAAATAGTTTTAGTTTAACTAAAAAAAAATAGTTTAGTGCCCATCACTGGCAGTTACATAGAATTAAATTACATCTACGCTCATGATTTGCCCGATACGTAGCCAAAGGAAGATAAAGAAACATGCCTGTGAAACAAAGAGAAATTAGACTTAGATTACAATTACATGTATTACAAACATTTTCAACGTGCACAAAGTCACATAGAAATGCAAATCGGAGGTGCAGTTAGTCAGTTGCCAGGTGAAGAGCAGTTAGGTATCCAAATGTTTGAAAGGAGATGAGAAATAGTGAGTTTTAAAGGATGAGATCGAGTTCGAGCATCGAACAGACATTAGTAGGTGATTACATTCCTTTGAGGCATCGACACGGAATGCACGAGAGTTCACGACAGTGTTACATCAAGGCTCAACCAAAAGACCCATATCCGAAGACTTTGGCAAGAGACACCCAGAGTTAACAGTGGTTGAAAGTAGTTAAGACTATTAGACAGAAATGTTTCTCAAGTCTAGGCCTACAGCAAAACAAGAGATTGCTTCACTGTGTTTCACAAACGCAAAAACTTCCTCCAAATTTCTTCCCAGTTATCGAACATTCCAGCAATTTATCATTAAAAAAAACAATACTAAGCAGTCGCCTAGAAAATGTTGCAAGCAAACTAATTCCAGACAATGGTTATACAAGCAAGCGGCTGATCAGTGATGCTCTGAGTGGGTGGCATCTCCAAAGCACATGATGCCTTGAGATGTATCTACTCCTGGAAGTATACCAGTGGATCATCCTTCGTCTTTGGATGCTGAACGCCGGAAAGTTTTGGTTCCTCGCTGAAGTATTTGTAGATGCGAGCGTGAAGGTACTCCTCGTCCCCAAGGTGTACCTGTTTACAAGCAACAACAATGCAATGTAATGTGAGACACAGTAACCTATTGCTTCGAGCTGTAGCCTTGTAATGCAGAGAGATGAATTCATGCATCCTTCCTTGAGACGGTTACTGTATAGGGACTTTGAGCAAGTCCTCCACTCACAGTTGCTCAGCACCTTCGACTGACGGTTGGTCATTAGACAGTGGCACTTAGTAAAAATGCGTAATAAAAATGTAATGGGCAAAATACTTTTTAAAAGTATTTTGAAAAGTATTTTGAAAAGCGTTTCGAATTCTCCAAATTGTTTTCAAAAACTATTTTAAAAACAGCTTTACAAAATACTTGTCAAAAGTCAGAATTTTATATTTGGTAATTAGAAATCTATTTTCTATTTTCAAAATAGGCCTACTATTGTTTCCATCACATATCTAGTGATGTGACATATTCATAATCTGATTTAACACGTTCTGCAGACTTTTAGGCCTATATATATAATAGCCATTAGTTTTCGGCGGTGTACAAATCTCGAGATAGCTAACTATGACAAAAGCATTCTGCAACAGCAAAACGTAACAGGTTTTTAAGCAAACGAAGTTCAGCTTACTGGCTGTTTAGTATTTCATTTATGTAGCCCCCGTAAGGGCGTTCAGAAATTGCGCTTGCCGCCCATATTTCAGAGCGACAGCGCGGGGTATTGGGTATAGTTTTCAACTAGCAATAACCACGCCTCGGATGAACCTCATCGGCTATGGTACTGCCACTGCGCAAAGCTAACAAATCCCGCCGGCCAACCGGTATAAGTTATTTTGTTGTTTGCGAAATACGGGTGTTGCAAGTGGGCTAGAGCCTCAATTTCTCTACATTTTGCTTCAAAGTGAAACTAAATATAATGGCGCTTCACCGACCATACATTTGGTTTAGAAGGAGCGAGTGTAAAATAACAGAACAAGTGTTTTAAAGAATAGTTTTGATACGCTAATCGATAATTTCATCGCAACAATTCTATCAACACATATTCCACAGATGGCAGTAGGGTTTGGACATGTCGACATTTAAGCCTAAAGCGTATGACATCACCCGCAAGAGTGACACCGTGACACGGGACAGTAAAAGAGTTAAATAAATGTAAACGTAAATGTTCGCGATTTTATAGCGACCGTATAATATGGCCTCGACCCTGCTCATTTTTCAATGAATTGAGTTTGATGACTCGGGTACTTAAGACCAGTCTTGTTGTCCTCGAGACCAAGGTCTTGGTCTCGAGTGCACTCGAGTTCGTTTTTAAAAGTCTTGGTCTTAGTCTTGGTCTTGAGGTTCAAGGTCTTGGTCTTGGTCTTGAGGTTCAAGGTCTTGGTCTTGGTCTTGAGGTTCAAGGTCTTGGTCTTGGTCTTGGTCTTGATGTTCAAAGTCTTGGTCTTGGTTTTGCAAGACCAAGACCAAGACTTTTGTCAATATGAACAGTCATTAATTTTAACAAACGGCAAGAATTTTAAAAATCTATACATATAGTTTCCTTATATGCAAATTTGTCCTGGTATAACGCTACGTCACAAAGCCTTTCTGTTCTATTGTGAAACCGTTTGTGACGTCACTATACTGTCGTCTTGACGACGGTCGTCTTGACGACGACGTTCAGAGCATTTTAACCAACGTCATAATTATGACGGGAAAATACACTAGTGTATCCAATAATTACTCATACAGTTATTGCTTTAGTATTTACACGGTGTGAATGAGGCTTCACTGTTGTTTTGGCCAATTATTTTGACTTCCGTTTATTTGCCATGGAATGATTTCAAAACAGACTCACGATTTGTACATTTACATCCGGTTCTTGAAAAGCTGCTTTGTGTGCTAGCGATTTCAGCACTTGTAGACCGTATTTTTTCACATGGCAGAATTTTTATGACGCCCCACAAGTCACGTCTTGGTCAGAAAATTCTGAGCAAATTGTTTTTATAAAATTCAACAGGAATTTGGAATAACATTTCGCATGAAGGACTTTTGTAAATACGAATTCGGAATTCTCTGCAGTCTGCATTTAAAGTTGTTTTGCTTGAATAAAATAAAAGACTCACGTTTTTATTAAAATAACGAGTAGTCCGACTGGACAATGTTTAGTAAGGAATAGAAGTCTGGATATGACTGTGATTTTTTTTGGTCTTGGTCTCGGTCTTGGTCTTGAGGTTCGAGGTCTTGAGGTTCAAGGTCTTGGTCTTGGTCTTGGTCTTGGTCTTGAGGTTCAAGGTCTTGGTCTTGGTCTTGGCCTTGAGGTTCAAGGTCTTGGTCTTGGTCTTGGTCTTGAGGTTTAAGGTCTTGACAACAAGACTGCTTAAGACACGTTTGATTCTAATATGACTTTTCCACCGAGTAGGCCTAAATTCTTAGCCTACCTGTTTGAACAGTCTAATCTAACTGACTTCCTGCGGCATTTGACTATGCCGTTGGCCTAATGTAGGCCTAATCGATTATGGGCCTTTACGTTTAGGAAATTAACTTTGCTTGGTTTAGGCTACTTGCTGGAACAAATTTAAGGAAATTTCTTAATGGAAATTTTTAAAAATGTGACGCAGTTCTCCCAGGAAGCTAACGATAAAGAAATCTAGTAGGCCTATGATTAGGTGACTGTCCTCACAGAGCTAAATTCCCGTGGGCCTGTGCACTAGTTGAACTTAGGCCTACATGATTTAATGCATGAAGGAAGCAGTGTACAAAAAACTATTGCGTAGTTAATTGTCAGAGTTGAGCTATTTAGCCTACTAATGGCCTATTGCATAGTAAACGACGCCTTACATTGCATTTAAGGCCTTGGGCGTCGAATTGAACTATAGAATTATTTTTATATAAGTAACTTAGGCCTGGTCCTACCTGTAATATTGTCGATGTTTTTTTGTTTATGTAGCCCCCGTAAGGGCGTTCAGAAATTGCGCTTGCCGCCCATATTTCAGAGCGACAGCGCGGGGTATTGGGTATAGTTTTCAACTAGCAATAACCACGCCTCGGATGAACCTCATCGGCTATGGTACTGCCACTGCGCAAAGCTAACGAAGCCTACCCGCTTGTTAGAGTATATAATTAAATAGTTTCCACAAGTTCGGGTGTGGCACGGCCAACTGTTACACATGACTATAAAATATACTGTAACTTTAAAACGACGTTGTAAAATCGGTTGAAATTCTTATTTAAAATTAACAAGTAGTAAAGTAAATGAAATAAAGACACCAATAAGCTTATGTTAATACTATGGCTTATAAGATTTTTCTTGGTTTTCCTTTCATTTAACATTGCTTTCAAGCAATTTGTTCCCCAGATGGCAGTGCAAGCAGTGTTACCACTCATACAAAATGAAAAACCCAAGTTAGGGCATTGAAAAAACCCAAGAAAACCCAAGGTAGTTTTTCAGCAGACTTTTCGGAATTAATAAACGAATTATAAGACAAGATATAATAATATAATGCAGTTATACCAATTCTGTTATGAAAATGTTATTCTATCTTTTAATTCTATCTTTCATTTTTACAATTTTATGGGTAGGCCTAGGCCTAATCGTTATTGCTAAAAAATTATGTTGATATTCGAAACAAATTCAAAATGTTTATATGCATGTTTTTATCTTCATCAGAGTCCGAATCACATGAATTATTACTTCTATCGAACATTTTATTTGTTAATTTTTTAAAACAAGAATAAAGATAAAAGACTATGACACTCACAGGCAGTGTGATTCTCGTTAACGTTAACGATAACGAAAATGTTCGTTAACGAACAAAAAATGATTTCGTTAACGATAACTATAACTATAACTAAAAAATATCATTAACTATAACTATAACTATAACGAAAATAACACTAACGAAAATTCATTGCTATTTTCGTTAATACGATTAAAAAAGTGCAATATCAACTAACGTGAGAACGTGAAAATACAGCCGTTGACGAAAGCAAAATGATTCCTATGTTCGCCTTGGATGTCGGTGAATATGGAGCGCTGTGTATTCATGAAGCTGAATGGACCCATTCGTCAAAGCTCTAAGCAAATTATTGTGTAACGCGTCTTCAGAATTCAGTGTGATTTTCATTAACGATAACGGTACGGTAACGAAAATGTTTTCGTTAACGAAAGCAAAATGATTTCGTTAACGATAACTATAACTGTAACTAAAAAATAATATTAACTATAACTGTAACTATAACTAAAATGAAAAACCATTAACTATAACTGTAACTGTAACTAAAATAAAATCTGTAAGGAGAATCACACTGCTCACAGGAGGGCCCTGGTTTTTGCAAATATTTAAAAAATAAAATCTTTTGATTATTATGATTATTACAATAGTCCCAACATGATTTTCAACGCGAACAAAACACTTAATTTTGGTAAAGTTCTTTATCATTATTTTTCTACGCAAATTTTGTTTCAATGCAAAAACATCATTTTGCCTCCCCCGGTCCAAAAACATTTGCCCCCTAAAAAATTGTGGCCCCCAAAATGTCTGCGGACGCCCATGATGAAACTCCAAATATTATATCTAAAGTTTTAAAAAAGCAAGAGCTGATTACTTCGGGAAAACTTCCCGAAAATGTACAGTTTGACTCTGCGGGCTTCTTTAGTCATTAGAGTTATATTTTCTAAATATAGCAGTAGACTAGTATAGCGCATATATCTTTAGAGTTATATGTCAATTATAGAAATAGACTACTATAGCACATGTTTGCACGCACATTGCGCCATTTATTTATTGACCTCGATCATCCGGACAGTTGCAAAAATCGATTAAATTAATTGAAAATAGGGTTTCAATAAAACAAGAAAAAGCCAAGCAAAAAACCCAAGGTCTCCAGGAAAAAACCCCATTTCCCAAGTTCGGATTAAAAAACCCAAGATCTTGTGAAAAAACCCAAGGAGTGGTAACGCTGAGTGCAAGTAGCATCACACCGTATCTGTAGATTGTAATCGTAATCGTAATCTCGAGATTTCACAGCTTGGGCGAAGTCGCGAGAACCAGATTATTTATTTTACAAGCGCTTAGTCAAAATATAATCGATAGGCGCGGGGTGGTGGGTGAAATCAGTTCCAGGTCTAGATTCAAAATGGTCAGGCATTTAAAGATGTCAAAGGATGTCTCTGCCTACGACCTGGTCAGAGACGCTCCCAGCGCGATGATCCCGAGGTAAAAGAAAAGTTGTAAGAGAGTGGATAGAAGCAGTAAGACCCCAGTAGGCCTAAGGAGCGTTGAACGAATTGCCGGGCTAGGCCTAGACCATTCCAAAACGAGGGACCAATATTGCAGGCAAACGCACGATGCTGAGCCATGGCAGTCCTAGACCGAGGGACAAAAGAGGTAGACCGAGGGACAAAGAAGCATCGAAGAGTCCAACTAAAGCAGCGCAATAACTAAAGAACTAAAAAAGACGCGAGAACGAGACGTAGCCATGGCATCGGCGTGTGTAGCCCACACGACAAGAACTTCACACAAACGTTCTGCATCACACTAACTCGGCATCACACCAAGTAGGCTACGGAGATGCAGTTATCAAACTCAGGGTAGCGAATAATGCATACCACTTAGACACTTTCAAATTATAAACCCCTATAGGCCTATATCCTAAATCAGCATTTTTATGGCGCCCTCAGTTAGAAATGCTACTGCGCTTTCCCAATAATCCAGAATCAGAGATTTAGGCTTAATTGTGTTTATTAGATGTCTGCACACTATAACAATTGAAATAAGCTTATACTTAAGAATATACTTATTTACTTATTGTGGTTTTTCAATCAAATCCTATTTTAAGGCCTGATCAATATTTGTCATCAGGATCAGTATCCGTTGTTGTAACTGCGTTAAAACATTTTCGTATTCGAAGTTTTCACGAGCTTTGATTTTGCTGTTTCTAAAGTTTATAATTTTTCTTCTTTTTTATGGATAGCGGTGGACTCAGTCAGTCGCTAGATATCGCTAATTCATGTAGTGTTATTGGTTCTCGCATCGTATCTCAACTCTAAATGAATTTCCCACAGATTACGTCGTTGTGCATGACACAAAATGGCGGATAAACCAGATATGCGGGTGAGATTTACCGTTAAAACAATAACATACTGCTAAAGTTAGTTGATTCAGTCGTACAAAAACAACACTTATATTACTAGACGTACTGAGTATCAGTGGATGTGATATGCGGTTTGAATCCGTTTAAGTTTTGTTGAAATAATCGAATGGTTTGTTGTCAAATACGAGTTTACGTGTACACATTTACTACCGTATTCGGTTTCCATTTACTTGTAACATTTATTGTAATTGTAATTAGCAACTTCTGTTACGCCGGTGAATAACGTACAAGGCATCAACTGATGGTACACCAAAACCAAGCCGTAATCAGGTCAATATCCAGAAGATCAGTCCGTATGACAGATATTCGGCGGTAATTTGAGGTCTCGGGGGCTAAAGACTCTGATTGTTAGACACACTTGGATGAGTGAAGGTGTCTGTTTATGAATATTATTTGTTTTGAATTGTTTCTGATGATTGTAAAACAGCGTTGTTTTTGTAATGATGAACTGTATTCCAATGTAGGAACAGCAGTGTAACCGAAATACTCGGAAAAACCTGTCAGTTCCCTATGTTGGCAGACTTGCCAAAATCTTATATGTGTGTTTGCTTCTTTTGATCAACACTTGCTAAATGGGGCCAGGTAAAACTGGCGTCTGGCGTCCTAAATATTATCTGCAACCACTCAAACCTCTCTGAGTTTGCCCTATGGGTTAAAATCTTGACCCAGTCCTCGTAAAACTCAGAGGTTCCTTGAACATTACCTAAAATAAAATTTATCAAGAAACTTAGTGTATATGTTAAAAGTTTAGAAGGTTATTTTCTAGCACAGTGACCTATTTAGTACACGGTCCATGATGAAAAACTTTTTAATATGTATAATACTTTACAACGCTAAGAACTAATTTTACATATGTCCTTAGCAGGAGCAACCATCAGTTTTAATTTGACTTGTAATATTTTCAACACAAAGTCGTTTCTGAACAGTGTCCGTCTTTTTCTCTACAGAAGATGATAATGTCTCTGCACATATCGGAACTGCAGAAAATCTTAGGTCTTCTTAAGCTGAGCAAATATGGGAAAAAATTGGAGCTGATGCAGAGACTACTGGATGCCTCAGCTCATGGATTTCCAAAGCCAGTACAAAATGAAGTCGAAGCATTCTACAGGTAATGTTGTCTTCTGGGTGCGTTATTTATTATTCTGATCGTAGTCTTGAGTTTAACTGCACAATTGCTAAATTATTATGAAGTTAATACTTTTAGCTGGTCTTAACATTGACTGTTACCTGAGGAATCTAATGTAGCGATTTATTTGGCTCACTTTTCGTAATGCTCAAGGAACTAGTCGATCAATGCTTCATGTTTCACTTTACATTACCGTTTAGTTGCATCAGACATTCTGCTGAATCTACACCAAGCAATAATACATAGACTGATATGCTTTCATTACATCCCTGAGGACTCCCCTACGTTGGACAACCCTACGATAACGCCGACATTCGCCTCTTTGGGACTGTACTGCTGGACCTGAACTACGCCCTGCACCAACTGCTACCTCCAACCAAACCCATCTACTACTCCCTCCGTCCCGTGCCCACAACCGCATTATCCCCCAGCCGACAGCCTGATTCACAAAACATTTATTGTTAGGATGTTACATACTTTTTATCTGTGTTTATTAGATGTCTGTACATCAAAGTTCGATCACCGAATGGTTAATGAAGAATATACTTACTTTATTTAGATATATTGTGTGTATTACATGTGCTGGACGAGAGCAAATGTGAATCTGAGGCATGAGACAAGTGTGTGTGTGAACAAATTGTGTAGGGTCCACTCAGCAGGCACATGCTCGCAATGACTGGATTACTAACCTGGTGCGCTTCTGAATTGACCATGCCGCTTGTAGGAAATTTTTATGTGTGCTTTTGTTTGTTTATATATTTTTGTTAAAGTTTATTTAAATGATAAAAAGGGCAGAATGTGTGCTATATAACTGTTGCATTTTGTTAGGCAAAGGTTTAGTATGGTCTCCTACGCTCCTAAACCAACGCAGATCGTCTCAAAGATCTCAGAACCGGAGTATGCCTCACTTGATGCATGTGAGTTTATCTTACGATTTATTAATCGATTTTATTGTTATCATAATTGCTATTGTTATCGATTTATTTTGGCTGTTATCGGTGCTTCTTGATCGGGTATTAATCAAATTATTATTAATTACACTAACTGCACTTTTTTTAACTTTCTATAACTTTTCTGTTCCGCCGAGTTTGGACTGGAAGTTCCTCTGAGTAGTTATCTGGCAGAGGTGCTATATAAATACACTGAATAAATGAAAGAATGAATGCTTAATTGTTGTTAAGTATAACTTTTGCCATTCGCAGTTGCTATTGTAAATAAAGTGTTTATCATATTAACTGGTGTTAACATTAACTGTAACCTGAGGTAGACTTCATTCTACGTTTTCTGGGAAACTCATTATACTTCTATCTTTGGAAGCAACATCAAGGACGATGTTATAGCGAGGTTGTGTTCTAATGACGTAACTTTCTCATAGCTTCTTAGTTATTGACTTAAGCATCTTTCTTTTGCAGATAAAGATTATAGTATGCAGGGCGTTTTGGTGCCACAGGTGACCAGTCAGCTTCCGATCCACCCGGACGTGAAGCTCAAGTCGTTGCCTTTCTATGACCACGTGGCTCCTCTGCTGAAACCATCGACTTTAGGTCTGTGGTTTTGTGTGTTGGGGAGAGTGGGGGAAGTGTTGTACAATTTCCGACAAATGTTGGAGCATGAATTATTCCAGACAGAATGTTCAAAGCATTGAACAGAAAATAGTCGAGTGTTGGCGTGGGCAGAGTTTGCATGATGATTAACGTGAACAGGAGTGTGCCTTGCTCGATGTCATTCTGCATCTTTATGAAGTCTGGCAAAGATCCAATGACATTACTTGGACCTGGATTTATGAATACTTGAAAAATCTTTTTTCCACTCATGGAGGTGCTTCTGAATAGATACCTTGATCTGGTTTAATTTTACTTGATTAAATGAATCTTTTTTATCATAGAGTTTTTATCTTATCTAATGACTTCTATGGCGTCGTTATCATAATGCCCAAGACATAATAGCAATCATAGAATCATTATCTATTGGAGAAGCCAGACTGATATATTCGATAGATGGATTCACTGAAAGATTGCATGACTGGCGTGGATATTTGTTACAGCTTTCCCCAGATAGTTGGTTCCAATACTGGACTGTGTAGGTTAGGCCGGAAATCTGGCCTTCCTAGACGAGTTGACGTGTGTATTAATTCCTCAGAACATGATTAACTGCTTTCATTTTACTTTGACACTCTAGTGCCGAGGATGTCGTCGGTTTGCCAGGAGGCCGTTTTCGCATTTCATCTCACACCACAGCAGGCCAATCTCATTGCAATTAAGTTAGTTCTTTCATATTTTATCAAGTTTTGTTTTGCCAGTAGTATTGTTGTTAGTACTAGTACAGTTATTACTACTGGTACAAACTGCTACTAACTACTGTACTTCTGAAGGGCACCATGGACTGCACCATGAACCATGAACCAATGGAGACCTGGGGTTCAAACCCACACAGATCACAGGATCAAATACTTGTCCAGGTGGAAAGATATTTCAAGAATCCGGTGTACTAGTGCGCTTCTGGCATCCGAGTTATAGAATGAGTACATGAACTGTACACAGTAGGAGTATCAGACAGCAAGAAGAAGACTGGTCGCCAGCCTCAGACACCAAGGCCGAGAAACTGAAGTTGCTAACAGAGCTACTTTTTATAGCCTGTGTTCTAAGAGTCAAAGTTTCTCTGGAAGTGGTGCTAAATAAATTCGAAATTAGTTACAATTACTATTAGTTCAAATTACTATTACTAAAATTACCAAAGTTACAGTTATTATTAGTTCAAATTACTATTACTAAAATTACTAACGTTACAATTACCATTAGTTCATGACTGCATCGTGAGCTGATGCAAGAGACTGATCTGCTGCTACCACAACTTCTGTATAGAGCAACCTGAGACTGGAAGTGTTGAGGGTCGGTGAAGATTTTGGTTGGGTTGAGTCATGTGTTTTCTTCACGCTGTAACAACAGGAGTGTTGTCTTGTAGGAACTGCGAAGGGCCAGAAGTGGCTCAGCTTCAGCTGAGGTTCTGTTGGCTGGAGACGAGCTGTGAGCAGGATGATCACTTTCCTCCGAATCTCATGGTCCGTGTCAACAATCGAATGGTCCAGCTACCGGTGAGTTCAGAAGCACCACCCTGCAGGGGTGCTCTGCATGGGAAATGTTTTTTCACTGGAAAACTACTAATGCTGGATTCATTCATTCATTGATAACGGACATTTATATAGCGCCTCTTCAAGGAGAACTACTATGGGGCATATTTTTTAGTAGCTTTCATTACCTCAAAGACTAGTATATTATAGGGCATATTCTGTACCTGGAAGAGTATTGGCACTACATTTTGGAACCTATTTTGTAGTTATTGTGGGTACTGGGATGATTTTAAACACCGCACTGTGAGATATTTTTGTAGGAATTGTAGACACTATTGCATACTGGGGCATATTTTCAGATCTCACTTCATAGCAACTGTATGGCTTTTACTTTTTGTGGGAATTGTAGAATGTAGATACCATTTGATCGATTTAGTGGTGTTTTTGTTTTAGAATCCACTGCCTAGTAACAAACAAGGCGTTGAGCCAAAGCGACCACCTCAGCCGTTGAACATCACATCTTTGTGCAGAATAAACGCAGTGAATAAGAATCAGATTGTTGTTACTTGGGCGTCAGAATATGGACGGGTAAGCCACCTCAACTCCTTAGGTAGAACATGTCTTTCTTGTTTTGATTCTGTGTTGAAAGTGGTTGGCTTGCTAGACTGGCAACGAGAGGTTGAGAGTTCAACTTCCTGCCAAGGCTGAGAGATGTAATCGATTTTCTGCACCACTTTTCCACCCTTGCGAACTCTGTTAGGAATAAATATAGTGTTGACGCTGTTGGTGGGAAGATCAGGTGGTGAGGGAAAGGACCGGTCACCCACCCTTGTAACATGTCATGGCTAAGAAGATTTACGTCACTAAAACTTCATACCCGCGGCTGTGTCGTGGCATTTGATAAAAGGATTGTACTTCTGTTTCAAAAGGATTGCATCTCTGATTCTTTAGCCAGCATTTTTCAGTGTTGGAATATTCAGACTGAAATGCTTAGAGTCCCCTAAGGTAGCCCAGAGAGGTAGCCATGGGTATGAAGTGTTAGCGACTTCATTTTCTTAGCCTCTGCATATGAGGGTGGGTGGCCAGTCCGTTTCCTTGCTGTCTCATCTTCCGATCGACAGTGTATTTTTTGCTCTGTTGCCATGCTTCAAGTCAGTACATCTGAATCTGAGGGTGTGCAAATAACTTTGCAGAGTTCGTTTTATATTATTATTATTATTATTATTATTAATTAGTAACTTCTATAGCGCCTGTGTCTAGTACACAAGTTATCAACCAGTGGCACACCAAGTCTGTTCAGGAGGCACAGGTTTACAATCATTGGAGCCTAGACTGAGCATTCTGCCAAACTATATCGTGTTGTTAGTTTTCGTTAGCCTTGTTAGTTGTTATTGAAATGGTGTTCGTTTTTGTTAGCCGTGAAATCTGGTTTTTATGTTTTACAGAACTACTGTATCTCGGTGAACCTGGTGCTGGCACTCAACTCCAACATTCTCCTCACGAGGCTGAAACAAAGCGGAATCAGGCACCCATTCCACACACGGGGGCTCAGTGAGTCTTTGTACTTCATTTTCAGCTCATCTTGGCAACAGCTTTTAATGTGGTCACAGTAGCTGATCGGTGAAAGTGCTCGACTTGTGACGCAGAGAGTACGAGTTCGAAGTTCCTCCCACGAGACAGTTATTGTGTGTTGACCTTGAGCAAATCCTTCGCTCACAATTGCTCTGCGCCATTGACTGGTGCTTGGTAACTAGAGAGTGGCGCTTAATAGATGCATAATAAATAAATTGGGTTTAAACTATAAGCCAAGTTCGAGAACTGATTAAAAGAGAGTTTAGTACTTTTTGAGTGGGTGTGCAGTAGTCTGCTGGTTAGCATATTGGACTGTCAACCAAGACGTCAGAGGTTCAAATCTCCACCAGGGCGGAAATTTTTGTAGATATTTCTGCTCCACCTGCTTCTCCTAGCCAACTCAGCTATTATGAGTACATTGACTGCACACTGTCAGTGGGAAGATCCGAAGATGAAACAGCAAGGGAGAGGACTGGCCACCCGCCCTCAAGAAAATGAAGTCGCTGACACTTCATACCTATAGCTGCCTCTCAGGCCCGGCTCAAGACATTTGGCGGCCCTAGGCAAACCGGCGGCCCTAAGCACAAAAAAAGTTCATGACCTTTTTTTAGTCATTGTCATTCACCTCTTTTTACGAATAATAATAAAAAAATTTTGACAAATGGAAAATTGGCGGCCCCTAAAAATCGGCGGCCCTGGGCGGCTGCCCAGTTGCCCATATGGACGAACCGGGCCTGCTGCCTCTAAGGTTAGCTTAAGGGGGTGTTCCTTTACATCTTCTTAGTACTGTTCATTGGTCAGAGGATATAACTCTTAAACCTGAGTGCTTGGTATTATGCAAAAAGTAACGCATGCAGGATTTAAGTTGTGTATTTGGGCAAGGGTGATGAGCTTACGTGCAGCTTAGCTTCTGGTTGAACTTACGAACGTGTGGCTAAAGTTGTAACTTTCAAAGTTACAGTTAAACTGACGCATTTGGGGCCAAAGTTAAAGGTAAGCTGAAGCATTTAGAGCAAAATGCTTGCAGTTAAAATTAGGCATTTGGAGCTGAAATTTTTGTGGTCGCTTTGCTTACTGGTAAATGTTTTGGACATGTTTTTCAGTCAAAGAAAAACTGGCTTTGGATGTCGACAGCGAGATTGCAACCACTAGTCTTCGAATCTCCTTACTCTGCCCGGTTAGTAGCAGTTGCTTAGTTATGCTATGGTTAGACTTCTTTGTAGCTGTTTCATGCTGACTGAATCTGTGCTTTTCATGGCAAATAACTTATTGATTATTAGTTATTATTAATTAATAGCTTCTATAGCACCAGTGCCCGATGCACAAGGCATCAACTGATGGCACATCAAAACCAAGTTGCGAGTGAAGTAGCATATCCAGAAGATCAGTCCACTAAGACAGCACTTGTGCAGTCGTTAGTTGATTTTAAACATGGTTTGCTATTTGCATGGTTTAAACATGGTTTTGTGTGGTTTAAACATGGGTTTATGTGGTTTAAACATGGTTTTGTGCAGTTTAAGACATGGTTTTGTGCAGTTTAAGACATGGTTTTGTGCAGTTTAAAACGTGGTTTTGTGCAGTTTAAACATGGTTTTGTGTGGTTTAAACAGGGTTTGTGTGGTTTAAACTTGGTTTTTGTGGTTTAAACTTGGTTTTTGTGGTTTAAATACGTTTTTTCTTGGTTTAAACATGGTTTTGTGTGGACTAAACATGATTTTGTGGTTTAAACATGGTTTTGTGTGGTTTAAACATGGTTTTGCATGGTCCATTTGATTTCACCATGAAGTGATCACGGGGACACGATAGCTGAATATTACAGCGCTCGCCAGTTAACAAGGAGAGTACGGGCCTCCTCCTCGACAGGTACTATGTAAGGACCTTGAGAAGTCCTTCATTCACAATTGCTCAGCACCATCGATTGATGCATTTGCCAGCTGGAGTTTGATCGGACTGGTATCTCAAGTCCTACCTCTTTTTAGATCTGTTGGGGAGACGCATGCATCGGTGCTTTGGAGAGGCTCTTAAAATGTAATATATAACTATCTACAAACATACTCATGTAGGTACATACGTCATATTTGTGAGGTTATGGAATGTATGATATCAATGTTTAGAAACATGCACACATTCTTTTGTAACTGTCAAGTAGAATTACTATGGGAATTGTGACGTTCTGATGTTTATGCATTTTCAGCTGGGTAAGATGCGCATGACTATACCGTGTCGAGCTACGACCTGCAACCACCTGCAGTGTTTCGATGCCCCGACTTTCTTGCAAATGAACGAGAAGAAGCCGACATGGTTGTGTCCTGTCTGCGACAAGGCGGCCGAGTTTCAGAGTCTTATCATTGACGGGTAAAGAGCTAGTCTTGCATTCACCCTATATCGAATACTTCTCCAGTGTTTTCTTTTTACTGCATTGGACACTTCTGCGTTAGAGTTCTGCAAGTCGCATTGATGACGTGCTCCTTTTGTTGGCCACAGCAACTCTTAGGTTGAAATGGCTTCCTTGTTTTTCATCTAAATATGGTGTTTATTTATTAATCTAATTTAATAACTTCTAAGCACAGTTATAATGCACAAGGGGTCATTGCGTAATTATTAATTATGTAACGCTCGAGGGTGGGTGGGTGGGGTCCTTGAAAACGTTACGAAACGTTACGTGGGTGGGTGTATGGAGATGAACGTTACGTAACACTTTTACCAACAGTTTGGCTATAAAATAATTTTAAATTAACATCGAATGACACCTTATTGAGCATTATTTTAAAATTAAAAGTTGAAATTGTGAAATTTCGGCCCAGCGCTGTTTGTATGGCTCTCGTAGGGAACCACCTTTTGCAACGCGCCCAGGTGACCTATTTCTGTATATAAATACGACCCAATGGCGAATGACCAAACTGGTTAGACGCTGTGCTATTGGTCTAAAATAAGCTGTGATTTCATCTCCCGTTTGTGTAAACCAGAAAGTAAACCGCTGTTCGAATTGTTTGGATCTTTCATGGTTTTACCTTCGGAACAACGTGGTAATTCTCCCTGGATTCCTGACCTTGAAGAACAACTTTAAAGCATATTTCACTTAGTGGACACGAATTTCAAACATTTAAAATTAATGCCCGACAAAAACTGAGCAAAATTTATATAAATAATTATTAGTTCGTCTTAATTTTGATTACTTATTAATAAGCAATTTAGTCCACGAAACTTTCCAGTGTGTAAAACTTTGACGTAAACCTTTAAGAACAAAGTAATTTGCATTTCAAACATGACTGTCATTTATATAAATAAAACGTTCTGTATATTTTAGGTCTACTGTCAAATTCTAATTCACATACTATATTAAATTCGCTATAAAATATGAATTATAATTGCGCGTTCACATAGTAGGCCTAAATCTAAAATGATTTTTCGTAACAATAAATACGTAACGCTGGGGGAGGTGGGTGGGTCTAGGCAAACGTTACGAAGCGTTACAGGGTGGGTGGGTGGGTCAAAAACGGTCATTTTAGGCGTTACGTAATTATGCAATGACCCCCAAGTGAAATTGCATTTAAAAAGCCCAGTCTATTGGAGAAGTCAGGTCGAAAAGTTATCTTTTCTTGTGTTGTAACCATGTGAGCCATGGTGTAACCTCTCATTAATCGGATTCGCTTATAAACAGGGTGTGCGTAAACAGGTCTCCACTGTATGTATCTGAAAACTTATATAGCACATTTTAAGGGCTTCAAGAAATAGTGTTCCTTTAGCCTCCAGACTCTGTATTATCAACCTTTGAATAAGAAATGCTGGGTAGATTAAGATAATTTTCTGTCTTGGCGCAAATTTGACTACGAATTATCTCCTGTGTGTCTGACACCTTCTGTTTCAGACTTTTCACGGAGATTCTCCAGAAGGCGTCGAAAGCCATCGAGATCCAGTTCACCGAAGACGGGGAGTGGCAGCCGATGAACTCGAAAGAGGATGAATGCTGGATCAGGGACAGTCCAGCAGTTGAAACCGTGCCCGGTTCGTTTAAACCTTGACTCATGAAAAAAAATTTTTAACCAAGTTTTGCATCTCTTTTGGGCGACCATCGTTCGATGTATTGTGTATTATCAGTATAGCGCCGCAGAAGTTTTCACATTAAATTTGAATGCCCTGTTTTTATGTATGTGTCCATGTCACCTTGTGCTGTCAACTCTTGGAGCTCTAGCGATCGTCATGATAAACATTCTCCATTGTTTCCTCTTTGAAGTCAGGTCCCTTAGTTCTTCCAGGTTCATGCCAGTTACCCCGTGAATCTCATCCATCCATTTCTTCCTTGGGCGACCCCGTCATTTCTTCCCCTCACCACAAGCCAGCATCAATTCCTTTTTGAAAAAGGAATTGATGCTGAAAGTTCTTCCAGTTTCTTCCACTGAATGTATGAAAACAAAACTAAAGTCGTTGACAGTCCACGTAGTTCTGAAAAAATGTTGTTCTGCTACATTTGTTGAACTTTTTTGAAGGACTTCTAAAAAACGTTTTGATCTTTCGCTTCTTGTAGAAACTTCAAATTCAAACGAATCGGATTTCATCGATCTGACGGAAACGGATGACGAAGCCGACAACGCGAATCATCCTCTGTCCGTCACGCCTCATGCCGCTCTCGCCTGTTCTCCCTCGTACGCTTCAATCATTTCAGCAGGAAGCGTTCAAACGGTTTCCTCCCTGGACCGCGACAGCCCCATCGTCATCTCCATCGACTCTCCGCCACACCGGTCGATAAATTCGCCCGATTCCTTTTACGCTCGCGAATACAACCCAGGTGTCGGTATGGCGGTGACGCTTCCCAAGCCACCCCCGGCACATTCAAAAATTCCTGTTTCTTCCTATGCGTCGTCGCTTAACCCAAACTTTCCGTCAGGGCCCAATGCGCCCCATCTCCGTAACATGTTGTACAATCAGGGTGTTCTGCCGGAATTTGACTATTCGTCAGTTCTTCCACTGAATACGCTGCGACAGCCGGCTCATTCGAATAGTCAATCAAAGTCACACCTGTCGATGTTTCCATAGACAATGTTTTGAGTACAATGTCACGGAGTTTGTGGGTCATAGTGATGCGTAAAGAGAAACAGCAATCAGAAAATGCAGTTTCAAGTCTCACAAGGGTGTCGCCTGTTGGGTCCGTGATCCAAGTTTGTAGAAGGTTTAAAAAGCGAAGCATGTAAAATTCAAACTTTACAAAATCAGGTGTCAATGTCATTTTAGACGTACGATGATGAAGTATGCAGATTCTGTAAGAGGGAAGTTGCAATCAACTCATTTATCGTCATTGGCGATTGTTTGCATGTTATATTTCTTTCTGTGTTAACCCAGCCAAGCTCGAATCTTGGGTGCATTTAGCAAAAATAAACTTTGTTGAGCACTGTAACTTATAGGAAAAGGTTACCATTTGCACTGCTTCAGCCTTGTTTGCACTGAGCCGAAAAATCTTTATGTTAAGAACAGCACCTTTGAAGACCGCATATTTGAAGCTGCTGACGTGGAGGCAAATAACACAGTTTGTCAACAATGATGACACATTGCTGTAAAGTGAAATCAGTAGTGTTCATAAAATTAGGTTGATCTTGGTTAAATCGGTAGTTCAGTTACGGCTGAGTGATTGAGCGGTTGGGTGATTAATCAATTTTCTGGTCACGGTTGATTGCAGAAGCAAGTAATTTGAGACATGCATGACAGTAAATTTAGTTTTAATAGATGTTGCTGTTCAGTTTTTCTAAAGTTTCATTAAACAGCAAAAAGCACAACCGAGTCAAACGCCAATGATGTTGCTATAGCTGCACGACCATAAGTTACAAACTATGTAGCATCTTCCTTCTGAAGTTGGTATAAAAATTAGCTAAGATGGATTCTTGGTGTAATAGAAAATTGACTCTTGTAGAACTGAAATGTTGCCATATCTAAGCAGTAAATATGTGTAAACCTCCTTATGATGTGCTTTGTTATGATGCAAATTCTGTTACAACATGTGTCAAAACAATGGATCCCAAAATTAAAATCCGGTATGATTGCTGCCTCATATCATCATAGTTTCTTAGAGGCATAGTACTTGATGTGCTAGTACATTTTAAGGAGGGTCCAAGTTCAGATTTTGTGGCCTTTGCACAAGTTTTTGACAACGTTGCCTGTGCACAAGTTTTTGGCAACATTGCCTGTGCACAAGTTTTTGACGTTGCCTGTGCACAAGTTTTTGACACGATGACCTGTTGCAGACGACATTTAGCGTGGTCTGAGCAATGTGAGCATGCAGGCTTCTCCCACACTAACTTCCTAGTTCAGAAGCATTTCTGTCACTCATTAATTTAGTCATTCTTTAACACTTTGATGACAAGAGTGTACTAAAAGTGACTGGGAAACCATTGCAGCTCGTCGTTAAAGTGTTAAGTTATTCATTTATATCTTGTTAATGAAATAAAAATTTGTGATTGATTGATGAATTAATTCGTGATTGATCAATGATTGCATGTTTGAGCCAGGATAGATTTAATTTAACTCCTTTTCGCTTTGTAGTTTGTATAAGAATCGACTTTTCTGCACTGAGTATTTGCTTTAGCGCAAACCTACACGAAATTCAGCAACGTTTGAGGCAAATTCTGAATATTTTTGCAAGAAATCTAGATTTGCTGCAGCATTTTACATTTTGATGAAGCTTTTTATGGGTCTATGATGCTTGGTTTTTTCTGTTGTACAATATTATGAGTTTGTTCATAGAGACGTACTGTACTTCTCGTACCCTGTCGATAAACTAATAATAATATCGAATGTTTATAATTTCGTATTGATTTTTATTTTATTACAGTTAGTAATTTTATTTATTTACAGATGTGTATGTGTTATCTTTCATTTCTAAACTGCTTAAATAAATGGAGTAACAGTCGATCTCTTGAATTTGATTAACTATTAATATTAATTGTTTTATTAAGTTTTAGTATTAAAACTATCACTTCTATGATACAGAAACACGGACTTGAGTAAGTCAGTGTGTACTTCTCTGGATCTGCACTTATTGAGAGTCACCTTTACGCCGCAGATCCAAAGTACCACATCCCGTAGCACAAATAACCCTGCATGATCAATACTGTAGCCTTATAGTACTCCGTTGCAGTGTGAACGTCCGCAAATAGGTATGTAGAGGGTAATGCCAATTGTGGACGAGAGAGGGGGAGGTTTACTGTAAGTCGTGTTTGAGGACGTCTTTTATGGATCATCCCTTCCTTGCCAGCATGCCCACATAGAGCCTATTTAGGACCCATATTCCCACATGGAACCCGTACAGAGCCCTTATTGATCCCGTCTAAGTCCATGAATATGCAGGGAGGGATATCCGTCAACTGATGCGTATCTAGGGAGCGTATCCGTGCAGGGTAGGTTGTATTGATTAGCGCTACAGAACTGGACTATGTAGGTTGGGGGCTTGGGGCTGCGTGTGAGGTTGTGATAGGCTGAGCTTAAGTAGGTCAACGTCATTTGCAAAGACGCCAGCGACGAGCAGACGGTCCAGGGTTTCGTTGTTCTTCAGTCCGGCGTAACATCTTGGCCGGACGGGTGAGCCACCGACGCACAGGGGATCGTAAGGGAATTTCGCTGTCGTGGCTCTGTTCAACCTCAGAGCAATGAACCCTTCGATCCCAAATGTTGAAGACGATCTACGAAGACTTTTGTGCAACTAAATTAGCGGTAAGTTCACCTAAAAATTATTGTTGTTGCAATTTCTAATGCGCGCAAGGTCGAACAGAATTGTGAATCTGAGGCGAAGTGAGTCAGTCCTTCATGTCCTAGGTTTGGCGTATTTACCACACTGGGTTGTGCGGATATGCAATACAACTGCATTTGATATAGCCCTCCTTGAATCCCTTCCAAACAGTGGCGGTGATCTTGTTTGACAGGTTGGGGGGGGGGACACTTTTGAAATGATCTGGTCAAAAAAGAGTTTTGAACTGAACTGATCAAAAAATAGGTCAAAATTTTTTTCACGCTCAGGCGCGATAACATTTTTTTAACCTTTTTTGGTGTTCCTTCAAAATTGGGGGAGGGGGGCAAATGTGTGGTGTGTCCCCACTCTTAAAGGTGGGGGTCTTGTCCCCCTCAACATCCCAGGGATCGCCGCCCATGCTTCCAAAGTTCAGAAGTGCACACTAACAAACTGCCTTACTAACCAACTGGACGTATGATAGACCCTACAATACATATTATATATATATATAGCATATATATGTTTAATGCTATGTATATATATAGGGATGTATGTTTGTTTAATCGAAGATCTATTTAACACACTTTGTTCACCAGAGTGCTGTTTGGCAGCTGGTTTAATAAAGAATATACTTACTTAGGCCTACAACCATACGCCAGAACATCGATGGCGCAGAGCAGCTGTCAGCGAAGGACTTGCTCAAGGTCCCTACACAGTAATTAACCAACTGAATGGAGACTCGAACCCGTACTCTCCGCGTTACAGGCCAAGCGCTCTAACCAATCGGCCACCGTGCCACACAGGGTGTGAATTGAAGTGGTTGGCGTGCTGGACTTCAACCTCTGTGGTTGGGACTCGGGGTGAATCCACGTCGAAACATTTCTCGAAATTTCTACTCCACTGGGAGTGCATTCCTTTGTGTATCATTGTTAGGGGACGGGGTCAATGCGTGTGTTTGGTTCATTCAAAGTTGCCGGTCCCTCTCTCTCGAACTCTCCCTTCTGAAGTTGCAACTCTCCTACTGAGACTGTCTTTCGCTCCAGACTAAGAACTTACCGCTTTCAGTCTATTTATGGCTTTTAATGTTTGTTTGGCTTCACTGTGTGCTTCTGAACTTTGTGAGAGGGACATTATCAAATCACAGTTCGTATCGTATCGAATCTAGAAATTTATAAAGCGCCTCTAGCGGAATAACTATTCAGAAGCCCCGGGGAAACAGAAATGCCTTTAGGGAACGTGAGCCTGATGAGGAAAATCCAGTCATTAGTTTGACCCTGACCACGAGGTCGTTCCAGATCGTGAGGCCCACAACAGAAAAACACCGGGTGCTGGACCAAGGCAGTTTTAGTCATGGGAACGAAAAGATCAAGCCGATTCGCAGAGCGCAACGAGCGAGAAGAAGATGCAGATAGTGGCTTTTGCAGAGAGTTCGAGAGATATTTCGGAGCAATGCCCTGATGAGATTTGGAGACAAGGATGAGGATCAATTGTAGGGCCTATTGTAAGCCTATTGCACTGTATCTAGGCATAGTGTACCACTGATAATTGCGATTTAATTTAATTACTTAAGAATAAACATAATATTGGTTAGTCATGCCTGTATATCTCAGCATATCCGTAGGCCCTACGTGCGGGATTTGTGGGGTTAACTGGTTCAAACTACTCCCGTATATACTATAGAAGACACATTCCCCTACAGTTTGCTTCTGTTCGTTGCCGTTTCTCACAACTTGCCCAATGCAAATCGCATAGCCTAAAGAAACAAAAAACTGAATACAATTAATTGATATATAGTCACGCTTATTAAGACGCTTCAGTTTGGTCAGTTGTTGATAAAGTCTTTGCCATGTTTGAAATTATGTAGGCCTATGCCCAGGCCTGTAAGCTACCAAAGACAGATGGCCTGTTTGGGGTTTTCCCTTTGTTTCGGTTTCGCTTTCCCGACGCTGTCTGTCATCGGTTGACTGGATTAACACGCGAAGTGTAGGCCTACCTTGTATTCTTCTAAGGCAGACTGCATGACAGTGGCATTTTCAGATGTCGTATGGTCGTGTGCACTTCTGAACTTTGGGAGGAGGGCAATATCAAAGTACAGTCGTATTGTATTGTAAAACTGCTGACGACCATTTTAATAAATTTTAGACTAGGCCTACCGTTGCCAAGTCGATGAAGTTTAATTAAATACTGATGACCGCGGTTCATTGAGTCTTCCTTCCACCCACTTACCACAGGACTTTAAATGGCGTTGCGCCCATGATCACTGGCGTAAACTTGTCCAAAATATTGGGGGCATTTGGTTATTCATTCTACACTTGTTGCATTGGATGTACAGTCCATCTCAATTATTGGGGGTGGGGGACCACGTGCCCCGGCTCCCCCGAGTCTACGCCTATGTCCATCATGCCCATTCAAACGGGCAGCAGTAGTAAAGGATCTCACCCGATCAATTCATTTAAAAATGAGCAGGGTCGAGGCCATACGGTCGCTATATAAACATTTGCCTTTACATTTACATTTCACTGTCCTTCCAAGCTGATATAGCTCAGGCTTTTGGCTCAGAGTACTATAGGCACCCAAAAGTAGGGGAAGTGCATTTTCAGTAGCAGGACATATTACCCTCTGCTATTCCAGATGGCCTACTCTCCTGCCAGCATTTCCATGGGCATTAAATGGGCACCATATGGGCTTTATACGGGTATCATATGGGAATATGGGTCCTATTTGGACTCCATGTGGGCAGAGGGCTGGTGGCTTTGTTTGGCGCAGTTATGAGGGATAACCTTCTACTTTTAACTTCTTGTAGGATAACAGTATGTATCATCCGTGTGAAATAAAATCATCTAACCAAATTTCCACCAAGAAGCAGAATCCTTGCCTCGTCTGACCACTCCCAGGAGAACAGATGCCCACTGTACATGATCAAACGCAATTCCAGATCCGATTCAATCTCTATCTCGCCGGCAAACGAAAAGCGAATGAAACGATGTGTTCACAACAGATGCCTCTTCAACCCACAACGAAATCGATTCTTCTGAGACGAAGAACGAAACTGAAAGTATCAACTCTATCGTTTCGAAACAATTCAAGGAAATCTACTTCAACCAAACCATCGATAAAAAACGAGATAAGGAAATATCTGCCTAACATTAGATTTAATTAGTTGATGCTTATCTATGCACACTTTTCCGGCGTTGCACTTAAAAGAGTCGTAGATCTATGCTCAGAACTTAAATGAAAGCTACATCCCTGCTAATATGCCCGTTGACATTTTATGGAACCCACACATTGGCCCTATATGGGTCCCATGTGGGAATATGTGTCCTACGTGGGTCCATATGGGCATGTTGGCAGGGATGTTGCAAAAGAATAATGTTGCCTAATCTTCCTGTTTCAAAAGCTGTGTCTGAGATTTTTGTTTCCTTTCCTCAAAGTAATTGACTTTCCACTGAAGGTTACATTGAAAATGTCTGTTTCAGACAGGTACTTTCAAAGTTGTTAAGCAAAGCAGTAAAGATCAAGATTATCTAAAGTATTTGTTATATCGACTCTAAATTGTTCTTAAGTCCTTTGGCGAAAACCGCATGACAAAAAACTGAGTTATTTATAGATAGGCCTACACAGCATCTCTTTTAAAATATGAACTCTAAATCGTTAACGAGTCATTTGTTGAAAAAGCATTTGACCAAAAAACTGAGTTGCTACAGAGATAGAAATTCTCTAAAAAAGTATGAACTCTAAATCGTTAACCAGTCATTTGTTGAAAAAGCATTTGACCAAAAAACTGAGTTGCTACAGAGATAGAAATTCTCTAAAAAAGTATGAACTCTAAATCGTTAACCAGTCATTTGTTGAAAAAGCATTTGACCAAAAAACTGAGTTGCTACAGAGATAGAAATTCTCTAAAAAGTATGAACTCTAAATCGTTAACCAGTCATTTGTTGAAAAAGCATTTGACCAAAAAACTGAGTTGCTACAGAGATAGAAATTCTCTAAAAAGTATGAACTCTAAATCGTTAACGAGTCATTTGTTGAAAAAGCATTTGACCAAAAAACTGAGTTGCTACAGAGATAGAAATTCTCTAAAAAGTATGAACTCTAAATCGTTAACCAGTCATTTGTTGAAAAAGCATTTGACCAAAAAACTGAGTTGCTACAGAGATAGAAATTCTCTAAAAAAGTATGAACTCTAAATCGTTAACAAGTCATTTGTTGAAAAAGCATTTGACCAAAAAACTGAGTTGCTACAGAGATAGAAATTCTCTAAAAAGTATGAACTCTAAATCGTTAACCAGTCATTTGTTGAAAAAGCATTTGACAAAAAAACTGAGTTGCTACAGAGATAGAAATTCTCTAAAAAAAAGTATGAACTCTAAATCGTTAACCAGTCATTTGTTGAAAAAGCATTTGACCAAAAAACTGAGTTGCTACGGAGATAGAAATTCTCTAAAAAGTATGAACTCTAAATCGTTAACCAGTCATTTGTTGAAAAAGCATTTGACCAAAAAACTGAGTTGCTACAGAGATAGAAATTCTCTAAAAAAGTATGAACTCTAAATCGTTGACCAGTCATTTGTTGAAAAAGCATTTGACCAAAAAACTGAGTTGCTACAGAGATAGAAATTCTCTTAAAAGTATGAACTCTAAATCGTTAACCAGTCATTTGTTGAAAAAGCATTTGACCAAAAAACTGAGTTGCTACAGAGATAGAAATTCTCTAAAAAAGTATGAACTCTAAATCGTTAACCAGTCATTTGGCCAAAGAGCGCCAGACTGAACATGAACTGAAATTGCAAAACAAAGCATACGGGAAAAGCTTTATCGTAAGCTTTCTCACCAGCCTCTCGGTCAGTTTGAGAAGCTTCACCTCTCTGATCGGGCTGTATCCAGGCTCAAACGACGAACTTTGAATTCAGCAGAATGCTTTGATTTAATGGCTTTAATGCGGCCGATTTGGTTCGTTGAGCCTCTTCTGGTCACCAGCGTCCCTGCCAGCATGCTACATATGGAGCAGCCAGGAGCACACATAGGACTCATGCTCCCATATGAGATCAATATGGAATCCATATGCGTCCTATCGAGTGCCCATGAAAATTCTGGCAGGGATGGTGGTTGAGGTGCCTTTCGACACCTGAACCTCTCCTGCTTCGGTGGGCGTTGGTAGACCAAGGTGGCGAAACATATTCCTATACAAATGGCCAATATTCCGATCTATATTCTTCATCAACACAATGTGTCTTTGCAAATTTGGGGTAAGGAAAGTTTAGATGTTTTTGGAAGATGATTGACTGCGTCTTCCTGACTCCACCAAAATCCTTTGGTGGTTTTGATGCACATTTACACAGGTTCAGTGTAAGAGCATAGTTTATGCTTGCTGTGCACTGTGAAATCGAACAGGACCTTAGGTTCAACTTAAATCTGTTACATCGCAACATCATTTTGTAACTGTAAAATGGATGTCTGAGATTTTTGTAAGACATCTTTCACGGGTGTCGATCCAGTGTGGTCTCGGGGTTTTAAGAGTCCTGCTTAAAAGGTGTAGACCAAGCAGGCTAAATTATCGCAACAGTATGAGGTTGTCCGTTCTTGTACGGGCCATACATGGGAACTTTAAATGGCGTGACACCCATTCAAATGGTCAGCGTGGTGCCCACCCGATCATTTCATTGAAAATTAGCAGGGTCGAGGCCGCCCTGTACGGTCGCTGTAGAAAAGCGTGTATATTTACTTTTAAGCACATTTTCTGTCTTTATCCCCGACAGGCTCCAAAGCGACATGTCGTGAGAAGTTTTCGGGGTTCTGAGAGAAAATATGGGAAGGGATTGGTAAGACAGTTGAGGGACTGGAAGCCTGGAGTGGGACGAGGATCTGATGTAGATCGACACCCGTGAGCTTGGTATCAATCTAGACAGCTCTTTGAATTTCGTGTTGTGCTTTTCGTTCATCTGGTGATTTTCGGCTGTAGGCCTATTTATGCCCCAGATAGCCACCGTCATTGGGCCTAGAGCGGACACAGTTTGCGCCACTAGTGGGTCCAACGAATGTGTCTATCAGAGGCATTCCGGGGCTGGTTCTCCTGTTCCAATAGCAACTATGACCTTCTTGTTTCTTGCTTGAAATTTCCTTCTTAAATAAAATTCCGTAATTTCTGTATAGGTAGGTGATGACCCACCACAATTTTGATCGAGTGAAAAAAACTCCCTCTTCCGCCAGTGTTTGCAGTGGTTTGAGGTTGCAGTATAAACTCGTTTTGTAAGCGATAGCGACCGGCAGAAAATTCCGTCGCTCTAAAATCGCTGGATAAACGCACTGCATCGAGCTTATTCTGAAGGCGCTAATGAAATTTTTAAAAAGGCGAGAAAACTTGTCTCAGCCGAGTACTTCGAATGCCCTCTTTTTCAGAACAAGCCCCCAGCTGTACAAGCTGCATAACGGGGAGCTTGAACAATTCCTATGCAGACTTGCAATTAAGCGCTGTATACGGAAAATTGCTCTCGCGAGGTCACATGACCACTCGCCTTAGAAGCCAACATAAGCTTCATTGGGCTTTTGTAGAAGTCCTTCTGTCGTTTCTAGGACTATGCGCTGCGTTTTTAATGCACCATTGTTGCACTGTCAGCCGAAGAACACTCCGAAAATGGAGGTGTGAAATATCCTCTACAAAGGACGCGCAGCTTCGGAGTGCATAGTCCCGGATCGACGCAGATAATTGTCATTTAAATTAAATAGAAATAAATAAACTAAATGGAAATAGATGCCATTGAAATTATATGGAAATAAATGTCATTAGAATAAAATGGAAGTGAATGTCATGAAAATTAAATGGAAATAAACGTCACTGAAAGGAAATGTAATAAATATAATTGAAACTAAATGTAAATAAGTGTCACTGAAATTAAATGGAAATGGATGCCATTGAAAATAAATGTCATTGAAACTGAATGGCAATAAATGTCATTGAAATCAAAAAGAAATATATGTCATTGAAATTAAATGGAAATGACTGTCCCTGAAATTGAATTTAAAGAAATGTCATTGAAATTAAATGGAATTAGCATAATTGAAATTAAACGTAAATAAGTGTCATAGAAATTAAATGGAAATAACTGTCATTGAAATTAAGGGGAACTAGATGTCACTGAAATAAAATAAAACAAATGTATGACGGAGAGCTTGAACAATTCCTATGCAGACTAGCAATTAAGCGCTGTATACGGAAAATTGCTCTCGCGAGGTCACATGACCACTCGCCTTAGAAGCCAACAGAAGCTTCATTGGGCTTTTGTAGAAGTCCTCTTGTCGTTTCTAGGACTATGCGCTGCGTTTTTAATGCACTATTGTTGCACTGTCAGCCGAAGAACACTCCGAAAATGGAGGTGTGAAATATCCTCTACAACAGCGGTTCTCAACCTGTGGTCCGCGGACCACTGGTGGTCCGCGGCCATCTGCCTGGTGGTCCGCGAGCAAGGCCTACAATTTATATATTTTAGAATTAAAAAACATGCAAATAGGCAAATTTTGTCAATTTTGTCAATTTTTGTTTTATTTCAATCGCTAGAATCGGCTAGATCGCAGCATGAAACTAATAAAACGCGAATTTATGGTAAAAAAATTTCGTTTGTATTAATCTGTTTTTGGCACAATTTTTAGTGGTGGTCCGCGACCGAGACACAAAATATATAAGTGGTCCTTGAGTCTCAGAAGGTTGAGAACCACTGCTCTACAAAGGACGCGCAGCTTCGGAGTGCATAGTCCCGGATCGACGCAGATAATTGTCATTTAAATTAAATAGAAATAAATAAACTAAATGGAAATAGATGCCATTGAAATTATATGGAAATAAATGTCATTAGAATAAAATGGAAGTGAATGTCATGAAAATTAAATGGAAATAAACGTCACTGAAAGGAAATGTAATAAATATAATTGAAACTAAATGTAAATAAGTGACATTGAAATTAAATGGAAATTACTGTCATTGAAATTGAATGTGAGTAAATATAATTAAAATTAAATGGAAATAAATGTCATTGAAATTAAATGGAATAAATGTAATTGACATTAATTGGTATATCGAAACTTAGAACTTTACATTTGCATTGTTTTTCTGAGATGTATTTTATAAGGTAAAGCGTAAATCGCGGGAAACAATTGTTACATGTCGAATCTGAACGTGAGGCTCGCTGTAGCCGAGTTGGTAGAGACGGTTGAAGATAAGGCGCAAATTAATATCTCTTCCTTGGGGAAATTTCTCTTAAACTGTGCTTTAGGGCATACACTCGAATGGACCCTATTTATTTCGTTCTCCACGTCCTACTGATAAAAAAACTCTGGGCTTTGTCATGAATTCATACCTCGGGGATTTAGGCTATTAGGTAAACTTTCTGGCTCGTTTATGAACTTAGGCATGAGTAATAAATGCCAACTAATTTTCTACTTAAGCGCTATAAAAAAACTAACCCACTTGTTCACGACTGTCTTTCGAAATTCGAACCCAATAACCAACTCGGCTGAGCCAACCGTCGCATGTAGACTTGTTTGTTAAATGTTCAGAGGGGATATTTTGTAATAAATTGAATTGTAGTCATGGGCGTCCGGAGGGGGTGAGGGGGCATTAGCCCCCTGGATTTTGAAAGCTGTCATGTTTTCTGTGGTCGTGAATAGCCAGCTATTCTATGCAAAAACGTCATATTTATTGCCCGCCAGAAATTTTTTTTACCTCCTAGAAACATCCCCCCGCGGAAAAATTCATGCGGACGCCCATGCTTGTACTTAACTTGATGATTATAAACTTAATTCATTAAACGAATTTAATTATGCTATAGTGTGATATTTTAAATGCAGAAATTTATCTTGTTATTGCAAGTTGGAGTGAGTGGTTTCAAAATTCGACAGTTTGTTTTAGTTGTATTGCATTTAGAATTTGTGGTGTTAGGCCCTACTCGAAATTAAATATACAAATTAGCCTGAACTTGTCTTAGTGTGTTTTAGCGTGATTTGAAATACGATTTTAAGGGAAATTGGGAAACTCCTTAACTGGTTTAGGCTATTTCCTAGTGAAGGTATGATACCCCTTTAGCAGTTGCTCTGCCTCCTCTCTCTGGTCTCTCTGGCAACCGGACTCATACCTCCAGGAAATCGATATCTGGACCCCTCTGACGCGACGCAGAACTCGTGAATAAGCTTGTGCTTTGCGCTTAGCTTTAGAGTAGCGCTTTATAAATTTGGAGTTTACGATTACGATTACGAAGGTACATTCTTCACACACATTTCACTCAGTGTGGGAATTGTAGAGATTGAACATTTTATTCGTATTTTATCAGAAATTTGAAAGCAGCTGACGTCAATGCCAGCAGTTTCGCAAGTCAGACTCGAATCAAAATCAATTCCGTTGTTGAGAAAATTCAAAAGTGCATACGTGATACACCATGGAAATTTCTTCTCTTTGTCAGAGACTCAGAGTCAAATAATGCTAAATCACAATAGCACAACTGAGAGGGTTGGAAACGACCCCCCATGGGGTGTGCAATGAATACCTAATTGTGGGGTCATAAGAAAGACTAGGGGGTTGAACCCCTCTTCCCCCTGACAATTCCCACCATTATTTCACTCCTTCAAAGACCTTTCCTTCCATTGGTTCAGATGGTCTCCCATGGCACTGAAGAATACTTTCTTCCCATATCATATGTGGGATAAGGACACACGGTAGCCGATTGGCTAGAGCGCTCGCCTTGTGACAACAATAACAACAACAATAATAAAAATACTACTACTACTACTACTACTACTACTACTACTACTACTACTACTACTACTACTACTACTACTACTACTACTACTACTACTACTACTACTACTACTACTACTACTACTACTACTACTACTACTAATAATAATAATAATAATAATAATAATAATAATAATAAAGTGGTTCGCACTTCTTAGGATAATTTCTGAGAAACAGGGATTATTCCTACCTCGAACGAAAAAATAATAATAAAATAATAGTAATAGCTATGCATAGGTTCTCCCCTCCATCTCTACTACCCGATCGAACAACACGAACCTGGAGCTCATGCAGTTCATATTTGGCCTAGGGGCCGTCCACATATTACGTACGCAATGAGGGGGTCGGGGGGTCGGATTTTGGCAATTTTGCGTACGGGTGCGAACGGGGGGTAGGGGGGTAGACAAAAGTGTACGTACGCAAAATAAATTTCTAATAATGACGTCCACATTAGCCTATTTATAACTCTCTATTGTCCTATAGTCAGTCGTTCGATGGCATTTTATTACATTATATAAAAGCCATGTGCAGTAATTCTGTGCTGTGAACGAGACACCTATAATTTGTCTATATTGGCCCTCACTCATCCTTCAATCTGGCCTAAAGTGCAGACAGTCGCTCCCGAGACACTTTCTGCAGCTGGTCTTCGGGGGGGGGGGGGGTGGGCGTCAAGTGTACGTACTCAGGGGGGGGTGTGGAAGAAAGTACGCTTGCGAACAGGGGGGGAGGGGTCCAATTTTCCCGGAATTTTGCGTACGTAATATATGGATGGCCCCCTACATGTAGACTACCATAAATGTTTAACAGAAATAGCCGGGTCAGACAACTGTAGCGACACGGCGTCTGTAACAAAAAATAGGTCTATACATGTCTCGTTCAAAAAATCGGGTCAAAGACGTTTCAGCTTACCTACAGAACTTCCAATAGTTTCGAAAGAAAATTGCCCAGCAAGCTATTTATAACTGTAGGCCTAGATGGTTTTAAAGTCGAGGTATACCCATTAAGAAATCTCAAGCCTGGAGAAAGGAGGAGGGCGATGAAAATCATCTTTGTTATGACACAGTGTCGTTAAACAGCAACTAACCAACCACTGCGCCACTACCCTATGTGGTAGTGCCAGTTCCAAGCCTGGAGAAAGGAGGAGGGCGACGATAGTCATCGTTGTTACGACAGAGCATTGTTATTAACCAATCAATTGCCAGTACCTAGGTTGTGTGCGAGATTTCGTTTACGGTGAAAATTGTACAGACATTTGCCAATCGATTTCAACGGCCTTTAATGCCATAGGCTGTCACTAAACTGTTGGAATCCATCCATCCATCCATCCATCCATCCATCCATCCATCCATCCATCCATCCATCCATCCATCCATCCATCCATCCATCCATCCATCCATCCATCCATCCATCCATCCATCCATCCATCCATCCATCCATCCATCCATCCATCCATCCATCCATCCATCCATCCATCCATCCATCCATCCATCCATCCATCCATCCATCCATCCACCCATCCATCCATCCATGCACTCACCCATCCATCTATCAATCCATCCATCCATCCATCTATCCATCTATCTATCCATCCATCTACTCACCCACCCATTCATCCATCCATCCATCCATCCATCCATCCATCCATCCATCCATCCATCCATCCATCCATCCATCCATCCATCCATCCATCCATCCATCCATCCATCATCCATCCATCCATCCATCCATCCAACCAATCATTAATTCATCCACCACCCAAGCCCACCCACCCATCCATCCACCAAATAATGCATAATAAGCACTCTTGTTATCAAGACCTTAAACCTCAAGACCAAGACCAAGACCTTGAACCTCAAGACCAAGACCAAGACCAAGACCTTGAACCTCAAGACCAAGACCAAGACCAAGACCTTGAACCTCAAGACCAAGACCAAGACCTTGAACCTCAAGACCAAGACCAAGACCAAGACCCAAAAATCACAATCATATCCACACTATTCCTTACTAAAAATTGTCAAATCGGACTACTCGCTACTTTAATGAAGCAAACCAAGTCTAAATGCAGACTGCAGAGAATTTCTTAATTCGAATTTACAAATCATGTCCTTCATGCTAAATGTTATTCCAAATTATTATTATTTCGGATATTTCTATAGCGCCTCCTCAAGTCTACTACTACTCAGAGGCGCTCCCGACTACAGCATAGGTATACTGTGTCGGAGTTTTCACGCCTAAGAGCCACGAGCAATTGCGAGTGAAGGACTTGCCCAAGGTCCGTACGCAGCGGCTAGAGTGGGATTCGAACCTGCAACCCTCCGGTCACAAGGCGCCGAACTTACCACTGAGCCACCACGCCCCACAAATGTCTGTTGCATTTTATAAAAACCAATCGGTCAGAATTTTCAGACCAAGACGTGCCTAATGGGGCCTCATAAAAATTTCGCCATGTAAAAAAATACTTTTCATAGGTGCTGAAGTCGCTGGCACACACAGTAGCTTTTCAAGCACTGGATTTAAATGTATAAATCGTGAGCCTTTTTTAAATCGTTATTGACCGCAATGGCTGCGGAAAAATTTTAAATTCAGTCGGTCTTGGTCTTGGTCTTGAAAAACCAAGATCAAGACTTTGAACCTCAAGACCAAGACCAAGACCAAGACCTTGAACCTCAAGACCAAGACCAAGACCTTGCACCTCAAGACCAAGACCAAGACCAAGACTTTTAAAAACGAACTCGAGCGCACTCGAGACCAAGACCTTGGTCTCGAGGACAACAAGACTGATAATAAGTAGGCTAGAAATTTGTTTTCAATGTCACCAATCATTGAGTGTCCTACACGCAGACAGTTAGGCGAAGTGCATTGTTAACCTTTGAAACCCGATACGTCAGCACTCTGCGCAGTATTTAAGGCCGCGTTCAAAGCTCGTGCTGAAAAGTACGTGAATTATTTGCCGATGGCTTTCCATAGACGTCTATGGGAAGCCATCGGCAAATTATTCAACGTTCACATTGAACTCACATATAACTTCTAACAGGATCTACAACAAGGTATGTAAGTTTGTGTATATGTATGTATGAGTGTATGTATGCGTGCATGTATGTATGTATGTATGTATGTATGTATGTATGTATGTATGTATGTATGTATGTATGTATGTATGTATGTATGTATGTATGTATGTATGTATGTATGTGTGTATGTATGTATGTATGTATGTATTAGGGACCTGCGAATCACAAATTTTCAGTCGAATCGAATCTCGAATCGAATCGGGGGTAAAGGTTCGAATTCGAATCGAATCTCGAATCGAACCTCGAATCGAATCAGCGGGTACCAGTTTGATATTAATAAAGCCTGATTGCACAGGCGTATGACAGTATCAATATAGCAATAACTTTCTGCAGTTTAAAATCAATTAAACTAAACATTAAGCTAATTAACATACTTAAAAGTAGCACAATCAATTTATCAGTTATGTAAGTAAGTAAGTATATTCTTTATTGTATCAATTGCATAACCGCACTTTGGTGTACATACACCTAAGCGGAGTATAACCTCATTTGAGGTGATCGATCGATCATTGTCCTTGGTCGCTCGTCTTGGTAAATCGCTCGCCTGGCCGAAGGTGTCGCACCGTAGGTCATCGCTCGATGAGTTTAAGTTAAACTCCAGGACGATAGAAGGAACTGGAGCCAGACCATTAGTTTATTTACCTAATTTTACATTACTTTAATTATTTTACTCACTTGCGGCAGCGGTGAATGCGTGCCGTGACCTAATGACTACTGAGTTATCACTCTAATTTTATGCAATATGATTGACCATAACAACACGATCGAGACCTCACGCCGTGTGACATCATTCGTAAAGTCACTAATTATATGCAGCTATACGATAGGCCTACACAAAATACGCTGTACACAAAGCTCTCAAGGTCGACCGCGCATCGTTTGCCTACTCAATTCAGCGCGATCGATTTTCAAACCGCCTGCTATTTTCAAATAAGAAGCTCTGAGTATAGGCCCCCCTAATATTCGAAATGATTCAAATTATAAACCCTTTCTTGCCAGATAAGAGGGTTTGCTGTCGTCGCGTGCCGCCGTTGCACGCAGAAATTCAACAACCAATCCACGCGCAGTAAACAATAAAAACAAGACAGTAGTTTACAACAAAGAGTGTCAAGGACTAATCATTTTTCCAAAAAATGAATCGAAATTTTTTCGAATCGTGACATCATTTTCGAATCGAATCGAATACTGCCGTCCGATTCGTTTTCGAATCGAATATCGAAGTTTCGCAGGTCCCTGGTATATAACTATGTATGTATGTAGGTCTATGCACGTATGAATCAACGTATGTGCTTGTCTTTGTGTCAGAACACCTTCTTGTCAGAAGGACGCCTCAAAAGCACTGGTCATTGTTGTTTTTACTTAACGTTGATCCACTGCATTCGTGGTAAGTACTACAATATTGAAAGTCTGATTAGTTCTATGCTCTGTCTCGATTAGCATAATCATGTTCCACCATCTAATCTAATCTAATCTCGAAACTTCTATAGCGCAGTCATCGTAAAGCACGAGGCATCAATCGATTGTCGCAACTCGACCAGCAACATCGCTTTAGAACATCCGTCCGTGAGGCTTCTGAGACATGAGGATGAGAAACAACTCAATGAGGATGAACCCTTGTAATCGTATCGTAATCGTAAACTCCACATTTCTAAAGCGCTTTCTAAAACTAAGCGCAGGACACCAGACTATTTACGAGCGCTGCGTCATGTCAGAAGGGTTGTCTAGAGATGTGAAGATCCGAGTTCGTTGCCAGAGAGATCAGAAAGAGGAGGCCGAGAATCAAATGAGTCGGGGTAGGCATTCTTGAAGAGGTGTGACTTTAATTTTCTGAGGAAAGCCTGAGGGGTGATAGATAGAAGACTCCGGGGCTGAAGGTGGGTCAGTGAGTAACGATACTAAGAGAATGGCCTGTCATAAACGACCTCATAATATCAGACAGAGGCAGACAATTTTATTCTAGAGCACGGTTAGCACCTGAGCATTCGCGTTTCAGTTTCTACACTAACTCAATCGGAACTTCGTACAATGAGCAGCAAACTAGTAGTAATTTATTCGTGCGTTTCTCACAGGGATCACGTACAACGCAGGTCGACAACCTAACAGTTTCCGATGAAGAGAGAACGTGTATACGTCACTTGGGGAACGCACAAAGACTTACAGAAGGACTTCAGATCACAGCATCAAACGAACTATGAAAGAGAACCGCATCAAACGCAACCATGAAAGAGACAACCGATTTGAAACGTGTGCAGAGTAGGTATTGACAGGGCCGCCGACAGAAATTCCGGGTCCCTAGGCAGAGAAGTCACGGGTCCCTAGGCAGAGCAGTCGCGGGCCCCTAGGCAGAGCAGTCGCGGGCCCCTAGGCAGAACAGTCACGGGCCCATAGGCAGAGCAGTTACGGGCCTCTAAAGTCTAAACTATCTTAGGCTTTATATAAATATAATATCGTACGGTCGTACGAAAAGGTAAAAAAAACACAAATTGAAATAATAAAAGTGCGTGTACGACCGTACGATATTATATTTATAGGCTATGTATACAACGATGATTTTATTCAGATGCTTGAAATTTAAACTGATTGTAGTTAAGCGTCAGATAATATATTTTAAAAGACGTATATCGTAAACTTTGTATAACTGATTATAATATTTTTCATAAGTGGAATGCGGGCCCGGTCTCGGCCCCTAAAAAGTCGCCGGGCACCTGCGCATTTGCTCCCCCCCGACAACCCTCTCGGCGGGCCTGGGTATTGGACTCGTTTCCTGTTTTAGTTATGCCTTACACATATTGGTTTATAGACTAGCCTACAGAGTAACAGGCGACACCGCCAAAAATACATCCAGAACGGATAAGACAAGATATGGTAAAATTAAGTAGACCCAATTAAGTAAAGTAAAAAAGTAAGGTGGGTTGCTCTAACCAATCGGCCACTGTGCCCCATAAGCAACCCACACCAAACTGCGCAGTGCTAATGACATTCTGTAAGGGGTAAGGTAAAGCACCCTCATTCGCTCATTTGTCACGTACTTTTTCAACAGTTGTAGCGCGTAAGCCTAGTGGTTAAAATGCTGGACTCTCAACCGAGAGGTCTCGGGTTCAAATCCCGTAAGGCAGAAAAATATTTAGAAATTGCTGTTGCATCTGCGCCTCCTCGCTAACTCTGCTATAAAATGAGTACACAGTCGGTGGGACGATCAGGCGGCGGGGAAAGGACTGGTCACTCGCCCTCATATGCCGAGGCTAAGAAAATGAAGTCGCTAATCGATTGCTGTCTCTGGGAGGTACTAGCTCAAGGGACTGCTGTCGTCCAGGACTCGATAGGTCTATGTTGGATTGCATTCAATGTTTCATTCGTCTACTTAGAACTGGAGAAAACTACATGGATCTGAGTCCGTGGGATTCGTACCAGCGGCTCTTAACTCCCTGCGTCAACTCGATTAATGATATTTTAATATCCAACTAACTAACTAACTAACTAACTCATAAACTCATAATATAAACTCACCTAGCTTTCAATCAGCATAACTGTTATGTCTGTACCTCGTTGGAGCGCGTAAGCCTAGTGGTTGCCAACCGGTTTATTGAATAAACGAATATATTTATATGTAGATGAAAACCAAGGACAGCATCACATTTAAAGGAACACCGACCGAGCCTCTCACTCCTTCCTGGCATCTTCTCCTTCTGTTCTTCGTTGAGTCATTTCGATACAGACAGCCTTTCGATGACACCAAGAACGACTCATCATAAGAGGCGTTAAGAAGGGATGACGTTAGAACATTGGTCGGTAAATCTCAAGTAGGTTTAGCATCCTCACTGTTCCCGTCCAACTGGTCAACGACATAGGCACTTTTGGGCAGACGGTGGCGCATATCATACCAACCAATCACATATAATAAGCCTGTTTGGCCGCATAATTTAACCTATAGTTTCCTTAAACAGAAAATACACACACCTACACTGACACTAACCCTAAGCCCTAACCGACCCTCACGACGCCTTCCCTGACCCTAACCGACCCTCACGAGTCACGATGCAAAGATGAAATTTATTCAGGGTACATGCTTTAGCGAATAGCGTGACGGGTGTGAATTTAGCCCGTGGGTTTGCGCTAGTGTGGAGGCGTGAACGCATGCACTACGAGTACGAAATAACATAGGAGATACTAAGTTTCGTGAGTCGTTACCTGGCAGGTTCAAGTTTAAATTGACGAACATGCAACCTCAACGTAAAATTAGCAAGAAACTGTTACCAAAAAACTGTTTTTTTTTCCAATATTCACAAGTAAACTTCGACGTCCGACTAAAAAGCTATTACAGCTTCTGTGCATGCGCGACCTTATTAGCTATAGGCCTACCTTTTACGCATGCGCCACCTCATTTAAGAAAACTAGGTGAAACTATGCGACCAAAGAGATCTATTTCACATGTGATTGGTTGGTATATGATATGTTCCACCTTCTGCTCAGAGGTGCTTTTGTCAACGACCAATGCAGTTGTTCTATAACTTATAAAGACGCATGATTATATAGATCTATCGTGTGCAGTGAGGACGCACCTTATAGCCAAACGAATCTGAACGGTCTTCAGTTTAACAACGTCACAGTGTTGTTATCTATTTTTTAAATGTGTAATGCATAATGTAAAGCGGTGTCTCTGTAACGTGCGTAAAGAATCGCTTCACGTGTAGCTTTTAAATAATTAACTCTCCTGGAGAAATTCTAAGCTGACATTTTTTCTAATTACAAAATCTGTCAGCTCAGAATTTCTTATGAGGCGCTGCTATAGGCTAATAATATTAAACATGGATTGAAATGAGCGCCTGTGAGCGCTGTAAACAAACGCTGTATAAATTTAGACACTAAATTACATTAGGCCTAACCTTCATATAGTTGGGTGTGCAGCTGATGCTCAGCATTCAGCATCGCAGAAAGAGATACAGCACACGGAACGAACAACGCCAGGAATTTCAACTCATGAACAACGCACCCGAGCTAACGACGCTAAGACGAAAACATTGGACTGACTAAGAGGCATTAACGGTTATACTTACGACTTATTTGTGACTTATTTGAGTACGATCGATGAACTTATATATTGCATTTCATGTTAGAAACGACAATTAACACTTTGAGCATTGAACATTCAGCATTGAACATTGAACAGTCAGCATTGAACATTGAGCATTGAACATTGAGCATTGAACATTGAATATTGAGCATTGTACAGTCAACATTGAACATTCAGCATTGAAGATTTCAGAAGTAAAGACAATTCAGGCACTACACGATTCTATTTCACTGTCAACAAAACTGAGATTGTTTCACGATTCTACGTTTCATGTTATCGTTTCACTTGTACATTTCTGACTTAAGCACGATAAACGCAAACGAAAGGGAGAGAAGTAACTAACTGAAGATTCGAGTTCACTATTACAGACGCACTTACGACGAACTATGTTTAATATATACACTGACGAGTTTTTAACCGCGAGCATTGAACATTGAGCATTGAACATTGAGCATTGAACATTGAGCATTGTACATTCAACATTGAACATTCAGCATTGAAGATTCAGAAGTTATACAGACGATTCAATTCAGGCACTACACGATTGTATTTCACTGTCAACAAAACTGAGATTGTTTCACGATTCTACGTTTCATGTTATCGTTTCACTTGTACATTTCTGACTTAAGCACGATAAACGCAAACGAAAGGGAGAGAAGTAACTAACTGAAGATTCGAGTTCACTATTACAGACGCACTTACGACGAACTATGTTTAATATATACACTGACGAGTTTTTAACCGCGAGCATTGAACATTGAGCATTGAACATTGAGCATTGAACATTGAGCATTGTACATTCAACATTGAACATTCAGCATTGAAGATTCAGAAGTTATACAGACGATTCAATTCAGGCACTACACGATTGTATTTCACTGTCAACAAAACTGAGATTGTTTCACGATTCTACGTTTCATGTTATCGTTTCACTTGTACATTTCTGACTTAGGCCTAAGCACGATAAACGCAGACGAAAGGGAGAGAATGTTAAGTAACTAACTGAAGATTCGAGTTCACTATTACAAACGCACTTACCACGAATTATGTTTAACATGTACACTGACGAGAACCACGAGTTCAGCAAAAGATTAGAACATGTATAGGCCTACGGCCATAATTTACGGTTACCAGAATTGTAGTTATTCCTATCAGTAGTTGGCTGCTAAGGCATAACTAAGATGTCGCCCACTCAGGTAGATCATCTACCTGTGGCTGAGACATCAGCTGTGTTTGACTGGGAGGCAAAGTTTCAGCCTCGCACAGCTCCTCTCGCTTCGGCGGGTCTGGTAATAGTCAGTGTACGCACATACACCTATAGGGAACAAATAATATCAAAATTTCTAAATTTCTTTCCTCGAATAATATTTCCGGGACACCAATAACTGACTATCCCAAATGCTTGCAACTGAACTTGTACGCAACAAGGTGACCGGACTTTGAACGTGTAAGTGGCGATATGGACGCGATAAGTGTGCCTAGACATAGCTTGGCATTCTAAGTGAAGTTAAACGTTTGTAAATTGTAATCTGTGTTAAGTTAATCGTTTATTAGTTTTAAACTGTTCTGTTCGATGTGATGCTGTCCTCTGGCTGTGTATATAGACGCATTTAACCCAGTGTTCTTGTGTTTTGGTTTATTTGATTTATTTTGGACAGTTTTGTTGTTGGGAGAAGAAGCTCAGTTTTTTGGTAAGCTCTTGAGCTGAAAAAAGCGATACATTCTAAGGCCCGAGACACTAATTCACAAAAAGCTGTGATTACATTACTGGGAATAATAATACATTGCAGGGAAGACTAATTGCTAATACATTATAGGGCAAATTGCAAATACGCTAGAGGGAAGATGGCTAATACATTATAGGGAAGATGGCTAATGCATTGCAGGCTAATGGTTAAAACATATATAATACATGCATTACACGGAGGATGGCTAATACATTACAGGCCAATGGCTGAAAGATTGCTAGGCTACTACATTATACGGAGGATGCATGGCTATTACATCACAGGTTAATGGCTAAAACATTGCTAATACATAACAGCGAAGATGGCTAACACACTACGAAGAATGTGGCTACTACAATTCACGGAAGATGGCTAATACATTTCCCGGAAGATGGCTAATACGTTTGGATGCATTTTACTTCTGCGTCTCTAGTTCTTGAAATATTGACAATCTTCGTAGTCAAGCCATGCAAACCTTAAGGATGAGTTGCCTGGTTAACGGAAGTCGTGCTTGCACTTCAGTCAAAAAATTCTTCAACCCCCAGTCAGCAGCACGCCTGAGGACTGAACTTGATAGAGGTATGCATGCAATAAGTCAACAAATAGCCTACTCACTACGCCCTGGTCACACAATAGAATTATACCTAATGCTGATTCTTTAGCTCGTAAAACCTTTGTCATTCGAATGTTTTATGCTTAAATTAATTGTATGAACTATGTACACCAAAATGCGGTTAGCAGTTTGTTTTTGAATAAAGGATATACTTACTTACTAACTTACTTACGTACCTTAGCTAAAACATTCTTATCTATTCACATAACATCAGCTGACGACCCACAGTCCTAGATGGCAATGCGTCTCTCCGTGTACGAAAACAACACTAGTCTTGGTGAAGTTGTTGGTTGTCGAGTGTCGACTGCCGGTCCTGTTTCTCGGTAACCAAGGTTTCTGTTGATTTTATGCAGCACTTGACTTGACAGATCCTGAGCCAACGAATTCAAATCGTTCGCCGTTAAGCATTCTTTAGAAGCTGCACGTGCGGACCTCAATAGTACGTTTATTTACTCTAAGGCAGTCTCTGAAAACTCCCTTCAGCTTTGAAAGTGTTCTTAGACAGGCACTTTAAAGACCAGGGCCCAAGAGTGCCACTGAAGATAGACTTTACCTATAGATTTTGCACGTGTCCATGAGTTTTCCCCCCACCAGTTCAGTATATCATATTAGCTCCCATTGAAGTTACATATACCACATTCACTTCGTTCTTGCCCATAGGCCTATGTCTTTCTTTCATCCGCTGGTTTATACTATCTCACAGTGAAGTTATATTTACTCTATACATTTAGCCACAATCCATTGGTCTCCCCTCACCTCTGCTATTCACAGATCGCACGGAGCTGCAAAGGTTTCATATTAGTAGTAAAAATAAAGAGAATCAGAAATGACATCAAACAGATCCTGTTGCATAAAAAGGTTTCTCCTCCAAATCGGTGCGAAAAAGACGTTCGTAGAACTTCGTACAATTTTGCAACAAAATTTTCCAGCCAGTTAGAGTAAGCGATGGTTTTAGCAGCGACATCTGGTGCAGTCAGCAGTGCACAGCGGCCTGGCGGTATGCCAATAATATTATTGCATAGGCCATAAGTCAACTGAACTATGACATCATTAAGCAGATAGTATATAAGGGCGTTGCGTCAGTACCGTTGCACTTCGACGATGTAGTTCGAACAGGTAGGTAGCTGCGTTCTGAAATTAGTTAGTTGGTCAATTTTTAGCGTCTATCGCGCCAATCTACAACACAGCTTTGGTATAGCAGCCATTAAGAAATAAGTATACGTATATAGTTGACATACTTAGGCCTAGCGCATATTTTATTATAAATGAGGGAGTTTAAAAAAATCAATTGAATCTTCTAGCGTACGTAGTTTGTGCCCAGCTAAACGTAATCTCGCGATTTCTATACAGCGCTAAAAATGTTGTCTAAATAAGGCTATTCACAGGCGCTTAGTCAAAACAAAATTGATAGGCAGATATAGGGTCAGAATCGGTTCCAGGTCAAGATCCAAAGGGTCAGGCAGGCAGACAGTCAGTCTGTGGTGTTAGGAATAAGAGCAGCGAAATGGATAATGGGAAGAGGAGGAATGAGAATAGGATTTGTGGAAGAAGGGCGTCATTATAGTTTTGAATGAAAGACCTGTGGGACCCTTTATCTTCCTCTTATCTCGTCTCGATCGCAACCTTGGGTCCAATACACTGTTATTTATTCATCGACAGAGGGAGCTACACGTCGACCCGTCTGACGTCAGAGGTCAGAGGGAGAGATCCGCCATCTGGTGTTCACACTGTTTGCAGAACTTCATTCATCGATTGGAAGACTTATATATGATAGTTTCTGGTGAGTACAAAAAGGGAGACCTTCCTTTTCCTTTTCCTTTTCCCTTTACCAATCGACCATTAGTATTTATACCTGGATAGCAGTACTCTGCCAGCATCCAGCTGTTTGATGTGGTCCTACAATGGTGCAATATGGGAATATTGGTCTCCTGTAGATCAGAATGCATGCAGGGTATGCAACATGTGTGTCTGGTCACTATAGACAGTCTCCTTTGTATTGTTTGGCGTCGAGAAAGACTAGATAATACTACATAACATTACGTCAAGTTACGTTGCATTACATTTTAATGTAGAACAA